>CM050165.1:376271725-377471725 GCA_027410445.1 Discoglossus pictus
TCACCACAGATGAGTAAAATACAAAATGCCTCAATGTTCTGGAACAAACTATTTAAATGACACTTGGAGCTTTAAGTTAAAGGCTGTGTTAGAGTGGTTGGTGGGTCAAATTGTATCTTTTTACTGGAACCTAACATTGAACCAACATATATTTTACCATTTGCACTTAAATGGTCAATGTAAGTACTTTTCAAGTTAACTTTTTAAGTTAGTTCATCATTAGTTAACACTAATAATCTATGTGAAAACAACAGCAAAGAAAGACTTCTGCAAGAAAACAATATTTAAAGATGTTAACATTTATCATGACAGTTGCCAGTTCTCAGATACTTCCCCCATTGTCATCTACATGATAATATGCAGACAAACACAATCAATTCAGCGTGAACTAATTATTTAGGCCAGATAATGTGGAGCATGTTGTGTAGGAGAAGGGAGACGATGCTGCAGTTCCATAGCATGTGCACATTATGTGGCCTGCATAATTAATTCAATCTGAGTTGATTGTGTTAATATGCATTTGAATGTACATTAGACAAAAGGGAGACAGGGGAGAAGTGCAGTAGCTGCCATGATGGATCATACCTATATCTTTATATTATTTCTCTTGCTTAGGGCTTTCTTTGCTGCTGTTTGCAAGTGTAGTTTTAGTGTTAAGTAATGGTGAATAAATATAGGTTTAACTTGAAAAGTGTTTATACTGGAACTTTAAGGGGCATTTATTTGGTTTTATAGAAACAAGCTAGGTGACTTAATCTTATACTCCATAATGAACGACGCGGAGGCTGCACAGGCTCCCTGGGTCAGCCTGTAGCGTCACGTGACCCAGCGGAGCCTGTGAGGCTATCAGCCAATCAGGAGCGTCGGGGGGCGTGTCGGAAGCCCGTTTCGCGCCATTGAACACAGCAGCGCGGTCTCCCGACTGGATGGACGGAGGTCTGAGGTCCTGCAGCTAAAGAAATACAGTAGGAAGGTTTAATTACTGAGATTTCACCCCAGCTTACCAGCATATAAGGGGATATCACTGTTGAGGCTATCTTTGTCCGTTTTTGTGTTTCTTTTCCTCCTCCGTTTTTGTGTGTGTGTGTGTCCCTGTCTCCCTGTGGTGTGCTGTGTCTGTGTGTGTCCCTGTGTCTGTGTGTGCCTGTTTTCTGCTTGTTGTTCCCCCTGTTTGTTCCCCTGTTAGCATTTACTATGGATCCAGAAGGCTTAGAGGCCTTACTGGCTGAGGTTAGGACCCGTGCCTTAAGCCAAGGGGTCAGGTGGGTGCAGGACAGGCTGGGACCTCCCATGCCTTCTGCGCTTGGAGCTCAGCACATTGTACAGGAACAGCCTGCGGTGGCTGGTGTCCTAGCCAATTCTGATGCCTCCAGGGAAATTTTTCCCCATCCCACCACTGTAGGGCTGCCAGACCCACGTCCATCAGGTAGCAGAGACACCAGAGATGGGGGGGTTACAGGTCAGGGCGGCCGAGACCCCATACCCCCCAGGCAGGCGAGCGCCAGGATCACGGGCGGTGGGGGTGAGGGCCTAGCAATCCGGCCACCACCTGCCAACTTGCCTAAAGGTCCAAGGCCGCGACAAAGGTCGCGAAACACCCCTCTAACACCCCGTAAGGGGGGTGCAGGGGGTAAGAGAAAAGCCGGGAGTCCTAAAAAGGCTCCTACAGGCCCTCACGGTGCCAAGCAGACGGTCCCTGGGGTTTCCCTCATTAACAGTGCTTCTGGTACTTTACAGGGACGCCCAACTGGCAGCGAGAGGAGCATGGCGACGACGAGAGAAGAGATGGGGTCATCAGAGAGATGAATAGCCAAGACAGCATGGTCATGATTGATGACATGCCTGTGACAGCGGCAGTGGCGAGGCTAGGACGCCCCACTCGAGCTAAGAAGGCTACGAGCAGGTACGGTCCGCTGCTATTTACGCACACACCGCTAAGGCGTAGCAGAGTAGAGACTGAGGGCGATACGGTTAGGCCACAGCGCAAAGGGTCTAAGACTGGCCAACAGCTGGATATTCCAACGCCCGAGGAAGTCTCAGGGGACCCCCTACAGGGCGCGGCGGAGGCAGTGCTAGCCTACTCCAGCCGCGCAAGCTTAGCTGACCAGGACCCTTCCTCAGACGAGGAAAGGGCGGTATGGGCGCGGGCATGCAGGTCGCGGAGAGCTAGTGACTGTTCTTCTTGTACCCACAGATCCAGAAGGAGATCCAGGTCTAGAAGCAGAAGATCTTGTCGGTGCAGCTGTGCTTGCACTGGATCTGAGAGGAGAAGCCCGCGGAGGGCCAAACGGTCAGAGTCCCCGGAGCGTCAGGAGAGATGCCGGGATACTCCGTTGGCCGTATCTACTCCAAAGCTTCCAGAAGCAGGTGAGCGCTCAGAATTGAGCTGCGCAGCAGACAAGGGTGGTTTTATTGGGTCATTAAGGACTCTATTAGCTGCGCATAACATTGCAGTTAGCGAGCGCGAAATGGGAGCGTGGATAGGGGGGCTAGCAAAGGGTGCATGGTCCCAGCCAGCAGCGGTAGTGGCGCCAGCGAGCGCGAGCGAGGCGCTAGCTAGCTTGCGCGCGCCCGAGCCGGTAGGCAGCGCAATAGCAGCAGTTGGGAACAACACTGTGGGGGTTACCGACGCAGCCATGAGGCCTATAGTCCTCTGCTCGTTGGATAATTTAGGTGCACACCTTCCACAGGATGTAAAGGAAAAGATCTGGAGGAGGGAATTTATAGAGTTGTTTTCCCTTCTCCCTATGTCTAGGCAAACAGACCTGGCCGAGAGGGGCCCCAGGGAGGGGAAATCCTTTGCTAGGCTACCCAGGACGTTTGATACCTGGCTGCAAGCATTTTCTATTTGGGCTTGCGTACTGTGTGAGCGGCACCCTGAACAGAGTTCGGGATTGTTCGTCTACATAGACGAAATTCGGAATGCTCACAAGGTTTATGGGGGTACAGCCTGGTGGCGGTACGATGAGGAATTCCGGCAATACTTGGCCTCAAGGCCAAGTATGGCGTGGAGCGACAAAGCGGTGGCGTATTGGCTAAACATCATGACACCCATGAGAGTCACGACGCCCTTTCGGAGCGGGGCCGGTGGAGCTAAGGGCGCCACCCACGCCTCAGGAGCAGGTCTTAAGACCTGTTTTTCGTACAACGAGGGGGTCTGCAGATGGACGCCTAACTGCAGGTTTAAGCATGCATGCTCAAACTGCGGAGGTGAACACCCCCTGTCTAGATGCGGTAGACCCAAAGAGGGAGGCAGGGGCGAACCTCCTGCAAAGGGGCAAGACGCCCATACGCCTCCCCGCCATGCTGCCGTGGCTAAAGCGCTACGGTAAATTGGCAGGCACCGCCGAAGCGGCGCGCCTATTGGAGGACGGGTTCCGAGAAGGATTCCGGATTCCATGTGGGGTCGACATTCAAGGTTTTCTTGTCCCAAACCTGAAGTCGGCTAGGGATTTCCCAGGGGTAGCCAAAGCTAAGGTGCTTAATGAGGTAAAATTGGGGAGAATGGCCGGGCCATTTGCGGCCCCGCCCATCCAGGGTTTAGTTGTGTCTCCTCTTGGGGTGGTCCCCAAGAAGGAGAAGGGTAAATTTAGATTGATCCAGCATCTCTCCTATCCCAGAGGCCGTTCGGTAAACCATGGCATATCAAAAGACCAGGCTACTGTGTCTTACGAGTCATTTGACCGGGCGGTCGATCTGGTGAGGAGGGAGGGCCAGGGGGCCCTTATGGCAAAAGTGGACATCGAGGCAGCATTCAGATTGCTCCCCGTGCACCCGACAAGCCATCGGTTGCTGGGGTGCTTCGTAGACGGAAGTTACTTCGTCGACTTATGTTTACCCATGGGATGCTCGATATCCTGTGCTTACTTCGAGGCCTTCAGCAAATTTTTACAATGGGTTGTGAGCATCGAGGCAGGGTACAAGAGTGTTACCCATTACCTGGATGACTTCCTTTTTGTTGGCCCAGCGAGAAACGACGCTTGCCGTTTTATGCTGGAGGTGTTCACCGAAATCTGTACAGAATTCGGGGTACCACTGGCCCATGACAAGACGGAGGGCCCTACGGAACAATTGACTTTTCTAGGGATTCGGATTGACTCCTGCAAAATGGAGTGCAGTCTTCCCTTAGAGAAGGTGGAGGACATGCAAGCCGAGATTACGGCGCTGCGGGGCGCACGGAGGGTGACCCTGCGGCGGCTGCAATCAATATTGGGGAAGTTGAATTTCGCGAGCAGAATTATCCCCATGGGGCGGATATTCTGTAGACGGATCTCGCTGGCTACGGTAGGGATTGCGAAGCCGCATCATTTCCTAACAGTCTCTAGGGCCATGCGTGACGATGCAGAGGTATGGGCGATGTTCCTTGCAGACTTTAACGGGCGGGTGGTCCTTCAAAAGGAGGGCACCACCAGCGCAGAGCTAGACCTTCACACCGATGGTTCTGGACCGATCGGTTGTGGGGCGTATCTCCAAGGGAGATGGTGCGCTGCGGCATGGCCGCAGGAATGAGAAGAGGCGGGTTTACTGCTGAACCCTACATTCCTGGAGCTGTTTCCTATGGTGGTAGCAGTGCACTTATGGGTTCCTTGTTTCAGGGACAGGCGAGTCATTTTCCATTCGGGTAATAAGGGGTTGGTTGAAGCCGTGAACAACATCACGGCGGCATCCGTACCAGTGATTAGATTGCTCAGGCATCTTGTGCTATGTTGCCTTCGCTTGAACATATGGTTTCAAGCAAGACACGTGACAAATGTGAATAACGGAGATTGGAGCTGTCAGGTAACGAGACTCGTGAGACAGTCTGTTGCCCCAGCGACGTGGAACGCTTATAGACGCATGTGGGCTAAATGGGATAGCCTAATGGCACTGGCAGGTGGTGCCACGACGGAGGACAAGAGCGTAGGGATCTTGCTTTGGTACCTGCTGCGGTGCGCCGAGCAAGGCGAATCAAAACCCGTAGTAGGGAGACAGGTCACGGCGCTTGCTTTTATGTTTAAGCTTGCTGGGCAGAGGGACCTTACTAAGGAGTTTCTAGTGCGCAAGGTGGTGTGCGGAATGTTCAGCGGTGCGCAAAGGCCAGATAGTAGGCGGCCAATAACATTTGCGCTGTTGCTGAGATTGGCTCAGGAATTGGTGGTGGTTTGTAGGGATCCCTTTGAATCTCTACTTTTCCGAACGGCTTTTTCCCTGGCGTTCTTCGGAGCGTTTAGGATAGGGGAGTTAGTCGCGAGCAGTAGACACGGTTCGGGGGGTCTGCAATTGGTGGATACCTGCCTCAGGGAAGGTACGGTGGTATTGTGGTTGCGGAGGTCAAAGACCGACCAAGTGGGTAAAGGAAGAGAAGTGGTTCTGCATCAGGTTGGCACAGAGTGTTGCCCATATGCATGTGTAGTGGAGTACCTTAAGCAGCGACCGGTGGGACGGTGTTCGCTGCTGGTCCACGCCGATGGAACGGCACTGTCTATGTATCAGTTTAAAAGAGTTTTAAAAAGCGCACTGCATCGGCTCGGTTTCAAGCAGTCCGACTTTGGAACACACTCCTTTCGGATTGGAGCTGCCACTGAAGCGGCTAGGTTGGGGTTGCCCGACGCGACAGTAAAGCGCATCGGGAGGTGGGACTCAGACCGTTTTCGTTCCTATGTACGGCCAAATGCAGTGGTTTAATGGTGTTGCTTTCTACTTTCAGGGGAACAGAAGCAACTATGGATTGTGGGCCATTCCTAGGTGTACTGGGCCCATAGGTTAGCCGCAGTTACCGAAGAAAAGGCACAACTGGGCTTTCCTGTTACGGACTTACGCGTAAGGTGGTGTGGCATTCGGGGTCTGCGATGGGCGCAGCTCGACGGCCTCTTGGAAACGTACGCGCAGCGTTACGGTCAGCCCAGTGTTATCATTCTTCATGCCGGCGGGAACGATTTGGGGACAGTTCCCATGAGACGAATGCTAAAGGTGATGAGACGAGACATCGAGAAATGGGTGAAGAAGTTCCCTGGCACGTTCCTTATCTGGTCTGAGATGATTAAGAGAAGATCATGGCGTAACGCGCGCGACCCAGTATGCTTAGATAAGGCTAGACAGAAGATAAACCAGCAGATTGCGAGCTTTGTGAGAAAACAAGGTTTCTCTGCCATCCGGTATAAAGATTTTGAACCGGTCGGCGCAGATGATTTTTTCGCAAAGGATAAGGTTCATCTTACGGAAATAGGGTATGAGTTGATGATGTTCGAGTTTAGGGAGAGTGTTTTGCGGGCCTTGGCTTTAATGTCTAGCAGGGGGGGATCGCAGCCTCGGGAGGCGTCCCTCGCATGCTCCGTGGCGGGAGGTGAGTTGCCCGGCCCACTGGCCTAAGGGGGCGATGGCCCCACCTCACAGGGCGTGCTTAAAGATAAGCATTGGGGCTTTGGGCAGGGCTCAAAGCGTGAGGTCACTGTTCGTGGCCGGGCTCCTCCCCCGGAAGGAAAGGAGTAAATTAGTCATCTAAATAAGTTACGGTTGTTTGTTTACATTGTGTCAAAATAAAGCTGTGGCCCGTTGTTTCTCCCAACTCAAGTTGTCGTGTCAGTTATTCCATCAACTAGCCTGAATGGATCATGCATGGGTCATGAACGACGCGGAGGCTGCACAGGCTCCCTGGGTCAGCCTGTAGCGTCACGTGACCCAGCGGAGCCTGTGAGGCTATCAGCCAATCAGGAGCGTCGGGGGGCGTGTCGGAAGCCCGTTTCGCGCCATTGAACACAGCAGCGCGGTCTCCCGACTGGAATCCCACCCACCCACCCTGTATTTTGTTGTTAACAGATGTTATGGTTTATTCTTTTAAAAAAAAAAAAAAGTATATATAATATATATAATATAAATAAGAAATATTGAAATTAATATATATATTTTGGTTAAAGAATTCGGAGAAGTGGCTATTGTATGTTGTGTTTTGTTAATTTATGTCTGTGCGGCGGGAGGTGAGTTGCCCGGCCCACTGGCCTAAGGGGGCGATGGCCCCACCTCAAAGGGCGTGCTTAAAGATAAGCATTGGGGCTTTGGGCAGGGCTCAAAGCGTGAGGTCACTGTTCGTGGCCGGGCTCCTCCCCCGGAAGGAAAGGACTAAATTAGTCATCTAAATAAGTTACGGTTGTTTGTTTACATTGTGTCAAAATAAAGCTGTGGCCCGTTGTTTCTCCCAACTCAAGTTGTCGTGTCAGTTATTCCATCAACTAGCCTGAATGGATCATGCATGGGTCATGTAATTGTCATATGCAATTTAAACTGTATTTCTAAGAATCCTCCATAGTAACAAATTCTCGCCTTCTGGAGCTTCCCTCTTTCTTATTGTTTTCTCATGTAGTGTGCCACATTGCACAGATGTGACCTAAGGCAATAACTTCAGGAAGGGGCACTGATAGTGTGAAGCCCCTTCTGTGGCCATGGCTTTTTGTTACAGGTCAGCTGTGCACCATGGCAGCAATCAGGAGTAAACCATGAAAAAGGGGTAGGCACCAAAACTGAGGATCTGTTACTCTGGGGGCTGTTTAGAACTAAGAGAAGTGCCAATTTTAAATGACAATTGCATTTATGTAGATACAATTAAATCACCTAATTAAAACATTTATATAAAATAAAAAAATGCCTATAGAGTCCCTCTAAATATTAGGTAAAATCATGTCAAATACTGGTGGGAAAAACAGGTTAAAAGTTACGTGTTGCCCTATCTTTTTACTGCAACAAGTAGACTGTACCTATTATAGTATGCATTGTAGGCAGGGCTTTGTATATGTCACATAATGACAGAGCAGATAACTAAACCAATAATGCAAACTAGTAGTAAAGCAACTCATGGACCCCCATTCAGTTAGCCAAATCGCAATTACTTGACCTTGTAAAGCAGCTCTGTGTGAAATGGATGCCGGGAAGTACAGGGTTAATACATATCATGGAACCCGCGTGGACTAAAACAGTTGCTTTCATGAATTTTATTGATTTCTTCATTGCTGGATTGCGAGTCTGATCACTAATTAATTTGCAGTCTATAAGTGAAGTTTAAGTATAAACTCCATGTTTTACTGATGTCATGATGACCAGGGGCGGATCTACCGCTGGTGCAGCCGGTACGTTGCACTGAGGCCCCTGGCCCGGTGGAGCCAGTACTGTCTACACCATTCCCCATTATCTTTCTCCTCTTTCCCATCTTCCCTCCCACCCTGGGAGATGAGAAGATGGTGAAGGGGAGATGAGGAGAAGGGGGCAATGGGAGATGGGGAAAAGGGAGATGAGGAGAATGGGGGATGGGGTAGGGAGAGATGAGGAGAAGGGGGGAATGGGAAATGGGGAAGGGGAGATGAGGAGAAGGGGAGATGGGGTAGGGGAAAATGAGGAGAAGGGGAAATGAGAGATGAGGAGATGGGGAAGGGAAAATGAGGAGAAGGGGAGATGGGGTTGGTGGAGATAAGGAGAAATGGGAGTTGGGGTATGGGGAAGATGATGAGAAGGGGGAAATGAGAGATGAGGAGATGGGGAAAGGGAGATGAGGAGATGGGGAGATGAGGAGGAGGGGTAGAGATGAGGAGAAGGGGAGATGGGGTAGAGATGAGGAGAAGGGGAGATGGGGTAGGGGGGATGAGAATGGGGAGAATGGGAGATGGGGAAGGGGAGATGAGGAGAAGGGGAGATGGGGTAGGTACCGATGAGGAGAAGGGGAAATGAGAGATGAGGGGATGGGGTAGGTGGAGATGAGGAGAAGGGGGAGTTGGAGTAGGGGGAGATGATGAGAAGGGGGAAATGAGAGATGAGGAGATGGGGAAGGGAAGATGAGGAGAAGGGGTAGGGGGAAATAAGGAAAAGAGAGGGAAGATGGGGAAGGGAGATGAGGGAAAATGGTGCTAAGAAGCCCTGGGTTTGGATGTGATTTACTCCTTTTACTTTTATTCCCACTTGGTATAAGGTAATAAGTATGTATATTTAGTAAAAATTTTAACGTTGTGCATTTGTGTTCAGTATTTTTACCTATCAGTTCTTTGTCCCAGTCTATATGTTGTATCACTGCCCTTAGTCCGTTAAAATCTGCCCTTTAAAATTCAGAGTTTTTGTTGGCCCCTTACAGTTATGTTTTTTTAATTCAATCTCAAATGAGACTGTGTTGTGATCACTGTTTCCCAAAGGTGGCCCTATTTCAACATTTGATATTATACCAATATTAACTAAACAAGATAGCTTCATTTCTAGTAGGTTCTTGTATAACCTGGGCCAGATAATGATCCCTGAGTGTACTCAAGAACCTTCTCCCTTTACCCATACTGCTGGTTTCACTCATCCAGGTTATTTCAGGGTAGTTAAAATCTCCCATTATTAGAAATTATTCATGCTTAGCTGCATTTCCAATCTGTAACAATAATTGTATTTCCTCACTTTTAATTATTTTGGGGGGTTTATAGCATACTGCTACCAATATTCTTTTGGAATTTGCTCCTCCGCTATTTAACTTTACCCACAATCATTTAATATTATAACTAGTTTCACCATAAATATATTCATGACTATAGGCTTAAATTCAGGCTTAACATACAGACAAATCCCTCCTCCTCTTTTACCATTGCCCCTATCTTTCCTAAATAGGTTATAATCATCCAGATTAACAGTCCAGTCATGAGATTCATCCCACCACGTTTCAGTAATGCCTATTAAATCCCATTTATCAGTACTACCTCCCTATTGACTATACTAACCCTCCCCCATCTCCTCACACATGGCTAGTTAATTCTTTTATTACCCCCTCTACACTTACTACCCTATTACATCTATATATATATATATATATATATATATATATATATATATATTAACATATATTGGATATATAAATATATGTACATATATATATATATATATATATATATATATATAAACACTTTATACATATATTATATATTAATATATATATATATATATATATATATATATATATATATATATATATATATATATATAGAGCTCCCAAGGGGGTCAAAACATTTTTTGACCCTCATCCCTGGGGGGAGGGGGGGACATTTTTTTTTTTTTTTGCATATGAGAATGAAAATACTTGGAAAGAGGTTATTAGTAGGCAGTATTAATAATAAGAAAATATGCTTTTTTAAAGTCATATAGGGTTGACATCAGTGAGGGGTTAATGAAAGGCAGAGATGGGTAATAGTAGACACAGGGTTTAAACAGGGATGTTTTTTATGTGTAATGGTGTAATTACCTTACCAAACTATACTCTATGAGTGATAGAGTAATACAAATAACTTCTTCCTATATGTATAGCTGTTCTCTACATATACATGTACTTTACATACATACACAAATACATACTCTTCATGCTACAACTCCTATATACTGCCCCTAGTGGCCATCATAATATATTACAGCAGTGTTTCTATTACAGCCTGGGGAACCCTATTTAATATCCAAAAAATATCAACAGAGGTTACAAAAAAGGCTCCCATGTGACCAAAGAAGCCCCTCCACTATAGCCTAAGATGGCTCCCCAAGGTCCAAATCTTCTTATTAAAGTTATAGGGGCAGCTTTAAAACAGCTTTAAAAGCCAGCCCTCTTAGTATGGTAGTGTAATCTCAGGACAGGATCCTAAAATGGGACTGTTGATAAGAATGTCAACTAGTTATAACTCTCATACTTTAAACAAACAAATAATACAACTATTATATATAAGTGCCAACATTTTCTGTAGCTTTAAACATATGAAAATATTTAAGATCTCTGCATCTGAGAACTTAAAATTTAAATGAGAAGATAACATAAAATTATATAAAAAAATAATAAAAAGTTTAATGATTTACATGAAATTATAAAAATATTTTAACATTTATGGTGAGTATATACAGTTGCACTCAAAAAGTGAAATTATAAAAATATTTTAACATTTATGGTGAGTATATACAGTTGCACTCAAAAAGTTTGCATACCCTGGCAGAAATTGTGAAATTTTGGCATTTATTTTGAAAATATGACTGATCATGCAAAAAAAATAGTTTATTGAAGGATAGCGATCATATGAAGCCATTTATTATCACATAGTTGTTTGGCTCCATTTTAAATCATAATGATAACAGAAATCACCCAAATTGCCATGATCAAAAGCTTACATACCCTTGAATGTTTGGCCTTGTTACAGACACACAAGTTGACACACACAGGTTAAAATGGCAATTAAAGGTTCATTTTCCACACCTGTGGCTTTTAAATTGCAATTAGTGTCTGGGTATAAATAGTCAATGAGATTGTTAGCTCTCATGTGGATGCACTGAGCAGGCTAGATACTGAGCCATAGGGAGCAGAAAAGAATTGTCAAAAGACCTGCGTAACAAGATAATGGAACTTCATAAAGATGTAAAGTATATGAAAAGTATCCAAAGCCTTGAAAATGCCAGTCAGTACTGTTCAATCACTTATTAAGAAAATGAAAATTTGGGGATCGCTTGATACCAAGCCAAGGTCAGGTAGGCCAAGAAAGATTTCATCCACAACTACCAGAAGAATTGTTTGTAATACAAAGAAAAACCCACAGGTAACCTCAGGAGAAATACAAGCTGCTCTGGAAAAATACTGGTGGTTGTTTCAAGGAGCACAATACGACAATACTTGAACAAGAATGAGCTGCATGGTCGAGTTGCCAGAAAGAAGCCTCACAGCTTCTGGCACACTGTAATTTGGAGTGACGAGACCAAAATAGAGCTATGTTTGGAGAAGGGTCAACAAGGCCTATAGTGAAAAGAATACCATCCCCACTGTGAAGCATGGTGGTGGCTTGCTGATGTTTTGGGGGGGGGGGGGGGTGAGCTCCAAAGGCACAGGGAATCTTGTGAAAATTGATGGCAAGATGAGTGCAGCATGTTATCAAAAAATACTGGCAGACAATTTGCATTCTTCTGGACGAAGGCTTGCGCATGGGACGCACTTGGACTTTCCAGCATGACAATGACCCTAAGCACAAGGCCAAGTTGACCCTGCAGTGGTTACAGCAGAAAAAAAGTGAAGGTTGTGGAGTTATCATCACAGTCTCCTGACCTTAATATCATTGAGCCACTCTGAGGAGATCTCAAACGTGAGGTTCATGCAAGACGACCAAAGACTTTGCATGACCTGGAGGCATTTTGCCAAGATGAATGGGCAGCTATACCACCTGCAAGAATTAGGGGCCTCAGAGACAACTATTACAAAAGACTGCACGCTGTCATTGATACTAAAGGGGGCAATACACAGTATTAAAAACTAAGGGTATGCAAACTTTGGAACTGGGTTATTTCATTTTTTCCTTTGTTGCCATGTTTTCTTTTATGATTGTGCTGTAACCTACAGTTGAATGTGAATCCCATAAGAAATAAAAGAAATGTGTTTTGCCTGCTCACTTGTGTTTTATTTAAAAATGGTACATATATTACCAATTCGCCAAGGGTATGAAAACTCTTGAGCACAACTGTACTTTTGACGCACTAATTCATCCACTAATCCTATTATTGAAAATTACTTTTCACAAAGAGCAGAGATAATTATTTTGTATTTGATCACAGTTGGCAGAAAACTCTTAGTAATTTTGTGTTGCCCAGTTCTACAGATTTACATGGGGTCCAGCGTGTTTTTATTAAGGCTGCTGCACCAATGTTCCACGCTGGAACTAGACGTCACCATTGTTCATCTTGGGATGAAATTGAGGTAAACTGTTTTTAATGGCTCACAATGTATCTGTGTGCAGACCCTGCAGCCACGATTCCCCATACATTCTGTGTGTGTTTGTGTCATTCAATCGTGTCCGACTCTCCATGACCTAATTGACCGCAACACACTATGCTGATCCCCATGACAGAGATACTGGAGTGGGATGCCAGTTCCTTCTCCAATGGGCCACAGCATACAGCTCCTGGTATTATTCCTAGGTGGTCTACCATCCAAGTACTGACCTGGCCTAAGCTCAAGGACAGGGCCCCCCATTCTTTGCAATGTGTTAATACTGACATTGTTTTGCCTTGATTCTAACCCATCTATAGCGCTACGGAATATGTTAGCGCGTTACAAATAAATGATAATAATAAAATAAAAGCACCAGGAGGTTTGCGTAAGTTAACAAAAACTAGCAAGCCACATTTTAGTGGTTTGTGGATGTTTGTGTTACCATTTTACCTTTAGTAGCTATAGTAGGTATTTTTTTTGTGATAAAAGTTAGCAAGAATAATGTAAAGCTGATGATCACAAACTTAGATTTCCAACTGAGTGTGTGTAGCTAAGGGTTGTTTTCCTAAATTATGAATCTAATGTATTGTTGAGCTAGGTTAGAATAAGTGTGTTTAGCAATGTTTTCTTTATTAGCTACCCTAACCTAAATGATTTAGATTAGGCTATGTAAAATTGCCTATGCTCTGTAACCTTTACATTTTTATTTGTGACTTGATACCAGAGACAAAGGACTGTCACCCCAATTGTATTTAACTTTTTTTAAGTTATTCCTAAAGGGCAGAGAAACTAGGCATTTGTTTCTAAAGTTAACAATTCCTGAGCTACCCAGAATTCACAGAATGTGTGCTACATTATTATGCTTATGGATTCTAATTAGTTGCTTTGATTTGATAATTAGTAAAACAGCTTGTTTATTTTTGTGGTGGAAAAAGAAATGTGTCCTGATGTTATCAGGCAACTAGATTATCTCCCCCACTCTGCACTGCTAATTAGCCTATTGAGGCACACATTATCATAAAGGATCTACATAAATAATGCTGAATATCTGAGGTAAGATTCACTGTAGAGAACAATAGCTAGTACAATGCTCTTTATGATTAATCAATTTTTATTAGGGTGACAGTATCCATTTAAGGTAATTGTAGACCATAAGCAAACTAACAGCCTTATTAAATTGCAATTCGTCCAATTGAATAGGGCTCTATATAAGCACATAGCATATTGTTTTTACAGAAGTTTTTAGTTACTGAAGACCTTTTTTTGGATAGAAGTTCACTAACTAAAAACTTCTGTAAAAAAATATGCTATGTGCTTAAATAGAGCCCTATTCAATTGGCCAAATTGCAATTTAATAAGGCTGTAAATGATAAGCGCTAGAGAAATACTGCAGCCCTGTTTGACACTAGTCACTTACTAGAGGGATAAGAGAAAATACTACCCTCACGTCAGGTGCTGGAAAAGGCCAACTGTGTTAGACTATTGTGGTTTTGTTGTTGTGGGATGTTTGGCCGGTAAGAGGATTAGCTGTTTAGTAGTCGTTGCATATATTGTTTAGTCATTGCTCTCAGCTATGCTTTATTTTCTTAGTGTTATGATTTAAGTTGTTAAGTGCTCCTATCCATGACAAAATAAATAGACAGGAGCACCTCTTATAGAATAAATCTTGTGGTCTGTTCCCGTCTAACACAAACAAACTGGGAGAAAAAAAACTTTTTGTTAAATCTAATGAATCCTGTTTAATTGATGAGGTTTCTTTGTAGTAAATCTACGTGAATCTAGTGCGCCATCGAATCTAATGTGCAGTTCAAATATGGAACCCATGAATCAAAAACATTTTTTGCTGGATGAATGTAATGCACATTTGGCATTTGTACAAGAAGTAACAAAGAGTGTGCCACTATGCTGGGGCTCTCTGGGTACAAGGCTCTGCGTGCCAGTTTGCTGGGGCTCTCTGGGTGCAAGGATCTGCGTGCCAGTGTGCGGGGGGATCTCTGGGTGCAAGGCTCTGCATGCCAGTGTGCTGGGGCTCTCTGGGTGCAAGGCTCTGCATGCCAGTGTACGGGGTGCTCTCTGGGTGCCAGGCCATGCGTGCCAGTGTGCGGGGGGCTCTCTGTGTGCTGGCGAATGTAATGCGCATTTGGCATTTGTGCAAGAAGTACCAAAGAGTTTGCCACTATGCTGGGGCTCTTTGGGTGTCAATGTGCGGGGTGCTCTCTGGGTGCCAGGCCATTCGTGACAGTGTGCGGGGGGCTCAGTCTCTGCAGGAAGTGCACGGCACTCTTAGTCTTTGAGGAGCCACTTCCTCCGGCGGTGATGACGAGACCCCCCGCCGCCGTCTGCCCATCTGAGAGCCTCAGTCACCTACTCTAGAGAGCCGGGAAGCGAGAGATGGTGTAGCGGTATATACCTGTCTGTCCTGATCTGTGCTTTCCTTCTTGCTATTACCGGTAATTCAATGTTATCAATGGCGCACTAGATTCAATGTTTTAACCCCGAAATCTAGTGCACCATCGACTCAAATGCGCCCTCCAAGTTTGAGACCTGATTTTTCACAAAAAAAGTGCGCATTAGATTTGCATAAATACGGATAATTCATTCAGATGATGCATATGATCAACAACAGTGTTTTGCGTTCATGCGATTTTCTCGGGCTAGGTATTAAACACATGACCCAAATTAAGCAAAAATATTTGCAGTTTAATTAGCATCAGAAAAACTGATAAATACTGTATTTATCGGCATATAACATGCACTTTTTCTCCCTGAAAATAGGGGGGAAATGATGTGTGCGTGTTATACGCCGATATTCCCTCCCCCCTCCTCATCCTCAACCCCCCTCCGCAATCTGACCCCCCTCCGCATTCTAAACCCCCCACCGCATTCTAAGCCCCCCTCCTCAACCTAAACCCCCCTAAATACCTTCCCCTCACTTACCTGCTTCTGCTCCGGCCTCCGCTCCGATCCTTGACCCGGCGCACATGTGACGTCACATGCGCGCCACATCATTAGCAAATACTGGGTGGGGGGTTGAGGAGGGAGGATGAGGGGGGGGTTGAGGAGGGAGGATGAGGAGGGGGTTGAGGATGAGGAGGGAGGTTGAGGGGGTTGAGGATGGGGGTTGAGGTTGAGGAGGGGGGTTGAGGAGGGAGGTTGAGGATGAGGAGGGGGGTTGAGGAGGGAGGTTGAGGATGAGGAGGGAGGTTGAGGAGGGAGGTTGAGTATGAGGAGGGAGGTTGAGGATGAGGAGGGGGGTTGAGGTTGAGGAGGGGGGTTGAGGATGAGGAGGGAGGTTGAGGAAGGAGGTTGAGTATGAGGAGGGAGGTTGAGGATGAGGAGGGGGGTTGAGGTTGAGGAGGGTTTGAGGATGGGGGGGTTGATGGGGGTTTAAGGATGGGGGGGTTGAGAAGGGGGTTTGAGGAGGGGGTTGAGGTTGAGGAGGGGGGTTGAGGAGGGGGTTGAGGATAGGGGGTTTGAAGAAGGAGGATGAGGATGGGCGGGTTGAGGAGGGAGGATGAGGAGGGAGGTTGAGGAGGGAGGATGAGGAGGGAGGTTGAGGTTGAGGATTTTGCTTCAAAGTTCTTTATTTGAAATTTAATTATTTTTTCTTGAAATTTCCTTCTTAAAATGAGGTGCGTGTTATACGCCGGTGCGTGTTATATGCCGATAAATACGGTATACAGTACTTGCATCAGGGGTAGGCAAAAATACCTAACACTTAGGAAGATTTCAGACTGTTTTAGGAATCTGGAAATAAGTCCTTCGAAGAGATGTATTATATGTTGGAAAAATATTTAGGAGTTAGAATTTTTAGTTCCCAGGTTTCCGGGATGTTTTCACCCCTGCTTGGCCTTACCCAAATTTGTGGTCCATAAGCATCATACAAGCAGTTCCTCAGGAGTGTGTTTCTGACAAGGCCTACGAGGTCTAAGGCAGCACATTTTCAGGGGGTGGCAGGCTGTCTGAAGATATGTTGAAATATTTGTTTGCATATGTACAGAAATGTTTATGTAGTGATATTTCTGTCTGTAAGGGTACTTGACATTTTTTAACATAATATATATATATATATATATATATATATATATATATATATATATATATACACACATAAACCTATGTTTTGAGATATAGAAAGGGGAAAGAGGAGTTGCAAGTTTGGCGCGTAGGAGGCACAGAAATCTTAATGGCCTCGGGCAGTATAAAATTTAAACACACCCATTCAGTCCATAGTGCAACTGGGGATACAGAAAACAATTAAATATTAAGACAATAAATAAGACTTACATTTAAAATACAGAAGTTTTTATATACTAGATTATTTGGTTTGTAAGAGCACAGACTATAATCCAATAGTACACAATACAGTGTTACCTTGGTTCCTGTCAGCTCCGTTTTTTGTCAGCACTGCGTCTCACAGAGGAAAAATTGCATGGAACTCTGTACTCTACATGTGGGACTGATCAATTGCTCGGAACTTAACACTTTCATCCTATACCAGTAAGAGCCCAAGTGCAGCCTGTCTCTGCCTGTAAGTACCTATCTGCATCCTGTGTCTGTAATTGCCAATCTGCATCCTGTTTCTGTAAGAGTCCAATTGCAGCCTTTCTGTGCCTGTAAGTACCTATCTGCATCCTGTGCCTGTAAGTGCCAATCTGCAGTCCAGTGTCTGTAACAGCCCAAGTGCATCCTGTCTCTGACTGTAAGTACCTATCTGCATCCTGTACCAGTAAGAGCCCAAGTGCAGCCTGGCTGTGCTTGTAAGTACCTTTCCGCATACTGTGCCTGTAATTGCCAATCTGCATATTGTGTCTGTAAGAGCCAATCTGCATCCTGTTTCTGTAAGAGTCCAATTGCAGCCTGTCTGTGCCTGTAAGTGTCAATATGCATTCTGTGTCTGTAAGACCCCAAGTGCATCCTGTCTCTGCCTGTAAGTACCTATCTGCATCCTATGTCTGTAAGTGTCAATCTGTATCCTGTATCTGTAAGAGCCCAAGTGCAGCCTGTCTCTGCCTGTAAGTACCTATCTGCATACTGTGCCTGTAATTGCCAATCTGCATATTGTGTCTGTAAGAGCCAATCTGCATCTTGTTTCTGTAAGAGTCCAATTGCAGCCTTTCTGTGCCTGTAAGTACCTATCTGCATCCTGTGCCTGTAAGTGCCAATCTGCTGTCCAGTGTCTGTAACAGCCCAAGTGCATCCTGTCTCTGACTGTAAGTACCTATCTGCATCCTGTACCAGTAAGAGCCCAAGTGGAGCCTGACTGTGCTTGTAAGTACCTATCTGCATACTGTGCCTGTAATTGCCAATCTGCATATTGTGTCTGTAAGAGCCAATCTGCATCCTGTTTCTGTAAGAGTCCAATTGCAGCCTGTCTGTGCCTGTAAGTGTCAATATGCATTCTGTGTCTGTAAGACCCCAAGTGCATCCTGTCTCTGCCTGTAAGTACCTATCTGCATCCTATGTCTGTAAGTGTCAATCTGTATCCTGTGTCTGTAAGAGCCCAAGTGCAGCCTGTCTCTGCCAGTAAGTACCTATGTGCATCCTGTGCCTGTAAGTGCCAATCTGCAGCCTGTGTCTGTAAGAGCCCAAGTGCAGCATGTCTGTGCCTGTAAGTGCCAATCTGCATCCGGTGTCTGTAAGAGAACTAAGGAACCGCTGTATAATTCGTAAAGAGGAGGCACTAAGGTCATTAGGTGGTCCACAAAAGAACCGTGGCAATAATCTATGGGAATGAGAGGGAATGAAAGGGAGTGTGAAGTATAGGCACAGTATAGGCACAATTATAGGATCACTGAGACCATCATTTGTCAGCACAGCTAATCATCTTGTATCATGATGTCATGATATCTTGATTGAATGGAGAAAAACTAAGGAGACCAATGTCTATTGAAGAATTAAGGATTACCTCTAATATGGGTAGTGAAAATCTCCATTTCTGCATTTTTCGAAACTTTTGTTTGTAACTGAGTCTAGGTCTGGTATTTCTTGCTGTTTGAGTTTTTGTTCCAACCTCTTTTGGACTCTTTCCTGTGTTTACCAATTATTTGGGGAAGGTAGTGTAGCCCCATTATGTTGCCGTGTCCCAACCATTGGTACCTCCCTTGTGTATACTGAAGAAAAGAACCTATTTAGCTCATCTGCCTTTTCCTGGTCACTGATTGTCAGACAACCTATGTCACATTGTAATGTTCCTATAGCTTCCTTCCTGGCCTTCTTTCCATTAATACATTTAAAAATTATTTTAGGGTTAGTCTTACTCTCTTTTGCAAGTAACTTTTCATTTTCTATTTTAGCCAGTCTAATAACCCTTTTGCAAGCCTTGGTGATTTCCTTTTACTCACGTAAAGCAGTCTCTGTCCCCTCTTCTTTGTATAATTGAAATGACTGTTTTTTACTCCATATCTTGATCTTTAAATCATTGTTAAGCCGCATAAGATGTGATTTTACTTTTATTTCCACATGGTATATGGTGACAAAAATGTATATATTCAGTAAGGATTTGTCCATTTATGTTTAGTATTTTTATACATATTAAGATCCATATATATACATAGCGTGGGGGCTCTAGTGGCCAAATCTGGTAATGCATGATTAAGTTACATTTTTCCAATTTTTGTGTCCCCTGTTCATATAATCTGAAGAGGAGTTGTCCCCCCACCATACCCCCAGTTCCTACGCCCCCTGCCCCCATCACCCATCTCTATAATTTTCAGTCCATAATGAATGCCTCCACTAGACACATCTACCATAGTCATCGCTCAGTGTCTGCAGCCCCTTTCTGTCAGTCACTCCACTGACTTCCCTTAGTCTCCAGAATAAAATTAAATGTTTTAACTCTAACATATAAAGACCTCAACAATAATGACTGGTATCTACCCTGTTTATAGCTACGGAATATGTTGGCACGTTACAAATACATGTAAATAATAATAATAATAAAGGTGCAATGCTATGTCAGATGAAGATTTTAGAAAAAATGTACAAAGTTACAGATGCATAAAAGAGCATTAAGGTACTTATTTTACTTCAAAGTATTGCTATTATGAAAAATAACCTGAAAACAATTACTAAAAAAAGAATGAGAAGACAAATTTCATATCTGTTCATTAAACAAGACAAAATAATGCATCACCCTTACAAGATACAGCAAATGAAAATATAGACAAGCCAACTTAGCACAGATGTTTCAAAGAAAAAAAAACACAGATATCCTCAATTCCTAGCCCAGAGGTGTATCACTTTTCCTCTGGAAACCCCAGACAGGCCATAATTTAAGGATGGGTTTGGATGCAGTTGAGGCAATGACATGCTCTAAAAACAGCTACCTCACAATTGCCTCACTTGCAGTCAGATAGTGTTATACCTAACTCATGTCATAACTGGGATCCCCAGAGGAGAGGTTTGTGGACAACCCTTGTAGATGATTTTTAGGAGCCTAAAGGAACATTTTGGCAACCACTTCTGTACACTGGGCCCAGTCCA
This sequence comes from Discoglossus pictus, assembly GCA_027410445.1. Classification (NCBI taxonomy): domain Eukaryota; kingdom Metazoa; phylum Chordata; class Amphibia; order Anura; family Alytidae; genus Discoglossus; species Discoglossus pictus. Next base: position 376,291,923 of record CM050165.1, read on the forward strand.
TGCATTTAATGTCATACTATACCTGATGAGTGGTCTGTGTTCTTACCTTTTATATCCTAGTCAATAGTTTACAGTTCCTAGTGCACCTGGGTTGCCAATCCTGATGCATGAGCCATACACAAAGGGATGCTGTAACGGAGTTGGAACACAAATCCAATATCTCCGCTGGTATACGGTAAAATATCCAAGAAGCACTACAGTCTCACCATCCCCGACCTCCCATATTGGACGACACTCAATTGGGAGTCAAAAGAATACTGACTTTATTTTGTTATGTGCAGAAATATATATACACATCTCTTCCCACAGACAATACACATCCCCCATAGTTGGCCACACAATACACATAGAGGGACAATAGGTGGGTCACACCTCCCTGAGGCTACCTGGCTACTTTGATCCAATCAGACATTGATTAGATCATCCCTCCCTTTGTTCCATCTTCACAATGTGAACACTTCACACAATGGACCTCTCTTGCTTATGAGGAGCCCTTGTAAGGATTATCTATTATGCCAAGGTCTGCAATAGTCTGGGCTAATATTCTGCAGAGCATAAACAGACATACATACAGTATAACAGTAGGATCATATTTTAACCATAATAATTAAACAGGGTAAAACAGTGATGGGTTCCGTTACAGATGCTAAAAGCAATGCTCTTACTTACTGAAGCAGTGTCTAGGACCAATCTTCACAGACAAAGCCATAGATAAAAGAGAAGAAGTAGACTTCAGTGACTTCCAGAATACTAAATCAGCCACCATGTCACAGCATTAGTAATTTTTTACCTGCATATTTATTTTACAAACATACAGCCTTATTAAATTGCCATTCGGCCAATTGGATAGGGCTCTATATAAGCACAGAGCATATTTTTTTACAGAAGTTTTTAGTTAGTGAACCTCTATCTAAAAGCAAGGTCTTCACTAACTAAAAACTTCTGTAAAAACATATGCTCTGTGCTTATATAGAGGCCTTTTCAATTGGCCAAATCACAATTTTAATAAGGCTGATAGGCATTTATGTGAAGGTTGAGTGTAGATACACATTTCATCATGGGCCATCAACTACCCCCTGATAGGCTATAAACACTGGGTTCTGGGGACTGAAGAGAATGACATTGGGACTCTGGAGGGAACGGCCTGAAAACAACATTAATTTTCCCATTGACTATAGGTGTTGTTCCCATTGGTTGATTCATAATTCCCAGGGTTAGCAGACTTGGGCTAATTGGTGGAACTGCTGCAGCGGTGACCAGTTGGAAAGCCACCACCGCATTGCTACGGTTATTTGTCCATAGATTACAGCTGTAAATGTGAAAATACAGAAGAAAAATAAATCCTCAATAAAAGCTCTATAGCCCTTTTAACAAACTTTGTACACCTAGGCATCCAATGTACAACAAGGGGCCTCCTTAATCTTATCTACATTGTCCCACAGAGTCCTCTGTATAATCCCATCATCACTGGTGTGTTCCTTTTGTTTGAGAACAATTGACTCCATACTCCATGGGAATTGGTCTAATCTACTTTGCCAGGCTTGTTGTCTCTCTTCATATTGGTTGCTCAGGCCGCTACCTGAACGTCATGGCGTAGGGCTGCCCATCTAGGGCAGGAAATGTAAAACTGCTTATCAGCATCTTGTCAATTAAATCCTCAGTGACTAATCACCAAGCCACCTTTGTGGACTTTCTTGTGATTAACTGCGGTTTAGGAGGGGAATTCAAATATGCTTTTTTACAAATTGCAAAATGTGTTTTTGAGTTTGTTCTACTCCATATAAATGTACCCCAATTGCCCTAATAAAGTGATTTACCTGTTTGAGAATTTATGCTGGCTTTAGTGTATTCTTCTCTTTATTTCACATAAAGTTCTTCCAGTGGGTCTCTGGTGGATTCCGGTGAGCTGTTCACATTCTTTGGCTGATGAGCAGAGGAGCACCCTGGTGCATCTGGAGCAGCGGGACCCAGGTCATCACATTGAGGATGTGCCATGAAAATTAATTGTTGCAGTTCATTATTTAAAGGACACAGACTCAGGCCTCCATTCAACTGAGCAAATCGTAATTACTGGAGCCCGTAATGTAGCCCGTTATTTTTTTTGTTATTCAATTGGCCTCTTCTAGCTATCAACAATTTGCGGGTTTCAGGCTGAAAATTCCTGCGGTTGGCAAAATCGTAACTCCGACCCCGAGCCTTTCAACTTTCAAGCCCACAAATGTTACAATGGCTATTTAATTGCTGCAATTCCCTAAGGACGCAATTGCCTTCAAACCCGTAAATGGCAAATGTAGCAAAAATTATTACGGGTTACAAATAGGACTCGCAAATGGTTTAGAGGTTACTTCTTAACATTGTAAAAGACAATAAAAGCACAGTACTGTACATGAAAATATGAGGTAAGCAACGGAAGACGTTAGAATCCATTGCACAACAATCCCCAAGGAACAAATAGGCCTTAAAAAATAATATAAGTATTTTATTATCGCATATGTTGGAATGGTCATGCACATGCCAATATGAAAAGTGTGGCTGCAAGATGCATAAAGCAATTAAAGACACACTACTTTATTAAATTCCAACACAAAAACATGAAACTGCCTGCCATATCATCCCTTTCTCACTCAGAGAGACTCTAATGTGGACCCTAAAAAATACAAAGATATTCTTATATACATCTCACTCATCAGATCTAGATTGGGAAAATAGTGGCCAGATTACATTGACATATATCAAGTACCAGGGGAACATGCACCGCACTAATCTAATCTGCCAATCAGGAAAGGCTGCAAACATACATGGAGGCTGTGCAGAGGCATGTGGAGCAACAGCCAGCACACCTCCATCAGGGACAATCTCCGCTACACCCATCCTGGAAAGTCCCACTCCATTGCTGGTGGCCATGTGCCAAGATGTATCCCCATTATCATTTGGTGTTTAGGTATTTATCAGTTCTCATTATCACCTGTCATATTATTATCAGCACCTCAGGGGGATGTTGGTACACCACAGTATCACAAATTGAACCTCTCATTTGTATTAGAAAAGAAAAAGGATGGGGGAGAGATAGCGCATACAAACCTAGTGCAGGTCACTTCTTGTATTTTAGATCACTTCATATGTACAATAATAGAGACTCTCACTATATGGAACCTCAGCAATTATGAGGTATTATAAGCACTTGATAATTAGTCCTCAAAGTCTGTGTCTTAATCCAATATACAATTCTTCTTTCTTGAAGATCTATTGTATATTCTGTATAATTGTTTGTGCTGACAATATACAGCTAGTGTCTGTTTGCACTTAAAGCTGACACTCTATTAAGAACACTATGTATTCATTGTAACGGGAAAATATTAATATTTACTAATTCCCAACAAAAATAAAAGACAATAAATAACGGTAATATACCCAAAAATATGTATATGCAGAAAAAGTAAGACGTGTTTCGATACTGGTACTGTAGCTTCATCAGTTAGGTTAAATCCTTATGATCCTTTGTGGGCAAACCATGTGTATAACCCTATATAATTATATTAGTATAATTACTATTATATGTATTAATCTATTGCACAGTAACTAGGAACTAATTTACTGATATAGGAATGTGACACAAATTTGATGTATGTGGATGTCCCAAAACCCCAACCATTGAAAACACACTGACACAGTGATAACGGTATAACAAAGCTTTATTTATCAAAAATGTACAAGACTGTGCATTAATATCATGGGTGTGGTGTTGGCGGATCCTTGAAGGGCAAGAGGAATAGCATGTACTAGGGTCACATGTGGTCATTACACCACAGTAACCATAATCTGATGACAATATAGGATCCTCATATCTGACTCCATTTCATAGAATTAAGCATTAATGTGCATAGCTCTTCCGTATGGTCCTTATCTGCTCTATGAAACAGATGCATCAAATCATGGATAATGTCATCCAATTCACTTCCACACACAGTGTGTTTTCATATAATAAGGAATAATTCCTAATAGACGGTCATTATCTGGAAAACAGAAAGAGGAGGCTGATAAACAAGCAATCACTGTATTTACAGTACAGTGTTTCATGCTGTTACCCAAATTATAAAACAATTAACATGAACGTCATCTAGGAGCCGTGCTAATCATAGTGAATCTGTCCTGGACAATCACTGTCCCTGTACACTATTGAGGATGTGTAATTACACAAGGAATGCTTCGCTGTGACCACAATCAGTTAGCAAAGAGTACTATCACCATCTCCATATGGAATTGTTTTGCCACACTGATATCACATTTAATTGTTATATAGGTGGTACCACGACCAAACAGATTGGAATGATCACTTTACTATTAAACACATACCTATTAAACCTGAGGTAAAACAAAAGCCATCATCCCTGATGTTTGTGAATTAAATCACACACATGAAGCTGCTATCAGATTGTTAATGGGATGACATGCAACAATAACGATTGTATAACTACTGGTTTGAATAAGCAGATCCAAATGGGACTGTGCAACTCTACAGCTGGGACAGTATTCATTGTAAATGAACATAACACCAGTCATGTTCATTAGTAATGATATATGGAGTCATATATGGCAATTAAGACTATCTGCTGGTGGGAATTTCAGTGATCTAATGCCTGATAGGCACTGTGTTGAGACTTTACTTACATGACATGATTGCACTGCTCGAAGATGACGAACATGCCTTCATGGTTGTGAGATTTGACTACGAGGAGAGATAGAGACAAGAACAAGATATCAATCATAGCACTATTTGGATTGACTTCATCACCTCATCTCAATGGCAATCCACATTATACATCAATTGCTGAAATATTTAACATAACCATACATGTACACACTCTGTAGCCAGACAATAGTAGGTAAACATTTATACCAAATGATATTAGTTTAGTCTCGTCGACCTCCTCTTTTCCACACTGGGCTACCACCTTGCAATCCCTTATAGTCTGTATCCCCATATGCTGCAGTGTGCACACCCATACATGTACTCTCTTTTGGATGTCAAATCAATCTTGATCTATTTGGCAACTGCTATTCAGAATCAGTTTTAACTGCAGGTATTGGACAGACATTTTATTGATATCAAATATGATAATTATATATCTGCTTCCTGGATTTACATGGTTATTCCTGCCCCATATATCTTTAGTCATAAGCAGAGAGCTATCGTATGTCAGTTATCTACGTGTGAGGTGTTCATGTGTGTGCATATGAGGGTGTGATGGTGTACATGATACTCACATTGCATGGTTTTCGCCACACCCGTGTCCAGCTTTCCTGGAAGGTCCACTACTGCCGCTGGCTCAATCCACTAGTTCAGGGTGCGCTCCCATGCGCAGTATGTAATGACAGGTGGTGGTCCACCACCGGTTGCACGGGCAGATCTAGTCTCCTATACCATCTTCCTCTTCACATTCATCCGGCTGTCATCATATTTGTGTTTGACATACTTCCTATCACTGTTGGCATGCCCTAATGCAGCAACAGTTGTAGCAACCTCAGTTGAGGCACATGTTTTCTGGCTATGCCTCACTTCCCTACCACCATGTATGATGCTACAGCAGGCATGGATTTCCCTGAAGAGGATCATCATCTCCTCTGGGCTATTATTGGGGGGCCTGTACTTTGCCACAGCCTCTTGCCCTCCCAACTGTGCCTGTGGTTCCTTTCTTCCCTGTCCTCTCTCTGGGGCTGGACCCTCATCCCCATTACCTCCTCCTCTGGGATCAGGCCCCTGACACTCTGCCACTACTCCTTGTGTGCCTACATCTGGAGGCACATCCCTCCCCCTCCTACTCCCCTATACCTCTACCTCCCCTCCCTGACTTGCCTCCTTGTCTCTCCATACCTCTACCTTTCCTCATCTCCTCCTCCGGTTTTCCATTAGCTCTCCTCCTCTCCTCTCTCTCTTCCTCTCTCTCCTCCTCTCTCTCCTCCTCTCCTCCTCCGGTTTTCTCCTCTCTCTCCTCCTCTCTCTTATCCTCTCTCTCCTCCTCCTCTGGTGTTGACCTCTCTCTCCTCATCTCTTCTCTCTACTCACTCTCCTCCTCCCTACCTGGACATTTTTAAATGAATGTAAGGGTAAATCAATATAATATATATGAGTATGTGTAAAACAAAAATGTCTATATTATGTTTATTATAGTATGGGTATGGGGGGGGGTAGGGGGGTATACTGTATTTGCTGTGGCCTAACGCTATGTATAGCTACATGTACGTATTAATCTATATGTGTGAATTATGTGATATAAGTAATTTTGTGCTTTGTAAATTAAGTGTTAATATTTCTTAGCAGTCCAAATAGAAAAAAACTTACAAAGCAGCTTATTCTCTCTCTCTCTCTCTCTCTCTCTCTCTCTCTCTCTCTCTCTCTCTCTCTCTCTCTGTAAGACTAAGAAACCCACGAACTAGACAACAGTGGTCATTTAATTAAAACCCAGGATGCAGTCTTATTTTGACCACTTATTACACTACAGAGGATTGATCTCCTGAAGTTTATCACTCGGTATCCACCTTAAGTACATAACCAAAATGCCAGCCAAGTCTCCCATGCACAGGAGAAACAGCAATCCCTAGATCATTGTTTGTACCATAATTGGCTTTCACCAGTAGTAAGCTACTGATCTCTCTAGGCACAGCGAGCCAGGAGAAAAACAGAACAAAAAGAGACACACACCTGGGGACGGACATCACTTTAAGGGTCATGAAGGTTATTGGATTTCACTAGGAATATAATATACCTATATATCTATCTACTATTTTGTACTTTATTTAATTAAGAATATTAAGAAGTGCTTCAAAGCTCTGTTTTTCTGCCTACAGTCTTACAAATAGTTTCTAACTGGTTTTCCCCTCTGCAGCTTATGAATACTGTGTACTTCTAAGTACAGGGGTTACCCTGTCTCTTAGCACTCAATCAGTGGCAACATTCTGCAATGTGATCCTTGAAAAAGGTCACTGACTGACTATGAAACACTCTATTTATGAGCTGCATGATCTACAGATTGCAGATGCAAACGAAAAAATGTAATGATTATAAGCAGAAAAATGGTTTTATAATAATTTCTTAATAAAATACATAGAAGTAAATAGATACATAGGTATATTTCTGTATATTCCAAGTGAAATCAAGAAACATTTCATGTCCCTTTAATAATGTGCCCTGTGGGATAATAACAACACGGTCTAGTTTTCTCACTAGTGCCACTATAGTCTCTGGCAAGAACCAAATGCCAGGTTAGTTTCCCATGAACTGGAGAAATCCTCTGAGGATCATTTCAGCCACATAGCATGTTCTTCAAATGAAATATACGTTTTATATACCACTAACAAAAAGATGCACTAAACAATCAATGCATCTACAATGCAGTGCCACATACACAATATATAAAAGATATTCACAAATCATAAACAGTTTTTGTTGCTGTAAAATGTGGTTCTTCCAGATAGTTTTACAGGTACTACTGTATCTATATTTAATGATTATTTCATTGTCCCCTGACTAGAGGTCACCTATTTTACTAGCCTTCACAACTTTACTTCATAGAAACATAGATATGAAAATATATGAAACATAGATATGAACAAATGACCTTATGCTTATTCCAGGCATGCTTAAATTCCTTAACAGTGTTTGGCCCTACCACTTCAAGTGTAAGACTGTTCCACTTATCTACTACTCTTTCTGTAAAGTAGTGCTTTCTCACATTACCACTAAAACGTCCACCTTCCAACTTCAAATCATGACCTCTTACATTCCTTTTTGTCTGGAAGATATTTGATATATTTGAAGGTTTCCATCACATCAACACCACTTTTTGTCTTCTACGCTATATATATTACAGTCATGAAGCCTTTCCAATATGTTTTGTTGACCGTGCACCATTTTAGTCACCTTAAAAATTTTACTAATTTGGTATTGCTGCTCCTTGCTTGTTTTTCCTGGTTTTGTTTGAGTTTTGTAAGATTTACTTTTAATCAGTCTCAATTTCTTTTTGAACTGTCAAGTGTTATTTATTTTTCTCTTTTATGTTTTAATATTCCAAACCTGATGGGGCAGCATTTGCGGTATCTGTGATGCCAATTTCCAATGCTGGCTAGACCCGGTAATTATTTTTATCTACTTATATATACATTATGGGTTGTGATACAAGTTTTTCTCTGTTTATTTATTTATATATTTGTATTCTTGCTTGGTCCTCAAAATACAACCTACTATATATATTTTTCATGTTAGTTTTTTGTCGATATCAATTTGATCTATGTACAATATGATATATAAGATCCATTCATGAAATGTAATATTTATATTATGAATGATATTCTCATTTATTGTTTTTTGTAAAAGCACTGCTCATTTATGTATTATTATTATACTTAAATTTTTTAAAGTACTCCCCTACTTTAAAATATTGGTTTATATAAAGTGGCTGCTTTTTCATTATTTATTTATTATTTGCTGTCTATTATTTTTTCCCCATGTTTTAAGTGCCCTACACTCTAGATTAGTTTTGTTGTATTGTTATCCTACTTTGTGATATAAGTACCTTTCCTCTCCTGTTGTTGCCATCAAATTACCATTAAATATCTATTCTATATGATGTGCATTTCTGTTCCATAAGTGCTTGATTTTGCATTTATCAGCATTGCATTTTAGATCCAACCTACTTGACCATTGCTCGGTTGTTGTTGTTGTTGTTCAGTCCTTTAGTCGTGGCCAACTCTCAGTGACCATATTGACACAGCACTCCAGGCACATATGTTTGTGTCTCTGTTTGTGCTTATCCATATGGTTTTCTTGGCAAATAAACTGGAGTGGGTTGCCAGTTCTACAGTGGTCCCCTATTTGTTTGACCTCTCTGCAATGATCTGCCCATCTTGGGTGACCCTACATGGTATAGATCAACCTGAGGTACACAAGCCCCATTACCACAAAAAGGTAGCGATCCAGAAGGGGGACCAGTCCTCTAGTTTTCTTAAATCATTACACATTTGATTTAAACTTCCTGGAATGTCAAACCTGTTACACAATTTTGTATCAACAGCAATGAAACAAACTTCCCTTTAATGCCCTCTAGTAATATCACTAATAAATATATTAAACACAATTCTCCTTGTGTCCATCACCTGTACTGCTGAGTATTCATTATTATTTTATTCCATTGTTAACATTGCTCATTTTTAAATATATAGAACATTAGGCTATTATACTTAGGTGTAACAAAAAAATCTAAAAATGCAACACCGACTAAACAAAATATAAAAAATGTAACATTGACTTACTGACATCAATGCCATTTCTATGATGCATTCTAAATAAAATGTAAATATGCATAAATTACATTATTGTACTTATGTGTATGTTACTAATGAGAGTCCCTTTGTGCATAGTGGTCAGCTTGTATCTTGTTATTTCATATTGTTCTTTCCGTTTTCAGTTCTTTCATTGATTATTATTATTAGTTATAAACTGTTAAACTGTGTAGGACAATGAGTGCTAAGCTAAGCCTATAGCCTACAAGGTTTGAAAACATATTTAGATTTGTCATGGTATCAGCACACACGCATAAGCAGTACATAACGTGGAAATGTTTTCCAGTGGAAGTGGTAAGGTCAAACACAGTTAAAGATAATCATAAGGCCACACTGGGGCTTAATTAAGCCGAGCTTTTAGTTATATATAATGGGTAGACTAAATGGGCCTCTTTGGTTCCTATCTGCTGTCAAATCTATGCTTCTATGTTACTGGTATATCCAAAGATTCCTATTACTCCCCCTTATTTATGCCGTAACATTTGAATCCTCTCTCTACTCTTAAATAGATTGTAAGCTCTTTGAAGAAGGGGTTCCGATCCAATTTTATGTAAAAGCTACATATGCTCTACTTGTAATGTTAGTGTGGTTACAAATGTGAAAGTCTTTATATATGGTGTATTACTATGCAATAATATGTATATTTATAGATGTAGAAAATCTTGTAACTGTTATTGGCAGTCAGGCCTGTACAATCTCGTACATGCAGAGAGGTGAGTACATAGGGGCCACTACTCCTTGTATTCAGCAGCCACTTCCTGACAATCCTTATCGACAGTTGTCAGATATTTCAAGGCATGTTTCCCGTGGCAGGGTCATCCGTCACTGTCAGAGAAGAAAGGAGTTAAGATCTACCCCTATCTTGTCTGGCTGGACAGTCCTTGTCTGAGGATCCCACCGTTTACTGAAAGCCCAGGAGCTGGGAAATATCCTTGTGTGTTTATACTATTCACTATAACCTGCAAACAGCGACCCTCTCTGTACACAAGTGGTGGGAGACACTCCATGGATAGAGATCAAAGTCATTCTGAGAGGGGAAGGATGTCTACCTTCTGTTTACATCCTCAGGTGTCACTGAAAAGAAAGTCTTACATAAAAACAAATATCCAGAGCAGCACATCCACAGGAGAACCTGCATACAATAACGTGGGTAGGTAGTACAGGTAGCAAAATGTCTGTGGCAATAGCCTCCAACAAGGAAACCCCTCCTTGCACTAAGGGGAAACATATTTACAAGAATTGTCATGATATAAAATGAAGTAGCTAAAATATATTTTCTGTGTAAACAGAATACATTGCAATGCTGATGCATATTTCTTTCTATTTTCATGTTTGCAATTATATGTGGACTCCTCTCTACCGTTGGCATACTATCTCAAATTAGTACATATCACAGTACTCAGTAGGCCTCCAGCGATATAACATTTAGGGGAGTGTACAATAACTTCCACAGGCCAATATATATATACTGTCTACTAATACCATAGAGAGTCTACTAATACTGCTACATCAAAACCTTACTATTATTCTGACCTCACCAAATTATTGCTCTATAAGGGATGTCTCAGCACAGCATTGCACATGACAGTACCAAGATGGTATATAGAAAGTACATGGTTAGGTAGTAAAATATCATTCATGAAATATATTGTTTTACGATTACACTACTTCTACTACCTGCCATAAGCAACCTTAGTATAGAGATTTAGGCATAGACAGACTGAAAGGGAAAAGGAATGTACCCTTTTTTTAATATTATAATAAACTACCTAACTGTTTATTTCCATATCTAAATACCCAATAAAAGTATTCCCCCAGCAGCTCATGCATGCAGGGTTTCTATGGGTACCAGATGTACTAGCCTATCACAGATTGTTCCTCAACAGCATGTTTTGAAATGCTGGTGAGAAATAATCTGTGATTGACTAGTACTACAGAGACACTGTTTGCATGAGCTACAGAGGGCAGACATTTGTTGGGACTATTTGGAAGGTTTCAGTAAGTAAAAACAGAATGTTTAAGCACTTGTTAATAAAATGATATTTAGTCATGCAAACAAACATTTAGGTAGTTTACTTTAATATTAAATGCAGGGAACCTTCCATATCCTGTTAATCCTTTGCATGCCTGGTTTGCATTAATGACTGTACTGGGTAAATTCTGGCTTGCTGAGTACTTAATCCCTAAAGTAAGATGGTGTCCCCCTCCAGCCCCAAGGGTCTGTTACTGGTGTGCCCCAGGTGCTGTTGAGCTGTCACAGGAGCCAGCTTGGCCGGTATGAGAGGAATCCTAGCTGCCCCACACAGCTGCCCTGCACTATTGTATGAGGGGTCTCACAGCTGCACCCCCACCCCCATCCCATTACAGGAGCCAGTGACAGACAGCTCCCAAACGCAGCCACCTGGCCTCCATCACCCCCGCCCAGATGGAAAGTGGGACTCAGCAGCAAGCACTTAGCCCTGCAACTGGGTGAGCAAGGTCTTGAGATCTGACATGTCACAAAGGGGAATGGAGGGGGGTCTCTGCTGGAATGTGTCAATGCTGCACCTCTCCAGGCTAATTGTTACTCTATCCTAATGTCACTAACTAGCTTTACACCAGCCCTGCAAGTCATCAGCATGACCATTCATCCCTACATACTGCTAATGAGGATCTCCCACCCTTTCTGGTATTGACCACTATTTAAGCATAAAATAGTATGCTGTGCAACATGATAAGATTTCAAGATGTCTGACATAAAAGAGAGTAAAGTGCATTTCTAGGTTCCATCATATCTTGCCTTGCAGAGTTACTTAATATAATTCAAGTCACCTACCTTGTAGCCTTGTCTAACACTGCAATGTTAACCCCTCTATAAGGTTTTAGTCAGCCTAGGTCACCTATAACCAATTTGCTGTTTAAAGAAGCTCATCACCTCAATCTTATGTTCCAAGGTGCTCTAGGGAAAGCACTTTGCACAATGGCTTCTAAACTCAGACAGGGCCTTCTACTCTTTGCAATGTGTCAACATATGTTTATACCCATCTACAGCTCTATGGAATATGTTGGCGCATTACAAAAAAGTATAATAATAATAATAATAATAAGGTACCAAATGTGATCCTTGAGAGCAGCAATCCAATGATCTTTAGCAGTAAAAGGCCTTAGCACTAGCCCATTGCTGTCATGGTACCACAGATATTTGCTGAGGAATGCCAGGAGGTTTGGATCAAATGGTAATCAGAACTAAAGCTGTGTGTAAATTATTACGTAACTTTAGCAATTAAAGTTTATTTCTGCTATATTATGCAATTATGACATTAGGATTACTGAGGAAAAGGAAGTTTATTACGCTGGTGATCAGTGACAATGTTAAATGACCACTCTAGTTTGATAAACATGCTTGGGAAGTATGTAACAAAATAATAATATCAACAGGGATGCAATCGAGGAAAATATTTTATTTTAGATGCCATATTTAGATGACTGATTGTGGGATTTCCACTTGCACTGCTAGTCTGCCTAGTTTGATGGGGCCGGTTATTCTATGGGGCCTTACACCATTCTATCCTATTGTGAAGGGGCTACTCGAAGATGACCATTCACAGGTCTTATCTGTGTCTACTGTTACTCCCACTCCGAGGAGGATGATAAAATTTATTGCAAACAAAATGCCTGTCGTCATTAAATCAAATTTGATTACATTAGTTACAAATTAAAGAATGTAATTGTTTATTTTAAACTGTGTAAAACCTTTTTCGTTATTCAAACCAGTGAACCATAAATATGACTCTTTAGTGGTGCTTTAACAGTGAACCTATATAAAAATAAGCAGAAATGTTTTTAGAATGATTAAATAATACATCATCTAATTTATTATATTTTATATGCAATTATGCTGGAATCTGCCTTTTTGTTTCTGCTGATGACCTTCCTGAGTTGGGGAAAGACTTTGAATGCAGAGAGGAAGCTTCTATCTGCACAATGAAAATCTGACAGCTAAAACTGCCAATTATTGCAATAGGACTAATAGAAAACTAATTTGATCACATGGACCTACCGTTTGAATAAAGTAGTAAGCAGGATCTACCCAGAAAAATAAATGGAACCCTATTATGTAAATTTTTTAGGCTTTCTAAAACCATTTTGTTGTTGTTTTGAGGTTTATTCATGTCCAACTCTCCGTAACCACATGGACTGTAACACAGCAGGCACATTTTTATGTTCATAGTAATGCTGATCCACTTGCTTTTCATTGCAGAGATTGCAGAGTTCCTTTTTCAGAGAGCCACAGCATACAGTTCCTGGTATTCTTAGATGGTCTCCCATCCAAGTACTGACCAGGCACAACCCTGCCCGGCTTCAGGGTGGTGTGACCTCTTGGCTCCCTGACTGGAATCGAAACCAAATCACAGCAGTGAAAGCACCAAATCCTAACCAGGGGACCCCTAAAATCATTTACCCATTGTTCAAAATACCGTATAGAAAAAACATCACAATGGTCCATTAAGAGAACTGAATTAGAGGAAAGAGACATTTTCAGTTATTGAAAGTATATATTTTTTTATTCTACCTATTTTTATTTAAAAATTATTATGTTTCATGTATTATTATGTATTACGATTGCCAGTTTCTTATTATTAGACACATCACACCAATGGATTTCTTATAATATACATCACTATGTAGAAGTTAGGTTTAGGGCTCTGTAGTACTGATTTATTTCTACACATATAGCAGATATATTTCAATAGCCAAACATGAACATGATTGAAAAAATTTTACAAGTCATTGGTACTAAACTAATTTATTGGCTGAGTTCAATATGAGTGCAAGCTTTCAAGACCGCTACATCTCCTCGTCACACTGGCTTTGAAGTGTGGTGAGATTATTCATTGAGATCTTCTTGCTGCCTGCAACATTCACCTAATAATCTACAGCTGAAATTGCAGGGGGTGACAGAAATCAGATGGAATTACCATGAGCGAGGAACCTCTGAAAGATTGAATCCTTACATCTAAATAATGTATTCATAGTATTAAAGTGCCTCATGTAGTGAGATTGGAAAAATATGATATGCTTCACCAAGGAAGGAGACTGACAGTTCAAAACTACTTCACGTTCAACTGAAAGTGATGTTGGACTAAAGTATCATCTCTGCACTCTACAAGGAGTTTGGGCAGAAATAGTCCAAAAAAATCACTTTAATGTCAATTGACTATCTCCATGTTGTTATGGGGAGTCTGGGTCTATTCAGATTATCTGTTACTAAAACCGCAACTGCCCAGGATGCAAGTTCAAGTCTCAAATCAGAATAGCTACAAAATAAAGTCAATTATATATATTTTATTTATACAGCACCAGTATAAATTGTTACATGACTATATGAGTAAACAAACAATGGGCTCCATATTCCCCATAGAGAGGAGTTTATAATCTGTGGGAGACACAACCATACATCAAGGTAATCAGGAACATGTATAAGGAAGGTAAGACTGTATTAAGTATCTCACAGCCACATTAAATTCCAGTCCCGTATGTGCAAAGTGAGATTCGCAACAACTGCAAGCTTGAAGAGTTGCGGGTTTACAGGGCTATTAAATGAGAACATGCTGCGAGTTACGGGCTTGAGAGGCAAACCCATAAACCATACTCTGCTCGTCGGATGTGCGCCATGAGCGTGATCAATTAGTCTAACTCATAGTTACGAGTTTGGATGGAGCCAATAGCAAGAGCGATTGTCAGAATGACGTCACTGAAAAATGGAGGTGGGATTTCAAAGTCTTACGGGGTTTAATTACGAGTTACGATCAGACCCACATTCCAGATATAATGCAATATTGAAAAAGCCGTAAATATGATATAACATGCAACTCACAGTATATGTATTAACACATTGATTGAGGGATCGAAATAATACAAAAAATAAACATGAAATAATTTTTTTTCTAGGCTGATTTGCGGGTTCCCTCTTGGTGTTGAGTCTGGTCCTGGCAGATAACTGGGCTCATAGTGGTTAACTGGCTAGTGTAGTGTGTTAATGTTAGATATATAATTAATTAATATGTAGTGCAACTGACAATGCAAGGGTCAGTTGTATTAAATATTATGTATAACCATGCTATCTGCAGTAAGCACTTGCGTGCTTGAATAGGATCGTGGCCACAAGGCCATAACTCGTGTTTCAGGCCCGCAAACATGTAAATGCAAATATAAATTCAAGACAGCAATGTAAAGCACTGTAAATGATGGGGTACACAATGGGTGACATGAGGATTAAAGGCACAACATTCCCAAGCCGGCACATATCCACAATACAATACTTGACTTCACATTTAATTTATGTCCAAAGTCATACAGGCTTGAATAACGAGTTACGGGCTTGGAGGTTATTCAAGACCGCCAGGCTTTGGATGGAAATTAAATTATTGTGGCGATGTGCCAGCTTTTGAATGATGTGCCTTTGATCCTCATGGCACCCATTGTGTTCCCCATCATTTACAGTGCTCCGAGTTTGCTGGCTTGAACCACGAGTTACGGGCTTGCGGACGCGAATAACGAGGTAAGGGCTTGGAGGTCATTCAAGCCCGTAGGAATGCAAAGCCTTACTTACAAAACGTAGCACTAATTAAGCAAATAAAAAAGCCATCCCTTACTTTTATTAAAAGAGAAAGTGATGTTAGGTCTTAGAATTTATAGCACAACATTCCCGACTCTCAAATCGGCATAAATAACTACTTTATATCATGTTAAATTTCCGTCATAAAGTCCTACGGGCTTCAACCTCCAAGCCCGTAGGACTTTATGACGAAAATTTAACATGAAATAAACTAGTTTTATTTGCCGATTTGAGAGTAGGCGAAGTTGTGCTATTAATTATAAGACCTAAAATCACTTTCACTTCTAATAAAAGTACAGGATGTTTATTTTGATTTGCTTAATTAGTGCTACATTTTGTAAGCAAGAGCGTTGCGGGACCTCTTTGGAGTATGTAAGCTGCGGTTCGATTTTATCGATTTACGGGCTTGACGGAAGGGTGATCATAGCATTTAAATAGCGAATTGTGATTTCTTGCGACCGCAACTCTTGCAGCGGCGCAAGATCAAAGGCTTTGACGGAAGTAAGCTGCGAAGGAACAAATCGCAAGGAATCGCAGCTCGAGGCTCGTAACCCGATCGGTGGCTGCAAATAAAATAGCTAAGTAGCTTGCGGCCTCCCCTTGAGGCTAATTATTCCAAAAATGTAGGATTAGAATGAGGACCTTAGACTGTTCCTAAAAACTCTTTATGCAAATAATGGTGCAACTTTTGACTGTATTGTCATTATTGTATTTTGTTTTCAGGATGGAGGCAGATTTTGTAGTACTAGGGTACAATAACCAATGAATATACATTTACATACACTAGAATGCAGACAACTCATTGTGAGGAGATAAGGACCCTGCTCTTAAGGAGTAGTTTACAATCAAAGAAGTAATAGGATGTAGAAACATGTATTAATACACTGATACATTCAAATATAAAACATTTTTTGATAGGATGCTGTAATTTGGGAAACACTTTTATGAACAATGTAACAAAGCAACAAAATGACCAGCTATGTAAGCCAGGAGAATAAAAACATTTTGGAGAAAATGTTCAGATTAGCTTATGTCATTGGCACTTCTTTTTTGAACTGCTAGTGTACCTTTGACTTGAGTTGTAGGGCTATCCTACTGGGGATTTATGTTACTATTTCTTCTATTGTAAGTGTGAAATAGAGATTGACAGCGCTCAACAGAACTGAATACAGATGTTTTCTGAATCTGCTGTTCCTGACATTTCTCTCAGATGTATAATCCTTTTAACAACTAAAGCAAATTTCTGAAACAATTAAAGAAACTTTCAATCTAATAGTTAAAAATTAAAGACTGTTTCCCTTTATTTTAAACTTTGTAAAAAAAAAAAATTAACATATATTCACATTCTTCATAAATATGAAACTCAGTGGTGCTTTAAGTGCCACCCTTAAATTCATTCATTTAATTTTCCTATTTATATTAGTTTTTAACATGTTAAATGAGAAGATATTCTATAAATTTACCACACATTCTGTAAAATATGTAATCCTGCTTGGGTGGCACAGTACAACAAGTGTGGGAAATTTAAAGAGGCTGGGATGGATGTCTTGAAGTAATTTTCTTCTCCATAGATAAAAGGGAGCAGGATTCCTTAGCAGTCTATGTGAACCTTAGTGAATCTTTTACATAGGCACATTATGGCCAAATGTGAACCTCAAACGCGGTCTTTTTGGTGTTGATCACATCTGATTATATCTTATAGATTATATAATACAGAAGAGGGATAAATATTCTTACATATTTCCAAACATCTGAACTGCTTTATGGCCTCCATATAAAAGTTTTATTCCTTATTGTTATTATAACCCTAAATGTTTACACATAAATCATAGTGTATAGGGTTAAGCTCTCCTGTATATAATTTAGAAATATGGCTCACTACCTTGTTGTGTTGAAGAGACTTTCATACTTCAATGAAGCTGTGAGCTATACCACGTAGGGTCACACAAGATGGGCAGGTCATCGCAAATCATGATCCATTGGAGAAGGAACTGGCAACCCACTACAGTATCTTTGTCAAAAACAACTTTATGGATAAGCACAATCAGGAAATAATGATAAAAGTGCCTGGTGTGATGTGGTCCATAGGGTCATGGAGAATCAAACATGACTGAACGACTTAACAAAAACATAGAAAACGTATACAGTTTAGAGCACTCCTAATTGTCACCTGTCTTTGTATTGAGAAGGATTAAGGTTTATTTGATAAAATATATAAAAACACCAATATTAAACTTACTCTCTATTAAATCGTCGGGGGGGGGGGATAAAACACAGGTTCCATGAACAAAGCTGCACAATCCGTTAGTCTTAATTATAGTATATATTGCCTCACAAGAAATCTTACAAGATTCATTTAAGTTACAAGTCATTATAATATTTAGATATTCTTAATTGTAATGGAACCTGCCTTAAGGCAACAGCTGTGTATCTCAGCAAAATAATATTTTAATTTTCTCATGTCCCCTAGAAATAATTATTTTTGATCTTGATATAAAATGTATTGACTGTTCTAAAATATATATCTATATATATATTCATAGAAAGAGCAAAATGCTCCCGACAAATACCTAACATGTCTATCCACCATAGGCTCCATCAGATGAACTCTTCCACGGGCATATGGGAAAATGAAATTATGGAAATTACAATCACTCCAAAACAAAACAATGTATGCAAAATCAGCTAAAATGTAAACTATGTAATACTGAGTTTAGATTAAATAATTATCACCAATTTTACTTTATGAACCCCAAAATATATAGATACTAACTTATTATTACTACTAATGTTCAACTTCAACTTTCCTGCTTTGCACTAATCACCTTGGGCGCTCAGTCCAAGCCTCTCCCGCTCGCGGTGCTCATTGTGAACCCCCCTTTGGCACTCATCGAGTGGTTTGCAATGAGTGCCTTTGGCGCTCATTGCGACCCTTTCCTCCCGCCTACTGTACGTGCCGCTCATTGCAGGTTTCATTACCCGTCAAGTTTTGTGCTTGGGAATACCACCATCACCCCCCTGTCCCTTCCCTGTGTCTTTCTCCTCTGTGTGCGGAATCTTTGCGTGGCGCGCGCTGACTGCCGTTGCTTTTATTTTCTAAGTCCCGCGTGCCTGGCGATCTTGGTGTAAGTGTTACTGTCTTTGCCGTTGTGTATTTTGTAAGTTCTGTGTGCCTGGCTTTGCTCAGCCTCGTTTTCATCCAGTTTCAGATTTATTACTTTTTTTGTCCACCATTTTTTTCCTCACTTAGCTGATTTTGTATTAACAAAAAAACAAATATGGCTCAAATTCGGTTGCAACCTCACTCCCAAGCTTCCTAGCTCACCCCCTGTGCTGTGTGTGAGTGTGTTATTATTTTTGTTCATTTATTTTGTTTATTTTTCGGGTTTTTAGAGTTACGCGCTTGGGTCGCAGGTGCAACCCTCGCAGTCGCCTGCCTAAACTGCCAGCCTCGTGAAACTGCTCGTCCCACGTGCATCAACTAAATATGTAAGATTCATATAAATAACCACCTCCAGTGGTTAGGATATGGCGCTTTTACCTCAGCGGCTTGGGTTTGATTCCAGTCAGGGAACCACGAGGTCCCACCACCCTGAAGCTAGGCAAGGTTGGGCTTGTTCAGTACTTGGATGGGAGACCCACATGGAATACCAGGAGCTGTAATCTGTGGCCTACTGGAGAAGGAACTGGCGAACCACTCCAGTATCTCTGACATGAAAACCTAGTGGATCAGCATGACCATGGACATAAAGATGTGTGTTACAATCCATGAGGTAACAAAGAGTCAGAAATGATTGAACGATGCAAAAAAAAAAAATGTTGTTTTTTTTTAAATATCTTTTATCAAACAACAATTTGTATAAATTGCCAATTTGTCTCACTACAAAGACAAGTGATCAATAAAAGTGCTTTAAACTGTATACTTTTTTCTGTATTTAACCGCCTTAACGCTAATCCAGAGTGTGGCTCGGGGTTAATTGTCAGAACCTAAAGCAGCAACCCCGAGCCACGCTCGGGATCACACGCATCCGTCTTCCGAGTTCCCTTCCCTGCGTGCGTAGACAATGCAGGGGACGGAACAAGGCGTTCTGGCCGCATCAGCACCCCCAAGTGTACCGCTTTAACAATAGGGGGCACTGATATGGCCAGACAGCCAGGGTGGTTAAATACACAATGCTACCAGTTATTTGGATATTAAAAAAGATATTTAAACCAAATTACAAATTGCACATGAAAGACTGCATGATGGGCTGCTCGCTCTACAGATCATCACAGACAGTGAATGTGTAACACGTGGAGTTGCCCTTTTAATGTTTATCTGTGGTAAAATTACATTTTCCAGAAAAAATTGAATGCTGTAAATCCATGTTTGCATTTTGATCGTTTCAGGGCCCATGTAATTTGTGCAAACTCATGCAATACTTCACTTTTAGATACATAAACATGTGTAACACGGCTGGGCATGGGATGGAATTAATTTTATTATGCCAACCAACTTATGTATTAAAAATTGGATTAAGCCACCCGGAAGCCATCATATTGTGTCTTTATGTGTCTATCATTAAACAGCCCCCCTTCTCCGGCTCATAATACCTCTCTTAATGCAACCTGTATTCTGACAAGGATTTTGACCCTAACACAGAGCAGCTGGGACCCATCTCGGTTACACCAGAACAAGCCTTTCAACCCCACAATTCCCAGCTGAGTTTTCTGGGTAAAAGCCTTTAAGAATTCCAACTTTACTGAGACTACTCTAAAGAAGAGATTTTAGATACTTTTATTTTATTTTTTTACTTTTTTTTATCACCTCTTTTATATCATGTGCTAATTAAACATTGACACCATTGGGACTGTTTTGGAAGCTCTTTAAATATCCACACATTGTCATTGTTCTTGGCTATTATACTAATGATGGATATAAGACTTTGGTTACTATTGGACAATAATACTACTTTTAAAAATAAGAGATGCCATTTTGTCAACTATATTGATAATTTTGTAATGCAAAGGCTTTTCTAGAAGTAAAAACTAACAATAAATACTATTCTTCCTGTTGATATGGTATTGGGGCCAGTAAATACATAATGTACAGGTTACAGTTAGTTTTTGTTTTAAACTGACCAAATTCTCATATTTTGTTGCTAGTAGCTGGAAATTGTGCACCTGTCATTTAAACAACTGAATTTTTGGATGAAGAGCTTACAATCTAATGGTAATATTCAAGCATGTATAGGTAATGTACTCTGTTTAAATCAATATCATTTACCAGGCTAGGGTTACCCATCAAAGACCATAATCCCTAAATGACAGATCATTGGCCCGTGCTTTCAGCATGTTGGGGGAGTTCTAAGGAACATATCCATTAGGTAGTCTCTCCAGGATAATATACACTTTATCACAAATTCCTGGTAGTGTCCCAGCTCCTTTTATTTGGGATTATGGAAAAGTCTAAACAGCATTGACCATATACCACTGATCGAGTTATATATGGAGTTTGTCTGTCATTGGAAGTTGCCCATGGTCAATAACTTTCTCATAAAGTGCCAAATCCTATAGTGCACTCGGAGCGCCAACACTAGTGTCTGATGCCACAGCACATATATGACAAGATTAGAGTGCAAATTGTTTCTTTACAGACCAAATTAATAGCATGGCTTCCTATAATATTTAGAGGACACAAAAAGGGCAACCTAGGAAAGCTCATAGGATCATTTGTTTGTTGGATTTTTTTTTTTTTTTTTTAAGGCTAGGTGAATTCAAGGATTTCCATAAGTAACGCACATCATCCCTTGTCTATGGAAATATACAACTTCCTGCACAGGAGAAGAATTAACTTTAATTGGGGATCCATGAAAATAGTTGTGGGTCTGACGACAATGGGCGCCAGTAAGGAGACGCTACCAGACCATTCCTTCTTGTTCCAAAACATTAATTCCACTTGCGGTCTTCATGGTGAATATTTGAGTCATTGTGTACTTATTAAAAGCCTTATTAAATTGGGTATCGGCCAATTGAATAGGGCTCTATATAAGCACAGAGCATATTTATTTACAGAAGTTTTTAGTTAGTGAACTTCTATCCAAAAGCAAGATCTTCACTAACTAAAAATCTCTGTAAAAAAATATGCTAACTTTTTTTTTTTTTTTTTAAATAGTTTTTATTGCAGGAATACAAAGTGCAAACAGTTGTACAGTATTGAGCGTAAAAAAACAATACCCCAACATCAATCGTGAGATCTTATCCTTGTATCCTGCCTCCTCCTTTTTTTTCATATTTACCTCCGTGCTATTGTCGGTGAACCAATGCATAGATTTATAATGGACCCTTCTTGGCTATGTAAACATGTATCCCTAAACTTATCCATAGTCTATACTATTCTTTGGTTGTTTAGTTGTTATCTCCCATTACCTTCCGTTATTAACCCATGACTTAGGGGACCATAAAGATATTATAAAAAGCCCTAACTTTATCCATTAACTGGCTCATTTACCTCTAGAGGGATATAGTACTAATTTCTTTGTTTGCTAGTTTTTCAGATCCTTCCTCCCATTCAATTCCCCCCCCCCCCCCCCCCCGTTATCTTTTCTTACATATTAAGGAAGAGTCGCTTACTAACTTTTACAAATGTTAACTTAACCAATCAAACTAAAACATTCTATCTGACACATCTATATTAAGCCTTCCTCTTTGGAAAACATTTCTCTATCTCGATCCTGCTGTTGTTCCATCCTAACATACCTGTCTGTCTTCTTCCAATCCGGTGCAGCTCCTCTCCCGGTATCTCCTCTCCGGCCCCCCGTCCTCCCTGTATCCTGTCAAGAAGGTGAGGGAAAATATGCTGACTTTTAAAGTTTATGCTGACTTTAAAAGTTACAGGTGTGAAGAAACCACTTATATATTATATATTATATTGAGGGAAAGGTAAGAAGCCAGCTCTAAGACTTAATATAGAAATAAATCTGTAAAATAAAAAATAGGTGTTTAAGAAGTCCGTATTTTGGGAGGGCAGCTCCCCATTTGCCAAATACACCAGCTGCCCTTGCCAAATTGGAAACTTGTAACCACACTATACATCTTGACTCTCAGCTTGCTTAGCATTATTATACTGAGTGAATACAGTGAGATGAGTTGAAATCTTAGAAGAACCTTGTGTGTGGCTTCACAATTAGTTAAGTGAGTTAACTAGTTAGAAGGGATCTTTGAATGTGTTTAAGTTTGTGAAGAAATTACCAGCTCACCCAGTGATGGGATTAACTCCCACACCCTATAGATTGGCTAGTGATCTATCACAAAGGGCTGATTCACAGGTCACAGAGAAGCCCAGCCACTCCACAGTTCAAGGAAGGACTTCTGGAGCTGAGTTGGACCCACTCCTCTAGGTGGTGACATCTATGTTAGTAAATCTGGTCTGTTGTGTACCAGAAATGACAATGACACTGTACAATCACATATGCCATGTATGTGTGTGCCGACTACTATAGCGTAACACAAAGGTGACAAGTTGTTGAGATGACATCACCCAAACACAATTTGGACAAAGCATCCAAGGTACCCTTATGTCATACCCAATATGTGATTGAAAAATACTTTCAATTTCCAAAACAAAGTATGAAGCAGTCCAGGAAGTGGGCACAACTTAAATACAACCATGACAAAAGAAAATATGCAGTTTTTCAAAGCTAAGAAGTGCATGTTATAAAATAAACATTTAAAACCAATTTAAAATGACATTTTATGTAATTATACATCTAAATATACTTAGACATGACCCTTTAAATCATGTATGGCAAAATGAAATGGTGCTGAATGACATATTCTTATGTTTATACCTAATGATGGCCATGCTCTATGCATAATTTACACAGCCCTAGATGGACTAAGCAGCAAATAAGGACATGTATTGCTTGATCAGAGCTGCAAATGGAGTCACATACAACAAGATTTTGTGTAAATAAATATTTTGTGTCCCTTCCGGCTCCTCAAAATAATGTATTTCTGCAGAAGGAGATCCCCTGAAACATGTACCAAAATATCAGGGTCAGAATAGAAGACCAAAATGTTATATTTGATTTCCACACTTGCAGCCTTATTAAATTGAGATTCGGCAAATTAAAAAAAGGGCTCTATTTAAGCACATAGCATATTTTTTTACAGAAGTTTTTAGTTAGTGAAGACCTTGCTTTTCGATAGAAGTTTACTAACTAAAAACTTCTATAAAAAAATATGCTATGTGCTTATATAGAGCCCTTTTAAATTGGCCGAATCGCAATTTAATAAGGCTGTTGGTTTTCCTCAACTATCACATTCTCCAAATGTTGCCACCTCTTTGATAATGGACCACCATCTTCATAGGTTTCTCTAATCATAAAAGTAGCAGCTAAGGAGTTAATCCAAAATCAGGAAACTTTACACCTTGCTGATGATAAAAAACAAGTGAATGTTTGACAGCCGTAATTAGTCCACAAAGATTTAGCTCTGTGTCTATCATCAAGTTCACAGTTACAGAAGACAGCTCCCTCTTTAATCCTCTGCGGGAGAGAACGGATTCTTGATGAACTTTAGGGCCTGGTCCAAGAATATGACATGTTTAATATTACACTATTTACTTGGTAGATACACTGATTGTGGCACAATCCCATGCAATACATTTGTTTATTAGAAGTCATGTTCTGCCATCTTTATTCTAAATTTTAATCTCTAACCAGAGGGGCTGCTGACATTCTGTTTGCTTAATCACTGCATTTCTTACAAACCAAGAACCACTTTGCATATTTTCAAAAACTCGGTATATAAAGGTTGCTGTTTCTAACTTTCTTATTACGTATATCTGTATTATTTCAGAATAGTGTAAAATTAGGTGCTTCCCGCAGACAGACAGATGGCGTCAGATTGGTGCATAACTCCAGTGTGCTTCAGAGCAGAAAATGAAGCGGTGCATTCCAAAATACCGTCATGCAGATGATTTCAAAGGTAAGGTAAAGTCACAAAATGACAAGTGTATATATATATATATCACATATTATAATTGTCTAACTGCGATTCGTCGTCACGCTGCTTTGCGTAGTGCGTACGACTTAGCGATGAGCGCCGCAGGCGCTCATCGCCCGACGAGCCTTGCGCAGTGAGGTGAACCGTTAAATCGTAGCCCTTTGACAATGAGCGCCTCAGGCGCTCATTGCAGGCGAGCCTCGCGTAGCGAGGTGAGCCGTTAAACCGTAGCACTTAGAAAAAAAATACGAGATGAAAAAAATTACGAGATAAGCAGCGGAACCAAAACACTAAAAAAAACACTAAATACACACTAAAAAATAAAATAAAGGTCACTTACAGCATGGGGAACCAGGCAGGACGTCTGGAAGTGAGTTGGAACTCCAATTTACAGCGATTTAGCCGAGTTACAAAGATCGAAAATCGGCTAAGCGAGAAAAAAATGGCCGCCGGAAAAAATGAAAACGAGGCTATACTACTACGAACTGCGTAAAACACAGCCACAGACGTATGTGTTTGAAAAACAACGAGATAAAGGATGCGGATTAACCGCGGAATGAGTAAAAAGACAGTAGCGAGTACATTTTACGAAACACAATTACAGATTTACGCATTAACACAGATTTAACGCCTTTGTCTCGCGCAACATCGGATTTCCCGCATAAACCAACGCATTTGATGGAATATAAGTTGCAAGTTCCAAAAAAAAAAAAAAATATATTAAAATTGTATTTATTTTAATTTAAAAAAAAAGGGACAAATGTAGCGTCATGTTGTGTGGCAAACAAATTTTACAACATTTAATTTTTATTGACCGTCATTTGACCGTTTTACCATATTTACTGTTAAACCGTAGTACTTTGGCAATGAGCGCCGCCGAAAAAATGCCGGACGAACAAAACAAAAACGACGCTACAGCACTATAACCACGGAAAACATGTACCGATAATCCGCTAAGACGCATGCCACACATTATCCGCCATTTTAGGATAATGCGGAAGTACACAGCTACGTTAACGGTTTCGGCTCGTGCACGCACACTATTACACTGCACACGTTCATCACGCTTACACAGCACCTCCACACCACTAATGCTGCAGCAACATCAACACAGATTGCCAGCTCTTCAACACAATGCATAAAAATACGTAAATTAATTTATTAATTTGAATTCTATATTTCAGTAGTACACAGAAAACAACATTAGCTACCTTACAATTCCATATGTATATTAATAACTAAACAACTTTTAAAACATACACATCTGATTGCCGTCATTTTTTGACGGGCAATACGCTAGTATATATATATATATATATATATATATATATATATAGTACGTTTGTGTTCACATTTGAATATTTCCTGCTCAGAATTCCGAGAAATACAGTTATTACATTGCATTCTGGGAAGCTGAGCAGGGACATGAAAATGTGCCCACAAATGCCTCGTTCTTCAATCCATAAACCATTTTAAACATGGCTTTCTTTAAGCTTATGCCTGCTGTATTACACAGCTTTTATGCAAAGCCAAGGTTGGGATATACACAAGCTCTGTAAGACATGTACATCAAACATTTTTTAGGAAAATTTGCACTTCAGAAATATAAACCCGGCTCTTACACACAACTTCTACAAATATATTGTAGGTCTCTTCCACGCAGTGACAGAACTACCACCGATGCACGCAGTTCAATGCACCGGGGCCCCACACCCCTGCCCCTCCTGAACTCACCCCGGCACCCTCTGCTTTAAGTCGCAGGTAAGTGGAGGCAGAGACTCAGGAAAGCTGGTAAAGTGCAGAGTGGGCAGGGTGCTGTTGGGGGAGCCAGAAGGAGCAGGGTTGGGTTGAGGGCCAGAAGGGGTGGAGCCCCACAAATATAAAAAATAATAATTAAATAATATAATTAAATGTATTATAACAGTAATATATATTATATATAAAAACAACAAATATATATATATATATATATATATATATATACATATAAATATCACATATTACAATTCGCTTTGCGTGGTGCGTACGATAGCGATGAGTGCCGCAGGAGCACTTAGGCCGAAGGTGCTCATCGCCGGCGAGCATCGCATAGCGAGGCGAGCCGTTAAACTCAGAGCACTTAGGCGAGGCGAGCAGTGGAGGGAATGAAACACGCGGGACTTAGTCAACAAACACTAAAAAATGCGGCTTCGCCTTAGGCTGGAAGTAGTTGACGAATGCAGGACTTAGAAAAAAAAAGATACAAGAGGCAAAAAAATACAAGATTACGGACGAACTGCGAAAACAAAAAAACAATAAAAACACACTTAATACAACAACAACAACAAAAAAACATTACAGAGAGCACTGGGCAACAGCCAGGACGTCTGGGAGTGAGGTGGAGCATGAATTTAAGCAGATTTAGACGATTTTCCCCACTCGAAAATCGCCTGAGCAAGGAAAAAAATGGTAGCCGAAAAAAATGAAAACGAGGCTACACGACGCCGGACTGCGCAAAACACTGCCAAACGCGTAGCACTTTACACATCACACTACGACCTACAAAATACACTATTCCAAAAGCTGGAAAATGCTCAC
This sequence comes from Discoglossus pictus, assembly GCA_027410445.1. Lineage (NCBI taxonomy): Eukaryota > Metazoa > Chordata > Amphibia > Anura > Alytidae > Discoglossus > Discoglossus pictus. Next base: position 376,319,422 of record CM050165.1, read on the forward strand.
GAGATGCATACTTTATTAATAACATTACAACTATACAATGCCACTTTACACAATAAACCAACAGCTTTACCTCGCGCATGCAGCCTATGTATAATGCACAGTTGAGACATTCATTACACTTTATCAGCAGGGCACTAACACTCAAAATGTATATTCTATGCAGACATAGATTGTTAGCTCTTTAGCCTATTGCTGGCTGCATATATTAATTATAAATACTTAAAGTATATTAATTTATTCAATAAATAATTCCTTATTACTTAACTACAAATACATAAAAATAGATATATCTTTTTATCATAACTGATGAAGGTGCTCAGAGGACCAAAAGTACACGACAGGAGAGGCACGCGATGAGCGCCGAAGGTGCTCAGTGCAAGGCTTGCAATGAGCAAAGAAGGTCCTCAGAGAACAAAATGGTTTACATTGTGTGTTAGCATTCCCATGGCTTAAAATGTTATTGCCCCATCATTTTTGACGGGCAAGTCGCTAGTATATATATATATTATTTTATACAGGGAGTGCAGAATTATTAGGCAAATGAGTATTTTGACCACATCATCCTCTTTATGCATGTTGTCTTACTCCAAGCTGTATAGGCTCGAAAGCCTACTACCAATTAAGCATATTAGGTGATGTGCATCTCTGTAATGAGAAGGGGTGTGGTCTAATGACATCAACACCCTATATCAGGTGTGCATAATTATTAGGCAACTTCCTTTCCTTTGGCAAAATGGGTAAAAAGAAGGACTTGACAGGCTCAGAAAAGTCAAAAATAGTGAGATATTTTGCAGAGGGATGCAGCACTCTTAAAATTGCAAAGCTTCTGAAGCGTGATCATTGAACAATCAAGCGTTTCATTCAAAATAGTCAACAGGGTCGCAAGAAGCGTGTGGAAAAACCAAGGCGCAAAATAACTGCCCATGAACTGAGAAAAGTCAAGCGTGCAGCTGCCACGATGCCACTTGCCACCAGTTTGGCCATATTTCAGAGCTGCAACATCACTGGAGTGCCCAAAAGCACAAGGTGTGCAATACTCAGAGACATGGCCAAGGTAAGAAAGGCTGAAAGACGACCACCACTGAACAAGACACACAAGCTGAAACGTCAAGACTGGGCCAAGAAATATCTCAAGACTGATTTTTCTAAGGTTTTATGGACTGATAAAATGAGAGTGAGTCTTGATGGGCCAGATGGATGGGCCCGTGGCTGGATTGGTAAAGGGCAGAGAGCTCCAGTCCGACTCAGACGCCAGCAAGGTGGAGTTGGAGTACTGGTTTGGGCTGGTATCATCAAAGATGAGCTTGTGGGTCCTTTTCGGGTTAAGGATAGAGTCAAGCTCAACTCCCAGTCCTACTGCCAGTTCCTGGAAGACACCTTCTTCAAGCAGTGGTACAGGAAGAAGTCTACATCCTTCAAGAAAAACATGATTTTCATGCAGGACAATGCTCCATCACACGCGTCCAAGTACTCCACAGCGTGGCTGGCAAGAAAGGGTATAAAAGAAGAAAATCTAATGACATGGCCTCCTTGTTCACCTGATCTGAACCCCATTGAGAACCTGTGGTCCATCATCAAATGTGAGATTTACAAGGAGGGAAAACAGTACACCTCTCTGAACAGTGTCTGGGAGGCTGTGGTTGCTGCTGCACGCAATGTTGATGGTGAACAGATCAAAACACTGACAGAATCCATGGATGGCAGGCTTTTGAGTGTCCTTGCAAAGAAAGGTGGCTATATTGGTCACTGATTTTTTTTTGTTTTGTTTTTGAATGTCAAAAATGTATATTTGTGAATGTTGAGATGTTATATTGGTTTCATTGGTAAAAATAAATAATTGAAATGGGTATATATTTGTTTTTTGTTAAGTTGCCTAATAATTATGCACAGTAATAGTCACCTGCACACACAGATATCCCCCTAAAATAGCTAAAACTAAAAACAAACTAAAAACTACTTCCAAAAATATTCAGCTTTGATATTAATGAGTTTTTTGGGTTCATTGAGAACATGGTTGTTGTTCAATATTAAAATTAATCCTCAAAAATACAACTTGCCTAATAATTCTGCACTCCCTGTACATATATATCTATAGTAAATAAAAAGTACATTTGCATTAACACTTGAACGTCTAAAACAAGTTAAATTACTTGTTTCATGCCCAGAGTTCTGAGAAATACAGTTATTACACTGCATTACGGGAACCTTGGCAGGGACATGCAAATGTGCCCACAAAGGCTTCTCTCTTGCAATCCATTACCATTTTAAACATGACTTCTCTTAAGCATATGCCTGCTGTATCACACGCTGTATCTGTGCGTGTATATACAGTATATATATATATATATATATATATATATATATATATATATATATATTTTCATTGTGCAGTACATGTTAAACTGGTACAAAGTTAAATTACAATTTTGTGTGCTATGCACATCATATCTTTTATATTCAAATCTTTTAAAATGATCTGATCACAAAGGTTGTACCATCAAATTAGCAATGTAGCAGCTGGTATAGAATATCAAACAGTTTTAGAGTCATTAAATACAGAACAGCCTGCACGGACTTTCAGGAACCTATTGCTCCCTCTAATTTTTATGTTACCTGATTTCTAAAAATGTGTTTAGAAATGATGTAACTCCTTGCATGGATTTTTTTTTTTACTAATGACAATAACCCAAACCCCCTCCCCCGTTAACAATTTGTTTTCACTGTAAATAACTACTAATTGACAGCCTTATTAAATTGTGATTTGGCCAGTTGAATAGGGCTCTATATAAGCACACAGCATATTTTATTTACAGAAGTTTTTAGTTAGTGAAGACCTTGCTTTTGGGTAGAAGTTCACTAACTAAAAATTTCTGTAAAAAATATGGTATGTGCTTATATGGAGCCCTATTCAATTGGCCAAATTGCAATTTAATAAGGCTGTAATTGTTTAAATTCACATAAAGAGATAGACTGTTATCTATGTGGTGTCTGTAAAAAATAGAACAAATGTACTGTAAAAAATCTTTAAACCCATATCAGAAATTTGCTCAACCGCTACATAATCTACATTTCAGTTTAACTCTTTTATCCTTAACAGAGTCATGTTTACATTTTCCAGGGAAAAGAAAATGGATGTGTATTATAGTGAGAGGTGAGAGGGACACAAGGCACAGAAGTCTAGGATGTGTAGATATCACGCATGCCTTGAACCGAGGCATCTCTCCGTTCTGCGGGTGCCCGTCCCTGCCATGACCCAGCTACTGGTATGTAAACTTTTCATGGTCTGCGACAAACAGGAGAGAGTGTGGGACTTCAAAGGGGTCAAGACACCTTCAAAGTGTGAATATCAGCCGCACCATCTGCAAGGTACAGAATGTCTTGCAGATCCAAAGTATAGACTCAAACAGTGCTGGGTTTCCTTCAAACATAGGGCAACCTTTTACCAACATATTATTAGAACAGGTTCAGACATGGCAGTGTTATGTAGATGACCTCCTGGCTGCAAATTATCATCACAGGGTAAGATAATGTTCAGTTTCTATTTAATTTGGGTAATCTTTTATCATCAAAGTCCTGAATTGAGTTATCTCACATGTTAGATATCATTATTGGCCCACGTGTTAATATGAAGTGCATCGCCTGCCTATCACAATAATAAAGTTATAGTGACAGACCTATTCAGTGTGACAGCGGCAGGCAGATCTAGCCAAACGTGTGAAAGAAAAAGAGTTTGTTTTGAAAATGCTGTCATTCCCAGTGACAAGACACGCCATTAGCACAGCAAATATTGTTCTACACACTTCCAGCCCCGGCTGTGTTTGTAGAGTTTGGGTTGAACGAGCATTGAGTGCGTAACAGTAACAAACAGCTCACTGTTTTCCGCTTTACAATATTTGTCTGATATCTAATTGTTTCGTAAACATGTCTTGATTAAACACCCAGCAAATTCAGAATTATTATACTCATTACTCGGCAAATTCCAAATAATGCATGGTTGTTATGACTCACTGCTTTCAACACTAGTTGTATCAAAGGTACATAGAGGTGATCTGATGTATTGCTGGATTGGTATGGGGATTATATTTACCCTACTTCCTTTTGATCAAGTAGTGAAACTGGAATAACCGATTTTTACTGTATGTGCATCTGACAGACAACATGAAGTTATTCCATGACCCAAGCATGATCCATTTAGGCTTTTGTGAAATAATTGACACCACGACCGATTTTGGGAGAAACATGGGCCACAGCTTTTATTCATAAATAACCATTTTAACATAAACATAAAAAACCTGTATATAATTTACATAATAACTTTCAGGCGGAGGAGCCCGGCCACGGACAGTGACCTCACGCCTTGGGCCCTGCCCAAAGCCCCAATGCTTATATTAAGCACGCCCTGTGAGGTAGGGCCACACCCACTTAGGCCAGTGGACCGGGCAACTCACCTCCCGCCTAGCCAATCATAGGAACTATACAACAATAAATGCCACTTCTCCACTAACATTCTTTTATATATCTCTTTTCTCTTATATGAATATTTATTATATATCTATAAATATATATATATTATTATTTTTAAATTTTTTTTTTTTTTAATAAGAAGATAACAATAACAAATTTTTTACAATCAACCAAAATTAGGGTGGGATTTCAGCTGGAGACCGCGCTGTACTGGCAGAACACGCGAACACAGGCGGAAGTCCCGCCCCCAATGCTCCCGATTGGCTGTTCAGCCTTACAGGCTCCTCTGGGTCACGCAGCGCTACGGGCTGACTCAGGGAGCCTGTGCAGCCTCTGCGTCCAACATGACCCAAGCATGATCCATTTATGCATTTGTGAAATTATTTACACCACGACTGATTTTGGGAGAAACACGGGCAACAGCTTTTATTCATAAATAACCATTTTAACATAAACATAAAAAACCTGTATATAATTTACATAATAACTTCCAGGGGGAGGAGCCCGGCCACGGACAGTGACCTCATGCCTTGGGCCCTGCCCAAAGCCCAATGCTTATATTAAGCACGCCCTGTGAGGTAGGGCCACACCCACTTAGGCCAGTGGGCCGGGTAACTCACCTCCCGCCACAGAGCGAGCGAGGGACCCCTCCTGCGACTGCGATCCCCCCCTGCTGTCAATTAAAGCCAAGGCCCGCGCAACACTCTCCATGAATTCCAGCACGAGTAACTCTAGCACAATTTCGGTCAAATTAACTTTATCCTCTCCAAAAGAACTCGTCGGCCCCGACCGGCTCAAACTCTTTGTATCGTATGGAGACGAAACACAGCTTTCTGATGAAACTTGACAACTGTTGGTTGATCTTTTGACGCGATCTGTCCAACCCGACAGGATCCTGAGCGTTCCGCTATGAGCGTCTCTTTATCATCTCGGACCATATCAGGAATACCCGGAAATTTCTTCAGCCAACGTTCCACGTCCCGCTTCATCACCTTCAACATCCTCCGCATGGGGACCGTACCCAAATCGTTACTGCCGGCATGTAATAATATTACGCTTGGCTGTCCATAACGCTGGGCGTACGTTTCCAGTAGCCCATCCACCTGCGCCCACCGCAGGCCTCGAATCCTGAAACACCGCACGTGCAAGCCTGTAACAGGGAAACCCAGTTGTGTCTTGTCCTCTGTAACTGCGGCTAACCTGTGGGCCTAGTACACATATGAATGGCCCATGATCCACAGTTGCTTCTGTCCTCCTGAAAGCAGAAAGCAACATGTATTAGACTACTGCCCTAGGCCACACGTAAGACCGAAAACGTTCTGACTCCCATCTCCCTATACGCTTCACTGCGGCGTCAGGCAAGCCTAACCTAGCTGCTTCTGTAGCAGCCCAGATTCGGAAAGAGTGCTTTCCGAACGCTGACTGCTCTAATCCCAGACTGTGCATTGCACCCTTTAGCATCCTTTCAAATTGATAACGGGATAACGCCGTCCCATCGGCATGAACTAACAGCGAACACCGTCCTTCCGGTCGATGTCTAAGGTACTCCTCCATACACCCACAGGGGCAGCACTCTGTGCCAACACGGTGCAACAACACCTCTTTTCCTTTGCCCAACTGGTCAGTCTTAGACCTCCGTAACCATATCACTACCGTGCCTTCCCTTAGACAGGTATCCACCAACTGCACGCCCCCGGAACCGTGTCTACTGTTCGCAACTAACTCCCCTATCCGGGAACGGTCCGAAGAACGCCGTACGGAAAAGCAGAGATTCAAAGGGGTTCCTGCACGTTACCACCAAAACCTGCGCCATTCGCAGCAACAAAGAAAAGGTAATCGGCCGCCTGGTATCTGGCCTGCGATGCCCGTTAAACATGTCGCGCACCACCTTGCGCACTATAAACTCTTTTGTAAGTTCTCTGTGCCCTGCCAGCTTAAACATGAAAGCCAGAGAGGTGACCTGTCTCCAAACTACTGCTTTTTTCTCGCCTTCCTCGGCACACCGCAGCAGGAAAACAAAGTAGTATCCCTAGGGTCTTATCCTCTGATGTAGACCCACCGGCCATCTTAACTAGGTCGTTCCATTTTGCCCACACGCGTCTGTACGTGGTCCTATGTCGCAGGGGCAACAGACTGTCTGATGAGTCTCGTTACCTGGCAGCTCCAAGCTCCCAGATCTCCGCGGGAATGGCCTCCCCCAGCAGGTTCCGAGAAAGGGCGTCAGCAATGCCATTTTCCAACCCCAGCACGTGCCTCGCCTGAAACCATATGTTCAGGCGAAGGCAGCACAAAACCAAGTGACAAAGTAATCGTACCACCGGTATGGAAGTTGCCGTGAGGTTATTTACTGCTTGCATTACCCCCATGCTATCTGTGTGGAATAACACATGCTGATCCCGAAACTCCGAACCCCATATGTGGACCGTCGCCACCATGGGATATAGTTTGAGAAATGTCAGGTTCTTTGTAAGACCTGCCACCACCCATTCCGTCGGCCATGCCGCGGCGCACCATCTTCCTTGAAAATATGCGCCGCAACCAATTGACCCTGATCCGCCAGTAAAAAGTTCCAAGTCCTTCTGTGAATAAGCGCCGTCACATTGAACTCGGCCAGGAAAACCGACCATACCCGTGCATCATCCCGCATGACCTATGAGACTTTGATAAAATGATGTGGCCTAACGACGCCTACGGTAGCGAGCGACATTCTCCTACAAAATATCCTCCCCATGGGGATAATCCTACAGGCGAAGTTCAACTTCCCCATGATGGATTGCAACCGTCGCAGTGACACCCTACGAGCTCCTTCCAGCGCGCTGAGCTCCGCTCTCATGTCCGCCACTTTTTACCGCGGAAGCTTGCTTTTTATTGTCTTGGAATCGATCTGAATCCCCAGGAAAATCAACCTCGTTGTGGGGCCCTCAATTTTGTTTTGGTGAACACTTCAAAGATGAAATGGCAAGTATCTTGCCCTGCTGGACCGACGAACAGAAAGTCATCCAGATAGTGCGTAATGCTCTTGTACCCTGCTTCCGTGAGCGCAACCCATTGTAAGAATGAGCTGGCACATGATATCGAGCACCCCATAGGTAGGCATAGGTCAATGAAATAGCCGCCATCGACAAAACAACCTAGGAGCCGGTGGATCGCCGGATGAACCGGTAACAACCTGAACGCCGCTTCAATGTCCACTTTTGCCAGGAGCCCCCCAGCGCAGGCAAACCTAACCATCTCGGCGGCCTGGTCGATTCATAGGATACAGTCGTTGACCGACCCCCCTTGGGGTGGGAGAGGGGCTGAATTAACCTAAATTTTCCCTTCTCTTTTTTTGGGAACAACGCCTAGAGGGCAAACGCTAAGATACTGAATCGGAGGGGAAACAAATGGCCCCGCCATCCTACCCAGCTGCACCTCGGTTTGCACTTTCTTTTCCACTACTCCTGGGAATTCCCGGACCGACTGCAAGTTCGGTGCCTTGGGTCCCCCCAGCTCTGTTGCGCATGGGATCCGAAATCCCCTCCTGGAAACCCGCGGCACCATTGCCCGCCACTCTACCGTAGCGTTTTAGCCACAGCAGCATGTCGGGGAAGCGTATGGGCGTCTTGCCCATGGTAGGGGTCTCTGATCTTCCTTGGGCCTGGTACATCTATCGAGAGGGTGCTCGCCGCTGCAGGTGGAGCACGCATGCTTGAACCTGCAATTAGGGGCCCACCTACATACCCCTTCATTATAGGCAAAACAGGTCTTGAGACCTGTAGCCAAAGCGGTGGTGGGGTCATTGACCCCACTGGATCCAGTACGAAAGGGCGTCATGACGCGCATAGGTGTCATAATGTTCAGCCAGTATGCCACCGATTTTTCGCTCCATGCCATCGCTGGCCTACATGCCAGGTACTGGCGGAATTCCTCGTTGTACCACCACCACGCCATGCCCTGTATACTTTGTGGGCATTGCGAATCTTGTCTATGTTGACAAACAAACCCGAACCTTACTCGGGATGTCGCTCACATAGCACGCAGGCCATAACGGAAAAGGCCTGCAGCCATGTGTCGAAGGTCCTAGGCAGCCGCCTATATGACCTGCGACGGTCATCGCCATCACGAAGCCCCCTCTCGCCTGTGTCCATTTGTCTGGACATGGGAAGAAGAGAGAACAATTCAATGAATTCCCTCTTTCAGATTTTTTCTTTTACATCCTGGGGAAGATGCGCCCCCAAGTTGTCCAATGAGCACAAGACAATTGGTCTCAAGGCTGCATCGGTAACTACTGCATTGCGCACCTTGCCCCACTGCCTCTCTGGGGGATTGATCGGCCCACGCTCCCCTCGCTAAGCCCCCTATCCACTCACCCATTTCCTGCTCGCTTGACGCAATGTTGTGTGTGGCTAAGAGGGTCTTAAGGGACCCAAGGAAACCCCTTTTAGTGTGTAGCAGTTCAAATTTTTCTGCCTCTTCTACTCTTCCCACCATTGGGACCTCACCTGCTTCTGGAAGCCTTGGAGTGGACACTGCCAACGAGGTGTCCCTGCGTCTCTCCTAATGCCTTGGGGACTCTGACCGTCTGGCCCTCTGCGGGCTCGGTTTTCTCTCTGATCCCGTGCAGGCACAACTGCAACTGCAAGATCTCCTACTCCTTGATCTTGATCTTCTTCGGGACCTGTGGGTGCAAGAGGAACAGTCACTAGCTCTCCGTGACCTGCATGCCCGTGCCCATACCGTCTGCTCCTCCCCTGAGGACTGGTCATGGTCACCTAAGCTTGCGCGGCTGTAATGGGCTATCGCCGCAGGCTCTGTAGCCCTCAGTATGAGTTCCCCTGACACTTCTTGTGGCGTTACAAGGTCTACCTGTGGGTCGGGATTAGCCTAACCGTAACGCCCTCAGTCTCAGCTCTCTGTCGTCTTAAGTAGGTGTGGGTTAATATCAGTGGACTGTACCTGCTTGTGGTCTTTCTAGCTCTGGTGGGGTGCACCGGCCTCGCCACTGCCGCTGTCACAGGCATGTCGTCGATCACTACCATGCTTTTTCGGCTGTTCACCTCTCTGACAACTCAGTTCCTTCTTTCTCCTGTAGTCGCCATGCCCAGCTCCCTGCCGCGGCTGCGTCCCTGTAAAGCACCAGAAGCGCCGTTAGTACGGGAAAAAGAAGGGACCCCATGGTCGGCACACTGAGGATCTGTAGGAGCTTTTTGAGGGCTCTCGGTTTTTTTATTACCCCCTGCGCCCCCTTTACGGGGTGGTAGAGGGGTGTTTTTGTACTTTGCCGCAGCCAAGACCCTTTGGGCAAAATTACTGGTGGTGGCCCTCACCCTCATCGCCCGTGGGCCCGGCTCTCTCTTTCCTGAGGGATATAGGGTCCTGGCTGTCCTGACCCGTATCCCCTTTTGCACCCGTGGCCTGGCACTCCACTGACGGGGGTCTAATGGCTCTGGGATGGGGGCATAGCCCGCTAGCGCCTCCATTATTGCCTAGGCCACCAGCCACTCCAGGCTGAGCCTGTGCAATGTATGGAGGGCATCCTGCAGAAGGCATGGGAGGTCTCAGCCTGTCCTGCACCCACCTGACCCCTTGGCTTAAGGCCCGGGTCCTAACCTCAGCCAGCAAGGCCTCTATGTCCTGAGCATCCATACTGGGCCCAAGCAAAAACACCCCCCCAAGACTGACAAAGCGGACTGCAAAAAAACTACAAAAAAGAAACAAAACACACACACAGAGCACTCTCACACTGCCCCTTATGTGCTGTATAGCTGGGGTATGGTTCTCAGTATTAACCTCCTACTTTAGATTACTTTGCGCAGGAGCCCTCAGACCTCCGTCAGTTTCAGCTGGAGACCACGCTGTAGTGGCAGAATGTGCGGACACGGGCGGAAGTCCCGCCCCCGACGCTCCTGATTGGCTGTTCAGCCTTACAGGCTCCGCTGGGTCACATGACGCTACGGGCTGACCCAGGGAGCCCGTGCAGCCTCCGCGTCCAACAATACTATGATTTTATATGAATAAAATAATGTAACAATGTCTATGGCACACATATTTCAGTGTAAAAATTTGCCTTTGCAAGGAGATATATAATACTAGTCACTTGCCGGTCAAAAATGACGGCATAATATTGTCTTAAAAATGTTCTTAAATATTGTCTTCTGTCGGTTTGTGCTCCCTCTCTCTGCGCCCTCTCTCTCTCTCTGCGCCCTCTCTCTTTCTCTGCACCCTCTCTCTTTCTGCACCATCTCTCCTTCTCTCTCTCTCCTTCCCTCCTTCTATCTCTCCCTCCCTTCTTTCTCTCTCCCCCTCCCTCACCTTCTCACCCTCTCTCTCTCTCTCTCTCTCACACTCCCTCCCTCTCCTTCTCTCTCTCCTTCTCTCTCACCTTCTCCTTCTCTCTCTCTCTCCTTCTCCTCACTCCCTCTTCTTCTCTCTCTCCTTCTTCTTCTCTCTCACCTTCTCTTTTTCTCTGTCTATCCCTCTCCTTCTCTCTCCTTCTCTCTCTCTCTCTCTCTCTCCCTATCATTATCTCTCTCCCTCTCCCTCTCTCTCTCTTCTGCTTCTCTCTCTCCCTCTCATTCTCTCTCTCTCTCTCACTCTATCTCTCACACATTTCTTTTATTTCTTATAAGATTCACATTTAACTGTAGGTTATAGCAGAATGACACAATCATAAAACAAAACATGGCAATAAAGAAAAAAATGAAATGACCTTGTTGAAAAGTTTACATACCCATAGTTCTTAATACTATGTATTGCCCCCTTTAGCATCAATGACAGTGTGCAGTCTTTTGAAATAGTTGTCTATGAGGCTCCTAATTCTTGCAGGTGGTATAGCTGCCCATTCATCTTGGCAAAATGCCTCCAGGTCATGCAAAGTCTTTAGTCGTCTTGAATGAACTGCACGTTTGAGATCTCCCCAGAGTGGCTCAATGATATTAAGGTCAGGAGACTGTGAAGGCCACTCCACAACCTTCAACTTTTTCTGCTGCAACCACTGGAGGGTCAACTTTGCCTTGTGCTTAGGGTCATTGTCACGCTGGAAAGTCCAAGAGCATCCCATGCGCAGCCTTCGTGCAGAAGAATGCAAATTGTCTGCCAGTATTTTCTGATATCATGCTGCATTCACGTTGCCATCAATTTTCACAAGGTTCCCCGTGCCTTTAGAGCTCACACACCAACCAAAATATCAATGAGCCACCACCATGCTTCACAGTGGGGATTGGTATTCTTTTCACTATAGGCCTTTTTGACCCTCTCCAAACATAGCTCTTATGGTTGTGACCATAAAGTTCTATTTTGGTCTTGTCACTCCACATTGCAGTGTGCCAGGAGCTGTGAGACGTGTCAAGCTGTTGTTAGGCATATTGTTACCAGGATCTTTTGTGGCATTGGTGCAGTAAAGGCTTCTTTCTGGCATCTCGACCATGCAGCTCATTTTTGTTCAAGTATCTTTGTATTGTGCTCCTTGAAACAACCACACCTTCTTTTTCCAGAGCAGCCTGTATTTCTCCTGAGGTTACCTGTGGGTTTTTCTTTGTATTCCAAACAATTCTTCTGGCAGTTGTGGCTGAAATCTTTCTTGGTCTACCTGACCTTGGCTTGGTATCAAAAGATCCCCAAATATTTCATTTCTTAATAAGTGATTGAACAGTACTAGCTGGAATTTTCAAGGCTTTGGATATCTTTTTATATCCTTTTCCATCTTTAAGAAGTTCCATTACCTTGTTACACAGGTCTTTTGGCAGTTCTTTTCTGCTCCCCATGGGTCAGTATCTAGCCTGCTCAGTGCATCAACGTGAGAGCTAACAAACTCATTAACTATTTATACACCGACACTAATTGCAATTTAAAAAGCCACAGGTGTGGGTCATTTTAACATGTGTGTGTCACCTTGTGTGTCTGTATCAAGGCCAAACATTCAAGGGAATGTAAACTTTTGATCAGGGCCATTTGGGTGATTTCTGTTATCATTATGATTTAAAAAGGAGCCAAACAGCTATGCGATAATAAATGGCTTCATATGATCACTATCCTTCAATAAAATATATTTTTTTTTGCATGATTTGTCATATGTTCTAAATAAATGCCAAAATGTAACAATTTCGCCCAGGGTATGCAACCTTTTGAGCACAACTGTATATGCACATATCACATATTACACTACGCTGTATTTATGTTATTTGCTTTCATTGCATTATTTATTTGCATTATAGGATTTATCTTTGTTTATCTATGGTATCTATTTGTTTTAATTGTTTCAACTTATTTATCATCATTTAGGTGCAACTTTATTAGGATTACATTTTTTGGTGGTTTAAGTGTATCCTATTATCCCTTGTTGATTATTAACAGTCATTTTTTGGCTGTCTGTTTCTCCAGTTATTATTGTTGATGCCTTTTAATAACTAAACAAAAAAGTCAGAGGCAATCAAACTGAGAATGAGCAACACCTAAGTAGGTTTGTTCTATAGGCCTGGTCACCTACCCTGAGAGTAACCTCTTTTAGCTCATTTGTGCCCTTTACAGTCAGAAATATCCTGTAGTATCAGTCTGGTCTCACCCAAAAGTGTGATACAGCCCCAAAATACCAGGTAATTCTACCCTGAATAGGAGAACAAGCAAACCCCAGACGTACATTTTGGCTTCTCTTGTGCCTCATCAGTGAGGTGTAGCTGCACTCCATAAGGCACAGCGAGCAAGGGGTTCACATCTGGAGACCCTTATTACCCATAAGGTAAGAATAACTAAACAAAAAAAATGCTGAAATGTCAGTGATTAGCTGTTTCTTCTGTTCAGGGTAGAATTGCCTGGTATTTCAGTGCTGGATAACTCTTTTGAGTGAGGCCAGACTGATAAACTACAGGATATTTCTCCCTGTGAAGGGCACAAGTGAGCTAAAAGAGGCTGCTCTCTGAGTAGGTAACCAGACCTATAGAGCAAACATACTTAGGTGTTATTTGTTCTCAGATAAGCACATCTGACTCTTTCTATTTAGCTTTTTAATAACTGGCACATCTATATTTTCAAAGCATCTCTCCATTGAGAAGATAGAAAATTAATTTAACTATCAAGGCCATTTAGGAGTATTGTTATTTTTATATTTTCTCATTATCCCCCCCCCCCCCCCTCACTTTAGTTTTCCTTTTTCTGAGGGTTGTGATATATTTTTTCCCCATTTTCACTAAATGTTTATGTTTGATTGTTATCCCTTTATATAAGTTTTTTTATCAAGTTCTTTTACTTGGTATTTTTATTTATAGACAGTTAGGGTTACTAGCCTTCCAGGTAGGAGGTCCGCATTGAGGGCACAAGGTCACTTTGTTTTTTTTATTGTTTTTTTTTGTTTTTCGTTTCACACAATATCACTGTAGATATTGTGATATTCACTCTTATAGTACTTTAGCCATCCTTCTCTTTTTAGATGGCCTATTAGAATTAGTTTTCAAACACTTTAGTGTTTGTTTTTTTTAAGTAGAATATTGTCAGGGTGGATCAACCCCAGGACTGTGGTATCATGTTTCTATTTTGCGCTGTGGTTTATTGTAAATAAATAAAGTCATTCCATTTTTGTAATTGTGGTTATTCAGTACAAGTGTTAAACACTAGGGGCCTCATTCTATTATCGGCCGTAAATCGGCCGTAAGGCTGCGATTCCTTGCGGGGGTTCTGTTTGCTCGCGATTATATTATACGGCCCCGCAAGGATCTCCCCTTACGGCCGGCCGCATATCTTGAAACCGGCCGTAAGCTCTGAAATCTAAAAACTCAAAAATAAATTCAAGCCTGCACTGTACAGCTCTGTAAATGCTAGGGATCGTATTGGGGGACATGAGGATTAAAAGTAACCCACTCTCAAGCTTGCACATCAGCCCAAACCCGAGTTCAAATTAACTGTTTATTTTCCGGCTGCGGCGTGGGCGTGTCTGAGGTGCTCCAAGCCCTATGGACTTTTTACATGGATATTTTACGTATATTAAAAAATATATATTTTACGGATTTGAGTATAGGGTAATTATGTGCTATTTTTGCTAACACCGAATATCACTTTATAGTCTTCTCAAAGTGCAGGATGGCTTTATTTGAGCTATTTTATGTGCTTAATTGGTGCTAGCGGGACCTGTTTGCTGCAAGTAAGCTGCGGCTCGTTTTTAGCCTTGTAGACAGGGTTCCCGGAGCAATTGAATAGCAACCAGGCTTTTCTTACGGCCGATTTCCTTGCGTCCGTTTTATATCAAAGGCTTTCCTCCGGCGCGATCGGCCGCAAGAGATAACAAGGCGCCGGCCGCAAGCCTGCCGGAACCCCCGGCCGGAGGGTAATAGAATAGCCGGAAAGCTTGAGGCCGGTCCTTGCGGCCCCGCAGCGGCTGCGGCCGCTAATAGAATGAGGCCCTAGGACTTGATATAGTCTTTTTTTCTTTAATTCAGCCAAAATCTTAAAGTCTTTATGAAAATTAAGTCAGGGTTGGTAATCAGTATTTTTTGTAAACACCCCTTCAGTAAGAATGTTACATGTTAAAATGGATTTATTCAAAGAACTACACTTACTAAAAATATTTGGAAGCATCATCTGTTTTAGTCCATGTGGGTTTCATGATATGTATTAACCCCTTGAGTCCCAGGATTGATATTACTCAAAAATAACATTAAAAAAAATAAACCAATGTTCTAAGGCCGGTTTTGCGGGTTTGGCTGGCCCGTATTGATTGTGGGCGGGCAACTCGTAATTGGATTGCGAGTAGCTAATAGAACCTGTGGCAATTTTAAGAGCAGGTTTAAGTGTGTATAAATATACAAATTGGCCAATAGAATATGACCCTATGTTGGCACGTTACAAATTAAGGATAACAATAATAATAAAGTGTAGCTTCCTTCAAGTCACAGCTAATGCAGCAGACACCTAACTTGCTAGACTGGATACATTGTTACTTTAAAAAATGGTTTTAGAATTTATTTCAAATGTTTAAACTAAGCTTTAAAGTTTAATTCCACACTACAAGTGGATATAAAAAGTCTACACACCCATGTTAAAATGTCAGGTTTCTGTGCTGTAAAAAAATTAGACAAAGATTTCAGAACTTTTTCCACCTTTAATGTGACCTATAAACTGTACAACTCAATTGAAAAACAAACTGAAATATTTTAGGTGGAGGGAAGAGAAAGAAAATAATAATAATGTGGTTGCATAAGTCTGCACACCCTCTTATAACTGGGGATGTAGCTGTGTTCAGAATTAAGCAATCACATTCCAAATTGTGTTAAATAGGAGTCAGCATACACCTGCCATCATTTAAAGTGCCTCTGATTAACCCCAAATAAAGTTCAGCTGCTCTAGTTGGCACAAGCCATGGTCCACAGGGAGCTTCCAAAGCATCAGAGGGATCTCATTGTTAAAAGGTATCAGTTAGGAGAAGGGTACAAAAGAATTTCCAAGGCATTAGATATACCATGGAACACAGTGAAGACAGTCATCATCAAGTGGAGAAAATATGGGAACAACAGTGACATTACCAAGAACTGGAGCTCCCTCCAAAATTGATGAAAAGACAAGAAGAAAACTGGTCTGGGAGACTACCAAGAGGCCTACAGCAACATTAAAGGAGCTGCAGGAATATCTGGCAAGTACTGGCTGTGTGGTACATGTGACAACAATCTCCCGTATTCTTCATATGTCTGGGCTATGGGGTAGAGTGGCAAGACAAAAGCCTTTTCTTACGAAGAAAAACATCCAAGCCAGGCTACATTTTGCAAAAACACATCTAAAGTCTCCCAAAAGCATGTGGGAAAAGGTTTTATGGTCTGGTGAAACCAAGGTTGAACTTTTTGGACATAATTCCAGAATATATATTTGACGCAAAAACAACACTGCACATCACCAAAAGAACACCATACCCACAGTGAAGCATGGTGGTGGCAGCATGATGCTTTGGCTCTGTTTTTCTTCAGCTGGAACTGAGGCCTTAGTTATGATAGAGGGAATTATGAACAGTTCCAAATACCAGTCAATATTGGCACAAAACCTTCTGGCTTCTGCTAGAAAGCCGAACAACGACCCAAAGCATACATCCAAATCAACAAAGGAATGGCTTCACCAGAAGAAGATTAAAGTTTTGGAATGGCCCAGCCAGAGCCCAGACCTGTGGGGTGATCTGAAGAGGGCTGTGCACAGGAGATGCCCTCGCAAACTGACAGATTTTGAGTGTTTTTGCAAAGAAGAGTGGGTAAATCTTGCCAAGTCAAAATGTGCCATGCTGATAGACTCATACCCAAAAAGACTGAGTGCTGTAATAAAATCAAAAGATGCTTCAACAAAGTATTAGTTTAAGGGTGTGCATACTTATGCAACCATATTATTTTATTTTTAAAATTCTTTCTTCCCTCTACCTAAAAGATTTCAGTTTGTTTTTCAATTGAGTTGTACAGTTTATAGGTCACATTAAAGGTGGAAAAAGTTCTGAAATGATTTATCTTTGTCTCATTTTTTTACAGCACAGAAACCTGACATTTTAACAGGGGTGTGTAGACTTTTTATATCCACTGTATATCAGATTGCAAAAACAGCCACTACTCAAGCCGTTTAAGACGTGTTATATTGTATATCTGTACACAGAGTTTCTTGCTAGGCTTTTAGCATCAGTGCTTCTCCTAGTCCTTTAGTGACATCAGATTGTTGTTTTTCGGGGACAACTTGAAGTACAGTGCATCAAACTTACAACAGTCAGGTTTGATTTTAAATTTTACATACAGCGCCTTGCAAAAGTATTCACAACCTTGACTTTTTACCTATTTAGTTACATTACAGCCTTAAGTTCAATATTTTGTTAATCTGAATTTTATGTGATGGATCATAACACAATAGTCTAAGTCGGTGAAGTAAAATGAGAAAAATATATAAATATTTTTTTTTTTGTGAAATGATGTCAACCTGTGTGCAATCTAAGTGTCACATGATCTGTCATTACATATACACACCTTTTTTGAAAGGTCCCAGATGCTGCAACACGTAAGCAAGAGGCACCACTAACCAAACACTGCCATGAAGACCAAAGAACTATCCAAACAAGTAAGGGACAATATTGATGAGAAGTACAAGTCAGACTTATTATTATTTATTATTATTATCGTTTATTTGTAACGCGCCAACATATTCCGTAGCGCTATACATAAGTTAAGTTACAGGCAATGACAAGTTAAAGATTCATACATTGCAAAGAGTGGATGGCCCTGTCTTTGAGCTTGGAATCCAGTGTCCATAGCGCTTTCCCTAAAGCACTGCACAGGATTGAAACTTGCAGACTTACAATCTAAAGGTTAAAATGTGTATGTGGTACAGTAGGGAGAGAGTAGTGCTGAGCATGTTTGGGAGGAAGGTTATAGGCTTCTTTAAAGAGGTGCATTTTTATTGATGTTTTGAAGGATTTAAGGCAGGAGGATAGTCTGGTCAAGCGAGGCAAGGAGTTCCAGGGAATAGGGGCAGCGCGAGAAAAGTCCTGGAGGCGGGAGTGAGAGGAGGTGACAAGAGTGGTAGAAAGAAGAAGGTCGTTAGCAGAACGAAGAGGGCGTGTGGGGGAGTATTTGGAGATGAGAGCAGAGATGTATGGGGGTGTGCTGTTGTTGAGGGCTTTATAAGTTAGGGTCAAGATTTTAAACTTTATTCTGGAGGCTAAGGGAAGCCAGTGAAGTGATTGACAAAGAGGAGCTGCCGACACTGAACTATGTGTACTGAAGATGAGTCTGGCGGAGGCATTTATTATGGATTGAAGTGGAGAGAGGCGAGTGATGGGCAGGCCAACAAGGAGCGAGTTGCAATAGTCAAGACGAGAAATGGTGAGAGAGTGTATTAGAATCTTAGTAGTGTCTTGTGTAAGGTAATGGCATATTTTGGATATGTTTTTTAGATGGAAAAGACAGGATTTGGTTAGAGACTGTATGTGTGGGATGAAAGAGAGGGCAGGGTCCAGTAGAACCCCAAGACAACGGGCTTGGGAGGTGGGAGTGATGATGGCGTTGTTGATAGAGAGAGAGATGTGAGGAATTGAAACTGTAGTAGAGGGTGGGAAGATTAAGAGTTCAGTCTTAGACATGTTGAGTTTCAGATGGTGGGCGGACATCCAAGAGGATATACTAGAGAGGCAGTCGGAGACGTGCCAGAAGAGAGGGGGATAGATCTGGTGCTGAGAGATAGATTTGGGTGTCATCTGCATAGAGATGGTCCTGGAACCCAAAAGAGTTTATTAGGGTGCCGAGTGAGGAGGTGTAGATGGAGAAGAGGAGGGGGCCTAGGACTGATCCTTGGGGTACACCAATAGACAGGGGGTGAGGAGAAGAAGATGTGCCGGAGAAGGAGACGCTAAATGATCGTTCTTGGAGGTATGATGAGAACCACGATAGAGCAGTGTCTCGAATGCCGAGGGAGGAGAGAATGTGGAGTAGAATTGAATGGTCAACTGTGTCAAAGGCGGCAGAGAGATCCAGGAGAAGCAAAATAGAAAAGTGGCCTTTAGACTTGGCGGTGAGCAGGTCATTGGTGACTTTTATGAGGGCTGTCTCAGTGGAGTGTTGGGGCCGAAAGCCGGATTGGAAAGTGTCCAGAAGAGAGTTAGAGGAGATGAAACTGGTAAGGCGGTTATAGACTAGCCGCTCCAGCAGTTTGGAAGCCAAGGGAAGTAGAGAGATAGGGCGATAGTTAGATGCAATGTCAGAATCGGATGGGTGTAATTATGGCGTGTTTTAGAGATGATGGAAATGTGCCAGTGTTTAGGGAAAGGTTGAAGATATGTGTGAGAGCTGGGATTAGTGTAGTAGAGAGGGGAGGGATGAGCTGAGATGGAATAGGATCTGAAGGACAAGTGGTGAGGTGAGAGGATGATATTAGGATGGAGACTTCATCTTCTGTTGCAGGGGTAAAGTAGTCCAGAGTGGCTGTGGGAATGGAGGGGGGGGGGGGGGTAGATTGGGTGTTGTTGGTTAGTTGAGTTAGTTGAGAGAGTGAAGTGTGTGAGCCACGGTGAGAGGAGAGTTCATTGTGGATAGATTGAGTTTTATGTGTAAAATGGTTGGCAAAGTCTTCAGCCGTGAGACAGGAAGGGATGGAGGGAGGTGGTGGGCGGAGGAGAGTATTGGAAGTGGCAAAAAGACGTTTTGGGTTAGAGGACAGAGTTGATATTAGTGATGTAAAGTACTGCTGTTTGGCCAGGTTGATGGCAGAGGATTAGGAACGTAGCATAAACTTGTAGTGAAGGAAATCTGCTGCGGAGAGTGATTTCCTCCATAGTCATTCAGCAGTGCGGGAGCACTTCTGAATGTAACGTGTGTAGTGTGCCATGGTTGTGGATGAGATTGAGGGCGTTTGCGTGTAGTTATGGGGGCAAGGGTGTCAAGAGTGGAAGAGAGAGTAGAGTTGTAGTGTGAGGTGGCAGTGTCAGGGCAGTTGAGGTTGGTGATAGTGCTGAGAAGAGGTTGGAGCACAGTGGAGAGTTGTGTAGGGTCGAGTTCTAGCAGGTTTCTGTGCGTTATTGTGGCTGGGGTTAAAGAAGAGTGATGGGAGGAAGATGTGTTGAGGTTGAAGGTAAGGAGGTGATGGTCAGATAGAGGGAGAGGGTGGATGACTAGGTTGGAGGTATGGGTAATATTGGTAAAAATAAGGTCAAGAGAGTGTCCAGCATGGTGAGTTGAAGAATCTGTAAGTTGTGAGAGGCTGAGGGACGAGGTGAGTGCAAGTAGTTTGGCGGCTGCTGAGGAGGTGGGGTGTCAATGGCAATGTTGAAGTCGCCAAGTATCAGTGTGGGAATGTTGGAGGAAAGAAGTTAGGTTATAAAAAAATATCCAAATCTTTGATGATCCCCAGGAGCACCATCAAATCTATCATAACCAAATGGAAAGAACATGGCAAAACAGCAAACCTGCCAAAAGACGGCCGCCCACCAAAACTCACAGACTGGGCAAGGAGGGCATTAATCAAAGAGGCAGGACAGAGACCTAAGGTAACCCTGGAGGAGCTGCAGAGTTCCACAGCAGAGACTAGAGTATCTGTACATAGGACGACAATAAGCTGTACTCTCCATAGAGTTGGGCTTTATGGCAGAGTGGCCAGAAGAAAGCCATTACTTTCAGCAAAAAACTAAATGGCACGTTTTGAGTTTGCGAAAAGACATGTGGGGGACTCCTAAAATGTATGGAGGAAGGTGCTCTGGTCTGATAAGACTAAAATCTAACTTTTCGGCCATCAAAGAAAATGCTATGTCTGGCGCAAACACATCACATCACCCAAAGAACACCATCCACACAGTGAAACATGGTGGTGGCAGCATAATGCTGTGGGGAATTTTTTTCAGCAGCTGGGCCTGGGAAATCTGTCAGAGTTGAGGGAAAGATGGATGTGTGCTAAATACAGGTATATTCTTGAGCAAAACCTGTACCACTCTGTGAGTGATTTGAGGCTAGGACGGAGGTTCACCTTCCAGCAGGACAATGACCCCAAACACACTGCTAAAGCAACACTTGAGTGGTTTAAGTGGAAACATGTAAATGTGTTGGAATGGCCTAGTCAAAGCCCAGACCTCAATCCAATACAAATCTGTGGTCAGACTTGAAGATTGCTGTTCACAAGCGAAAACCAACCAACTTGAAGGAACTGGAGCCGCTTTGCAAGGAGGAATGTGCAAAAATCCCAGTGGTAAGATGTGGCAAGCTCATAGAGACTTATCCAAAGCGACTTGGAGCTGTGATTGCATCAAAAGGTATTGACTTTAATGGGGGTGAATAGTTATGCACATTGACTTTTTCTTTCTTTTTGTCCTATTTGTTGTTTGCTTCACAATAAAAAAAAAAAAATTAATAATAGGTTGTGAGGCAACAAAATACAAAAAATGCCAAGGGGTAAATACTTTTGCAAGGCACTGTATTTAAACAAGATGAATACAAATTATACATTTATCTATGACTTTTTCAGAAATATGATTAATATGTTTTTTTAATCTTAAACTTTTCCTGTCCAAACAGGGCACTTAGTGTGGTGATGATATAAGGTTGTTCTCACGCACACCTGCATGCCTATGAGCTCACGTTCACTGAGCCGTGTAACACACTCACTATTGTGCGGGTTGTACTATACAATGCTCACATATAAGGTACTAGTGGAATTTTATGTCAATGTTTGCCATGATTCTGGGCAACTTCATATTACGTTGTAACTGAATAACTAAGACATTAAATGCACATTTAAGAATGCATCTGATAGAGGAGAATTAGTAGGGTATGAAAAACAAATTGCATGAAAAAATCCCAAAATAAACATTAACAAACTCACCCTGATGTTTGCACATTTCTTTAGGTCTCTGAGGAGCAATGTCCCTTGAAAACCTTAGCTAAATTAGCATAAGTTTCATAATTCGTTTTGGCCAATCACAGGCAGCTATAACGTTGTTTCAATTACTGGGAAGTCAGTTTGTTCAGCAAAGCATCATGGGATTGGTCATCATGTTTCCACTGAATAAGGAAGCAAGGGTGAACTCAGACATTGCTATGTGGATTTCTGCACTGTGCTGCTGTTGGGTTGAAGGTTAGTAGGGTTAAAAAATTTACCTGAATGCAGCGTTTCTATTGGTAGGTACCAGCTGCCTATTTACACTCCTCTGGGGGTGTGGAAAATATAAATAAATCTAAATGTATATAGAATTACTTAATATAATGTATGTTTCTGATTTAATTGGCTCTCTTAATCCAGATGTATGGTTATTTGCTACTTTATAGTCCAAGACTTCATGTAATGAACATCAGTCTAATAAGGTATCACCTCAGAAACAGAAACTTGCTTTTTCTAAAAATTTATATAAATAATGTTTTATGTGTGTGCTAAAAGTAACCTCATTTATAGGAAACACTGAAAAACATTTAAAGAAAAATGGGTATTTCTTTCATCCCGTTTTTCATGGAGGGGCATTAGAGGCCCACTTTTCCCTACCGCCTGGTTCAGTTGGATCTAGAGGGGTAATGCAATAAATATTTTACACATAATTTTTAAGTGATGAACGTTTAGGTTTACCGAAGTCATGTATGAAGTTGACAATAGTATAAATAAGTTGAAAATGTGACATTATATTGTCTAAAGTGCTTCTTCTTCTAGACAGACACTCAATAGTAATATTAGGTTGTTTAAGCTATCCATGGCCATGGCATTAAGGATATTCCCCAAGGAGAATAGAGGGCTAATTCCTCCCTGGTGTGGATTTTAATACACAGTGTTTCCAACAATTTGGGAGGCAGGGTGAGTGAATCTTTGCAATAAGAAACTGACAGAGTGTATGTGCTAGATGTGGCAAAAACAATATTTCTGTATAATCTCAATTTGATCTTATAAAACCGAAAACCAGATAATGTGCCCTTGTGTCAAACAGCATGCTTTTCATAAGGTGGTCAAGTGTGGCCAAAGCTCCACCCCAAGCTACCTTGAGGACTACCAAACTTTGTGAGAATGGAGCTTCTAAAAACCCCTATATTAATTTTATCTTAATATAGTTAGTAGGGGACATCCTACTCTCACAGTTAATGTGACCAAGGCCATAAAATAATGTATCCAGTTGTGAAAACTGTATTTCCAAAAGAATATTAATATGCTAAAAAACAATTCAAATGAGGGTGTCTAAAATGGTGGAGAGACTTTTATGGCCTTAATATGTATAGTTTGGGTAAAGAAGGGAGAGATGGTTTAATTAAACCTTTAAGCATATTAAAGGAAGGTAAGTATCTTTGAGTAAAATTAATGTAAAATGAAAAAGTGATCATTTGATATGAGTAGACAATTTAGATTATGATTCAGATATCATGTAACTAGAGAAAGAGGGATGGATAAGTGGAAGAGCCTTCCAGAGGGAGTGTCATGGACAAATACATGCAATCATGTCTGGGATGTGTATAAGGCCATTACAAGGATTTACCAAGGCATGCTTTTTAGAGTAAATAGCAGAGGCAGACACTGTTGATTCTTACCAGCTTACAACATCTGTATTTGTAATTTGTTCCACTGGAGACAGTACTTTTACCCAAAAACTAGGATAGTAGGATTATGTGAAATATTATCACATTTATTCTCTCTCACATCTGCCACATTGCTTCTGACAGTCTCACTGCAACTGGAACCACAGCCCAATCTCCCCCACACATGAAGGTACTTGTAGACCCTTGAGATA
Organism: Discoglossus pictus; assembly: GCA_027410445.1. Lineage (NCBI taxonomy): Eukaryota > Metazoa > Chordata > Amphibia > Anura > Alytidae > Discoglossus > Discoglossus pictus. Next base: position 376,343,048 of record CM050165.1, read on the forward strand.
GCTTTTCTACTGTCATTTTTATCATCTGAAAATGTTAATAAAAGTATGAATGTATCTCTGCTAATATGACTTAGGACATTGTTACTTTATCTAGATACATTTTGTGTACCTATGGCATTTCTTTGTAACCTCACGCTTTTCTTTGTTTGCATTTCTACCCACAACCCCTTGTTTTTTTATTACCCTCTTATCTTTGAGCAACATCCAGTTAACACTGGCATTCTCTTTCACAGCTGCCATATTTATTCTGATCCGCTCTCTGCAACTGGAACCACAGCCCAATCTCCCTGCCCCTTACCCAATTTACTTTATTGAGTCACACAAATTACCTGCACCTGATCAGTCATCAATATCTGCTAATTTACTAACCTGCTATAGCTGAAATCTGGCGCACTCCATTCAACTCTGTCTCCTCTGCTGCACTCTCATACGGTGGCCTCCACTTTAGTTACACTCCTAGACCTGGGAGCAAGGTGGAGGTTTGGTCATACTACTTTCCTCTCGCTGAACTTTTCACTGCATACCATCGGTCCACTCCATCCATTTATTTGTTTGTTCACACAATCCACCTCTTCTCACCCATCTCTATGAGAGTAACTATGATCTATCAGTTTCTGGGTCTATCCGTTTCTGGGTCATTTTACTGCCTGGCTCCCTCACTTTTTCTCCTCCAACATACCTTCACTCGTTCATGGCAATTTCAGCATTGCCAATGGCACATCCACGTCCTCGACAGCTGCTAAATTACTTTCACTTACTTCTTCCCTTGGCCTCTCACAATGTCGAGAATCTCCAACTCACCGTGATGGACACTCCCTTCATCACTCTCTCATCATATCTTGCCTCGACTACTGCCACTCTCTCCTTGTTGGCCTCTTCAACACACATCTCTCTCCATAATGAACACGTCCCCTAGACTCATCCACCAAGTCCCCTAGACTCCACTGGCTTCCCATGGCCTCAAGAATAAAATGTAAAATCATGACCCTAACAGATAATGCTTTTAACAATAGTGCTTATATCTCTGCTCTCATCTCTAAATACTCCTCTAACCACACAAAAAAAATCTTCTTCTTTCCTCCACTCTTGTCACCTCCTCTCACTTATGCCATATTTTTTGGAATTCCTTGCCTTGCTCCACTAGATTATCCTCCTGCCTCAAATCCTTCAAAACCTCACTAAAAATGCATATGTTGAAAGAACCCTATTGGCTTCAGCCTTAATATACACAACACATCTATCATCCTTCTATACCTTTACCATACCCTTTAGATTGTAAGTTTGCACGTTTTCCATCTTGCTAAGTTCCTTAGAGAAAGAACTGTGTGATTTTAAGCTCAAAGACAGGACCCTCCATTCCTTTGTATTGTATTAATATTGTTTACTTACTTCTGTATAGCTCTATGGAATATGTTGGCGCATTACAAATAAAGGAAATAATATTAAGTGTTATACATTATAGGCCATAGGTTATATATGAGAGAAACTCAAATGGCTATAGTTTCCTCAATAATGCTGAATTCTAGATCTTACTCATCAACTCAATTTGCTGTCAATGTGTAACCTACATCCCCTTCTGGTTGCTTTTTCTGACATATTTAATCTTTCCCCCTTGTGATATGACTTTGCTTCTACCACAGAATGATTTGCTGCTAAGTGAGAATATTCTAACTAAAACCTGTAGCTTAATCACAATCAATAGGCAAATAAAACATGTAACTTTTGCAGCTTACATCAAAATCTACAAGGAGTAGATACATCATTCAAAAAGCAAACATGCTTTACAGCAATAATTAATTGTTTTTCATTTTTGTAAAATTCAGCAATTTATAAGTACATATATATATGAAGCATCAACATAATATGCAATGCGATACAGAAGATATTTTTGAAAAGATTCAATAATATTCAGACAGCTAAATTTAATGGTTGTAGGGATCCCATTTGCAAACTATCAATCTGTTTTAGGCTATGAAATAAACATATATTTTCTGTTATGTACCTCTGTCAATATGCAAACACAATTTATAATAACGTAATATAGTCTGACTTAATATATATAATAATATCTCTTGACTAGACTACTGCAAATCGCTTCTTGTTGGCCTACCCACCACCCGACTGTCTCCTCCTCTCACTCCCGCCTCCAGGACTTTTCTCGTGCTGCCCCTAGTCTCTGGAACTCCTTCGCTCCACCAGATTATCCTCTTGCCTCAAAACATTTAGAACCTGACTTAAAATGCATCTCTTTAAAGAAGCATATCACCTTCCACCCTAACACACTTATCACCTCTCTCTCCCTTTTTTACCACTCACTATCCCTTAGATGGTAAGTCTGCGAGTTTCTATCCTAAGTACTTTCGGAAATCACCATGGACATTGGATTCCTAGCTCAAAGACAGGGCCCTCCTTCCTTTGCTAAATGATAATCTGTATTTTAACCTAATTTATGTACAGTGCTACGAATTATGTTGGCGCGTTATAAATCACATATAATAGTTGTCAAACTACGAATTGTCGAGGCATGCAGTTTGGTCCGCAAATGAGGCCGCATTTGTGGAGGTGGAGGCTCTACGGCGCCTCTCAAGCGCCCCAAAAATATATATCTAACATGCAATCAATAAATACAAACTTACACAAAAAAATATGAACCGCGGGTCTTACAACGCAAAATTCACGGACTTGGCCCAAAAAAATACGAGACGCGCAAAATTAAGACCTTAACGGCCGAACCGCACGCACCTGAAAACACTATAAATACACACAAACAACACGTAAAAAGCTTACCCACAACAAGGGGCGGCACCTAGGACCTCTGCAAGTGAAGTTACACCTCAATTTAAGTCCAAATTCCCGAGTTTAGACACACGAAAATCCCTTAAGCGAGAGAAAAAATGGCCACCGTAAAAAACGAAAACGAGGCTACAGGACCCTAAAGCCGCAAAACAACACCAAGCACAGACGGATTTTCCAAAAAGCCGTACAAGGTAAAGATACACTTTTAGCAAGGAAGCTAAATCATCCACACGCTTACCACATACATTAGGCACCATTTTACAACACTAACTTACACAATGCGGAAGTACACAGCTACACTAATGGCTTCCCCTCGTGCACGCAGCCTATTTACACTACACACTGCACACATTGCTGACACATACACCTCAGCTCCACAACAGTGCAAACCTACATTGTATGCTGCAGGAACATCGAAACAGATTGTCAGCTCTTCAGCACAATGCTTCCTGCATATATTACTTACAAATAGGTAAAGGCATACAAAATACATATACAAAAAAAAAAAAAAACGTATCGCAATAAACAGAAAAGACATTCACTCAGCGCAAGCCTTGCAATGAGCGCCAAAGGTCTCAAAGAGCAGTCCCTGGCTTAGAATTTTATGCCCGTCATTTTTTGACGGGCAATTCGCTAGTAAACTATAATGATAATAATAAATAGATAGAAAACAACTATATGACACAAGTGCAAGATGCTTAAACAAGTAAGCTAATGATTTGAATACTGTACATATAAATTATCCACATACAGTTAAAGGGGTAAGAAAATCAGCAGCCAAGCTATGTTTCAGACCTGCTGTTGAGAATATGTTAATAAGAGTAAATACAATAGAACCTGCAGTCATCATTCAGACCAATGTATTGCACATTTGATGACTTTTCAGTCATTATCATTATATAGTGCAACATCATCATTATATAGTGCAACATTCATTTTCAATATGTCAGTTATCTATGTATAGATACCCATCATTATTTTATAGTGCTATGTGTTCATTATCAGTGTATATATACTTTATATCACTATACAGTAGAATGTGATCATTATCAGTGTACTAGCGGCTTGCCCGTCAAAAATTACGGGGCAATAACATTTGAAGGCATGGGAATGCTGTTTGACACACAATGTAAATCTTTTTGTAGTATGAGGACCTTCATCACTCATTGCGAGCCTCGCGCTGAATGCCTTCGGCACTCTCGTGGCTCGCCATAAGCGCCTTTGGCGGTCATGTCAAGCCTCTCCTCTTGTCTAGTTTTGCTTCTCTGAGCACCTTCGTCACTTATCAGAAAGAGAGATATATATTTATCTATATTTAGTTAACTAATAATGAATGAATTAGCTGTTGAATAAATTAATATACTTTACCTATTTGTAATTAATATATCCAGCCATCAATAGCCTGAAGAGCTAACAACCTGTTTGTATTTTCTGACAGCATACAATGTACAGTTTGAGTGTTGGTGCCCTGATGATAAAGTGTAATGAATGTCCCAACTGTGCATTAGAAATAGGCTTAGTGCGCGAGGTGTTACGCAGCTCGCAAGCATTTTCCATCATTTGGAATAGTGTATTTTGTAGTTCGTACGTTCCTGTGTGAAAGTGCTACGCGTTTGGCAGTGTTTTGCACGGTGCGGGGTTGCGTAGCTTTATTTTCATTTTTTTTGGTGGCCATTTTTGTTCTTGCTTCGGAGATTTTCAAGTGGTGAAAGTCATTGAAATCGCCTTAAATTTGCGTTTCACTTCACTCCCAGACGTCTTGGCTGTCCCCCGTGCTGTGTGTGATATTTTTGTTGTATTTTTTTTATTTTATTTGTGTTTTTTGGATTTTCGCGGTTCGCCCGTTAACCTCATATTTTTGCTATCTCATTTTTTTTTCAAAGTCCTGTGTCTCACGTTTTTTTTTTTAAAGTCCCTCGTTTTGTAAAAATTTTTTCTAAGTCCCGGGTTTACCAAGTGCTTGGAGGCTAAGGCGATCCCGCGTTTACTAAGTCTTTAGTGGCTAAGTCCCGAGTGTTTAATTACCTTCACTGCTCCCCTCGCTTTGCGAGGCGAGCAGGCAATGAGCACCTTTGGTGATCATTGCCTTTGTGCTGCGAGTTTTAGTGCCTTAACAGCTCGCCTCGCAGGCGATGAGCGTTAACGGCTCGCCTCGCAGAGATGAGCGTCTTCGCCTCATTGCCTAAGTGTTAACGCGTTAGTGCGTTAACGGCTCGCCTCGCAAGCGATGAGCTCCTGCGGTGCTCATCCCCTAACTTGTACGCACTACGCAAAGTGTGACGACGTCTCGCAGTTTGACAATTATTATATGTGAAAGATACTTCATATCACTATACAGTAGAATGTGTTCATTCTCAGTGTATAGATACTCAGTATCATTATGCTACACACAGCATTGTTTCTCTGATTTCTTTGAGCTCACATGAACTGGTCTCATATCTCTAGGACCCTCTCTCATCCCTCCTCTCAGGCAGGCTCCACAGTTAATTCATTAAGAACACATTTCCTTATGTTTCTTGGTTCTTACACAATAACAATCCCTATTTGAGACAGTTTGATGTGATTTGGGTTTAATAACCTGCACTTGTGGTGCCATCAGAAATAAGATAAATGACCTTGGGTACAGTGAGCTGTTTCGGGTGGATGTTACCTTCTGTAATTGGTAGCTGAAAATGGCTCATTTTACACTTTCAAATCACATTTGCACACATCAAGTCTCCAGGGAACCCACAATATTTGTGTTTTCTGACATGTTTTTCAGCTTTGCACATTACTTTTGCTTATTTTACTAATTTGATCACTGGAATTGGCTCAATCCATTACTGTAAAATGTTTCTAGGATTTTAGCAAATTTACTGATAAAAGCCGCCATGCCACACAGACCCCAAACTGTCTGGTGTTAAACTGATCAGGGACCTTAGTGACACCCAGAGTATATTTGCCTTCAATACTATAGGAACTTCACTAATATAATACAATTTTAAAAATACATAAATTCTGTCTTAAACTAAATATGAGTAAAAGATGTTCTTAGGATTTTTTTTGCTAAAGAGGTCATTTTCTAATAAAGGTAACAACACTGAAAATGTGAGGAGCCTTCCACTGAACACAAAGCATTCTCGATAGATATTACTGTATCTTTATTTGATACACTTATAGATAATTAGCTTTTAGAGGGACTCAATCACTCAAAACAAGCTGATTTTTCTTAGAGTGCATGAAAAACTGTATATACATTGTGGTAGTGTTTTTATTCGAGAGCCGCGCATGCATATTGCATGGATAAATGAGAGATGGGGGGAAGGAGACACAGGGGGGAAGGAGACACAGGGGAGGGAGAGGAGGCGAAGGAGATACAGGGGAGGGAGATGGGGAGGAAACACAGGGGAGAGAGGGGGGAAGAGACATAGGGGAGGGAGATGGGGGGAAGGAGACACAGGGGAGAAAGAGGGGGAAGAGACACGGGGGAGGGAGGGGGAAAGAGACACAGGGGAGGGAGATGGGGAGGAAACACAGGGGAGAGAGAGGGGGAAGAGACATAGGGGAGGGAGATGGGGGAAGGAGACACAGGGGAGAAAGATGGGGAAGAGACACAGGGGAGGGAGAGGGGGCAAGGAGACACAGGGGGAGGAGACACAGGCAAGGGGGGGGAGACACAGGAGATGGAGGGGGAAGAGACACAGGGGATGGAGATGGGGGTAGGGAGACACAGGGGAGGGAGAGGTGAAACAGACTCAGAGGAGGGAGAGGGCGAACAGACACGGGGAAGGAGAGGGGGAAAGAGGCACAGGGGAGTGAGGGGTAAAGAGACACAGGGGAGGGGGGAGAGATACAAGGGAGGGAGCAATGGGGAAAGAAGACACAGGGGAGGGTGATGGGGGAAGGAGACACGGGTGAGGGAGATAAGGGGGAAGGAGACACACCATGGAGGGAGAGGGTGGAGGAGACACAGGGGAGGGTAGAGGGGGAAGAGGCACAGGGGAGGAATAGGACAGAACAGACACAGGTTAGGGAGAGGGGGAAGAGACCCAGGGGAGGGAGAGGAGGAAGAGACAAGGTGAGGTAGAGGGAAGAGGCACAGGGGAGGGAGAGGGGGGAAGACACAGGGCAGGGAGATGGGGGAAGGAGACACAGGGGAAAGAGAGGGGAAAAAGACACAGGGGAGGGAGGGGGAAGAGACACATGGGAGGGAGGTGGGGGATGGAGACACAGGGGAGGGAGGGGAGGAGACACACGGGAGAGAGATGGGGGAGGAGATACAGGGGAGGGAGAGGGGAGGAGATACAGGGGAGGGAGAGGGGGGAAAGGAGACACAGGGGAGGGAGATGGGGAAGGAGACACAGGGGAGGGAGAGGGGGGAAGGAGACACATGGGAGGGGGAAGGAGAAACATGGAAGTAGCAGCACAGAATGCTTGATAAGGGAGGGTGGGTGAATTAATGGCTTGATAAACTTTTGTTTTTGCCACCACAGAAACAAGCAGATAAAAATGACTAATTACTATTCAGGAGCTGCTCATTTGCATAATAAAGCTGCACAAATTATACTCAATATCTCAGGAATTTGATTACTTTATAATAATGGCTACCTATATGTAATTTCCTGCAATGTTGTGATGTGCTGGTTGAACATTACTGGACTATAGCATGAATTGTGTAGTAGGAGGCGTTACAGTATCACATATATAGTTGTGAGCCTTACACACAAATTTACAATACTCACAGCGCAATGCGCATGCATGGCGAGAGCCGCTTATGAACATTGCGCACCGAGAGCCGCGCATACGCAATGCATGGATAAACGGGAGATGGGGGGAAGGAGACACAGGGGAGGGAGAGGAGGGGGAGAAGATACAGGGGAGGGAGATGGGGAGGAAACACAGGGGAGGGAGAGGGGGAAAGAGACATAGGAGAGGGAGATAGGGGGAAGGAGACACAGGGGAGAAACAGGGGGGAAGAGACACAGGGGAGGGAGGGGGAAAGAGACACAGGGGAGGAAGGGGGAAGAGACACAGGGGAGGGAGACACAGGGGAGGGAGAGAGGGGGAAGGAGACACAGGTTTGGGAGATGGGGAAGGAGACAAAGGGGAGGGAGAGGGGAAGGAGACAAAGGGGAGGGAGAGGGGGGAGGAAATACAGGGGAGGGAGAAGGGGAAGGATATACAGGGGAGGGAGAGGGGAAAGGAGACACAGGGGAGGGAGAGGGGGGAAGGAGACACAGGGGAGAGGGGGGAAGGAGACACAGGGGAGGGGGGAGAGACACAGGAGATGGACGGGGAAGAGACACAGGGGATGAAGATGGGAGTAGGGAGACTCAGGAGAGGGAGAGGGGGAACAAACACAGAGGAGGGAGAGGGGGAAAAGACACGGGGAGGAAGATGGGGGAAGACACTGGGGAGGGAGAGGTGGAAAGAGGCACAGGGAAGGGAGGAGTAAAGAGACACAGGGGAGGGGGGAGAGACACAAGGGAGGGAGTGAGGGGGAAAGAGACACAAGGGAGGGAGATGGGGGAAGGAGATACAGAGGAGAGAGAGGGAGAAGAGACACATGGGAGGGAGGGGGAGGAGACACATTGGAAGGAGATGGGGAGGAGACCCTGGGGAGGGAGAGGGGAGAGGAGACACAAGGGAGGGAGAGGGGGAAGGAGACACAGGGGAGGAAGATGGGGAAGGAGACACAGGGGAGGGAGAGGGGGGAAGGAGACACAGTGGAGAGAGAGGGAGAAGAGACACAGGGGAGGGGGAGAGACACAAGGGAGGGAGCGAGGGGGAAGGAGACACAGGGGAGGGAGATGGGGGAAGGAGACACAGTGGAGAGAGAGGGAGAAGAGACACAGGGGAGGGAGGGGGAAGAGACACAGAGGAGGGAGATGGGAGACAGAGACACATGGAAGGGAGGGGGAAGAGACACAGGGGAGGGAGATGGGGAGAAGACACAGGGGAGGGAGAGGGGGAGGAGACACAGGGGAGGGAGAGGGGGAAGGAGACACAGGGGAGGGAGATGGGGAAGGAGACACAGGGGAGGGAGAGGGGGGAAGGAGACACATGGGAGGTGGGAATAAGACATATGGAAGGGGGGAAGAGACACAGGGGATACAAGTAAAATGTATATGTTTATTTGCTGGGCATAAACTATTAAAATTAGTATTTAATTTAACATAAATAATAGCATTTTTTTCTTAGCGTGAAGATCTGCGTTCTTCAGTTGTGCTTGATAAGGCTGTTATGTCCAAACCTACCCACCAGATCTTTCAGGTTATTTTGATCCCTTAACTAAGGGAGCAAATGTCTCCAAAATCCCCTTGCATTACTATAATATTTAAAAATATCAACACAGGATCAGCACAGGACATGCTTTTATTGCTGTTGAAAATCAAAGATGGTTCAATAGATTTATATTTAAACTTGAACTGATAACATTCTGCAATAGTCTGTGAGTCTTCTGGGTTTTGCATAAATTACTATTGACAATGTTTCATATGCAAGGCATTATAACATCCACTTCACTAGAGTTATTAGCATACATAGGGTAATCCACATAACGTAAAAAATTAAATAACTATAAAACATACTTTAAAATTACTGAGCCCAGTCCCACAACCACATACATAAGAGTCCAAAGGGGCAAGGTGGTCCTGACACTTAGCTTATAAACTGTCTCTTTTCTCCTCAAGCCAAGCTGCCTACCTCCTCCTACCTGTATCTATCATGGGCATGGTCATCTATCTGTGGGTTGGACTATCATAGAACTTGGAAGCAGGCTGGTCTCATATCACAGGCCGTGCCTATGACATTATTAACTCCCTCTCCACTAGCAACACAGAGGTAAGAGCTCTATTGTAACATGCTTGCAGTTGCCCCATAGGCAACGTCCATTGACAGTGCATAAGCATCAGGCCCACCCCAGTTACTGATCATGCTCAGTCTTTATTTATAGTCCGGCACACAGGAAGTGCTGACCATGCCCCCTGATTGACACAAGTGGCTTTGCATGAGAAGAAAACAGACAGTTGAAAAGTGGAGAAAAAATATTTATGCCCAGCAAATAAACATAAGTGCTCTACTTACAAATGCATTATAGTGGTCAAGCATTTCTGTCATGGTTTAATATTACAAATGTGCTTTTTTTGCATGTAAAAATAGTGAACTATAGTTTAAAAAAAATACAATAAAATAACATCTGCTGGAGAAATATTTCCCACTTTATATCATTTAATATGTCTTGGAAAAAGTTTGAAAAACAATTGCTACTAATGTAAGTTTTCAAAACTATATATCACTCTTTTTATGCAAGAAAAACACATGCTGTTTTAATTAAGGATGTCCTTTAAATAGCATTCAGTTTAGTTACAATAATATGAAAGAATAAAGTGAAAGAAAAAAATTATGAAATGTCAGGACCTTTTCCATATATTTTCATAATTTAAAGTCTCCACTGCAAAAAGACTGAAATCATCAAGAGACTCCTCTTTGCCAATCTGATGGTGATAAATCCCCCTACTAATCATATTTTCATCCATTCTTCTGTCATGATCAAACCTCCAAATTTTCTTCCAACAGCCAAGATGCTGCACAGAAAAAAGAGGTCATCCAAAGTGTACATCCCAAAAAGAAACCTAACCCACCTGCTCAGCTTGCAGATAGACAGACTGCCTCTCCCACCATACCTGCACTAACAGCATGTACATCACAGGGAAGGATGCCAGCCCCAAACACAGAGGCAACCTTCTCTCTATTTATTAAATGCTGACAATATCAGAAACAAATAGCGATAAAATCTAACCAATCTTCCTTTGTAGTCACGTCCCCATCAAGTGGCAGCTGACAGGTGTGCTATAGCTTAGCCTGTTTCAGGGCCAGATTATCGTGGTAAAGAAAAAGGGGACGTGACCTTGGACATCAGCAAGAATGCTGCTTAGTAGATATGGACTTGAATCTTCCTGGGGAACTTATGGAAAGCCACACGGTGATGATGAAGGTGTGACCTTGGACATGAGCAAGAATACTGCTTAGTGGCTATGGGCCACAAACTGTAATGGAGGGTGTGTTGCTTTAGAGGCTGTGGGCCAAAGCTATGCATTGGAGGCTTATGGAAAGCTGCATAGTAGTAATGAAAAAGGCTTTACCTTGGACATGGGCAACGACGCTGCTTAGTAGATGTGGGCCACAATTAGGCAATGTAGGGCTTGATAAAAGACAAAAAATGTTTACCTTGGTGTAGCCCCCATGCAGCAAGATGTGGAACCATGGCTCTTTAACAATGTAGATGCCTTCACGGACATTAGATATGTGCCATAATGGAAACAGAAGAAAAGTTAGGTTTTATATGTCTCTGAATCGGTAGCTGATGGTTGGCAGGTGCTACATGACCCCTTTGTAGCCTGTTTAGAGGGCTAGGGAGATCCAGAGAAGGGCAGTGCTTAGTAGATATGAACCAATAACTGCAATGGAGGGCCTTAAAGACATGTCCTTGGACATGGGCAAGGACGCTGCTTAGTGGCTATGGGACAGGATCTGCGATGAAGGTTTATTGAAAGCCACATGGTGAAAAAAGGCGTGTCCTTGGTTGCAGCAAGGGGTTCACCCATAGCTCTCCAGCAATGTAAATGACCTCAAGGTCATTAGAAATTAGCCAAAATCTGCACTGTAGGGCTTGTTGAAAGCCTCATGGTAATCAGAAAAGGTATTACCTCGGACATAGGCAAATATGCTGCTTAGTAGATATGGCTGAAATCTACAATGGAGGGCTTGGTGAAAGGCGAAAAGCATTACCATGGACATGGGAAGGACTCTGCTTAATAGATAGGGGTCAAAATCTGCAAATGAAGGGCCTGGTGAAAGCCAAAAAGACAAATAATCGCTGAAGAGCACCCTCCAAGCACAGACTCAAAAGCGAACTGAGGTGTGCAAGGGAGATGTGGCCCGTAAGAGCTTGTGAAAGGTGGGACAGGGCCCTCCCACAAATCCCAGACTACATCTAGACATGTATCTGCCCCAGTGAAAATCACATATATATCTGCAACTGTAATCCACTCTTCAACAACCTCTGCATAATTCTCAAATTGTCCCAGCAACAGATATACTTTATATTGTACATTATACCAAATAACTAACACATTAATCTTCTCTGCAACCCTCCAGCCCCCAAACCTGTTTAAAGTACAATAATATGATGTCAGTTTAGTGTTTTTTAAATGAAAATGATCATCTGAAAAAACTTGCAATGAAACTAGTTATTTTTCTGCTCATCTTTTACAAATCTTCCACCATTCTCAAATTAGTAATATACATATATTGCTGTGTCACTGTATTATTGTACAGATTGTAACAGAATATTTTGTCTTTTCTGTCCATTTAGGCTAAGATTTACTAAACTGGTATAGCAAATAGTTTGTTTTAGGCTTTCATTATCAATATAAACCATATACTGTATAACTTACAGAGATGATAGGAATATATACAGAAAATACTCCAATAGAGAGAAAGTGCTCAAAATGATACAGTCCTTAATGCACAGTGGAATTTGTAAACATCAATAATCAGTCCAATTTGATCGTATTCTTAGATCTGGCCTTGGTAAGACTTCTTGCTGCTATCTTTAAGTATCCGCTAGTATCACTGCAGCGTCTGTTGTGTAATCAAAAGAGAAGATTAGATAAGAGACAGCGCAAGAAGCCTAGTGCAGGTCACTTCTAGTCGTCAAGATCGTATCGTATAGAAATCAAGTGAGACTCTCACCTTTTTCAACCTCAACTGTTTATGAGGTATGTCAAACTCTTGAGGATAATTATTCCAAAAGTTCTTATTCCAACAGAGTCTCTCGTAAGATCGACTTGCAAAAATTGTTTTATGAAATCATGTGTGCCAGATATATACAACCAGTGTACACCTGGAAATATACCAGTACACCCCCCAATAATACTATGTATCTGTGTATTGGGGAAGAATATGAATATTTGAAAAGACACTATGCCAAGATTGACAGAGATGGAAAATTACAAACTGCCATTGAGGATGGCCAAAATTCAGGAATCACATTGAATAATGCTGATATGGAGACGCTGGGTATTCTACATGAGTTAGCCTATGATCATTTATCTACTATCAATCTGGAAACTGAATTAAAAGCAGAATTTCCGGAAGAAGGCACTAACAGCAGTGTGGAGCTAACTCCAAATGAACCATCACCCAGAAATATCATTCATTCCAATTATAAACCGACTTCCACCTTTTATCCCATACAAGCACAGGGTCATTTTATCCCAGTCTTTAAAAACTGATGCATCATGAGTTCAATAATATATGCTCAAGGAGGCACATTCAAAAATCTAATTTAAACATAAGGGAGAAATCGGCATTGAATAACTTGAAAAATTATCCAAACTTAATTATCAGATCAGCACACAAAGGGGGCGGTATTGTAATTCAAACAAGAGATGACTACCTGATGGAAGCCAATAAATTTTACTTTTTTGATATATCAATGATTTCTAACTATATGTGGAATCAATAAATATTCATATTCTTCCCCAATACATGGATACATAGTATTATTGGGGGGTGTACTGGTCTATTTCCAGAGTGTGCACACTAGCATACACTGGTTGTATATATCTGGCACACATGATTTCATAAAACTATTTTTGGAAGTCGATCTTACGAGAGACACCGTTGGAATAAGAACTTCTGGAATAATTATCCACAAGCGTTTGACATACCTCATAAACAGTTAAGGTTGAAAAAGGTGAGAGTCTCAAATGATTTCTATACGATACGATCTTGACGACTAGAAGTGACCTGCACTAGGCCTCTTGCGCTGCCTTTTACATATATAACTTAAAATTATACCAAAATCTTTTTTTCACTTAATTGATCTGTTATTTCTGCTTTATTTTTGTTTTTGTCTAACTGTTTATCTGAGTTGCTTGGACTTCAGGTTCTTTTTATTCCACGAGTGCTTTAGCAACAGTTGTGCATGTTTTAGGGACTTTTTCTTTTTTGTTTTTTTCGTTGACCATTCCTTTACATTAATTTCAATTACCCATATCTAATTGTTTCTCCATCTGGGTCTGGATTTGAACAGCATCTTAAAGGACACTGAACATAATTCATGTTTTCACTTGTTTAAAAGAGCACACTGTAAACATTATCACATATTATAATTGTGAAACTGTGATACGTTGTCACGTTTGCGAGCCTCGCGTAGTCAGGTGAGCCGTTGAAGCACAGAAGTCTTCCGACCTCAGAGCACTTAGCCGATGAGCGCCAAAGGTGCTCATCAGCTGCGAGCCTCGCGTAGCGCGGCGAGCAATTGAGTAATTGAAATTCGGAGCACTTAGGCAATGAGCGCCAAAGGCGCTCATCGCCTGCGAGCCTCACGAAGCGAGCAGTTGAGGCATTGAAACACGCAGGACTTAGGCAGAAATCAGTGCCAAAGGCACTCCTGCGAGCCTTGCAAAGCGAGGCAAGCCGTTGAGGCATTGAAAAACGCTGGTCTTAGGCAGTAATGCGAGATGAGCATTTCATGCATTGAAGAACGCGGGACTTAGCCTCCAAGCTGTTAGGAAATGCAGGATTGCCTTAGGCTGCAAGCAGTTGAGAAAATTGCGCGGCGCAGAACTTACAAAAAAAAATGACGATGTCGAAAAATACGAAGTTTACGGCCAAACTGCGCAAATTTAAAAAACACAAAAAATAAAAGCCAAAAAAAAAAACCTCACACACAGCACGGGGGGACAGGCAGGACATCTAGGAGTGAGGTTGCATGCAAATTTAAGCCGAATTTGCAGAGTTTCGGCAATTGAAAATCGGCTAAGCGAGAGAAAAAAATGGCAGCTGAAAGAAATTAAAACGAGGCGACACGACCCAGAACCGCGCAAAACACCGCCAGCCACGTACCACTTTTACCCAGGAACGTACAAGGTACAAAATATACTATTAGAAAGGACAGAAAATGCTTGCGAGCATAGACAATAGTCGCCATTTTACAACACTAACTTGCAACTAATAACGTTATGAATCTAAAATGGAGCTTTACCCGACCAAAACAAACGCAGCCTCTTTATACTGCACACTTGGCACATTGCTGACACTTCTCCTCAGACGAGCAACAGTCCAACTGTACATTGTATGCTGCAGGAAAATAAAAAGAGATTGTTAGCTCTTCAGGATATTGATTGCTGGATACATTAATTAGAAATAGGTAAAGTATGTTAATTTATTAAGTAATTAATTCATGAATTAATTTTTATAAAAAAAAAAACAAATATATATATATATATATATATATATATATATATATATATATATAAAATAAAAACACGCCCAATAGGCTCGCAATGAGCGCCCAAGGTGCTCAGAGGAGCAAAAGTACATGAGAGGAGAGGCTCGCAATGAGCACCAAAGGCGCACAGCGCGAGGCTCGCAATGTGTGCCGAATGTCCTCAGAGGAGCAAAAGCTTTACATTGTGGGGCAAACAGCAAATTTGATTGCCCTGTCATTTTTGACGGGCAAGTCGCTAGTAATGTTATAATAATAAAAAAAAAATGTCTGGCCTGGACTTTTCCAGCTGTTTTAGACACATTTCAGGGTGCTGATTCCAAATCTGATCTCAGATTTTCTCTATCACGTCTCATTTGTATGCTATCAGCAAACCCCATTTTCATTGATTTTACCGGAAATTAACTCTTTGTCACTTATGATTACAAGCTGTTGTGAGTCAGTGGCTGCTTTAGTAATACAAAATGCTGTTCTATATGTAGGATAGTGTGTTTATAATATGGTTTATGTAGATATCCACATGTATGGCTACAACATCCGAAAGCAGGAAATGCCGTAATGATGCAGATATCTTCTGCTACATGTGTGGTAGCTTCACGCAGGATCAAAGGCACAACATCAATATCTTTGTCAAGAAGGTATATCTTGCCTACTTTAAAGTACGACTGGAAGACCAGGACAAAAATTGGGCTCCTCACAAAGTGTGCAAAACCTGTGTTGAAACTTTGTGATCATGGTCTAAAGGAAAGAATGCTAAGCTGAAGTTTGGTGTGCCAATGGTTTGGAGAGAACCAACAAACCATTTGGATGACTGCTACTTCTGCCTTGTCAATCAAAAAAGGTTTCAATAAGACAAACAAACAGCACTTACAATACCCAGATATCCCATCTGCCACTGTGAGGAAATACCTGTGCCTGTATTTACTAAGCTATCAGAGATTGATGTTGAAACCCTCAGTTTACCTGCTTCTACAGATGATGCGAATGATGCTCTGACCGAATATACGCCATCTGTTGCAGATTCGGATAAAATTGCTCTGTTTAGTCAGCCTGAATTGAATGATCTGGCAAGAGATTTGTATTTGCCAAAGCAGTCTGCTGAATTGTTGGCTTCCAGGCTGCAAGAGAAAAGACTACTCAGACCTGGCACTAGTGTCTCCTTTTATTGTAACAGAGTAGCAGTACTGCGAAAGTACTTCCATTCAGTCAACTTGTTTATTGTGATGATGTTACATAGTTACATAGTTGTTAAGGTTGAAAAAAGACTTTAAGTCCATCTAGTTCAACCTTTTAAGATCTCCTCTGATCTGCAAAATGCAGATTAGTTATTAATTAATTAGTTGTTAATTAATTATTAATCAACTAGTTATGTATGTTGAAGGGCTTCTTCTCAATATGGGACTGCCTGCATATGATTCAAGTGAATTGAGACTTTTTATAGACAGTAGTAAAAGAAGTTTGAAATGTGTGTTACTGCACAACAGAAATATATATGGTTCCATCCCAATAGGACACTCTGGACAAATGAAAGAGGAGTATGCATCAAGACATTTCTGGATAGATTGGAATACCATGTCCATGGATGGGCAATTTGTGTTGATTTGAAAATTTTAAATTTTCTGCTGGGGCAGCAAGGAGGTAACACCACATACCCTTGTTTCCTGTGCTACTGGTACATCAGGGCTACATTACAACACTGGGTGAAAAAGACCTGGCCACCAAGAATCAGTTTGGTGACAAGAATATAAAAAATGAGCCTATGGTTGATAGGAATAAAATTGTATTTCCCACACTGCACATAAAACTTGGGTTAATTAAGCAATTCGGCAAAGCTCTTGATCACACTGGAGGCAGGAATATTTGATGGCACTCAAATAAGAACACTCATCAGGGATTCACACTTTATTACAACAATGACTGCAGCAGAGGCTAGAGCTTGGAATGCATTCTCTGATGTGGTGCGGAATTTCCTTGGGAACAGGAAAGTGGACAACTATCGAGAGATTGTGGAGGAGCTGCTCTTGAGGTTCCAAGCACTTGGATGTAGAATGAGCATCAAGGTTCACTACTTACATAGTCACTTGGCCAACTTTCCAGAGAATTTGGGTCGTGTGAGCGAAGAGCAAGGTGAACGATTTCATCTAAACATTAAAGTTATGGAAGAACGTTACCAAGGCCGATGGGACTCCAACATGTTGGCAGATTACTGCTGGTCCTTGATGAGAGACATTCCACAAGCTGTACATCAGAGATCGTCAAAGAAGAGGTTGTTTATGCAGATGTAACATCTCTTTTGTCAATTTACCTTTTTGTACATATTTTTCTTATCTTCACATTTCAATTTTTACATGGTAATATGCATTCACGCACATTTATATGCAGTCACTCTCACAATTTTGTGCATCGGCTCATTAAATGTTTGTTTAATTTTTATTGTATATTGTATCTTATCTGATTCTTGTCAGTATATCTTTTTAGCTCTTCGTATATGAGCATAAATTTGATGTTTTTATTGAAAAGCAATTTTTGATATCTTAATAACCTGATGTGATAGACAAAAAACTAATGCCAGATGTGGTATCAGCACCCTACAATTACCTTAAAGCCATTGGGAAACCTTATGCCAGAAAAAATATGTTGACCGGTGTATCGAAGTTGTGTTTTGCATGAAAAAATAAAATAAATAAAAAAAATGTAAACTTAAAAATTAAAATTAACAGTAAGTGCCCAGAACTTATGTATGTATGAAAAAAACAAAAAAAAACAAAGAAAAAGTGGTTCATCATTAAATCACTTATTTCAGACACAACAAAGAAAAAGGTGTTTTAATGTCACCTTACAGGGTTATTCTATGTTTAAATCTTGAAGATCCCAGGAGTCCGGTAATGGGAAAAAGACACTTGAAATGAAGATATCACTTCTTATACTTCTTGTATCAACCGAAAAAAATTATAAAGAAAATTATCACCTTGTGCCAATTTAAGTGAGGTAATACAAAAGTTTGGAAATATCTCCCTAAAACACACTTATTTTACATTCATATTTAAAGTACATAAAAAAAATTTGGGTTGCTGATGTTGTATTTGCCCATTTTTTTGCTCTTGGAAGCATTGTAAAATGTACACATTTTGGTTGATTTAAGCCCACTTGGAAAATATACGGCCAATCTGGGACTCAGCCTGGTAAGACTGGTCTTTGGTTTTAATAAGAAAACAGCTGTCCTGTTGCCTAATAATACTGTAAATACTAATAGGTTCGCTTGGTGTACATATTTTTATAGATTCCGCTGGTGTAAACATTTCTATAGATTCCATTGGGGTACATAATTTTGCAGATTCCATTGGTGTAAATACTTTTTTATGTTCCCTTGGTGTACATATTTTTATAGATTTCATTGGTGTAAATATTTGTACAGTATAGGTTCCGTTTTATCCAACCAAATGTATAAAAATATATACACAATGGAACCTATAAAAAATGTACACTGACGGACTCTATAAAATAATGTATCCAACCGAACCTATGAAAATATATACAAATTATTTTATAGAGTCCGTCGGTGTACATTTTTTTCTAGGTTCCGTTGGTGTAAATATTTTTATAGGTTTTGTTGTGTATATATTTTTATAGGTTTGATTGGTGAACATCTTTTTATCGGTTCTGTTGGATATATATTTTTATACGTTTGGTTGGTGTACATATTTTTCTAGGTTCCGTTGGTGTAAATATTTTTATAGGTTTTGTTGTGTATATATTTTTATAGGTTTGATTGGTGTACATCTTTTTATCGGTTCTGTTGGATATATATTTTTATACGTTTGATTGGTGTACATATTTTTATAGGTTCCGTTGTCTATATATTTTTATAGGTTTGATTGGTGTACATCTTTTTATAGGTTATGTTGTATATATATTTTTATACGTTTGGTTGGTGTACATATTTTTATAGGTTTCGTTGGTGTACATCTATTTATAGGTTCTGTTCGTGTACATATTTTTATAGATTTAGTTTGATACATATTTTTATACCATCCATTGGGTACATATTTTTTATAGATTTTTTTGGTGTATATATTTATGAATATTCTGGTTCTTTTATTTTTCTGATTTCCTATGATATAAACTTTCAACTAACAACCAAAATAAAAACTAACATAATCTGTTTGCTGTAATAATGTATGGCAAACAAATAATATTGGTATTTAATATATCAGTTTGGTGTCAATTCATGTGGTAACAGTGGACATGTTATAACACTGTATTCCAATAATGCGGGTATTTGTTTGAGCCGTGTAATAATATGGGTATCTCGTGTAGGTCAGTGTTTTTCTGCTCCCTTAGAAATGTGTAACCTTATGTTATTACAGCTCTCTTTATATGTATATGTATCTATTAACTGGTGACTTGTGTAGATCTTGCTAAATACATTCCACAGAGAGCAAAGGTGATGTCTGGAGGGACCCCTGTGTCTGTAAAAGGTCATTTTGTTCCCCCCAACCCCCACGGGACAGTTCTTTGCCAATATCTTTTCTATATCTGGTTTATTAATCCTTGGTTTGAAATAATAAATCTTGTTTCTATGCGTCCCTCATAGGTTTGTTTATATGTCAAGGTCAGCTTGTAACCCAGCTCCCTCTCTCCCGCTGTGTTCAACCCTGTTATTAAATCAGAAGGTAGCCCTTGTGAGGACACTATCTGACTTGTAAATATTGTTTCCTAGATAACAAGTCCAACACCTCTCTTGTGTGGTAATAAGGCCAGCGTCGACAAGAGTAATCACACATACAAACACAATGTCCACAGTGTGTAAGGGTGACTCTGAGTGTCATATGTCATGTACAGTGTTTCTGTATTTAGAATTAGCGCGTCACTGTGTAATGTGCATTTCGCTTGTATTGGTATGTCTATGCATATCACAGTGTGTTAACATTTTAAATTCCAATGTAATGGTCATACAATAGGGTCTCAGCTGACTATTTTATCAATTAATTAGCAATAAAAAATGTAAATGCAGCATTTAAAACTTAAATTTGAACAGCACTGATGCATTAGTTATGTTTGCTTCTCTCTATCCCCTACACATTAAAAGCCCAAGTAAGACTTTTCCATGTTAAGACTATTTTTTACTTCACTTTAATATAAAAAAAAATGTAAAAACAGCAGCAAACCAATATATATATATATATATATATATATATATATATATATATATATATATATATATATATATAAAAAAAGACTGATGTAGCCGTGAGTGTCCAGTGAGTGATATATCAGAGATGCTCTCAAAAGCTAGTCATGAAAACTATGAATATGTTTGTCCGAAAAAAAGGTATCACTATATATTGAAATACTCATATTATATATATATTATATATATATATATATATATATATATATATATATATATATATATATATATATATAGTAAATAAATAGTAGATCTGTGTTCACATTTGAATGTCTTAAGAAAGTTAAAAAAACAACCTTCACCTTTTTGTGCTGTAACTACTGGAGGGTCAACTTGGCCTTCTGCTTAGGGTCATTGCCATGCGGAAAACTCCAAGAGCGGCCCATGTGCAGCCTTCTTCGTGCAGTAGAATGCAAATTGACTACCAGTATTTTCTGAAATCAGAAAGCCACCACCATGCTTCACAATGGGGATGGTATTCTTTTCACTATAGGCCTTGTTGACCCCTCTCCATACATAGTGCTTATGGATGTGACCATAAAGCTCTATTTGATCTTGTCACTCCAAACTACAGTGTGCCAAAAGCTGTGAGACATGTCAAGGTGTTGTCAGACATATTGTAAACAGGTTTTTTTTGTGGCATTGGCGCAGTAAAGGCTTTTTTCTGGCAACTCGATCAAGCAGCTTATTTTGGTTCAAGTATCCTTGTATCGTGCTCCTTGAAACAACCACACCGTCTTTTTCCAGAGCAGCCTGTATTTCTCCTGAGGTTACCTGTGAGTTTTTCTTTGTATTCGGAACAATTCTTCTGGCAGTTGTGGCTGAAATTTCTTGGTCTACTTGACCTTGGCTTGGTATCAAGAGATCACCGAATTTCCCACTTCTTAAGTGATTGAACTGACTGGCCTTTTCAAGGTGTTGGATATATTTTTATATCCTTTTCCATCTTTATGAATTTACATAACCTTTTTACACAGGTCTTTTAACAGCTCTTTTCTGCTCCCCATGGCTCAGTATCTAGGCTGCTCAGTGCATCCACATGAGGGCTCACAAACTCGTTGACTATTTATATACAGACACTAATTGCAATTTAAAAGCCACAAGTGTGTAAAATTAACCTTTAATTGCCATTTTAACCTGTGTGTGTCACCTTGTGTGTCTGTAACAAGGCCAAACATTCAAGGGCATGTAAACTTTTGATCAGGGTAATTTGGGTGATTTCTGTTATCATTATGATTTACAAAAGGAGCCAAACAACTATGTGATAAGAAATGGCTTCATATGATTACTATCCTTCAATAAAATATTTTTGCATGATCAGTCATATTTTCAAAATAAATGCCAACATTTCACAATTTCTGCCAGGTTATGCAAAACTGTTAAGCACAATTGTATATATATATATAAAGTTAATAATAATAATATAACTAATTACTTACAGTTGTTGTATCTGTCCCCACCTCTCTCATTGTCCTAATCACTACCGAAAGGAAGTGAACGGTTTCAATTCAGACAATATTATTCAAGCATAACCAAAACACATGATCAAAATGATCTCAGTGGAAATTGTTCACTTGGGACAATAAGAAAGCTGCAAGGGGTACAGCAGTAGACATTAATGAGGTAAACTATGATATTAAATTATATTGTCTGGTTATAGATTTGCTTTGCTGCTGTTTGCACATGTATTTTAATATTAATTAATGGTGAGCTAAACAATAGGTTTAATTTGAAAAGCTTGTACACAGATTTTCTGCGGATCAGCTTCCTAAGGGGGCAGGAGATTTTGAATGGAGAGGAAGTTTCTATCTGCCCAATGGGAATGTGGCATTTAAACCTGACAGTGCTTTCAATAAGACTAATGGAGACTAATGGAGAGTGAATTCATTTTCAGGAACATACCCTTCTGAAAAAGTAGTACACAGAATCACATGAGAATGTAAATTGCAGCCATACATTAAAGTAAAAAAAAATGTTTATGTTTATTATTTATTTATTATTTAAAGTTTTAATGTGGAAAACTGCAATTAAACTTTTTCTTCATATACTATGTTTTGCTAATTAATTATTACATAAACAAAACTACAGTCATTACAAATAATTACACCCTATGCAGTCTTCAATTAAAGGACGGTAGTTTTGGGAAAATGTCACATTTGTGTATTATTTAAACAGTTTGTACTCCAAATGCATGCAAAATACCAATATCAGTTTAGCAGTCCTTGTAGGTGTAGAGGCTGACATGGTAATACGACTTCCTGTGCAGTGCATGAGGGGTGGAGACAGAGCAAGAATGCAGGATTTGCATGCTGAAGTGCAAAATGCTTGCTTTTGAGCATACTAGAGTCCCCTTCTGGAACGCTACCATGTCACGATGAAGGGGCTTGTGTGCCTCAATGAAGCTATGAGATATACCATGTAGGGTCACCAAAAATGGGCAGGTCATGGAAAAAGCTCAGTCCACTGAAGAAGGAACTAGAAACAGACTCCAGTATCTTTGCTAAGATAACGTCATGGATAGCACAACTAGAGACAACAATATTGCACCGGAAGATGAGCCCCTCAGGTAGTAGTCCCCTGGAGAAGGAGCTGGCAACCCACTCCAGTATCTTTGCCAAGAAAACTTTATGGATAGACAGTTGTGCCTGTCATGCTGGGGTCCCTAAGGTCACAGAGAGTCAAACACGACTGAACAACTAAACAACAACAAAAGGGAGAGTAGTTTCAGTATTAATATTAACAGACAAACTTACTCTCCAATGGAAGACATTGCTCTACTTTAAATTAGTGTAACATAGCACACATAGCCATGAAACATGGCATTTGTAGTTTACTCCACTGCACACCAATTAAAAGTTTAAGCTATTAACCTTCCAGAATGACTGATTATTCTATTATTATTATTATCTTCTACTAGTAAATTACCCGTCAAAAATGCTAGTATAATTTTTAATTTTTCTCTCCCTCCCCCCTCTCCCTCCCTTGTGTCTCTCCGCCTTCCATTCACTGTGTCTCTTCCTCCCTCTCCACTCTGCCGTGTCTCTTACCCCTCCCCTTCCCTCCAGTGTCTCTTCCCCCCTCCCCTGTGTCTCTTCCCCACCCTCCCCTGTGTCTCTTCCCCTCCCCTGTGTCTGTCTCTTCCCCCCTCTCCCCTCCCCTGTGTCTCACCCTCTCTTCCCTGTGTCTCTTCCACCTCTCACCTTCCCTGTGTCTCTTCCCCCCTCTCCAGTGTCTCTTCCACCCACCTCTCCCCTTCCCTATGACTCTTCCCTCCCTCCCCTGTGTCTTACCCCCTCTCCCCTCTTCTGTGTCTTTCCCCCTCTCCACTCCCCTGTGTGTTCCTCCCCCTCTCCCCTGTGTCTTCCTCCCCCTCTCCCCTGTGTCTTCCTCCCTCTCTCCCCTGTGTCTTCCTCCCTCTTTCCCCTCCCCTGTGTCTCTTCCACCTCCCCCCTCCCGTGTCTTCCTCCCCCTCTCCCATGTGCCTTCCTCCCCTCTCCCCTGTGTCTTCCTCCCCCTCTCCTCTGTATTTGCCTCCCCTTTCCCCTCTGTCTTCCTCCCCCTCTCCCCTCCCCTGTGTCTTTCCCCCCTTTCCCCATCCTGTGTCTTCCTCCCACTCTCCCCTGTGTCTTACCCCCTCTCCCCTCTTCTGTGTCTTTCCCCCCTCTCCCCTCCCCTGTGTCTTCCTCCTCCTCTCCCCTGTGTCTTCCTCCCCCTCTCCCCTGTGTCTTCTTCCCTCTCTCCCCTGTGTCTTCCTCCCTCTTTCCCCTCCCATGTGTCTCTTCCCCCTCCCCCTCCCGTGTCTTCCTCCCCCTCTCCCCTGTCTTCCTCCCCTCTCCCCTGTGTCTTCCTCCCCCTCTCCTCTGTGTTTGCCTCCCCCTTTCCCCTGTGTCTTCCTTCCCCCTCTCCCCTCCCTGTGTCTTCTAACCCTTTCCCCTTCCTGTGTCTTCCTCCCACTCTCCCAGGTGTCTTCCTCCCCTCTCCCCTGTGTCTTCCCCCCCTCTCCCCTGTGTCTTCCTCCCCCTCTCCTCTGTGTCTTCCTCCCCCTCTCCTCTGTGTCTTCCACCCCCTCTCCCCTGTGTCTTCCTCCCCCCTCCTCATCCGTAGCTCGCGGCTGTTGCCGTGAGCTGTGAATGTGCGGCTCTGCCACGTAATGCGCGTGCACCATGTGCTTGCGCACTATGTGAACTAAGGAAGTGATGATAAGTGTGTACACTCCCATGGAACGTTACACACTTACCACAATTATTATAGTTGATTTGTGTTGTGTCCACATATTCTGTAGCACTATACAGGGGGTAGAACAAAAAACAAATGCGGAGGTGGAGGCTCTACTGCGCCTCAAACGTGGTTACAAACAACCAACCAAAGTGGCCCTTTACCAAAATACATCTAACACGCAATCACTATATACGGACTTGCACAAAAAAATATACGAACCAGCGGGACTTAGAACAGAAAATTTACAGACTAAGCATAAAAAATCTGAGACATGGGACTTAGAGAAAAAAAATTACGACCTTGCAAAAATACGCCCTTAACGGCGGAACCGTGCGCACCTGAAAACATTAAAAACACAATAAATACATAGAAAGCTTACCCACAGCAAGGGGGGGGGGGCACCCAGGACCTCTGCAAGTGATGTTACACCTCAATTTAAGTCTAATTCACGAGTTTAGACACACAAAAATCCCCCAAGCGAGAGAAAAAATGGCAGCCGAAAAAAAACGAAAACAAGGCTACAGGACCCTAAACACCCAAAACACCACCAAGCACATACAGATTTTCAAAAAAGCTGTACGAGGTACAAGATACACGCTACATCATACACAGCAGCGTACCACATACACATTCACCGCCATTTTACAACACTAACTTACACTATGCGGAAGTACAAAGCTACCCTAACGGATTTCCCTCGCGCACGCAGCCTATTTACACTACACACTGCACACATTGAGGACACTTACACCTCAGCTCCACAACAGTGCAAGCCTACAATGTATGTTGCAGGAACATCAAAACAGATTGTCAGCTCTTCAGCACAATGCTTCTTGCATATATTACTTGCAAATAGGTAAAGTATATTAATTTATTAATGTATTAATTATTTCATTAGCATACAAAAACAAATAAACACAAAAACAAAAAAAACACTCTCACAATAAACACAAAAGTTTTACCTAGTGTCCAATGTCATTTTATTATACATGAGTTAATCCATTCACTAACAAGACTTTATTCATAAGATAATTCTAAATTAAACAACTATTATAACTGGAATAACTTCATTTGTAGTAGATAAAGTTATAGAAACATAATAATTAATAAATTAAAGTTGTAGGTATATTCTTCCTGCCAGGTTTTAAACATTCTTATAAATAATAATTAAAATATACTTTTTCCTAAAGCACCTTACAAGATTGAAAACTGGCAAATGTACAATCTAAAGCAGTGGGAGATGCGGACACCTTGGCAAGAACAACAGATAAAGATTTGCTCAGGCCAGGAAGGGAGAGAACGTTGTGAGTGATAGAGGGTGAAACGGTAACCTCCTTATATGCATTAATATTTCTAACTATGATGTCTGAGTAAAGCAAGACTTTTAAACTTCTCCTTGCCAAAATCTTGTATGAACACCAATTGTACAGAGGTTGATATCACAGCTCTGATTCTATTTAGAAAGTTAATTTGCAATTAGAACATAGTGCAAGTATTAGGAATATTTATGCAGAACCCGAGCAATATATTCAAAAATATTAATAGTTAACTTACTGTTTCAGTCAAATGAAGATCATGTTCTAATTGCATATTAACCTATGCAATAACATAAGACCCATGATTTCTAATTATGATGGAAACCATATACAAATCCAATGTTGTAACCATTACCTCTCCAGAATAAAGCTGGCATGGTGATTGTGCAAGGATAAGAGTGTGTTTTGTAGAAATAAGCAATTTTATTAGCATTTTAAGTGTAAAATGTGTGGTTAACATCGAAAAGTACCTGCATTCTATCTACCCACGTAGGCCCTCATTCTTTAAAAAAATGATGCTATGTGCTTATTTAGAGCCCTATTCAATTGGCAAAATTGCAATTGAATGAGGGCCATAGTGTCAGCTTTTGTATATTCTTTACTTACCAATATGTTAAAGGGTCACTGTAGTTCAAATCATTCATACATTTAAAAGAAAGTCTTATACATTACCAAAATGTTAATTTGCATGCCATCAAAATTATAAAGAATATTACATATAAAGCATCACATACCCAAAGAATGTTTTATTTTTATTTTGCAAGTCAGTTGAAAGGAAGTGTAAACAATGTTTTGTGTGTTCTGATCTGATATATATTCATTTGAATGGGAATGCAAGCACAACACATTGCAGTCCAGACACCCATGAGGCTCACAGTCCCTTTGCTTTCTCTAATATGTCAGGATAGAGGAAGAGTTTGTCCTACAGAGGCCCTTTAATGTCATTGTCAGTATAATGTTAGCATTTGATATCACAATAATATCTGTATTGTGCCCACAATTCTGTATAATATATTAGTGTCAGCACTTTTATTTGTACCATTTAGACTCCCCATTTGAGCGTCACTCTATATTCATGCCCATTACTAGATAACTAATTCATTTAACTGTATTCTACCTCTATAGGAAATTGTCATTATCCTGCATTTGGATCACTCCCCCATGTTGTGAGTTAAGCTCCTATCCATCTTTCCTTTTTGCAGGTTTCTATATTATAGTACCCATTGCTCTCCCTTTATTCTATCTACTCTCCTCTTTATGAAAGTGTCATCTATATTTCAGATTATCAATTATAAAAACCAAACAAACTAAAGATGCTAAATTGTATAAGACTAGAAGGATAATTTATCTCTCCATGTGCTACCTGTGTTTATTGCTTGCAATAATGTGGAGGTTTTAAAGTAAATTATGCCAGGCTTTGTGGCCTTCTTGGATGCATGTATTTTGTATTTTTGTATGTTCTTTTGGTCATCTTCCGGTTGCACTGTACATATATGTTATTGTTTTCTACCGTCTGAGCTAATATATCCACTTTATGAATCTCAACCTTGTTGTGTCATGGAAATATATCCATAGCTTGAGTATCACATACTGACTTGTAAATGTACTTCCAGTTACCCTTTTACTTGGTGCCAAACCAAGGTATAGATCGACAGTATGTAGACACTGTTGTACTTGGCTTGAGAAGTTGTTTCATTTTCGGCCTGAAACTTTGCCAGTGTTTGTATCCAAGATGCCTCAATAAAGGCTCAGTCTTATGTAAAATCCAAAAGAACTTCAATATTTTTCTTGATTGTTTGCACACATACACACTGAGTAACACACAGATAAAACACACAAACAATTATATACTTATCATAATGCATAAATTCATTAATGTACATACATTTTAACAATAGCACATAAACAGATTGATGCACATGTTAAATTTACACTCCCTTGTTTGATTGGCTCTTTCAACAGCCAATCAGATAAGGCGCACATTATATGAAGGCCTAGTGTGATTGGCTAACCAGTAGGAATGAAAAGTTTTAAATCTGTGCATTCTGATTCACTGAAATCTTAACGGTAGGTAGCCTTCCCAGTCGCTATATTCATATACTGCATTCTGATTGGCTGAGATATGATAGCCACATATTTGAGCCAATAAGGAACCATAAAATTTGTATATAAGGCAAGGGTGCTATCAGATTATTTGACAGGGGAGCTCTGCTGAGGAGAGCTCAGTTGGTTAAGTCATTTTTTTATAGGGCAGCAGGTTTTTTTTTTGGAGGCTCTTAGGTCTTTAAGCAAGATTGAAAAGTATTGATGTCTACCAAGAACATTGATGTGCCTGTCTATCGAGGGATGAAATTTGAGGACGAGGGAGTCACAGATCATTGCCGGAGGGTCGTCAAAGGGTGGGTAAGTATAATTTCCCCCTACAGGCTTAACTTTTCTATTTGTTGTTGATTATGTTTTATTATTTTTAATTTTAGATTTTAAATGTAATATTTTTTTCTGTCCTTTATAATATTATTGAATTTATTTAATTGGGGGTTGTGTGAGGGACTATGGGAGATCAGGTCTATCTATAGAATTCTTCTGCCTTGGCTATAGGAATCCTCCCTTGGTGATCCGCTTCCATATTTAAAGTTCCATTATAAACTTGTTAACTTACTTATAGTATTTGCTAGATAGTCGCATCAGGCAAGTTGTTATGAAATGTACAGTCCACTGTTCAAATGTCTGTCTCTGGTGATCGAATTAACAGAGACTGGGAATCTGATCGAGGGGTGGGGGGGGGGGAGAAAGTGACTACAACCCAATTTAGGAAGGGGTTAAGGGGGAGGGAGAGTCTCCAAGTGTGCCATCACAGGGCCAATCTCAGAGAAGTCTACCTCTCAATGTAAAGTCAATGGGGAAAATGGAGGACATAGCTCTCATGTTTATATTTTCAGTGGTGCTCGATAGGCCCCAGGCCAATCATCACAACCCCATGGTAGGGGTTTATGTTAGGTGCTATGGGGGAACATAAGGATCCCCATGGTTATTCTTAGTGGTTCCAAACAGCTCCAAATGTTGTTAATGTGCCCTCTACCCCAAAGCACAACGGGTGGGCCGATGGCGTCCCAGTGTCCCCTGGGTGTTGCTGGGGGGTCCTGGGGGAGTGTGTGTTAACATTAGATAGATGTTTTATCAACATGTAGTGCAAGTAAACATGCATGGGCATGTTATAATTTTGGTGGTTCGTTGGCTTTGCCTTTCTCTCTCTTTTCTTCCTTCTCTCCCTCTCCTCTCTCTCTGCCTCCCTCCCTCTCTCTCTGCCTCCTTCTCTCTCTGCCTCTTCTTTCTTTCCCTCCCTCCCTCTCTCTCACCTCTCTCTCTCCCTGACTCTATCTCCCTCCTCTCTCTTTCCCTCCCTCCCTCTCTCCCCCCGCCTCCCTACTTCTCTCTCTCTCACTCTCCCCCCTCTCTTTGCCTCCTCTCTTGCTCCCTTCCTGTATTGTGACTCCCTCTCTCTCTGCCTCCTCTCTCCCTCCCTCCCTCCCTCCCTGTAGCGCGGCTCCCTCTCTCTCTCTGCCTCCTTCTCCCCCTCTGCTCTCAGCCACCTCTCTCCCTCCCTGTAGCATGGGTCCCTCTCTCTCTGCCTCCTCTCTCCCTCCCTCCCTGTAGCAAGGCTCCCTCTTTCTCTCTCCCCCCTCCTCTCTGCCTCCTCTCTCTCTCTCTCTCCCTGTAGCACGGCTCCCTCTATCTCTGCCTCCTTCTCTCTCTCCCCCTCTTCTCTGCCTCCTCTCTCCCTCCCTCCCTGTAGAGCGACTCCCTCTCTCTCTACCTCCTCTCTCCCTCCCTCTCTGTAGCACAGCTCCCTCTCTCTCTCTGCCTCCTTTTCTCTCCCCCCTCCTCTCTGCCTCCTCTCTCTCTCCCTCCCTGTAGCGCGGATCCCTCTCTCTCTTTGCCTCCTTCTCTCTCCCCTCCTCTCTGCCTCCTCTCTCCCTCCCTCACTGTAGCGCGGTTCCCTCTCTCTCTCTGCCTCCTCCCTCCCTCCCTCTCTGTAGCATGGCTCTCTCTCTCTACCTCCTTTTCTCTCCCCCCTACTCCCTGTAGCTTGGCTGCCTCTCTCTCTGTTTCCTCTCTTCCTCCCTCCCTGTAGCACGGATCCCTCTCTCTCTCTGCCTCCTTCTCTCTCCCCCTCCTCTCTGCCTCCTCTCTCCCTCCCTCCCTGTAGCGCGGCTCCCTCTCTCTCTGCCTCCTCTCTCCCTCCCTCCCTGTAGCACGGATCCCTCTCTCTCTGCCTTTTTCCCTCTCCCCCTCCTCTCTGCCTCCTCTCTCCCTCCTTCTCTGTAGCACTGTTCCCTCCCTCTCTGCCTCCTCTCTCCCTCCCTCCCTGTAGCGCGGCTCCCTCTCTCTCTACCTCCTCTCTCCCTCCCTCTCTGTAGCACAGCTCCCTCTCTCTCTGCCACATTTTCTCTCCCCCCTCCTCTCTGCCTCCTCTCTCCCTCCCTCCCTGTAGCGCGGATCCCTCTCTGTCTGCCTCCTTCTCTCTACCCCTCTCTCTCTCTGCCTCCTCTCTCCCTCCTTCTCTGTAGCACGGCTCTCTCTCTCTGCCTCCTTTTCTCTCCCCCCTCCTCTCTGCCTCCTCTCTCCCTCCCTCCCTGTAGCGCGGCTCTCTCTCTCTCTGCCTCCTCTCTCCCTCCCTCCCTGTAGCACAGATCCCTCCCTCTCTGCCTCCTCTCTCCCTCCCTCACTGTAGCATGGCTCTCTCTCTCTACCTCCTTTTCTCTCCCCCCTCCTCTCTGCCTCCTCTCTCCCTTTAGCGCGGTTCCCTCTCTCTCTGCCTCCTCTCTCCCTCCCTCTCTGTAGCACGGCTCTCTCTCTCTGCCTCCTTTTCTCTCCCCCTTCTCTCTGCCTCCTCTCTCCCTCCCTCCCTGTAGCACGGATCCCTCTATCTCTCTGCCTCCATCTCTCTCCCCCTCCTCTCTGCCTCCTCTCTCCCTCCCTCCCTGTAGCGCGGCTGCCTCTCTCTCTGCCTCCTCTTTTCCTCCCTCCCTGTAGCACGGATCCCTCTATATCTCTGCCTCCATCTCTCTCCCCCTCCTCTCTGCCTCCTCTCTCCCTCCCTCCCTGTAGCGCAGCTCCCTCTCTCTGCCTCCTCTCTCCCTCCCTCCCTGTAGCACAGATCCCTCTCTCTCTGTCACCTTTCTTCCTCCCTCCTTCTCTTTCCCTCTCCTCTCTGCCTCCTCTCTCCCTCCCTCTCTGTAGCACGGCTCCCTCCCTCTCTGCCTCCTCTCTCCCTCCCTCCCTGTAGCACGGCTCTCTCTCTCTCTGCCTCCTCTCTCCCTCCATCT
The DNA here is from genome assembly GCA_027410445.1 of Discoglossus pictus. Classification (NCBI taxonomy): domain Eukaryota; kingdom Metazoa; phylum Chordata; class Amphibia; order Anura; family Alytidae; genus Discoglossus; species Discoglossus pictus. The sequence continues at coordinate 376,374,173 of CM050165.1, forward strand.
CTGTAGCACGGCTCCCTCTCTCTCTGTCACCTTTCTTCCTCCCTCCCTGTACCGCATGTGCTGTAGTGCGTCTGTGCCGCATATTTGCAAATTCGATCAACTGAGCATGCCCAACACTGCACGTACACAGTTGCAGAATTTTCCGGAACTTGAGGACAACAGCTTGTGAATAATGCCTGCGTAGAATGCATCTTGCAGGCGTTACTCGCAACTATTAACTATTATAGTAAATTTGCAAAAAAATATGCTACTAGTACTATCATTTTTAGTTTCCAGTGATCTATATACTGAATAGGGAGGATATTTATAGTGCTGAGGGGAAGCTTGTATCTGCACAGTGGAAATATGTCAACTACAATTGCCAGTACTCTCATTTGGGCTGATGTAAAGCTCATTAGTCTACATAGACAAGATGGAAAGTTTGTGATGTTTTACTCTCTAAAATATTTTGTTCATTATCACGTTTATTTATTGAAAATATCTTATAGAAAAAAATGTCTACAGTGGTTATTATTGCACAATTAATTTATTCAGGGCTGTCTGAGTAGCCAAATGGTAACTATGCAGGCTTGTTGGTTTCTATACTTGAAGACATATACATAGGGCCTCATTCAATTGCAATTTGGCCAATCACATAGCATATTTTTTTACAGAAGTTTTTACTTAGTGAACTTCTAGCCAAAAGCAAGGTCTTCTGTAAAATAAAATATGCTCTGTGTTTATATAGAGCCCTATTCAATTGGCCAAATCGCAATTGAATGAGGCCCATAGTGGTGTATATGTATGTAGTAGTATGCAGGAAATACTTATTATATGCTTATTTGCAAGGAGCAGGCTGTGTGCGTGACCAGTATGGACCCTGCACTAAGCCTCTCTGTTTACATCATGCTATATCTAACAGACTGGAACAGAATTAGCATTTTTGATTATTTTGATAACTCCCCACATTGAGCAGCCTCGTGAGATATACTAATGCTTTCCTTTGCAATTAATAACACCGCTAATGAGTAGAGAACAGAACCCACTGTAGCCCAGCTTCTGACCCCAGGGCTCGTTTAAAGATTCTGGGCATTTGCTACTTAATACAAAACAATCCAGGTTTGTTTTTAATAGATTAACTAGGAATATATTTTTGGCATTTCAGCCAAATTTGTCTCCTTCCAAATGTCGGATAGCAGTGGGATTTGAAGGGGCCTTTGCTTTTCCAGCCAGTGATCCTTTTATTTTTGTGGGAGAGGAGGGGGCATGAGGGAGGGAGCAAGGGGGGTTAAAGCAGCGCTCTGATGATGTCATCAAGCTGAGGTTTCGCTGGTACTTATATTAAAATGTTTGTGTGGCGGCCAATGTAAACCATCCTAAATCGAAGACAGAGCCGTGAGAGGCTGAACGGAGGATAGGGGAGGGGGGACAGGGGGGAGAGAAGGAAGGAGGGGGCAAGATATGAATCGTTGGGTCTGTCCCATCTTGAGTTAATTAGTGGTGTCATCTTGAGCCAATTTAATCAATCCGAGAGGGGGGCAGGAGATTGGAAGTGTTGGTCAAGCCAGGCCCATGTGTAGCAGAATACATAGAGCATTTAACTCCTTCCCTTTCAGGAGGTATTAATCCTTCAATACATTAGCTTTCCTTTGTGGCATCTCAAAGTAACAGGCTTCAAAGATCACTGTCAGAATATATATATATATATATATATACTATACTTTTATTGACCCCAGTCTTCTATTATCGGTGTCCACCTCAAGCAATGCATGTAAGGTGATAATGAATTGGAACACTGTTTAACAAACACTCTCCCTCCAGTGTCATGAGTACTAGCAATAAATGCAGCACTTGTAAGGTTCCTCCACAGTTATACCTACCAAATAATATGCTCACCTGTGGAATTACTCTCAAACTGCAGGGGATCACAGTGGAAACCATAAAATAGCTCATAAAGATGGCGGTTTACAACAAGCGCTGGCTCTCTTCCCAGTAAATCAGCGCTTTATGTATTTTTTTTTAAGAGAGGCAATAAGGATCCCCCACAGTTTTTTGACATATTGGCACTTTTTATTCTGTGTTCAGCGCAAAAGAAATTAAATGGAAAGTCATAACTTTATCTCCTGATGTCATATTTCTGTATGATGTATAGATATTATTTTTCTATAGCGCCAGCAATAAATTCAATAACAGTTGAGCAGTGGCTGTAAAATCTTACTGTTTGATCCCTGTTTTCTTAATTTTACAGGCGGTCCCCGAGCTAAGGACGAGGTACGTTCCTGAGAAAGTTTTTAAACCTGATTTGTTTGTAACTTGAATCCCTGAATAGTAATAATAATAACAATACTGTAATGGCTCATATATGGTAATATATATGGTAATAATAATAATAATACAGTGTAATAAAAATAATTATTATTGTACTCTATTAATATGTTATAGAAACTACTGTGCTCTTTCTTTTAATTCAAACAAACAACAGATTCAAACAAAAAGACTTGGGAGCCGTCTTTAAGTATTGGTCATCTGTAAGTATGGGTCATCTGTAACCGGGGGCCTCTTGCATATACAAAATAGCCACAATTTTATCCAGAGTTTCTGAATTAATGTTAATAATTGTCTTGACCATCTCAGCCGACAAGCCATGACACGATGCTACCACATTTTTTTATAGATGACATAAAATGATTAAAAAAAATATATAATTTTATTGAATATTCATGTAATCTTCATATATTGTAATTTTTCAGATACATTTGCAGATATATTTTACTCGGGATTGTACATTGTGTCCAAAACAACATTCTTCTCATTACAAGTCTGTAGCAGTTTATAGCCATCTATGGGGCTGATTTAGACACAATAAATGTCTTATACTATTGAGATAATATGTATTTGACTTGTTATTAGCCAATATGAAAATCTGAAAATACAGCAAAAATTGGGCATTTATTAGTAATTGTTTTCCTATCACTGAGATCCATCATGTATTATCTGGGGTCAGAAACATTCTTTTCAATTAAAGTCCCACTAAATCTCCGCTTTACATAACCTGTTTGATGCCACGTCCTTGAAAGAACCTGCTTTTCATTATATGCTTTCCATATTTTGCTAGTTTTATTATATTGCTCCCAGTCAAACTGTGCCAAGTCCCCTTTTTATAATACAATTTATATATATGTGGTTTCTAATAATTTTCACAAAAGATCTAGATCTTTCTGATAATTTCTAGGAGCCCAAAGTTAAACTCACCCACCCGGCCAGGTCACTTTGTGAGCCTTCCACCATCTGTTTGAAGTTATGGCTGCTACAACTGCAAAAGTTACTTTCACCTCTAGCTTTAAACTGACCCACCTCAGTGTCAGGAGAGATTATAATCCTGGTCACCCAGTTCTGAGGCTGGAAAGATCAGCCAGTGGGAATGATGGGAAATTAGTCATTGAAAATATGTCTCAATATGATCATGTCAAGAAATATCATAATCACTGAGCTGTGGTCACTGAGAGGTTATAACAGAGCCATATGAACATGTCTCGTATAGCTCCATATAACAGTTCACGAGGAGTTTCAGAGAGGAGATGTATGGAGCAATAAGAGAATATATAAAATGGGATTATATGGAGCATTTGGATGAATTATATGACAAAAGAGTCTAAAACACTACTATATTCAGTTATAGGAAAGTTTTAGACTTTATAAACTTAATGGTATATGGAAGTTTTCTTGCGTTTACCTTTTTGTCTGATCTAACACATGCTGCTTATTTCAGAAACACACATTACACTGAGTCATTCTATACACATACCGATTTATTTTATTTAGAAAAAAAACATGGTTTCCGCATATAGGTACCTAGTACTAACCAATAGAAACACTGCATTCAAGTATGTTTTTGAATCCTATATTAATCCTTAAACTGACAGCAGCACAGTACAGAGATCCAGAGCAGCACTGCCTAAAGCTGCTTCATTGCATTTGAATCAAATTAATACATATGATCCCCAGACATTGCAACAAAGTTGTAGCTGCCTCTGATTGGCCAAAACAAATTATTAATTTAATGCTAATTTACAGCCTTATTAAATTGTGATTCAGTAAATTTAAAAGGGCTCTATTTAAGCACATAGCATATTTTTTTTACAGAAGTTTTTAGTTAGTGAAGACTTTGCTTTTGGATAGAAGTTTGCTAACTAAAAACTTCTGTAAAAAAAATATGCTGTGTGCTTAAAAAAAAAACTTTTAAATTTACCGAATTGGAATTTAATAAGGCTGTTAGCCGGGATTTTCAGAGGCATACCTTCTCAAAATCAACTGCCAGAAAACTGAAGACATTTGCAAAGTCTAGGGTAAGTATATTAATGTTTATTTTTGGGATTTATTTGATTAAAAAAAATATATGCATATACTACTGATTCTCCTCCCCAGATGCATTCATAATCTATAAAACTTCTATATACCATTAAATGGAATAGAGTGAGGTTATATAGATCAGAGGGATAAAGAACATGTAGAGCAATAACAGGTTAGAAAAATATATAATAAATGAAACAATAAGTAGAGCCATAGGGCCTCATTCTATTAGCGGCCGTAAATCGGCCGTAAGGCTGCGATTCCTTGCGGGGGTTCAGTTAACTCGCGATTCTATTATACGGCCCCGCAAGGATCTCCTCTTACGGACGGCCGCATATCTTGGAACCGGCCGTAAGCGCAGAAATCTAAAAACGCAAAAATAAATTCAAGCCTGCACTGTACAGCTCTGTAAATGCTAGGGGTCATATTGGGGGACATGAGGATTAAAAGTAACCCACTCTCAAGCTTGCACATCTGCCCAAACCCAAGTTCAAATTAACTGTTTATTTTCCGGCTGCGGCGTGGGCGGGTCTGAGGTGCTCCAAGCACTCTGGACTTTTTACATGGATATTTTACGGATATTAAAAATAAAATATTTTACGGATTTGAGTATAGGATAATTATGTGCTATTTTTTCTAACACCTAAAATCCCTTTATAGTCTCCTCAGAGTGCAGGATGGCTTTATTTGAGCTATTTTATGTGCTTAATTGATGCTAGCGGGACCTCTTTCCTGCAAGTAAGCTGCGGCTCGCTTTTAGCCTTGCAGAGAGGTTTCCCGGAGCAATTGAATTGCAAATAGGAAGAGCAAAGGTTTTCCTCTGGCGCGAGCGGCCGCAAGAGATAGCAAGGCGCCGGCCGCAAGCCTGCCGGAGCCTCCGGCCGTAAGGGAATAGAATAGCCGAATAGCTTGCGGCCGGTCCTTGCGGCCCCGCAACGGCTGCGGCCGCTAATAGAATGAGGCCCATAGTGAGTGGAGAGGGTATAACGAGTAAAAGGGGCAGTTAGCAGAGGTTTATATGAAGCAATATGACTATATACAGCAGGATAAGTTATAAGATATTTTTTATGGCATAGTATGAAGAGTTATAGGGAGGGGTAATATTAAACAATTTAACTTATAGGATTGGGCAATAATAGCAAATACAGTGAGTCATTATATAGAGAAATACACATCATTATAAGGATATGTTAGAGTAAAATGTCTCATATCTATGTATTCTTATTTTTATGCACATAAATGTATAATATAATAAACATCAGGCTTAATATTATTAACACCTCCAAACCAGGCTTCTATCTCAAAAGTTAGAAACCTGTTTGGAAAGTGTGTTTCTGGGCCTAATTCTGTAGCCTGTCTGGGCTTCATTACAAGCAGCGAGAGAGAGATCAGGCCGGGGCTGAAATATCTCTGCTTGAAAGCAAACACCACTCAGGACAGAATATTATTCTCTATGCCTAGGTTGAAGTACATTACGAGTTTATTGAATTAATTATGATAAGGATCATAACGTTAAACTAGGGGTGAGGCGCTGGCTTCCTCCTAGGATCGCTCCAAGCAGTTTTCATCTGAATATTTCTTTGGACTTATTAAATCTGGCAGCTTTGAACTTTCTGGCGGAGCAGATTTCTCCCTGACTTAAAAGGGATTGGACATTGTACGGACCAAAAGTTCTTCGTTCTGCCCTGTCTCTCAGGGAGCAACGTGAAAAAAAAATAAGTGAGATAGAAGGAATAAAGCTGAAGAGAGAATAAATTCCATCTTGGGGATCAATCACACAATCCCCTTCGCAGTGTTGCAGGTCAGGGTGAGGAAGAGGAGGGGTGGAGGGGGTCCCTTGGAAACGTGATTGGGAGTTCACTCTCGGGCCGCGGTGCGAGCCGGGAAATCTGATCTTTTTGCATGGATTGTGCCAGCTCCTGCGCAAATTTAATAAAAGGGTCTCCCCTCCTATCGGGGAGTTTCATTAAAGTAATTTTGGGGCCCGAATATCCAGAGCAGCCTAAAAAATTCAATAAATGGTTGATGTGTATCATAGGCGCCCACAATTCAAGTAGCTATTAACTCCTTCCATTAGTATTCTGGTGCACCCCATGGAGATTTTGCACTCAGAACCCAGAGGTGACACACATTTCTGATGAATGCAGCATCCGCCTGTTTCTGCCATCGCGTGACTGTTTCTGACTCTTTAGAGAGTGCCAAATACGGATATTATTCAACACAAAATCTTATTTTATCCGGTGTACTAGATTGTATATTAGTATTTCAATGTGCTTACAGAGTATTAAAAAATTATTCAGATCATTTAACCAATCAATAAATTAGTTGGTCCGAAATGTAAGTCACAGCATATATAGTATAGTAAATAATTGTATGTATTGTGGACTTATTGTTACAAACGGAATAATTACCCAAAAAAAATATTTGAGGTATATTTATCCAGTAAGGATAAAACTTTTGGATAAAAATGTGGCGGTATATATCTGTTATCTATGTTTTTTGTAAGATTTATTTATCATTATCCCTGCTTGATAATCATGCTCCACAGGAAAAATAGGTAGTGGGGACACTTTAACGTTTAACTTCATATATCCCCACTTACATTCAAACAACGTAATAAATATATCCCTTTGATTCCAAATAGTATATGTACTTTTTTCAACAGATTAAACACTTGCGCAATTTCCTGTAGTAACTTCATTGATCCTTGCTATCAATCGGATTTAGGGAGTTTAATCATAGTGAGATAGCAGACGACTCTTAAAACACCATGCAAACAAAATATCTACAAAAGAAGAGGCGCACCAACACGAAATCTGGTAGTTCAAGAAAAAAAGGAACTTGTTTGTGAAGTATGTATTAAATTAACAACATCTGTTTCCAAAAACATTTTTAGATATAATCAGAATTTTTGAAGACTCTGTTTATGAAAATAGGAATCCATTTTGTTTTTGTTACATCACTTTCCCAGAGCTGGGTCATCATAGTGTATTTATGTTTCTGTCAGGGGATTAAGGAGTGGGGGAATAGGGAACAGCAAGAGGTCAATAGTCTTTGTTAGATAGATCAGATTGACACCACAACCGCTCCTCCTTACAAGTCCAGCAGCAGGAAGTTTGCATTAATGATGTAAAAGCCCGTCTCACACTCCATGGTACTGCAGAGGCATCAACATTTCTTTATTTCTAACTAGCGAATTGCCCGTCAAAAAATGACGGCAATGAAATTGTAAGGTAGCTAAATTAGTAAATGAATATAGTGTACCTATTTTGAAGCATTGTGATGAAGAGCTTGCAATCTGTGTTGATGCTGCTGCAGCATTAGTGGTGTGGAGCCGCTGTGTAAGCATGCTGAATGTGTGCAGTGTAACACTGTGCGTGCGCGAGACCAAACCGTTAGCGTAGTCGTGTACTTCCGCATTGGCGTAAAATGGCGAGTAATGTGTGGTATAGGTCTGTATCGGAATAGCCGTAGGTGTTTTGTGGTGTTTTGCGAGTTTAGAGTGCTGTAGCCTCGTTTTCGTTTTGTTCGGCGGCCATTTTTTCTCTCGCTTAGATTTTTTTTTAGTCTCTAAACTGTATTATTTCGAGTAAAATCGAGGTGTAAGTTGCATTTTTGAGGTCCTGGGTGCTCCCTCTTGGTGTAGGTAAGGTTTTTATGTATGTGCTGTGTATATGTATTGTGTTTTAAATGTTTGTATGTCGGCGTGTTGCGTCCGATGTTTGCGAGGTCGTAATGTGTGGTAACGTGTTTCGTACGTTGTTTGCGTTCCTCGTAAAATTTAGCGAGTGTCGTAATTTGTGTGTCGTGTTTTTTGAGTAGCGACGTGAAGTTTGCGAGGGTTTGAGGCCCTTGCCCAGTGACCTCGCCAGCAACTGAGTCCCTCGCTTCGCGAGGGGCCTCAGTTGCCCAGTGACCTCGCCAGCAACTGAGGCCCTCGCTTCGCGAGGGGCCTCAGTTGCTGACATGGAGCGCCTTCGGCGCTCCATGCCAGCAACTGAGGCCCGTGCCCAGTGACCTCGCCAGCAACTGAGGCCCTCGCTTCGCGAGGGGCCTCAGTTGCTGGCATGGAGCGCCTTCGGCGCTCCATGCCAGCAACTTAGGCCCTTGCCCAGTGACCTCGCTACGCGAGGGCCGCGGGCTCGCTACGCGAGCCCGCAAGCGTGAGCAACGACCCGTACGCTCACAACTATATATGTGATTAATAACTAGCTTTATTACTTTTGATTACTTTTTCCATTCATATGCTCATAGTAAGACTCAACATTTTCTACTGATTCACAGTACAGTGGGCCTTTAATTCTAATAATCTTGAAACATAAACTTATATTTTAAGGTATCACATATATAAATATGAGCAGGCTCTCCTTGCCAGCAACTGCGGACCTCGCAAACTTTACGGAGTTACAAAACCAAAATACGAGACACATTACAACCCAGTACGACCTTGCAAAAAAACGGCAAAAACCATGAAAAACACAATAAATACACACAACAAATTCATAAAAAGATTACCTACAGCAAGGGGGGCACACAGGACCTCGAAAACTGAAGTTAAACCTCAATTTAACTCCAAATAAAAGAGTTTAGACACCAAAAAATCCCCTAAGAGAAAGAAAAAATGGCCGCCGCAAAAAAACGAAAACGAGGCTACAGCACTCTAAAGGCGCAAAACACCACCAAACACCTATGGATTTTCTGAAAAAGACGTACAAGATCCGAAAACAAGGACGCAACCTGCACGACCCCCAAAACATTAGAAACACAATAAATACACACAACAAACACATAAAAAGCTTACCCACAGCAAGGGGGGGGGGGGGGCACCCAGGACCTCTGCAAGTGAAGTTACACCTCGATTTAAGGAAACATTTCGGAGTTTAGACACCCGAAAATCACCTAAGCGAGAGAAAAAATGGCCGCCGAACAAAACGAAAACGAGGCTAAAGGTCCCTAAACACGCAAAACACCAAACACCTACGGATTTTCCGAAAAAGCCGAACAACATCCGAAAACAAGGACGCTAAATCAGCCACAGCCGCGTACCACACATTAGGCACCATTTTAGAACACTAACTTACACAATCCGGAAGTACACAGCTACCCTAACGGATTTGCCTCGCGCACGCACACTACACACTGCACACATTCATGACGCTTACACAGCAGCTCCACAGCACTGATGCTGCAGCAACATGAAAACAGATTGCTAGCTCTTCAACACAATGCTTCCTGCATATATTACTTAAAAATAGGTAAAGTATATTACTTTATTAATGGATTATTTATTTGATTACCATACACCAAACAGCATTAGCTCACTTACAATTATATTGCTGTCATTTTTTGACGGGCAATATTCTAGTTTACATAATATAAATGATAACCCACAAAATATCATAGATAATGCTAAGGCTTTGTGACGCACCTCCCTCCATAGCAATGGACCTGTTATATGCTGTGTATAATTGTATTTGATGGTGATGAGCATTCAGGTAGCTCTTGGCATCTTCACCATGGCCCTCATTCAATTGCGATTAGGCCAATTGAATAGGGCTTTTAAAAAGCACATAACATATTTTTTCAAAGAAGTTTTTAGTTAGTGAACATCTATCTAAAAGCAAGTCTTTCACTAACTAAAAACTTCTTTAAAAAAAATATGTTATGTGCTTATTTAGAGCCCTATTCAGTTGGCCAAATTGCAATTGAATGAAGCCCATGTGAGCAGATCATTAAGCACTTCACATTTCTTCTTCATCCTCTGACAATGCATCTGATTTAGCTGCACACAATTCGCATATGTCATGACCTTATTAACATGGCACAGAAAGATGACATAATGAGCACTGTTGGTCAACGGTATTTCTGCCTTGGCCTACGACACCCAGATCATATAGATAAATGGACAGAAATCAGTGACAAGGTATAGTGTATGCATATGTAGGTGTATTTAATGACTATAAAGCCATTACAATAAATGTGTATATCTGATACATTCAGTAAAAAATATTAATATTAAATATTAATAGTGACTAATGCATGTTGGGTGCACTGATATGAGTAGGTCTACAGTGATATAAATACGCCCCATTAAAAAGTGTCCTTATTGTATAGTCGCATGACTCTAAAACGTATGGCAGTGCAATCAGCACCACTGGGGTCATCCTTATCCCATATGATTATTTGAATACCTAAAATCAGCTAAATATTCTTAGAAAGTAGCAAATAAATAAGCACCACCTTTATATTTGAAGTTATATATATAATCACAATGTACTGTGTAGCTCCATTTTATTTTTCTGATCGGATACTGGCTGCTACTTTCACATGGGGTATGTATCCTTGTAAAGATACCATTACCATTAATCCTAATGAAAGTAGTGGCTGTTTTAGCTGTCTCATTTCCATTGTCATTTACCTGTGCATTTAATGTCTTCTCCCACCTGAGGCAGTAGATCACTGCATACTAAAATGACAGCTTCCACAACCGCATCATTCCATAGAAAAGCTAATAAATTGAAGCGTTTATTATTTTTTTACAATCTGTTCAGATCTTTAATTAATGCTAATACAATACCTTGAGGTATTTAAAAAGTTATAATTTCCCCATGCCTTCCAATGCTATTAGCCTAATTCAATTAGCTACTTGCAAATGCCTTAAACTCATAAATTTTGCTTCAGGTGTTTTTTTTATAAATGTTTATATGCATTCTATTGACTTAAGAATTCATTAGTGCCAATAAGGAATATTTGCTGAATATGTAGCAATATTAAGAGTGATTTTAAGTGTGTATAAATGTACGAATTGGGCAATTGAATCGGGCCCTATGTGTCCACAAGACAAACTGAATTCCCATAATAAAGCTACAGACACTAAGGCCTCCATTCAATTGCAACGTCATGATGACGGTCTCATTTACTATTGGCTGTTTCTAAATTTGGTAGTTACGTCCTTGCTTGTGATCATGCTCTGAAATGCTACTTACGATTGCATGGTTTACGGTTTAGGTACAGGTAGCTGCGGGCTTGTTCAATTGAATCGCTCTGTAACTATTGCAAATTTCAAGCTTGAAATTTGCAACAGTTGCAGAGCGATTCAGTTGATTAAGCCTAAACCGTAAACCATGAACCCGTAAATAGCATTTCAGAGCATTATCACAAGCAAGGACGTAACTACCGATTTAGAAACAGCCAATAGTAAATGAGACTGTCATCAAGACTTTAGTAAAACATGGAGGTTAAACGTCAATTAATTAGCGTTTCGAGGTCGATATGCGATCAGACAATCGGCAATGTACAAAATAATAAAAATGAATGACGATACTGTTCTAGTCCATGGTGGCCTGCTATGTATTAACTCCTTGATTAAAAAGATCAATATAACATGGAAATAAATCGTAGACAATTTTTTTTTTATTGCAGATTTGCGATCTTGAGACTGTTGTACAATTAATTCTAATGTATTTCATCGCTTTCCCATCTTTTAAGGTGCAGTATTGATTATGTATTTGCTTTTACAGTGCTATGATCAGGTGTTTAACCCCCTTGCGCATCCTATCTGGTACCCATAAGACTTTCTTTTACATTTGCCACTTAAGGGTGTGAAGACAATTGCGGACTTGAGGAATTATAGCAATTGAATAGCTATTTGCGATAGTAACATTTCCGAGCCTGAAAGATCAAAGGCTTAGATGGGTCGGAGTTACGATTTTGACAACCACATGGATTTTCAGCCTGTAATCCGCAAATCATTTACGGGTAGCGAAAGGACACCAATTGAATAGCAAATTAGTTTATGGGCTACATTACGGGCTCCAGTAACTTACAATTGAATAGAGGCCTAAGTGAATACAGAAATATACCAAGGCTACAAAATGTGTTGGAGCTATATAAATAGAAGATAATACTCATAATAAGGCAGTGTGCATTAGTTGCTCCCAAAAACATGCAATAACTGTGCCATTTTTTATATTGGGAATATCACACTGGCCCCGTTACTTACCAGTGACTGATTAGTGGATGCTCTACCATTAAAATGGATTAAATATAACTGCTTCAACTGAGTTTTAATAAGTCTTGTTAGACCATTTTATTTATTCAGATCTCAGACTATCCATTAGCCCATTAACGTCTGCAAACTGACATAATGTAGCAGGCATTTTAATGGTCTAATACAGGGGTGGGCAAGTTCCGTCCTGGAGGGCCACACGCATGCCAGGATTTGATGATATCCCTGCTGTGCACAGGCGAGTCAATGCCTGGATTTGATGATATCCCTGCTGTGCACAGGTGAGTCAATCGCTTCTTCAGTCATCCTGATTGACTCACCTGTGCACAGAAAGAAAATCATCAAAACCAGGCCCGTGTGTGGCCCTCCAGGACCGAACTTGCCCACCCTTGGTCTAATACAGTTAATGTGAGTTGTTTATCCCCATCTGAATTGCTACCTTGCTATGGTGAAGGGCTTGTGTACCTCAATGAAGCTGTGAGCTATATCATGATGGGTCACCCAAGATGGGCAGGTCATAGCAGAGAGGTCAGACAAACCAAGGTCCATTGGAGAAGGAACTGGCAATCCCCCCCAGTATCTTTGCCAAGAAACCTTTATGGATAAGCACAACCAGACACAAGATGTCCCTGGCGTGCTACTGTCCATATGGTTACAGAGAGTCAGACATGACTGAACAACTTGACAATAACAACAAAGTTGTTTATATGTTAGTGCTACCTATGCCCCTCGTCTACACTCTTCAACAGTATACTATACCAGCTCAGCTGCCATTAACATTATATTTTATTTATAAAGTGCCAGCACTATGTTCTGTACCTCTTTCTCACCTTTTACAACCTTGCCTTACTACCACCCACTTATGAACACAGCACTTTGTACTGGGACAAGTCGTTCATTGTGTCCGACACTCCGTGACCTTACGGACCGCAGCACACCAGGCACATCTGTATCGTTATGTCTCTGGTTGAGCTTGTCCATAAGGTTACTGGAGTGGGTTGCCAGTTCCTTTTTCAGTGTTTTGTCTGACCTCTCTGCTATGATCTGCCCATCTTGGGTGACCCTACATGATATAGCTCACAGCTTCATTAAAGTACACAAGCCCCTTCACAACGACAAGGTACCGGTCCAGAAAGGTCGTAGCGATCCCCTTGTTGAAACAGAATTCTGCACAATTCCTCCTAACACTACATCTGGTCTCCTCTCTACCTCTGCTAATGTATAAAAAAAGAATAATTTGTAAACCACCAACAATTCAACGTGGGAGTTTAACCCTGTCACTGTTCATGGTGTTAGCCGCATGGCGTAGGCCACCACTCTGGTAAAGAAGGCGTTAACCTGAAGTATGCATGGCAATGGAACGCTGTGATGAAATATGGCATTCCTGCGTGCAAAGTTATCACGACCTGCCTCATCGCTGCTAATTGCAGGAAATGCAGCTGTTTATCTGCACTGGGAATTTGTCTCTTGCGGGCGGTGAAGAAGCATCGCTCCAATCCTAGCTTCCCTTTGATATTGGAAAAAGGTCAGGCAGGGCCGAAACTCCTTCTCATCATCCGTTGGAGGTCTAGTTGAGAGAAGAAAAAACATAAATATATATTTGTTGCAGGCACTTCAAAAGCTTTTGAAATCTGTCAAGAGTGTTTGGTCCATCTCAAGGCTTTTCTAAAGGGATTGACAGACTTCTAATATGGAGCAAAACCTTGAACAATATTGAAAAAACCTTGGAAATACTGTATTTATTTGCATGACGTGACGTGTCTATATATCAGAATAGATTTCAGGATTTAGATAATGTTATGATTCTTAAAGGTACGGTATATGGAAGTTTCTGTTATTAACTTTTTCTAATCTAATACATGCTGCTTATATCAGAAACATACAGTACATTAAGTAATTTTATATACATACAGATTTATTTTATTTAAAAAAAAAATTGCTTTCCACACCCCCAGAGGCACCTACATAGGCACTTGGTACCTACCAATAGAAACACTGCATTCAGGTACTTTTCTTTAATCCTATACTAGCCTTCAAGCCAACAGCATCACAATGCGGAAATTCACAACAGCAATGTCTGAACTCTTCCTTCCCTCCTTATGGTGTGTGGTGGGGAGACTTCACATCCCATGATGCTTTGCTGCAGAGGCTGACTTCCCACAGACATTGCAAAAATGTAATAGCTGCCTATTGTTAGTAAAAGCAAATTATGGATTTTTTTCTAATTTAGCTTGGATTTTCAGGGCATTCCTTCTCAAAATCAACTGCTAGAAAACTGAAGAAATTTGCAAACATCAGGATTAGTTTATTAGTTTATTTTGGAATTTGTTTTTGGCACAAAAATGTTTGCATACACTACTGATCCTCCTTTAACAGATGCATTCATAATCCAAGAAATTTCTATATACCTTTAATATCTCTAGGAGTTAAACGTATCAAATAGGTGGAGTCAAATGTGTTTCAATCTGTGTCATAAATAGGCTCCATCACATTTAATAAATATACCCCTGTGAGGTTTTCTTTTGGTCTCTAAGTATCTTTATATAATATAATTGGTACTGGTCTATCAGAGCATTTTATTATACAAGCTTTATGGAGTCTGAAAACACATTAGAGATACAAACTATATTATATCAAATATGATATTAAAGTGAAAGTAAATTAAAAGTGAAAACATGACCTTATATGAAATGTTGATATTGTGCCAGAATTCCAGGTTTTACCGAGTTTAATCCTGTGTCAACAATGTAATCATCATCATTCAAGTGTTTGTCTTCCGAGTGTTCTTTTATATGTCTCAAGAATTTTAATTCTCATATTTTGGATGGAGGGTGAAAACAATGTTCAGGTAGGGTTAAGTAGTAATTTGTATGTTTTAAATTGAATTTCCAAGCAGGCTTGACCCAAATTTGTGTACTTTTCTCCTTGAGCTTCATTCAAACGATACTCAGAAGACCTGGGATTACAAAAATAGCAAACTTAATACAATTACCAAAAGAAAGCAAAGAGCACAAAACTGTATGAATACTGGAATTTACTGTAAATAAGTGTTGTTAATGTACTGTAATATTGCATAAAAAATTATAAAACAGAACAGGCAGAAATATCACCAAGAGTGTAATCAAGATACCGAGAAAAATAATAAAAAAAGTATATTTCAAACTTGTTATTATTATTGAGATACTGTATCTACAATTAAAACATCTCATTATTGTATATGAATAATTCCTTAATAAATTAATCAGTGAACTGTTTTTGGCCTTCACAATGGTGACGAACTCCAGAACCCAGCATGAAGGACCCCTGAATATCTCCCCAGGCTCCAAAACCCCTTTCAAGAAAATCATAATTTTTACTAATCCAATCCAAGAAAATTAGCAGCTGTCTCCATGTTCCCAGCACAAAATTTCCAAAGAGCAGAGAGAAAAATTTTAGGGGGTAATTTACTTGTGGAATTACTGGTTACCAAACAGAACTCTGGGGTTGCATGCTATGGAAACCTTGGTATGGTTGTATGAGGGGTATAAGCAATCCATTCAAAGAACCACTTTAATTCCCTCACCTAGTAGTTTTAATTATAAACTGATCATAAATAAATCAAAATAATAATATATTAAGTTTTGAAGATTAGAGTAATAGCCTTCAGTGGTTCTGTTGATCTCCATCCTTAGAAGGTCATTAAAGATTTGAGGAAGGGTTAGAATGACAGGTCTGAGAGCCATTAAGAAGAGTCTGACAGAGCATAAACTAGCTTGCCTTGGTATGTTAGATTAGGGGGTAATTGGTGGATCCCCAGTACCACCATCAGGATTAGTTTATTTCGTTTTTTCAGGTTTGTGCAGATAGTATATTTAAAATTAGTGTAAAGGAGTAAATGGTGGGCTCCGCTACCACCAAACCAGAACTATAATACATTTACATCAAATCATCACCTTATAGCACTGTGCACTTTATCACTTTTACTTTTTTTTTAGGTTATAGTAAAATGTAAACATTTTTGCGGTGTCTCTATAGCAATTACATTATTATACTTAACGTCTTTCAGTGTTCATTGCTGCTATATGTTAATTTTAATTGTTTTTAACATGTTGTACTCATATATGTATTGAATACATTGAAAAATGTTATTTATCAAGATAAAAATGTTTGAATTATAATTAATTAATTACTACCCTACCTTAGGAGGCTAAACCGGTTTGGATATATAGGTGTTCTTTTCTCTTCTAACCCATTTACACCTTTTCATTCCGATAAGTAGGAATTAAAGAAATGTAATTAGTATTTACCATTTCAATAGATCTATATAGTTTTTTCATACTACCTCCCCTCAGATTACTAATTTCATATTTTGTATTATAATTCTAAATCTAAAATATAATAAATGGATAAAGCTGACCTGTTGTCTGGAAACGAGCGGAATAGCTTAGAATTGCTTACCCCGCCTGGTTAAGTGTCCCTGGCCACTGACCTTGGGGTGAAACTTGATATCAGAGTCAGACGCAGATACACTGGGGAGAGGGTCAGTCTGCGGGTACAATGCTCTCTCCCTCCTTTCCTCATTCTCTGTCTCCTCTCTACCCTTTCCGTATTGTTCTATGTACATGAATAATGTTTCTTTATGTCTCACTTTCTGCTCCCACTACTCTATGCCCCCCTTTTCTTCTCATTAATTCAATCCCTCTATTGCAGCTCACTTTTCATTTTCTCACTCCTTAAACTTGATCCTTTGCGTCTGTCTGTCCCTATGACGCCCTAATTGACAGTCAGACATACAGAGAGTGACACAGATAGGCTGGCTGTTCCTTCTAGGCATATCATTTTTGGATCTATATTAGGAGATCACACCTCTAAGTCTGATTAATGGAAGAATTTCTTGCCCAACTATTAAATAAATGGAAAATGTGGCCTTGTTCTGGCAGAGGCAAAGAGTCTGTCTGAGGACAGAGGTTTGAGGCTCGTCCTGTCCTAAGAAATGAAAAGAGACATCGATCCTCCTGCCAGCTCAGCCTCCCGCACCTGCCAAAAGTGGGATTAAAGTCTATCAGATTCCTGACAGTGAGTAACACTCATTATATCAGCAAATAGGAAAGCCAAGGCAAATACACAGGTAAAATAGTTAAATAAACCGTGTAAAAAGAGTACACCATACTACTTATTATGACATACTGGCACAGCATATAATAATATATATATATATATATATATATATATATATATATATATATATATATATATATATATATATATATATACACAGTATAGTAGTATATAAATAGTACATTTGTGTTCACCTGCTCAGAATTCCGAGAAATACAGTTATTACACTGCATTCTGGGAATCTGGGCAGGGAAATGCAAATGTGCCCACAAAGGCTTTGCTCTTGCATTCTATAACTACTTTAAACATGGCTTCCCTTAAACATATGCCCCCTGTATTACAGATTTTTTTGCAAAGCTCAAACAGATTATATACAAGCCAGGAATCATACCCATGCACAGTTGTTTCTAGGTTTCTGCCTCTCATCAGCATGGGGCTGGATCCTAGCTTGTGTAGTAGATTTTATGAGAAGGTAGCTATATATATGCACACATCACATTTTCTAGAATGCACAGCAGCGGGTATTTTCCATACAATTTGCCTTTTAATAGGGTTATAATGGTAAACCTATCTATATACTTGTCTATCAGCACAGAGCTATTACACTCCAGTCTGCTAATTTCCAGTGTTTTTCATAAGGCGTATGGGCTGATATGTAAAACAGAAGGAAGCTATGGGAATTCTAAGTCGGCACTGTTCATTGTCAGATGATAGAGATAGAAGTGATGTCCACAGTAAGCTGCATCCTACCACTGTCTGGTAAGTTGCACAGAAGAAACTTGAGGCATGGAATATGCCTGTCTCATTTGTAGGTAGCATTGAGGTCTAGCACTCCTTGTAAGATCATCATTGTGGTTTCATTTGTATCTTAGCCGGGCTGCTCCCCCATTATTTACTCTTTCTAATGTTCTGAGTGTGACTAATAGTTTGAATAATTATCAGCTGTAATGGTTATTTACCATTAATATAATTATATAATCTGTAGTATCCTTATAGAATATGTAGCATTGAGGGTCATAAAACACTTTCTGTAATTATTTCACACTGCATAATCTCAAAAAGCAAATCACTCTGGAAAACATTGTCTGCAAACACTGACAGTGAAATGTATAGGACTTAGAAATGCTGTCAAATGTTAGTTTTATGCAACAACAAAGTCTGAGGCACTCGATCTAAGAACAAACAACACATGTAGGTTTGTTCTATTGCCCTGGTCGCCTACTCAGAGAGCTGTTTCTCCTGTTCAGGGTAGAATTGCCTGGTATTTTGGGTCTGGATCACTCTGTTGAGTGAGACCAGACTGACATACTACAGGATATTTCTCACTGTGAGGGGCACAAGTGGCTAAAAGAGGTTGCTCTCAGAGTGGATTATCGTGTCCATACAACTTACCGATTTTGGTTAGTTCGTTTTGATCGAGCACCTCTATTTCTGTTGTTGCAAATGTTAGTTTTGAAGGATCCGTCTTACTCTTATGGTGATTGTAGCCTACTTACAGACATGAGCCATAGATCTGATCATTAGGGGCAGCGGTGACTCAGATCATCCAAAGAAATACCTATATAACAAAACTTGCAATTTGATAAGACGAGAAATATATTCTTTAGGCACTACTGAATGTTTGTCTCATCGCCAAAGGATGAATAGTAGAAGGGTTCCACATCATTTCACAAAGCTGACATTTATGATCAGTAGATGAGATGGTAAGAGCATAGTACAAGGTAGATATGGTTTTCACAGTGTTCTCAAACAAATTATACATTTATCCATGTGTGAAGTCACCTATAGGAACCAACTTGTGTCCAACGTCTACTTTGTCAACCACCTCCATCAAAAGCCCATTTATAATTATTTACTACTGAAGACATTGTCTATATCCAAAAAGGACCATAAATATAAAATCTATAAGCAATAAACCCTGGATCAGAAGCATTCTGGGAGTATCACATAACATTTGTGTATAAAGATGTAATCATACAAGTCATGGTCATTAGAACTGTACAAAGTGACAACAAAATAAATTAACATAGAATATGGCAGCAGACAAGAAGTGCCATTAGTTTAAAATATGTTCTTTGTGTGAAACCCTGGGCTAAGTACTGATAGCATTGGTAGAAAATAATGTCTACAGAAGATTAAAATAAACCACAGGAAGCAAATTATGCTAGGCCAAGAGGAGCTATTTGCAAGCACAGCAGGATGATAAGGGATCCACCTCATCCCTTCTCTCCTTGATTCACACGGGAGGTGGCGGATCATAGCTTGTGGGAACCTCACTGTCCCCAGCTGCTAACGAACCTATCTTATTTGGCTATCTCAACTGTCCCGGGTTCTTTAATTGCCTTCATGCGTGTTGGGTTGTTTTGGTTAAAGAAGAGTCGCGTAGGCGACATTTATCAGAGAAACTGGTGGAGTCGAGAGGAAGAGTTCTCACCGAAGAAGCTGTTCCTCATATCACTCACATACTGTTCCTATAACAAGGCTGCTGATTTGGAAGAGGTGCTCAAAATAATTTTTGTTAACCCATTCAATCCCGTGGATAATGGCTGACTGAGTCCTTATAAAAGTCCTGTGAGAATGTATTCCTTTGCCCTTAAATTCTCTGAATACCATATACTCCATCAACCTTTCCCGACAACGCCTCCTATTGCCCAATAAGTCTGCTTCTTATAACTCTTCGTATTGCTTCATGTAACTATACTATTTATGAAAAGAAGATTTTAATGCTTGTTAAACAAATCACGGGCTATGCATGGGTGTAGGAACAAGTCCTCTCCCAGATTTGTCAATGCATGTGTGTATCTGTATAGAAGCTGTTTTGTGGTATACAATAAGCAGTATATCCCCAAAAATGTTTTGTCTCTTACACCCACAAGGCTATGTCAGTTAAATTAAAGAACAACTTTCGTTTGGGAAAAACTTCCCGTTCTTCTTTTGAGTAATGGAGCAAACTAACAACATTAGCAGATATGTCAGCAGGAACTAAAATATTTAAAAAGTAAGTTTTGTACATAGTTAAAACTTTATTAAAGTATTTTGCACATTATTAGGCAAAGTTCTTCAAAAGAGCATAGTGTAAATATATCCTTTAAAAACAAACAAAAAGATGCAACCTCTACTTTCTTACATATTAGTAAAGTCTCCATGGCCTTGGTTACCATACATATGACTGAGAGACAACTGGATTTGCAGCCAATCTCAAAGCAATATTGGCTCTCCACTCTTCAAGACAACCCTCAATATAACTTTCCCAGCTGTTTCATATGTTTAATACTCATAACCCATTCACATGTTCCATGTAACTGCTTCATGTTACTGCCCCTATTGTAGTAAATAGCATTTTTAGCACCATATACACATCTATAATTGCTATTGCTCCATCCAATCCTCCATATACATCTTATTGCTCCTTAAATAGATATCATATCCCCTACTACTACAACTTAATAGACTACTAGTCTGACTTTATATAGAAAACTATGTAACATTCTCATGACCCTATCTCTAGTAGTGTGTCAGTCCCTCACATGTCCATCGGCTTTGGTTTCCTCAGCAATCACTGGATTGAGCGCACAATATTAATAGTTGACTGCAGCAAGGCCATATGTAGACCCCGCAATATGATTGTATGTAGCCATTACTAGCTGTCACAATTAGCTTGCTTTTATATAACTAGGCTCCCTTGTGATTACAATCGGTTGCATTTCACACATTTGTGTGTAATACATTATTATCCAGGTATCCTTGAAAGAAAGACTGGATTACAAATAAATGGATACATAAACATCTTCATGCCCTCGATTCTTTCATAATCACTCTGCTTAGCTTGACTGTGCAAATCTAGAACCTTGTTTAGTCTCTGGTTCTTGATGTTCACTTCCCTAACTCCTTTCAATCATTCTCTGTTTAATCCATTTTTACCGGATGCACTTTTACAGATCTAGAATGGAAATAAAAAAAAAAACATAATACTAATCTGTTACCAATTATTTTTAATTTCTGGCAGCTCCAATTCTGCCTTATAAACCCACCCCTATTTGTGTGCGTATCTGCCTAGTCAGGTATTTGAAATATTTGGATATTGGAACCAAATTAATCTTATCACATAGATGTGATCAACAGCTTTACCCAAAATAACTCTCCATTGAAGTCTGTGGCTATTCATTTTGGGTATTGATATATCATCTAGATCTCAGGTGTAAAGCTCTCCACAAGTTTTACAATACACCTTGTTGAGGAGGGTGAGTGGGGTGCAATACTGCATGTAGCAAATAATAAAGTAAAGGATCTTATGTGGTAAAATGTAAAACTATAGATAGTAGCAAATATGTTCATGAGCTGCATATCATTAGCCCCTCAATGTTAATGCTTTTTGGATATTTGATATTCTAAAATATAGGACAAAAAAATAAGGACAAAAATGCTACAAAATTTGTGAAATGAAAAACTTAAACACAGCATGGACTAAATGGAATTAAAGCACATATATGAAATACTTAATTATTGCTAAGGAAAAAAGTATCTTTCATACAAAGAGGAATACAGAATAAAATAACCTTTATTATGTTAGAACGTGGAAATATTAAAGTTACATTTCATAATTACTGCTTCAAGTAAAAGTTAGTGGATAACTGTGTTTAGGGCCATACTCTCGCAAATGCCTGCAAGTGTTTTTTCAACACGTAAACATTTTTTTTTAAAGTCTGAATTCAGGGGAAGTGATCATATGATCTGACAATATGTAAGCAAGCCTGTACTTTACTTCTTAAACACTCTCAATGCTTCTTAGACACAGCCAATAGTAAATGAGACCGTCATCATGACGTCAGTAAACCATGGAGTTTATTCTTAAAAGTCACTCAGAGACTACAAACTAGTGTCAAGAAGTAAATGTAACGATCAGACTCCCAATCCACTAATGTAGAAATCAATAAAATTAATTAAAGCAACTGTTCTAGTCCATGCGGGGTCCGTGATATGTATTAACCCCTTAAGTCCTGAAATCTAATTCACACCAAAAAAATATTTGTGATTGCCTATTTGTGGGTTTGAGACTGTTCTGCAATTAATTCTAATGTATTTGCATGCTTTACCATATTTTTAAAGTACAGTATTGCTTGTTTAATAGCTGTTAAGGCTCTTATAATTTATTGAAAAAAGCCTTGCGAGTCCTCTTGAGTACTCATAATATTCATGACAGAAACGCAATACTTTTTTTCATTTGTGAGTTTGAAAATATTAGAGAATTAGTGCTGAGAGTCTAAAAGTATATCGATTTTGTGTAACCATAGTAGGTCAGCACTTGCAAGTCTTGTGCTGTGCTCAACCCAATGGAGTTCTAAGGCTGGTTTTGCGCCGCGTAACTTGTAAAGGATTGTGAGTAGCTAATAGAATCTGTGGCAATTTTCAGAGTGGTTTTAAGTGTGCATAATTTCAGGAATTGAGAAATAGAATAAGGAACACAGGCAATTTAAGAGTACTTGGGATCTTTATAATGTTATGAGGAGGATAGGTTGATAGGAGAATGGCAGACAAGATGCACCTATTGGTTCTTATTTGGCATCAAAATATGTTAATATACAATCTCCTCATATAAAGTCCCCTCAATTACTCAATATAACCCCACTGTATGCCGCCTTTTTGCTTTACATTACCTCTCCCTATAACTGTTCCTACTTATTCTTATAACCCCATCCTATATCTTCTCTTGTAGTTCTATATACCCTCTATAGCGTCTGCTCTAAATATGTTGCTCCACAATCCATATATCTATTCTTAATTATAAAACCACTCCATTGCTTCATTTAAACATGTACTAGAATCCAGTGCTCTATATAATAAGCCCCATTAGTAAGATACAGTGGGTTAATTCTGTGTGCCCTCTCAGACACTGGATGCCTGGAGCAACTATCACCTAATAGGGCAAGCAGTCACCGTCTCTTGCTCCAGCCTTGAAAATGCAAAAGCCTCAGTCCCAGGAGAGTCCAAAGATCAAGGACCAGAATTAATTAGGAGATAATGTGAAAAAGAAAAGAATTCTGTGATGAAGCTGGTATGCCCCTCTCAGCTTACACTGCATTCTAGTGGGGGGCAACCAAAACACTATGGGGTGTTATATATTTTAAAATCAATTCTACCTTTTCAATTTCCTTATAACTATAATGGAACAGTTGAATTACAAAATATATCTATAGGCAGTACTGATTTCCCCATAATATATAACAATACCATCTTTGCCGACAGGCTATTTTATAAACATGTTGTTGTCCCACTAATTTAAAACCTAATAAAGTCAGATACAAAAATGCAGTTTTTTTTCACAGAGACCTTTATGAGACTGTAATTTATCTGGGAGGGATTTTTTTTTGGAACCAAGAGAAGGTAACACATAATCTGGATTTTGTTTGCTTAAAACCCTTTCTGTAATCGCTGCAGCTGTGTCCAATACAGGGAGGATTTTATACACTTGGTAATTAATCTACAAAGCAAATTAACAGAGAAAAACAGCTTTTCTCAGCAGGAACCTTATCTGCTTCGTAGAGTCAACACCGGGATTTTTCGATGGGAAATTCTCCCGCTCATGCAATCAGACAGTACCCATTGCTAAAATAATATATATTATACAAACAGCAATGGTTTTTGCAATTTAACTGTCATGTTCACTTTATATATGTGACACAAAATATGAATTCAGTTTTCTGGGTGCAGATTGCCATACAGGAGGAGTTCTGTGCACCCACTGTACTTTGGCCGGTCTTCTGAAGCATATATGTGTCTCTTACTTAACAAAAAAATACCAACATGGCTGCTGGGAGATTGCCCAGCATTAAACATTTCAAAGTGCTTGGAGTAAGTTATCAAGTGCTTTAAGATCTACAATACTTCATGCTTTAGTAGATATAGCCATTGCTATCACATATCCCAGGGTTCCCTGGTGGTCCAGTGGTTAGCTTTCAGTGCTTTTGCCACTGCAACCTGGGTTTGATTCCAGTCAGGGACCCAAGAGGTCACACCACCCTGAAGCCATGCAGGGTTGGGCCTGGTCAGTACTTGGATGGGAGACCACCAGGAGCTGTATGCTGTGGCCCACTGGAGAAGGAACTGGCAAGCCACTCCAGTATCTTTGCCATGAAAACCAAGTTGATCAGCATGACCATGGACATAAAGATGTGCTTGGTGTGTTACGGTCCATGAGGTCACGGATAGCTGTAAATGACTGGGGAAAAAATCACATATCCCAATAACTTGAGATTTAAAGGACCACTGCAGTCTTGTTTTAAGATGTAAATATGTGAAGAATTGCATGTGATTACGTGCAAAATGATTTTAGAACATAATAATTAATGTATTATGCGTTATATGTTATTTTAATGCTGTGAAATCTAATGTTTTGGTTTCTGATGACTGATTTCTTGAGGTGGAAAGAGACTTTGAATGCATGTTAAGTTAAGCCACTGCTTTATCAGGTTTAATGGAACGCTCATTAGTTTACAAGGACACATCCTATTAATACAGCAGTAGTGTGAGGAGGATATGTGAAGACAATGGAACCCTACAATAAAGAATAATTGCACATAAAGCTGACATATTTAAAGGCAATGTTTTTATTTATTTGTCCAATGTCAGGCTTTGGACAGTGGTCCTTTAAGCTGTTTATATTCGCTAAATTTAGCAAGAAATACTTATTTCAGAAAGTTTAGTGGGGGAAAGCATTGAGCAGTTCAGTCGGTAATGAAGGAGTCCTATGGATGAGTGCTTTCTCTAACCCAAGTGGGACTGCAGCACTAACACAGCTGTGTGTACAGAGCAGATGTGTTGAGGCTGCGCAGGACACCGTGCCAGGATCGGGGGGACTTGAAGTCAACATGACCCAAGAACATCTCACCCTGCCGCCCGCTCTGCCCCCTCTCTGACCTGTGCTGGGCTAATAAGTGCTTCCCAATGAATACATTCTTTAAGGTTACTGTGTGCACCCCAATACTCAGCTCATATGATATAAGGGCGCATCTTGATCTTAGGCATGAGAAACCTCTAGAAGTCAAAGCTTCAACATAAAGGGTTATTTCTGAGTAGGATCAAAGTGACCTTGAACAGGAGGTAACAGAATATTTAAACTTCACAGAGGAGCCTGACACATAACTATGTAAAATAAATATGTACTGTCCTTAACTGTTTTCTATCCAAAATAGTCACATATAATAGTTGTGAGCATGCGGGTTGTTGCTAACGCTGCAGGCTCGCAAAACGAGGGCCGAAGTTGCTGCCAAGTAGCGCGATCGGATTCCAGGATAACCCTGAATGCACTTTTTATTTAAAAATATATCCAATACCTTTTTAAAGTTATCTATTGATTCCGCTGTCACGGTTTAACCAGCCTTACTGAGATGAACCCTTTTATTTTTTTAAGGTGGAATCTTTTTACTTTTAATCTCAAAGGATGTTCCCTTGTCAGTTAAAAACCTTTTGAAACAAAACGGCTCACTTGACAAAGCCTTGTATTGACCCTGGATGTATTTATATAAGGTAATCATATCTCCTCTTAGACGCCTTTCTTCTAGAGAAAATAAGTTTAATTCGCTTAGTCCCTCCATTCCCCTTATTAGTTTTGTTGCCTTTCTCTTTTTCCATCGCTAAAATTTCTTTTTTATGAAGTGGTGCCCAAAATGTTACTCCATATTCCAAATGAGGGATTTGTATGACGGTCTCATTTACTAGCGGCTGTGTCTAAGAAGTAAATTATGGGGTTGCATAAATATTGTCAGATCATATGATCACACCCCCTGAAATCCTACTTAAAAAGTCAGGGTTTACGAGTTTAGGCTTAAAGCAGGAAAATTGCAAGCTTGAGTCTCTAAACATTTAGAGAAAAAAAACACCTGCAGCAAAAATTACGGGTTAGAGGCAATTGCGGGTTTATAATAGAATATGGCCCATTATTACCACTGCTAGCACATTTAAGTCTGATGGAAATCTCACTAGTTACAAGAACACACTCTCCAAAATTGCAGTTATAAAAAAGGGTATAATAGATATAAATACAAAGTCTGTGTTTATTACTTTTTGACTTTCTGAAAATATCAGCTTTGCATTAGACATTCAAATGTGAACACAGACGTACTATTTATTTACTGTACTACTGTACGGTGTTGGGCTTCTATCGCTTTTTTACCCACCATATATTAAATAATTGTTGTGGTAAACTACCTACTCAAACTATTAGGACTTTAAATGTGACAATGAAAATCTGATCCACCATGTAAGTAACACCTGCGCAATGCGTACTGGGCAGGCACTGCATGGGGAAGGGGTGAGCAGAGAGAAGGGGACAGAGGGTGAGAGGGAGGGGACAGAGAGAGGGGGGGGGAGTGAAGGAGAGGAACAGAGGGAGAGAGAGAGGAGGCAGAGAGGGGACAGAGGGAAGGAGAGAGAGAGGGAGGGGGACAGAGAGGGACAGAGAGAGAGGAGGAAGAGGTAGGGAAGGGGAGAGAAAGTGGGAGGGAGAGAAAGTGGGAGGGAGAGAAAGATGGGGAGGGAGAGAGAAAGGGAGCGGAGGGAAGAAGGGAGGGAGAAAGGGGGAGTGAGAGAGAGGGAGCCAGAGGGGGGGAAAGGGTTAGAGAGAAAGTGAGGGAGGGAGAGAGAGAGAGAAAGGTAGAGGGAGAGAGAGGGGAGAAACAGAGAGCGCAGAGAGTGCAGAGAGAGGACACTGATTGAGACAGAAAGCACGTAGAGAGTGAGAGCACAGAGAGAGAGTGCACTGAGAGAGAAAGGTAGCATAGATAGAGAGAAACAGCGCACAGAGAGAGAGAGACGGCGCACAGGGAGAGGGCACACAGAGAGAGACAGAGGGCACACAGAGACAGCACAGAGAGAGAAAGAGCACTGAGAGAGAAAGGTAGCATAGATAGAGAGAAACAGCACACAGAGAGAGAGAGACAGCGCACAGGGAGAGGGTGCACAGAGAAAGACAGAGGGCACACAGAGACAGCACAGAGAGAGACAGCATAGACAATTGAACATAACATATGAAACTATCATTTTTGACGGGCAAGTTACTAGAGTTTATAATAAACAAAATTGTCCCTGATGCTAGTACACTTTGGCCATGAGGGGGCTGACTCCTAATGTCAGACCCATTCTACACTAAGAAGGACTAACAATTTCGACATGTCCCTGCCATTAGTACGCTTTGATCCTAGAAGGGACTGACCTCTTATACATGTCACTCACAATACATCACTCTCGGCCTAGGAGGGACTGAGCCCTTAATCATATCACTGCTATTAATATACCCCGGTGCTCGCTGGGCCTGAGCTCTTAATATTGCTGCATTTTATGTATGTGGATTCTCTGATAGATAACTGTACAGAGGGATTTGTAAGGTGAAAGCCTTGGGGTTTAGCGTCAGCTGATCTCGATTCTCTCGGTATTTTTCTTGGAGATCTTATCTAAAGGAGAAACACATGGCTGCAAATTGAGCGGCCTCAGAGCCCAGCTCAGATTGTTAGTGTTTCAGGGAGAGGAGATAATGGATCCTGACCTCATTAGCTCTAATCTTTATCAACAAGTCGAGGTTTTAAAGATTTCACTTGTAAAAAGAAACAGTGGAGTCTGCACTACATACAAATCTGAATGAGGAGTGTGAAGAGAGAGATGATCCAATCTGTTATCGTCTGCAGAAAATGGCAAGAATTCCTTATCAGTATCATCTAAATGTAACTCGTTCCAATGGAACTATTTCTCCATATTACAGCTATATTCATCCTCTATATTGTAATCCCTCATACACAGGACTATTTAAGGCTATTAATACTCATGTATTTGTTATACTCTATGCTAAGTACCATGGAGAAAGTTAGCCTTGTATAAATAACAATATTACATATAATAATTTCATTGTTGTTGTTTAGTCATTCAGTTGTGTCCGACTATCCGTGACCCAAGCACATCTTGTGTCTTGTTTTGCTTATCCACAAGATTTTCGTGGCAAAGTTACTGGAGTGGGTCACCAGTTTATCCTCCAGTGGACCATGATTAGTCTGACCTCTCTGCTATGACCTGCCTATCTTGGGTGACCTTACATGGTATAGCTCACAGCTTCATTGAGGTACACAAGCCCCTTCACCTCAACAAGATAGAGATCTAGAAGCGGAATAATATCATACATAATATTAAGGTAATGCCTCTTACTACAATACATTCTTTAACTTGTCATATTGCTCAATATAACTTCCCCATATACTCCTCCCATGCTTCATATAAAACTCCATATAATGCCCCAAGTGGCTTCATACAAGCTTCCCATATAACTATTATCCAATATAACAAATCCTAATTCCCTATTCATTTCTAAAATGTCTATCTATTACTCATAACGCTTCATATAACCCATCAGTGTAATTCATCATAATAAATATATTTTAGAATTCTTCCTATTGCTACACATAACTTCCAACTGATCTCATTATAATGAATAATTATTCTCCACAATCTAGACCACTTTGTATGGCTTCATTAACTGGTTACATTATTTGTATTTAATATAATCAAAGCCCTTTTAGCCCATAAATAAACCATTGTGAACTATTACTATGTTTATATTTTATCTACTCATCTATAAGATCTGTCATCTTTGCCTCTCTCCCTTTTGCAATCCTTTAGATGGTGATACTGTGTGCAAGTTGTGAATCTCCATATTGCATCTTCTAATGCACACAACCCATACAGCCTTATTACATTGCAATTCAGCAAATCTAAAGGGCTCTATATAAGCACAGAGGTCTTCACTAACTAAAAACTTCTGTAAAAAAATATTCTCTGTGCTTATATAGAGCCCTTTAGATTTGCCGAATTGCAATTTAATACGGCTTTTAGTTTCTAGTGTACTAGCCAGCACCATGTGACTGCTTGGACCAATAGAAAGCTGCTGGCCACACCATGTTTGTATTAGAAGATCTTATAATGCCATATGAGAAATGACTCCATATGGTCCTAAGACCCCCTTGATAAGGCCTTGGAAAGAGGACCTTAATATCATCCATAATGTTGTGTACGATTTTTACGTATAGGCTCTGAGGAATGTGAGGATTGCGAGCGCTTATCATGGCAGCCAACAAGAGGCGATCAGAAGGGAATTTAAAAAATAGCAATAATTCACAACACCATATAATTGGGCTAATACGACTTTCATTATGCTACTTGTACTTTTGTGTCTTTTTACCACTACAGTGTTCCTATAATTATATTATCATGTTTCACCTTTCTTTAACCCTTTCCAGTCATTACGTTCTCTTCAGCCATAGCTGTGTATCACAGTGGCCCATATGTATCTAAAGCAGGGGTGGACAAGTCCGGTCCCGGAGGGCCACACACCCTGATCTAAGTACATATCTTAGTACATATGTTCCTTGGATAATATATGGAAGGAAAGGTCCTCCAAGAGTTTTCCAACATTTCGCCATTTAGTACATCTGGCCATGCTTGAGAAGACTTGGCACAGGTAAGGTAAGTGGATCAGTCCTTCTGGAGCGAGGACAGATAGATCATGTCTTCACTACAGCTGGGGCTACAAGAAGGACAGGATTTGGGGCAATTATATAGAGAGGTGCCACTGTCATTTAGAGAGGGAGAGAGTGACAAAATGTCTTACATAGCATGACAGACATAACATGAGTGTGATAATCCAGTGAGTGTAAGCTCATGTGCTTCATTAGTACCTGCCCACTACATCACTTATTACTCCTCTATGTGTTTATTTTGTTACACAATTTGTTGACTGTGTGACATTAAAAGATAACTGACTGATTGATAGTGTGAGTGACAGGAACAGAGCAACTGCCAAAAATAATGAGAGCGACAAACACAGAGAGTGATGGATGATACACACAGAGAGTACAAGATGCAGCAGAGGAGACCGCACTGCACAGCATCCTTAGGGCCTCATTCAATTGCGATTTGGCCAATTGAAAATGGCTCTATATAAGCACAGAGCATATTTTTTTTACAGAAGTTTTTAGTTAGCAAAGACCTTGCTTTTGGGTAGAAGTTAACTAACTAAAAACTTCTGTAAAAATAATATGCTCTGTGCTTAAATAGAGCCCTATTCAATTGGTAAAATCTCAATTGAATGAGGCCCTTAGGGCCTCATTCAATTGCAATTTGGCCAATTGAATAGGGCTCTAAATAAACACATAACAGATTTTTTTTAAATAAGTTGTTACTTAGTAAGCATCTATCCAAAAGCAAGGTTTTCACTAACTAAAAACTTATTTTAAAAAAATATGTTATGTGCTCATTTAGACCCCTATTCAATTGGCCAAATTACAATTGAATGAGGGCCTTAGTCTGCAACTGAGACATTGTACGGGAGGTAGTAAAAGTGACGTGTTACTACCTATAACATCCAATGATAGGCTATCTTTTAACACCACAACTTCCTCAAACCTTTTGACCATTATCATTTCTACAAAACAGTATAATATAATTACATTTAAGAGCCACATTCTTCCAGGATTAAAAAATAATAATTAAAATAATAACTAACAGCCTTATTAAATTGCGATCTGGCCAATTGAATAGGGCTCTATATAAGCACACAGCATATTTTTATTACAGAAGTTTTTAGTTAGTGAACCTCTATCCAAAAGCAAGGTCTACACTAACTAAAAACCTCTGTAAAAAAATATGCTGTGTGCGTATATAGAGCTTTATTCAATTGGCCAAATCTCAATCTAATAAGGCTGTAAATTCTCAGATTTGCTATAATGCATTTAAAAGGGTGTTTTTTAGTTTTCAAATAAGTGCTGCAAGGGTTAAAATGTGCTTTTCGTAGCTGCACAAACTGCTTTTGCAACAACACAAAGGTCTTTTTTTTTTGATTGGCTGTAATTACAGAATCTCTGAGGGGTGCAGTTCTGTTGAGAAATCAGTTGCTCCCTCTGGTGGCTGTACATGATAGAGTAAATAACCAGGTCAGAAGATACCACAAGAGTAGTTGCATAAGCAGTTTGTAATCAGGTTTCATGCACTGTAAAACCCTATTTCAAAATATGTATTCACCAGAAATATTAAAAAAAACTATTA
This sequence comes from Discoglossus pictus, assembly GCA_027410445.1. NCBI lineage: Eukaryota > Metazoa > Chordata > Amphibia > Anura > Alytidae > Discoglossus > Discoglossus pictus. Next base: position 376,405,686 of record CM050165.1, read on the forward strand.
ATTTATATATTTTAGATTGTTTAGATTCATTGCTTTATTTATCCAATTATAGAAATGTACGTGAATTAAATCAGTTTGTATTGTTTAGATCTTTTTTTGTGCTATTTTACAGGGAAAGCTTGACTTAATTAATCCTTATGGCCTTGTGCATGCTTGAATTCCTTTATCTTGTATGCCCATGCCGCTCATGCCGTAAGGTTGCTTCACTTATCTACTACTCTTTCTGTAAAATAATCCTTTTTGACATTAAACCTTCCACTTTCAGATCATGATCTCTTGTTCTGGCATTCTGAAAGATAATTCTCTTTTGAATTGTATTACATCCTTTAATATATTGGAAGTATCCTATCACATCGCTCCACTTTCCTCCGCTCTGTCTTCTAAGATCTACGTATGAAAGTGACACAGCAAAAATGAAAAGTACACAGACATAATTGTACTGGGTTGCTGTTAATGTGGAAATGCTCAATAACTGAGCTTGAAAGTACGCATACTGGACCAGAATAAAGCCACAATGTGGTGATGAAGAAGATAAGCATGCCCAGTATAAATGGTATTAATAAAGTCTGTATCGCTATATATATTTTTACCACCTGTTGGATGCTTATCTTCCTTATCAACCCCCACTTTAAAAACCCTTGATAAGGAGACTCAGAGGGACTAATGTTCTGTATAAATACCTTTGCTTAACTTACCCAACATTCAAGCTCTGTTATCTAACACTTCAAAGTTAAATCCAGTAGCAATTATATTTATTTGTATGTGTAGTTTTCATTTCACCACCTGGGGCTGTTACTGTCACTTTAAGGTCATAAAGTATTTCCTTATAGGTTTTGTGCACATTTGGTTTTTGCAAAATAGTAAATTAGAAAATATTTCATCTCCCACAAATGAGTATTCCCTGCAAAAGTCTTAAACTATGAACAAAAAATCCCAAATCCTCTAACATAAAAAATACTCAATTATATATTTTCTGATATGACATATCCCGCGGGTCACAAATGACAACACCACGATATCTAATGGGATTTATTTATGAATCAGAACTGAAGTATGTTCCATTCATGTTATAAGAAATACACACAATATGAAAGCACTCAATACAAATGCATGTTATATAACTGGGGGATAGAAAAGCATTTGCTGTGTCCCTAAGTACAACTTCTCAGTTGACACTATATTATTTTTTTAAAGAATAAAAAATGGTACATATTTGAATCACTTACTTTTTAGTAAGCATAATATGTCTATGCCTAAAATCCCAGAAAACAAATGGAGTCATACTCTTGAGTGCTGCAATTACAGGGACACAGCAAAGGTCTCAGTTGTTGCGAAAATGGAAAGTACGCTTATAAACATTATGAGCCCCATTCATTTGAGCTTTTGGGCGGTCTGGGAGCCCATAAGTGAGGTCGCAAGCTAATTTGCTATTCAATTGGCATCTTTTTGCGGGCTCCAATCGGTTTCCGAGTTACGAGCTTGAGAAAATGGTAATGGTTAAGCTCGTAACTTACAGCCTCCAGAAGCCTCTGATCTCTGACTTTCCCAAGGCTTAAATCGCAAATCGCTATTCAATTGCTACAATTCCTCAAGCCTGCAAATGTTTTCACACCCGTAAACGGCAAATGAAGGAGAAAATCCTGCGAGTGCTAGAGAGGACCTGCAAAGGGGTTAAACACCTATTCGTAGCACTGTAAATGCAAATAAAAAAAATCAATACTGCACAACAGTCTCAAGCCCGCAAATCAGCAGGAAATAAATGACAGTCTAATTTTCTATTGGCTGATTTGAAATGGGAGGTTACGGGCTTGCTTAATTGATCATGTTCCTGCCCTGAACTGCTACGAACCAGTGCATGGTTTACGGTTTTGGCTTGGGGCCTGTAACTTGCGGCCTTGAGCAATTGAATAGCATCATAATCGGAGACGAACGGGAGCCCGCAACACACTCACAGACATTCGGCTGCGGGCTTCAAATTGAATGTGGCCCTATATTATCAAGCACAAATCACTCTCTGTACAACTATCTATCACTTTATCTAAGGTAATTAATTAGCTCATAGTAGGGGGTTGATAAGCAGGTATTAGTATGGCTAGCTGATATAAATAATGGTAGAGGCATTAACACTTAGAAATCTCTTTGTATTTTATAATTACATAGTTACATAGGGCCTCATTCTATTATCGGCCGTAAAACGGCCACAAGGCTGCGATTCCTTGTGAGGCTCCCGTTACCTTGCAATTCAATTATACGGCCCCGCAAGGATCTCCTCTTACGGCCGGCCGCATATCTTGCAACCGGCCGTAAGCTCTGAAATCTTTAAAGTCAAAAATAAATTCAAGCCTGCACTGTACAGCTCTGTAAATGCTAGGGATCATATTGGGGGACATGTGGATTAATAGCAACCCCCTCTCAAGCTTGCACATCAGCCCAAATCCGAGTTTACATTAACTGTTTATTTTCCGGCCGCAGCGTGGGCGGGTCTGAGGTGCTCCAAGCTCTCTGGACTTTTTACATGGATATGTGACATAAATAAAATAAAAAATTATTTACGGATTTGAGTGTAGGGGAATGTTGTGCTATTAATGCTAACACCTACAATCACTATATCGTCTCCTCAGAGTGCAGGATGGCTTTAAAATGTGCTTAATTGTGTGCCTGCGGGACCTTTTTGCTGCAAGTAAGCTGCGGCTCGTTTTTAGCCTTGCAGAGAGGGTTCCCGGAGCAATAGAATAGCAACCGGACTTTTCTTGCGGCCGAAACTCTTGCGGTCGTTTTAGATCAAAAGCTTTCCTCTGGCGCGAGCGGCCGCAAGGGATAACAAGGCACCGGCCGCAAGCCTGACGGAATCCCCGGCCGAAGGGGAATAGAATAGCAGAATAGCTTGCGGCCGGTCCTTGCGGCCCCGCAACGGCTGCGGACGATAATAGAATGAGGCCCATAGTATTTAAGGTTGAAAAAAGGCCCTCAGTCCATCAAGTTCAACCCTTCAAGATCTCCTCTGATCTGCAATATGCGGATTAACTATTAATTAATTAGTTGTATAAAAAAAATAATATATATATATATATATATATATATAAATATTTATTAAAAAAATCAAATCCCTCCTGATCCCAGACACCATCGACTTCTCCCTGGATCAATACTGCCCCTCTAATTATCCATGATAACCCTTTTTAATTAGAAATAAATCCAGTCCCCTTTTAAAGTTATCTATTGAATCCGCTGTCACCACCTCCTCTGGTAGAGAATTCCACAGATTAACCACCCTTACTGTGAAGAACCCTTTTCTTTCTTTAAGGTGGAATCTTTTTACTTCTAACCTCAAGGGATGTCCTCTTGTCAGTTGAAATGCATTATTATACGGAGTATTCTTTTCCTGCTTACTTCCCCAATGTCATAGTCAATTGATCACATTAATCAAAGTTAGCGGCAACTAGGCAGGACATTTTTTAGGTAATATATATTTAAAATACCTAATTTTCAAGTTCAATTACCTAACAGTTCCACTCAATATTTTAAATGACAAGCCATTACAATTATATGATTTTATATTTGTACTTTTTCTGGAGTAACTAGTAACTAGTACCACTGCTATCTGTCTTTAATTCTTCTCACCATCACTAAACTTCACATTGCTGAATGCTGTAGTGTCTATTTCCTGTTAGTTTGTGCTAGCGGGAAATTAAATAAAACAAATTCATATATAATAGCATTTTACTGTATACTTAGCTATAAAAAAAGATAGAGGGACACAAGAGATGTCTGGATTTCATTAGGAATATTATATATATTTATATATATATATATATATATATATATATATATATATATATATATATATATAACTTTACTTTGTGTACTTTATTTTATTAAGAGATGCTGTTTTTTCTGCCTAACATATTACACACATCCTAATTGGTTTCACCCCTCTGCAGCTCATGAAGACAGTATACTTCTAAGTATAGGGTGTGCAGTCAGTGGCAATGTTCTGCAACATGCTGCTTGAGAGAAGTCACTCATTGGCTAATCTGAAACACAGTACTTCATAATCTGTGTATTCATGAGCTGCAGAGGACAGACCCAAACAGGTAGAAAATGTATGATTTTATACAGAAAAAAACAGAGCTTTTATAAACTTGTTAATAAAATAAAGTACATACAAGGTAAATAGATGTGTAGATATATTAATAAAATAAAGTATATAAAAGATAAATAGGTACGTAGATATATTAATAAAATACATTGCATAAAAGGTAACTAGATACATAAATATTTTAACAAAATAAAGTACATAAAAGGTAATTAGATACATATATATATATATATATATATATATATATATATATATATATATATATATATATATATATATATATATTACTAGTGAAATCCAGAAACCTTCTATGTCCCTTTGAACTCTACTCATGTCTTTTTTGTCCGTCTGCCAAATCCCTTCTGGGTGAAAAGTGCTATATAAAATTATTATTATTATTATTATTATTATTATTATTATTATATTATTATGTCCTGGTTTGTGACTCACTCCTATAGTGTCTTTACCTGTTACAGTTAATGTGAAATGTAGTGGTTGCAGAGTGACACCTGCTGGTAGTCTTGGGTATTTCCGTCACCAGACAAGCCACATACCCTAATTCCAAGCTACTGTATATAGTCAATGGACGGCACAAGTAATAGCCTTATGAAATGTATCTGCTGCCCAGTTGCATTAGTTCACACACATCTATAAGCCAGCTTAAATAAATACAAATATAAATAATAAAATTATCTGACATCATCAGGTAAATACATATATGGGAAATAAACACAACATAGCAAAGGAAACATATATACACATATTATATACACATATACATCAATATATACATGAAAACGCACAGCACAGAGCATCATTATTTATATTTTTATTTACTACATTCTTTAGGAATTTTATACACTTTTTATATTTTACCGTATATACTCGAGTATAAGCCGAGTTTTTCAGCCCTTTTTTTAAGGCTGAAAAGGACCCCCTTGGCTTATACTCGAGTCACTACCCAGTGTCTCTCTTTCCCCTGTGTCTCTCTTTAACCCCCCGTGTCTCTCTTTAACCCCTGTGGCTCTCTTTAACCCCCCCCCGTGGATCTTTCCCTCCCGCCCCCATCCCCAACCCCATCCTAAACCCCCCTCCTCATTTTAAACCCCCCTCCTCATCCTAAACCCCCTCCTCACTTTACCCCTCTAATTACACCCCCCTCTTCCTTTCCCCTCACTTACCTTCCATCTGCAGCTGCTCCTCCGCTCCTCCGCGCTCCTTCCGGCTGCGTCAGGACCCGGCATATGCTAATGACGTGACGTCATATGCGCGTCACGACATTAGCATTGGCCGGGTCCCGACGCAGCCAGAAGGAGCGCGGAGGAGCTGAGAAGCAGCTGCAGATGGAGATGGAAGGTAAGTGAGGGGAAAGGGAGAGGGGGAGGTAATTAGAGGGGTAAAGTGAGGAGGGGGTTTAGGATGAGGAGGGGGGATGAGGATGGGGGTTGAGATTGAGGAGGGGGGTTGAGGAAGAGGATGGGGGTTGGGGTTGAGAAGGGGGGTTGAGGAGGGGGGAGGAGGGTTGAGGAGGGAGGTTGAGGATAAGTTGGGAGGAGGGAGGTTGAGGAGGGGGGTTGAGGATGGGGAGGGGGTTGAGGAGGGGGGTTGAGGATGGGGGTTGAGGATGAGGATGGGGGGTTGAGGATGAGGAGGGGGGTTGAGGATGGGGGGGTTGAGGAAGAGGATGGGGGTTGGGGTTGAGAAGGGGGGTTGAGGAGGGGGGAGGAGGGTTGAGGAGGGAGGTTGAGGATAAGTTGGGAGGTTGAGGATGAAGAGGGAGTGTGTGGATGAGGAGGGGGGTTGAGGAGGGGGATAAGGAAGGAGGATGAGGAGGGGGGTTGAGGAGGGTGATAAGGGGGGAGGGAAAGAGACACTGGGAAGGGAGGAGGAGGGAAAGATACACAGGGAATGGAGAGGGGGAAGAGACAGGGAATGGAGAGGGGGGAAGAGACATAGGGGAGGGAGAGGGGGAAGAGACACAGGGTAGGGAGAGCAGGGGAAGAGACACAGGGGAGGGAGGGGGGAGAGACATGGGAGGGAGAGGGGGAAGAGACACAGGGCAGAGAGAGGGACACACAAGAAAGGGGCACAGAGGGCACACAAGAGGGGGACACAGAGGGCACAAGAGGGACACAGGGGGCAGCACATTTCCCACCCTCGGCTTATACTCGAGTCACCCATTTTTCCCAGTATTTTGTGGTAACATAGGTGCCTCGGCTTATACTCAGGTCGGATTATACTCGAGTATATACAGGATATTTTTTTTATTTACTATATGTGGTATTGAGACATGTTCATCCATGGGATTACTCAACAAGCAGGTACCCACCTGTTCACAACAGTATAGTGGATAATTGATTGGTTAGAATTGTTAGGTACTGATTATTTGTACTTACATTGAATTATCTAAAGGCTACTGGAGATATATACTAGTGTATGTATTCTTTTATATATGTCTTGTAGGCCACTAATCACTGAAGAAGCCGCAAGAGAAGCGTTGAAACACGTCTAAATACTACTACTAGTTTATATGAAACCTTTATATTACCATGCATGTGGTCATAATCACGACCAGCGATTCACACAGGGATTCATTATTTACTACTGGTATATACTGCTTATTTTTTTATATACTATGTACATTTTTAAAGAATTGATCTACTTTATAAATAAAAATACTGTTTTAATTGAAATTGGATGGTTCACCCACTTTTTTTCTGGACCTAAAAATACCTCCTACTGTGGTTGATTGCATGTATGAGAGCAGGTTTCTAGTAGAGAACATACCAGTTTGGTACGAGTGATTGAAGAGACTACTCCAGTCCACCCACCATTTATGTCTAAGTGACGGAAGTGCAAAATATGCCTCATATCCATGAGGTAGATTAAGGTGAGGGCAACTACATATGTATGTGGTTTATCCATCCAATATATTGTAGTGACCAGCACCAGGAGAAGCCGCACTTCTTCTCCCTGCTCCCTTTTTTGTATCTATATCTATAGGACACAGCTGTGGATAGTGTCCACTGAAGAAGTAGCACAGCTCTCCAATACCATGGACACTAACCCCCATCATCCCGTACATTTCTTCCATTTCCCATAGCGCTTGGGCCAACACTGGAACCAAGCAATCCCAGTACTCTCCATCTATAAGCCTGGACTTTCGCACACAACCTACATACGGTTTGCTCTGACACCTCTTTTGATCTATTTATTACATGGATTGCTTTTGATCTATTTATTACATGGATTGCTTTTATCTCTAATTCACTGACCCGTCATTTCCTGTTTGATAACATTCACTTCCGAAGGTCGTGTCTCCTCACATATTTTTCTCCTTTACAAACATAGATAAACACTACATATATTTATAATCTTAAATTACATTAATGTAAATAATGGCTATTTAAACACAAATCTTAACCATGTGATTGAAATATGTTTTGCTGTAGAACCATATAAATAACAGATACCCCTTAATAAAAGTATTATATACATGAAAATAACTTTGAGCAAATGAATTGAAATTGATATAAAGTAAGTTTTATTGATATGGGTTCCCTGGAGGTCCAGTGGTTAGGACTTGCTGCTTTCACCACTGTTAGGAAACCGAGAGGTCACACCACCCAGAAGCCAGGGTTGGGTCTGGTCAGTACTTGGATGGGAGACCACCGAGGAATACCAGGAACTATATGCTATGGCCCACTGGAGAAGGAACTGGAAACCCACTCCAATATCTCTGCCATGAATATCAACTGGATTAGCATGGTGTGTGTGGTCCACTAAGTCACGGGCACGACTGAACAACACAAACAAAGTTTTATTAAATGTAATTGGTTAATAAAGACATGTGTTTAATTTCAAATAACAATTGCAGCAATTATTTAATGACCACTGTAGTTCTCATACAATAAGGTTTAATTATTTGCAAATAAACCAAACAAATTTGAATGTAGCTTTTATTTGGACTTTATTTTTATTTTTTTTACTTCAGCAGATATGCTTCTCTCTACTCCCTGTTATGCATCTTGGGGAAGCAGAAGATCTGTCCGGGAGGCTATCCTAATAGGAATTTGTATCTGCCTCCTCCCTGTAGTGTCCATGGCAGGCAAACCTACACAAGAAAAAAGCACAGCTTTCTGGGTAGATCCTGTCCCACCCAGTGGATACATAATAGGGGTGGAGAGAAGCAGATCTACTAGTCCCTGAAATACCAAATACTAAAATCTAGGTTTTAGCAACTGTTTTTTTTCTATTGAAATATAAATTGATTGCTAATCTGTTAATTTTAAAAATATTGAAACCCAATTGTATGCATATTGCATTTCACAATTAGCCTTAAACAGTGCTAATGTAAAATAATCCAGGCAAAGCTGGGCCTTTAAAAACTCACCAAACTGTAACTGAATAGTACATTTGTCACAATGTTTTATATGTAGTTTGACACATATTAATCATGCTGCTTAATATATATATATATATATATATATATATATATATATATATATATATATATACATATGAATGGCAGCTGTAATTAAAAATATCAAATCAAAATGCTACATAATAACTAATTGACTGACCCCACAATGTGTAGCGTATGCCATATAAATAACAAAATATAACACATGTCATTTCATGAAGATACTGAGGTAGATTTATTAAGTCTTCATTGAGGTTGTGTAGGGCTAAGAACAGGGTTCGATTAAGACCTTTAGAAGCCCTAAGTGCTTAAAAGATTTTGGTGCCTCCATATATATATCTAATTCAAAATATAAACAATAATAAACCATTACAATGTATATAATTAACCTGTACCATTACTATTTTATTATTGTATATATATATATATATATATATATATATATATATATATATATATATATATCTGTATTTTTTTATTTTTTGTGGGAGCCCCTTTTCGTGGAACCTGGCTCAGCGGCTCATTTGCAGTTCTGTACCATATGGCCCATGGTAAATCCAGCGATGGAATATTTCTGTGGTGCCCCTTCCCTTGATGTCCTAAGCACATGATTATTTTGCATAATGGTTAGTCCAGCCCTGGTTAAGAAGGACCATGAAGTCCAATGCAAAGTTTAGGAGACTGTATATTTGTATGTAAATGCATAAAACTTAGATAGAAACATTGTTTTTTTTGGATTGCCCATTCTATTTACCTAAAGTGCCTGGCTTAATGAACCCTCAGGATTAAGAGATGTATTGCGTCTAGATCACAGACTCTACCAGTTTGCCAGTATACTATCATAGCGTGGCCAAGATTTAATGCTTTCACTACTGTGCACAGATGAGGCAAAAATCCCCTAGTTATGTGCAGCAACACAGTAATATCACATACACAGTCGTGGTACTCGGCCAACACCAGTACAGTGTGGTAGCTGACAGCCCAGTTACTGCTCCTAACAATCTTATCTGTTTTTTTACTTGTGAAGCTAATAAAAGCTCAAGGATAGGTTATTTTGTGGCTTCTGACAGTTAATAATAAACATGAATTACCTCTTGATGTTACGGTATAATAAAAAAATGTATTAAATAAAAAGCCTCAATAATGTGAAATAGCAATATTAACACATTACAAAGATGGCGGGCCCTGTCTTTGAACTTAGAATCCGGTGTCCATAGAGCTTTCCCCAAAGCACTGTGCACGATTGAAAACTTGCAAACTTACAAAATAAAGGGTTTGGGTGAGGTACAGGAGAGTGAAAGATAAGTTGTGCAAGTTAAGGTGGAATGTGATAAGCTTGCATTTTTAGTGAGGATTTGAGGCAGAAGGATAGTCTAGTGGAGCGAGGCAAGGTGTTTGAGAGAATAGGGGCAGCACGAGAAATGTCCGAAAGGCCGTAATGAGAGGAGGTGATACAAGAGGTGGAAAAAAGGTCGTTATCAGAACAAAGAGGGTGGGTGGGGAAGTATTTGGAGATGAGAGCAGAGATATAAGCGGGTACACCGTTGTTGAGGGCTTTGTAAGTTAAGGTCATAATTTAAAATTTTATTCTGGAGGCTACGGGAAGCCAGTGGAGTGATTGACAAAGATGTGCTGCAGACACTGAGCGTCTAGTACGGTAGATGAGTCTAGCGCAGGCATTCACTATGGATTGAAGTGGGGACAGATGGGAGATAGGGAGGCCAGCGAGAAGTGAGTTAGAGTAGTCAAGATGAGAAATGATGAGAGAATGCATAATAATCTTAGTTGTGTTTTGGGTAAGGTAGTGACATATTTTGGAAAAGTTTTTTAGATGAAGAAGGCATGATTTTATTAGTGACTGTACAGTATGTGAGGGCTGACAGAGAGGGCAGGGTCCGGTAGAACCCTAAGACAACGGGAGTGCTTTCATGACATTTGTTATAAAAAAAAGCTAAATTATCTCCAAAAATTACATAAAATAAAGAAATGACCTACAGAAAGAAAAATTACAGTAAAAATAAAAAAAATACATAAAAACACTATTAAAATAAAAAATAAATTAAACCTGAATAAGAAAGGGGTTAATATATCTACCTAGCTGCTCAAAATGACCCTCCAGCAAAGATCAACAATGCCATGGTCCTCAATCTTCTGCCCTGGACTAGGTGGGCTATCCATGTTGCTTGTAGTGTCCAGTCCTCTTCTATCTTGATTGAAGCCATTGATCCTCATCTTCTGGGCCAGGAAAAGGCCCTGCAAAAAAACCTAACGCTCTATAAAAAAAATAATTAAACTAACGGAGCTCCTCCTAGCGTTTGCTGCGGCTTATGAAATGCATTGAAGCATTCTGATTGGCTGAAATAGATGCCAATCATATTTCAGCCAATTAGAATGGGTTATATGGATGTCACCCTGCTCAATGTTTAAATTTAATATTTTGGACCAATCGGAATGCTCAGATTGAGGGATCATAAAACTATAAGTACCCCTATGGCAGGGGTTAAATATAGTGGTAGAATGGGTCCTTTAAGGCTGTGTGTGACAAGGAATTACATTTTTTAAATGCGGTGGGTCATTTAACACCTGTGGAGCAGGGTTAATTTGATGACGCGGGTCCTTTAAGGATCAGAGATGTGTGTGGTGGGTTAATTTTTATGTGCCAGGGAGTTTCCTCACTTTCAGAAATCAAAGTAATGTCATCGGTGTATCTGAGATTGTTGATATTTCTTCCAGCAATAGTCATTCTGGCTTTGGATTCATCCAGCCCGGACTTACTCATGATGTACTCTGCGTATAAGTTGAATATATAAGGTGACAATATATAACCTTGTTGCACTCCTTTTCTGATCTTGAACCATTCTGTTGTCCCATGTTTTGTTCTGACCGTGACTTCTTGGTCCACATACAAATTATTCAAGAGGCAAATGAGATGATCTGGTACTCCCATCTCTTGAACTCTCTTGCTTTCTCTATTATCTATCTGTCCAAATCAATATATTGTTGGAGCCAAGATTGTAGGATCTTAAGCATTATCTTGCTGGCATGTGAAATGGGGGCAATTGTTTGATATTGGAGCACTCTTTGGCACTGCCTTTTTTAGGATTGGGATGTAGACTGATCTTTTCCAGTCTATTGGCTATTATTGAGTTTTCTAAATTTGTGACATATGGGGTTTGATATACAGGTTAGCCACAGACTCTGCAAAGCTCTCTTTCCCCAGGAGTACTGAAACAGTTAATTCTACTGAACAGGTTGATTAGCTGCACCTGATCATAGAAAACTGTTTTTAATTTAAAAATAAACTAAGTGTTTATTTCATATCTAAACATAATTTTATATAGTGCTTAAAAGCTTTGTTTTCACTCACTCAAACTTTCCAAACAGTCCCAAGAAAGGTCTGCCCCAGCAGCTCACGCATAAAATGTTTCTATTGGTACTAGATGTACTAGCTACTTACAGACTGTTTCTCAACAGTATTAGGTAGTTTATTTTAATATTAAATATTAAAAACAGGGAAACCTCCATATCCCTTTAAAGACTGCTAGTGAAGTTTGGCTGGGGCTGCAAATTAACTAGGTGTACACTCAGTCTGTGCAAGAGAGAGAAACATAGAGAGGTGTTTACTGAAGCTAGGAAAAGACACAGATAGACACATAGCACCGTCGAGCAGGAGAGATCTGCAGCAGAATGAAAAGCTGGAATTAAGAAAAGATATCGACCAGTGATTTTGAGCTAAGTATTTCACTGTTTATGTTATGTTTTTGCTCTACTCAGGTTTAGCTGGATGAGAGCAGATAGAGAATTTTATCAGCAAAGGTAATGCAACATCAGGAGCTTGGCCTGTTGTTTTCTTTGATTGTTTTGGTGTATTATTTTTTAACACTGGCAAATATATTATAGTGTAATATGGCAAAGCATTTAAAGCCTCCTGTAATTGTGTTCCTCCATCAAAAGTGTCGGAAACATGAGCACAGACCCAGTGGAGACTGACAACTTTTCACAGTATATAAACAGTTGAGGCACATTATCATTACCACCAGCTAATATCCCGAATAACCATTGTGTGCAGCGTGGACAGCAGCTAGATGGCGTGGTGGTGCATCAATAAGATGCTGGAAGGTTGGCAAGAGTATCTGGAGAGAGTTGTTCAACTGTAGCATGTCGGTTGGTCCTCATACACATTCGCAGCCGACGTTCACCACTGACATCAATGGCATGTGGTGCTGCGCAGTTCCTACGCCATTTATTAACAATGATGCTGTTTGTCCAGTCACGGTACACTTTAACCACAGCAGCATGTGAACAGTTAAAAAACGGTGCTGTTTTAGAAATACTGCCACCCTGGGCCTGAAAGGCTTTCCAAAGTCAGATAAATTGCACATTTTATCCATGACAGAGATGTTTGGTATGTTTGCAGAATGCCTACAGGCCACCTTATATACCCACCAAGCCTGCTCACGACACTTGCTGTATTTAACTGGCTACGCACTGCTGACATCAAAAGTAGGTAGTGGGCATAATAATGTGACTGTATTGTAGTAACTGTAGGGTGCAGAATGGCATAGGGCAACATATGTCCCTGCTTAACCATGCACAACCCCATTGGACTACATTTTACAACTGCGCTAATTATTCTGTGCAGCAACAATCTACTTATGCACATTGTTCTCTCCCTTGACATCCGTGAAATAGCTCTCTCATTGTGACATCCTATTTATAAAATGTAACATTTAGTGGCACCTCTTCTTCCTCACTCCCTCTGGCTGTTGGAGTACCCCAAGGTTCAGTCCTATGCCCCCTTTTCTTCTCCATATATACATCCTCACTGAGGGCCTCATTCTATTATCTGCTGTAAATTGTTCGTAAGGCTGCGATTTCTCGCAAGGATCTCCTCTTACGGCCGGCCGTATATCTTGCAACCGGCCGTAAGCTCAGGAATCTTTAAAGTCAAAAATAAATTCAAGACAGCACTGTAAAGCTCTGTAAATGCTAGGGATCATATTGGGGGACAGGATTAATAGTAACCCCCTCTCAAGCTTGCACATCAGCCCAAACCCGAGTTCAAATTAACTGTTTATTTTCCGGCTGCGGCGTGGGCGTATCTGAGGTGCTCCAAGCACTCTGGACTTTTTACATGGATATTTGACATATATAAAAATTTTTTTTTTTTTTACGGATTTGAGTATAGGGGAATGTTGTGCTATTTTTGCTAACACCTACAATCACTTTATAGTCTCCTCAGAGTGCAGGATGGCTTTATTATTGCTTTGTTATGTGCTTAATTGGTGCTAGCGGGACCTTTTTCCTGCAAGTAAGCTATGGCTCGCTTTTAGCCTTGCAGAGAGGGTTCCCGGAGCAATAGAATAGCAACCGGGCTTTTCTTGCGGCCGAAACTCTTGCGGCCGTTTTAGATCAAAGGCTTTCCTCCGGCGCGTGCGGCCACAAGAGATAGCAAGGCGCCGGCCGCAAGCCTGCCGGAGTCCCCGGCCGTAAGGGAATAGAATAGCCGAATAGCTTGCGGCCGGTCCTTGCGGCCCCGCATCTCCTACAGCCGTTAATAGAATGAGGCCCTTAGTACCCTAATACATTATTTTATTATCAGTATCATCTTTATAAATGGAGCTAATGAAAATGCTGGCGCTTTATAAATTAGAGTAATAATCACATATATAGTTGTGAGCATTCCGGGTTGTTGCTAACAACTGCGGCCCTTGTGAAGCGAGAGACGCATTTGCAGGCAATGTGCACTCATCCCTATGACCAGCGGGACTACAGATCCACAGAAATCTCAGTTATCCAATTCACAGTGCAAGCAACGTAGCAGTTTGAAAAAATCCCGTTAAAAAATTACGGTCTGTAACACTTAGCAAAAATCAGGACCCTGTAAAAATAATAAAATACAAATTTAACGGCCGAACCGCGCAAATCTAAAAACACAAAAACACACACAAAAAAAACGAAAAAAAAAAAAAACTTATACACAGCACGGAGGGACAGCCAGGACGTCTGTGAGTGAGATTACACGCAAATTTACGCCAAATTTGCAGAATTTCAGTACTCGATAATTGATGAAGTGAGAAAAAAAATGTCAGCTGAAATAAAACGAGGCTTCACAACCCCTAACCGCGCAAAACACCGCCAGGCACGTACGACTTTTACCCAGGAAGGTACAAAATACACTATTAGGAAGGATGGAAAATGCTTGTGACCCGCGTAACACATAGACAATCACCTCCATTTTACAACACTTACTTACACCTAATAACATTATGATTCTAAAATGGCGCTAAACAAAAGGTTTGGCCTCCAGCACGCAGCCTATTTACACTGCACACTTGGCACATTGCTGATACTTTCTCCTCAGGTCAGCAACAGTCCAACTGTACATTGTATGCTGCAGGAAAAACAACAGAGATTGCTAGCTCTTCAGGATATTGATTGCTGGATATATTAATTAGAAATAGGTCAAGTATATTAATTTATTAATTAATTTATTTATTATTATTAAAAAATATATATATATATATATGTATTAAAAATAAAAATAAGCTAAATAGCATATTTTACACTGCTGTTACTTTATGAATACATTAATGCTTCGCACTTCCTAACACATTTATTCATTACTAATTAATTATTAACGTACATTAATTTAATAATTATTTATTAGGAATGGAAAATAAAAATGTATAATTTCCACTGCACTAAAAAATGCTTACATTTACCCAGCACTTATACAGTGCCTTGCAAAAGTATTCACCCCCCGTTGACTTTTTACCTATTTTGTTACATTACAGCCTTAAGTTCAATGTTTTGTTAATCTGAATTTTATGTGATGGATCAGAACACAATAGTCTAAGTTGGTGAAGTGAAATGAGAAAAATATATACATAAAACTATTTTTTAGAAATAGAAAACAGAAAATTGGCATGTGCATATGTATTCACCCCTTGATATGAAGCCCATAAAAAGCTCTGGTGCAACCAATTACCTTCAGAAGTCACATAATTAGGGAAATGATGTCCACCTTCGTGCAATGTAAGTGTCACATGATCTGTCATTACATATATGCACCTTTTTAGAAAGGCCCCAGAGGCTACAACACCTAAGCAAGAGGCATCACTAACATAACATTGCCATGAAGACCAAGGAGCTCTCCAAACAAGTAAGGGACAATGTTGTTGAGAAGTACAAGTCAAGGTTAGGGTATAAAAAAATATCCAAATAATTGATGATCCCCAGGAGCACCATCAAATCTATCATAACCAAATGGAAAGAACATGGCACAACAGCAAACCTGCCAAGAGACAGCCACCCACCAAAACTCACGGACCGGGCAAGGGGGGCATTAATCAGAGAGGCAGCACAGAGACCTAAGGTAACCCTGGAGGAGCTGCAGAGTTCCACAACAGAGACTGGAGTATCTGTACATAGGACGACAATATGCCGTACGCTCCATAGAGTTGGGCTTTATGGCAGAGTGACCAGAAGAAAGCCATTACTTTCAGCAAAATCAAAATGGCACGTTTTGAGTTTGCGAAAAGGCATGTGGGAGACTCCCAAAATGTATGGAGGAAGGTGCTCTGGTCTGATGAGACTAAAATTGAACTTTTCGGCCATCAAAGAAAACGCTATGTCTGGCGCAAACCCAACACATCACATCATCCAAAGAACACCATCATTTTTCATGTATACATGTGTGTGTGTGTGTATATATATATATATATATATATATATATATATATATATATATGGTATATATAAAAATGCACGCATTTACATATACAGTACATCTATATACAGTATATTCTAGTACTATAAATACTTTCTTACCTGCCAGTGGTGCACTCCACTTCCTGGGCTGAGAAGGGTCCACTGCAGATCCGAGGGCCGAGGGGGTCCACAGAGGTCTGAGGGGGTGGAAGGGGCAGAGGGAGGCCACAGGGGGCACAGGGGGCTGAGGGAGGTCGCAGAGGTCCGCAAAGGACCACAGGGGGCTGAGGGAGGCCGCAGAGGTCTGCAAGGGGCCACAAGTTGCCTGATGGGGCCATAAGGGACTTGGGGCCACAGAGCCTGCAAGGGGCACAGTGGGGGCCCCAGTGGGCCATAAGGGGCTGCAGGTGACCCACGGGAGGTCCACAGGGGCCATAAGGGGCCGTGGGAGCCCCAGGGCCTGCAGGGGCCCCTGGGGCCTGTGGTGGGCCAAAGTGAGCCATAAGGGTCTGTAGGGAACCCATGGAAGGTCTGCAGGTGCCATAAGGGGGGCGTACTGGAAGTCCGCGGGGGCCATAAGGGACCACAGGGGGCCACTGGGCCTATAAGGGGGGCCACAATGGGCCATAAGGAGCTGCAGGGTTCCCATGGGAGGTCTGCAGGGGCCATAAGGGGCTGTAGAGGTCACTGGGCCAGCACGGGGCACAGCAGGACCCCTGGAGCCTGTGAGGAGCCACTGTGGGCCGTAAGGGAACACAGGGGCCCCACGGGAGGTCCACCGGGGCCATCAGGGTTACAGGAACCCCAGGGGACCCATGGGTCACAAGGGACCCGCAAGACCACAGAGGATCCGCGGGGGCCACAGGGGACCCACAGGAGCCACAGAGAAACCGCAGGGGCCACCAGAGGGCCATGGGGGCCACAGGGGACCTGTGGGAGGTCTGCGGGGGCTCCTCAGAGGTCAGGGGCCTCGGTGCCATGCACCGTCTGCACCGCCAATAGCTCTGCCTATGCGGCCTATACTGTAGATTGTAAGTTTGTACGTTTTCAACCTTGCAAGGTGCTTTGGAGAAAGCAGTATGGACACTGGATTCTTAGACAGGGCCCTCCATCCTTTACAACTTGTTAATACTGTTATTGTTTTTGCCTTGATTGTAACCCATGTATAGCACTATGGAATATGTTGGTGCGTTACAAATAAAGAATAAAAATAATAATAATACTATCTCAAGAAACAGTATTTCCTAATACCCATTATGGCCTACTAAGCTATGGTACATAACATTCTTATTTATAGTATTTATTGCTGAACATATGAATTAACATACGGTACATATTTCTCTATAACCAGAAGTCACTGATAAACTGAATGTTGTATGAGTTAACATTAATAAAATCTTTTAGGCAAATATTTTTGTTTTATAAAAATGGATTTAGGTGACAATTTTTCCACATTTTTGTAATTATGATATAAAATCAATGCTTCAATTAAAGGACCAACGTAGTGAATTTACACATAAAGCTCAGATGTTTGTTTGCTTGACATGTTGTTCAGTTGTTCACTCTCTATGGACAACATCACGACAGGCTCATCTTGTGTCTGGGTGTGCTAATCCACAAGGTTTCCATGGAGAGATACCATGGAGTGAGTTGCCAGTTCATTCTCCAGTGGGCCGAGATTTGTCTGACCTCTCTTCTATGACCTGCTTATCTTTGGTGATGCTACATGGTATAGCTCATAGCTTCATTGAAGTACACAAACTCTTCCCCACGACAAGGTAGAGATCCAGAAGGGGTTGCCTGACATAGGCTAAGAAAAATATTACACTGTTTAAAATAAATAAAAGTTAAACATTTTTTTAACTGTTAAACTGCTTGTTTTCTCCTTAAACAGAGCTGCCTACAGAGGTAACACGCTCGCATCTGCCCCATAAACCCCCGTCCAGTAGCAGTGCATGCACCATCTTGTGTTTGTATCATTAAGTCATGTCTGACTCTCTGTGACCTCATAGACAGAAAGACACCATGCTGATCCACTGGGTATTCATGGCAGAGATACTGGAGTGGGTTGCCAGTTCCTTCTCCAGTGAGCCATAATATCCAGCTTCTGGTATTCCTAGGTGGTCTCCCACTCAAGTATTATTATTATTATCTTTATTTATATCGCGCCAACATATTCCATAGCGCTGTACAGGGGGTTAGTACATGGCAAAAAAAAAAACTTAACACCTTAAAGAATGGAGGGCCCTGTTTTTGAGCATATATTCAACTGTACATAGTGCTTGTTTCCAAGACACGGACACACAATTGAAAACTCGCAAACTTACAATCTAAGGGCCTCATTCTATTATCGGCCGCAGCCGCTGCGGGGCCGCAAGGACCGGCCGCAAGCTTTCCGGCTATTCTATTCCCCTCCGGCCGGGGATTCCGGCAGGCTTGCGGCCGGCGCCTTGCTATCTCTTGCGGCCGCTCGCGCCGGAGGAAAGCCTTTGATCTAAAACGTCTGCAAGGAAATCGGCCGCAAGAAAAGCCTGGGTGCGATTCTATTGCTCCGGGAACCATCTCTGCAAGGCTAAAAGCGAGCCGCAGCTTACTTGCAGCAAACAGGTCCCGCTAGCACCAATTAAGCACATAAAATAGCTCAAATAAAGCCATCCTGCACTTTGCGGAGTCTATAAAGTGATATTCGGTGTTAGCAAAAATAGCACATAATTACCCTATACTCAAATCCGTAAAATATCTATTTTTTAATATACGTAAAATATACATGTAAAAAGTCCAGAGTGCTTGGAGCACCTCAGACCCGCCCACGCCGCAGCCGGAAAATAAACAGTTAATTTGAACTCGGGTTTGGGCTGATGTGCAAGCTTGAGAGTGGGTTACTTTTAATCCTCATGTCCCCCAATATGATCCCTAGCATTTACAGAGCTGTACAGTGCAGGCTTGAATTTATTTTTTAGTTTTTAGATTTCAGAGCTTACGGCCGGTTCCAAGATATGCGGCCGGCCGTAAGATGAGATCCTTGCGGGGCCGTATAATAGAATCGCGAGTTAACTGAACCCCCGCAAGGAATCGCAGCCTTACGGCCGATTTACGGCCGATAATAGAATGAGGCCCTAAGGGTTTAGGTGTGATACAAGATGGTGACAAATACAAAATGGCAACGTGAATGCAATTTGTTTAGTCAATTGGAGGGGTCTGTGAGCTGTACTGTAGATTGTGGGTGGGACTGTTATTAAGCTGCAGTTGTAATTATAAAGGCTGAAGGTGATATGATTTTTTAAATAGGTGTGTTTTTAGTAATTTCTTAAAGGTTTTGAGGCAGGAAGTTAATCTAATGGAGCGAGGCAAGGAGTTCCAAATAGTAGGGGCTGCACGAGAAAAGTCCTGAAGACGGGAGTGAGAGGAGGTGATGAAAGAGGAGGAAAGAAGGTCGTTAGCAGAACGAAGGGGCCGGTTGGGAGAGTGTTTTGAAACAAGAGCAGAAATATAAGCGGGTGCACTGTTGTTGAGGGCTTTATATGTTAGGGTCATGATTTTAAATTTGATTCGGGAAGCTATGGGAAGCCAGTGGAGTGATTGACAGAGAGGAGCAGCAGACACTGATCGTTTGGTATTAAAGATGAGTCTAGCAGAGGCGTTCATTATGGATTGGAGGGGAGACAGACGGGAGATGGAGAGGCCAGCAAGGAGGGAATTGCAGTAGTCGAGTCGAGAGATGATGAGAGAGTGAATTAGAATTTTAGCTGTGTCTTCTGTAAGATAATGACGAATTTTGGAGATGTTTTTTAGGTGAAACTGACAAGATTTTGTTATTGATTGGATGTGAGGAATAAAAGAGAGGGCGGGATCCAGTAGAACCCCAAGACAACGGGCCTGGGAGGTGGGAGTGATGATGGTGTTGTCAACAGTGAGAGATATTTGAGGAGTGGAAGCTGTAGTAGAGGGTGGAAAGATTAGGAGTTCAGTCTTAGACATGTTGAGTTTGAGTTGACGGGTAGACATCCAGGAGGATATGCTAGAGAGGCAGTTGAAAACTTGAGCTAAAAGAGAGGGGGATAGATCGGGTGCAGAGAGGTAGATTTGAGTATCATCTGCATAGAGATGATACTGAAATCCAAAGGATTTTATAAGGGTGCCAAGGGAGGAGGTGTAGATGGAGAAGAGGAGGGGGCCTAGGACAGAACCTTGGGGAACACCAACAGACAGAGGGAGAGGTGAAGAAGAGGTGCCAGAGAAGGAGGCACTAAATGTACGATCTTTTAGATAGGATGTGAACCATAAAAGAGCTGTGTCCTGGATGCCAAATGAACGGAGAGTTGGATTAGAAGAGGGTGGTCAACTGTGTCGAAGGCAGCAGAGAGGTCCAGGAGAATTAAAATGGAGAAGTTACCCTAAGTACCGACCAGACCCAAGCCTGCATGGCCTCAGGGCAGTGTGAACTCTTGGTTCCCTGACTGGAATCAAACCCAGGTCGCAGCAGTGAAAACACTGAATCCTAAACACTTTTCCAAGCATGCTCAGTCTGAAGCAAAACCTACACTGATCAGGCTTTATTTTTAGTCCAGCAAACAGAAAGAGCTGGCCATGTCCCTGATAGACACAGGTAGGAGGGGATACACAGCTCCGCTTGAGGAGAAAGAGTTTAAAATCTCTTTATGAATGTTAAACTGAATACTGTTTTCATTGCCATTGCACAGCAAACAAACATATGAGCTTTCAGCCTTATTAAATTGCGATTAGGCCAATTGAATAGGGCTCTATATAAGCACAGAGTATATGTTTTTACAGAAGTTTTTAGTTAGTGAACTTCTATCCAAAAGCAAAGTCTCCACTAACTAAAAACGTCTGTAAAAAAAATATGCTGTGTGCTTATATAGAGCCCTATTCAATTGGCCTAATCGCAATTTAATAAGGCTGTTTATTTGTAAATGCACTACAGTGGTCCTTAATTCTAAGAAGCCCCAGACTAACAGATTCAGTCTGCTTGCGGAACATCTGCTAGTGGTAGTCTGAAGACCCTCTCATGTGGCTGTAGTCTTAGATCACAGCTGTGAAACATGGCACCCTACATGACAGAGCACATGAAGAAATGGGAGCTTACAGAAGGTGACAGTTTGTTACTTTGGGGGCATCTTAGAAGTAAGTGAAGTGTAAATTTTATATCACAATTACATGAAGACAGATACAATTAATTACATCACCTAAAACTCTTATACAAACCAAAATTATAATTTGAAGAGTGTCCCTTTTAATTACAAACATCATTAAAAACATGTTGAAGATTCCCAAATGTCCATGTTCATTAACACAGTTGATAAATGAACGGAAGAAAAGCATGCCCAATTTGTGATGATACATAGTAATATAATATGTTATTATCACCTTTTATCATTTGTTATGTACAAAAAAACATACAAAACGAAGTATATAACACATTCTAAATGACTAATTAGAACAAGATATTTGTCAAATTAATTGTTACCGTTTGAATATGTATATTAAGTAAAGTGTAGTCAAAATATATATTTATTTGGTATATTTACTTATTTCCCCTTCTGGGTCGCTACCTTGCAGTGGTGAAAGGAAGCTGTGAGCTATAACATGTCAATCAAGATGGGCAGGTCATAGCAGAGAAGTCAGACAAATCATGGTTCACTGGAGATGGAACTGGCAAGCCACTCCAGTATCTTTCACATAAAAACCAGATCTATCCTGTTATGGTATCGGGACAGGTTGGGACAGTTCTAACCTTATGTTAGCCTAACCTTTGAACTAACTCTAACCCTCACCCTAACACCAACCCTAACAGTTTACCTAAGCCTTGACTCTATGATATGGCACCGGAATATCGGCAGCGCCATCTAGCGGATAGTCACTGCCACTGCTGCTGCCTTGTGCTGCGCTACCATAAGAGGATAGGACCTGAAAACCGTATGGATTAGCAGAGCCAGGGACAAGATGTGCCTTGTGTGATGCTGTCCATAGGGTCATGGAGAGTCGGACACAATTGAACAGCTGAAAACACAGTGTAATTAACGTATATTTTATTTGGTATATTTATGTATTTACTTCATAATTCGTTTTTGCATTATAATAAGTATGTTCTCATTTAATTATAGTAATCTGTAGATTATTTTTATGTTGCTTTATTTACTTTATCAATTTCTAATCCATTCACCTTTCCAAGGGTCAGCGAGGACTACATTTCCCGGCATGCTTTGCTACAGATAGCCGGAAACGGAAGTGGTCAGACTGTTGTCTGTGAACATGGCTGCCTGCACCGGGTGGCTTGTCAGGAGGCTCCGACCGGTGACAGTGACATGGAGGAGACCGCTGTGTACAGGAGGTGAGGCCGCGAGTTCGATCCCCGCACGGTGACTCCGTTATAGTGAAATACCGGAATATTACTGATGTTCGTGACATTAGTTTCCGTGTGAGAAACGTGCTTATTGATTTATAATAATGACACTAATGTCATTATATGAACACACTGCACAATAACATGGCTGTGTATGTTAAATACATATATAATAAGTATATGGCAAATACATTCATGGCCTACAGTATTAAGTATGTAAATGTTACTTTTACAAAACAAAATATTAAAAACAACAGTATAATTTGTTATACTATGTATCTTATATCTAATTCTGCCCCAAAGAGCTGACAATCTTGTGCTTTGGTGTATGTACAGAGAGTGACCTTGCCAGGGATGGGACACAGGATGTGATGGTATATATGTGACTGGCAGCTACCATCACAATGATGTCTGCATTGGTTTGATGTTTGTATATATATATATATATACACACATTGGTTCATTCCCTGACATCTGGCCAAGGCACAAGAGGCTGTCTCTCTGTGTTTCTTGATTTGTTGTTGTTGTTGTTGTAGTCATTCAGCTCTCCGTGACCCTATGCACCACAGCACGCCAGGCAACTCTTCTGATCTGGGCTGCATCAAGCTCATGTTCAATGCTTCACCAATCTCATCTGTTTATATCTTCATCTGCCGTCCCCTTTGTGTGCCTGCAATATTTACTAGCATCAGAGTCTTCTCTAGGGAATCCTGACTCCTCATGATATGTGCTAAATAATTGAACTTCAGCCTCATGATCATAACTTCCAGTGAACAGTTTGATTTCATGTAGTACTGCTTTATTGGATCTTCTTGCAGTCCAAGGTTGAGTTTTCTCAAGCACCACAATTAAAAGGAATCAATTCTACAACTCTCAGCTTTCTTTATGTTCCAACTCTCACATCAGTATGTTTCTACTGGGAATACCATAGGTCTAACTATGCAGACCTTTATTAATAGTGTAATATCTTTACTTTTTACTAGCTTGTACAAGGTTGCCATATCTTTCCTCCGTGGAAGCAAACTTCCTTTAATTTCATGGTTGCAGTCACCCTCTGAAGAGATCTTGAGTCCCAGCGTTTCTTGATAGCAATGTCTTAAAGTGCTACCATGCTAAGTCCTGCCATGTAAATGGGTTTGTGTAGCGTGTACAGCATCTTGTGTGCTAGTAATATGATTGGTTCTAATGAAATCTTTATATCCTCTCCCAGATTCTCGTGCCTCGCAGCACAAGGTTCCAACGTTCACAGACACAGATGTGCAGAGCCTGCTGAAGAAGATGACAGGCCTAAGGTTGGAGAAGGTCTTCCAACCACAGAAGCAGCAGTTGAAGCCGCCATCTTACAAACTACTCACAGATGAGCAGTATCAGCAGGTGAGATAAGTAGCCATTCTCCTTCCCTGTAACTCACTGAACCAGCAGTCAGTCTAATCCTCCTGTATTCTTCCAGTCTTTACAAAGGGCAGCTGGGGCGGCTGAGAAGTACCTGGAGATGCCACCAGTGCTGAGTGAGCGGAAGCCGATAGACGAAGTCTTGGCTAAGGATGATATACTCTGTGACATAGAAACCTCCAAATATGTGTTTACTGACATTACGTACAGCACGCCACACCGGGTGAGTAACTATATATCTATAAATAAATAAATAAATATATATATATATATATATATATATATATATATATATATACACTGTGATTAAAGGACTAACAAGCAGTAACAAGAGGAGCTTGTTTTATGCTCTCATCATTAATACATTTAATGTTGATTAAGTCACTGAATATTAATTTCATTAATTATCAGTGTCCAATTAAAACATGGTCTTTAAGCAATATTTAAAAAAGCATATTGTTCCTAAGTCCCCTTATATACACACTAGATCTTTTAGGAATTTTATAATAATAAGGACATTTCATATTTGTGCTATAAATGTGTTTAGAAGCCCTCTCCCCTATCTTTATTAGGGTCTGTTAGTAAATTCCCTTAAAGGACTCTCTGAAAGTACTACAGCCAGAGGTATATAGAAAGTCATTTTAAACACTGTACTTTTGTTTGATAGTGTAATTGGGGAAATGTATTTATATCAATTTTTAAGGACCATTGTAGGAAAATGGATTTGCAAAGCATGTAACTATTTAGTGACATTGGCGGGTATGTAATCTATGCACATAAAAACATTCTACACCAGGGGTCGTCAATCTTTTAATACCAACCACCCACTTTCGTATCTTTGTTGATGGTAAAGTTTCCTTACCGCCCACCAGTCCCACAGTAGCTCAACAAGTGCAAAGTCATTTTTAGATAATGAACTAAATAATCACTTGATAATCACTTTCTCTACTTAAATTAGCCCTGATTCATCCATGTGTATGATTTAATCTGTTTATATAGGATATAATGCATTCGTATTGGGCTACTGCACAAGGTAATAATGTTTAGTGCAGGCATGCCTGGTTCCATTTTGTAGATAATTATTGTATTGCATGGCGATTCTGACACTGTTATTTAAGAGGATAAACAAGACACATAGAGTGAGCGAGCAAACATCTTGCTTCCTGATACTGCCCCCAGAGCCTCCAGCATAAGCACCAATAGGCTGGCAGGAGCCCTCAGATGGAGATGGCTTCCCCTCATGAGTTAGAACAGGGTATAGTTCTGTAGCCCATTGGGGGTGCAGTGGGGAATACCCTCTATAGGACTACTCTACACACTTACAGAGGGGGTCCAAACTCGCTTCTGTTTGTATCCATGTACAACCCTCCCAGCAGGCGGTGCAAAGTTGCTGAGAAGGGGAGGCAGAAGTTCCCAGATTCTTCTGTTTAGCTGCTCTTAATTTTACTGACAGATAAAAAGTGCACTCCACAGTGCTGCTGCTTCTCCTCTTCATCCCGTCAATCTCTCCTTTCCCCTCTTCCTTGTCTTTCTCTCCATATCAGCTTACCACCCCTTCTCATTTCTCTCTCCCACTGCTTGGAAATCCCAAACTTAGCACCAAAATGGAATCCAGGAGCTGGACAGGGCAGATCGCGTGACCCGCTTCTCCACCAATTGGGAGTGAGCCTTGTTGGGCGTGAGAGCCGGGCCTTACTAGGGACGCAGCCATAGGCTGTGACTCCACCTAGTGATTACCCCTCCAAGCTTGAATCGACCACTAGTGGGCGGTATGGACTAGGTTTACTACCACTGTTGTAGACTGTGATCATTTTAGAAAACTTTTGGATTCTCTATGGATAGAGAAATTAATTTTCACTTTATTGCATTGAGCTGGGTCGTGATGGATGGACGGAGGTGTAGGAGAGAAGGAAAGGTCTCAAAGATTTGTCAGATAATTGGATCTGATTGAAATGATTACTACCCATTCTCACGTCATGCCCAAAAGCAGATGCTTAAATCACTATATGTAAGCACAATTCCCTAGAAATGTTCCTCTTATACCCAAAACTTCCACAAAAAATGGCTTCAGGGTCTGTCAAACATTTTTTTTAATCATGCTCCTAGTCAGACTCCGTATTCAAACGTGTATTTTTTTCATTGTATGGTCGTGCTTTAACACTTTTGTTGTAAAAATTTAATTAAAAATTCCTTTTTTACTTTTTCATCCCTTGTCTATTATGTATAGACATCATTGTCCATTTGGTGGTCTGTTTTTAAGCATTTCACCAGAAGTCTGAATATTATTTTAATTAATTTTTTTAATAAAGTAAAAAAAATTATCTAGGACACTGTAATCACCACATATGTGAGTGCTAAAGAACACACCCCAATGCAAAGGGATGAGGAGGTTAAAACTGTTTTTGAACTTCTAAGTAACTAAATGTTTTTAATAACATTTATCTAATAAGTATTTGATTTTTACCAATTGGATTAAAACATACTAAATAAGTTTTATCACAGGGAAATATTATCATGTACCCCTACCCCTGTGGTTTTGAAAATCTACTTTTCCAAACCACATATGCTGTCATACTAAGTATTACATCTTATTTTTGGCTATAGGAACGGTTCATAGTGGTACGAGAGCCAAATGGTGTCCTGAGGAAAGCAACATGGGAGGAGAGGGACCGTATGATCCAGGTGTACTTCCCCCGTGAGGGACGCAAGCTGGTTCCACCACCCGTGTTCAGAGAAGAAAACATGCAGGTAACCTACCACTCCATGAGATGTAAGAAACCCTACCAGGTGTCACAATACTATATGCTGAACTCATGGTTATTCATCCCTGCAGGTCTTGTTCCAGCAAGATAGACACGAAGAGCTTCTGAGCCGATGCTTGGTCCAGTTTGAACCAGATTCCGGAGAATATATCCGTGTAAATATTTCCCCCACAAATACATCTTTAATATTTGAGCACTTCATAATCTTACCAGTGTTATATCCTCCGTTACTGTCCTAGGTGCATCATCAGACATATGATGATATTCTCCTGCATGGCAAATATGATCTACTGCGCTCTACGCGGCACTTTGGTGGGATAGTGTGGAATCTTTGTTCTCGAAAGAAGATAGATGGACTTCTCATAGACATGATCCAGAGAGACCTGTGAGTAACAGAATAAAGAATGTGAAAGACCATTGTCCCATCCGTCTGTTGCTCTTACCTCCCTAAAAAGCTGTTCATTGTACATGGTAATACTCATTCTTAGCTGTTCATGAAGAACTAACATTTATTACATTTGTTTATTTAAATTTTTCATAGGTGGAGTCATAGTAGGCAATAATAATAGTAGGAATATTCAAAAACCGTAGTATGGCATAATAGTAATACTAAAACATACAAGAAAAGTACATAGAAAGTAATGTTGTTGAGCATAAGCCATATTTATTTAATGTTAGCGTATTTACCTTTTAGAAGCCATTTTCTTGTATATGACATCTTAAAGGGACTCAGTCACCTAAAATCAAGTGTAGTTTTTTTTTGGGGGGGGGGTTATTCTTTAAGAGCATGAGAATTTGGCTATATCTTGTATTAATACTGTTTTTTTTTTCTCTAAAGTGCATCATTCTTGATAAATTCAGTATTATTTGTACTGCATGTTTATGCAAATAAGCAGCTCCTGAAGACTAATTAGCTGCCTTGATGTGCTTATTAAAATCACAGTCTGCTTGTCTTTATCTGTGGTGGCCAAAACAAATGCAATGCAATCTGTATGTTTCAGGAATTATTTATTCTATGGCAAATTAGTAAATAGAACATATAGCCATTTGTAATGCTCTATAAGCTTCTTCTTGAAGTGACTAATTCCTGACATTCCACTGTCCTTCTTCAACTTTAGAGCATGATCTCTAAGTCATGCACTTATTTTTCTTCCCAAAATATTGTTTCTTGCTTTGTTTAATTGAAACCGCTTTTCGCGTGTGGTATAACACTGTGTGTTTGTGTCTCCAACTACTATTGTTGTTGTTATATTTGTAGAGCTCTGGTAGACTATATAGCATTATGGTACAATAAAATGTAAATTATTATATATAATATACAGATTGGTACGGAAGGAGATGAAGGACCTACTCATGAGATCTTACAAGCTACACTTACACAACATACCGATACGTGCACTACTCACAATAATATTTTAGGGTATATAAAGCAATTGGATTTATATTTTAGATTCTTTGTAAAGTCCCCATTAGACAGACACTCACTCAAGCTCATGTATATAGAATGTAACTGATAAAATGATTCATCCTTATTTACATAAATACATCTAGCCTGGGATACATTGGCATTTTTATGTGGTATTGTTATTTATTTATTTTTTTTTGGTTATGTTACTTCACATGGTATACTTTTTTATGTTATGGTTCTCATGTTCGGTATTCTCATTTTAGAGGTTTTAATACTTGCAATTTGATGTCTAAAGAATATTGGCCTATCCAGGTGTATATAAGAAATAGATATTAATGTAATGGCACTGCCTCGTTTGTCGGTGGCTGTTCCCAGCACATTGAAGTCATTGGTGATTTTGTTTTACATCTCAGGCTGGACGATGCTGTTGGTTTACTCCATTTGTATAACATGCTGCACCCGGACACAGAGTGTGCGAGGGAGTCCCAGGGAGTCCATGGCGCACAGCTCATTAAGGTAAGATTAACACTACTGTACTTGGAGATGCATCTAACTGAACATAACAGCATGCAATCATTATAAGTGAAAGCAGTTGGTATGTAACAAAGAACATAATATGAACATAAGTTCAGACACGTACTATAGATCACTTGTTTGTCAGGGGGGGGGGATCACTTTTCAGAGAAAATAATACTTTTAGTGAGCTCTATTATTTGTTTTCCATATTTTCCTGTAGCTCCTCTGCTTGCCTTAGGGTTCCTACTGGTACAGAAGGTGTAGAGGGTCTTGTATGATCTAAGTGGGTTAAGGATAGTAGACACAAAAGGAAAGGGAGTTCCTTGTCTGTTGCCCAGTGAGGCAGCAGGGTCCATGCATATGAGGTGGTCACTGTCTTGTGGAACAAGTTGGGGAAGGTTTCTTTGTATAGTTGGATTTTCAGGGAGTGTTTGGAGCTGTGAAACGTGGCGGAAAGTCTGACATAGCTGCATAAAGAATTTCACAAGGTGCGGGCTGCACGAGAAATGGACTATATGGAGACATATATTGTGGGAATAGCATGGGGTGGTTAGGGGGTATCCGGAGATGGTCTGATATGTAGGAGGATGCAGTGTTGTTGAGGGCTTTGTTGGAGAGTGCCAGGAATTTGGGAAGTCAGTCAAGGGTTTGGCAGAGTGGGGCAGCAGATGAGAAATTGCTGTTTAGATATATGAGCCTTGCAGAGGTATTTGGGATTGATTGTAGGGGGGAAGAGTCTAGTAGGGGGGAAGAGTCTAGTAGGGGGAAGGAAAGTTAGGGTTAAGTTGCAGTAATCAATGAGGGAAATGATCTGTGAATGAACCAGAATTGTTGTTATTTGTGTGGGAAAGGGACAGATGTTTTGGTTAGTGATTGGATTTGGGGAGAGAGAGTTATGAATCCAGAATAATCTCAATGCAGCAAACATGTGGTGTACATGTGGTGGAGCAGTTGTCTGATCTAGGGAGGTTGGGATTATTTGACATGTTTATTTGTAGGTTGTGAGAGGTCATTATGGTGGATATGTTGGAGAGACAAGTGGTGATAACAGAGAGGGAGATAAATCAGGAGAGGAGATGTAGATTTGAGTACAATCGGCACATAGATTATACTGGAATACAAGAGATTATTAGTCTGCAAACGGTGTTGGTGTAGATTGAGACGCAAGGATGCAAAACAGAGCCTTGAGGTATCCCAATAGTGGTGGTGATGAAGTTGAACTCAAATATGTAACACTTTACCTTGGTGCCATCTTTGGAAGCTCTGATGAGATCCCTTTTAATATAGTGTACTAGGGCGCTTAAGGATATATTAAAAATAACATTGGAGTGATGTCTAAAGCATATTGTTCTGGCTTTTTTTTTGTCAAATTCATTCCCAAGAACTTAAACTCTAATAGACCATGTTACAAAAGTGTAAGGCTATTTCTTGTCAAATACTTATCTGTTAATCTCTACAGATCTTTGTAAAAACGGAGGCTCAGAAGCCAGGCTACATTGAGCTAGCACTGCAAGCATATCAAGAATCGGTGAGCGACGCGGCCTCATCCTGACTGAACTGAGGGAGATGAACTTGTACACATTGAGACACCACTTCTGCTCCATGTGATCCTGTTTTACCACCACCGTAGCATTATTTTTTGTTACACAAAGATTACAACCCTCAATGAAAGATGAAGTGTAAAGTCATCAGTCTTGGAGTTGTGTGGAAAAGTGATGGACACGGTTGTGGATCTGAGAATGCAATCTCTGGTGCATTGTCAATCCTATATATTGCTCATTCATAGAGTACCAATTTATAATTAAAGATATTAAAAACAAGTAGCGCTGTTTTTCTATATCCTAAATATAGTGATCCAAAGATGTGTGGGGTTGTAACCATCGATATAGTGTAGTGTGTATCCAAAGGTTATAGTAACAGTTGAGGGTAATGTCACTGAATGTAAAACAATGTAAGGTGGATCGTGCCCAAAGGATATGTTCAGTTTAGCAGATACGTGAATTGAAAATCTCCCCACTTTTTACACCAAAATGTGATTACGCCGGACTCCCACCAGTTATATCCTCAGAAAGTGACAATTTGTATTCAGTAGCGCTCCAATGGTTTTCAGTGAAACTACATGACATTTTGCTTTGAGACCTTATTACAACACATTTCATCCCCAAACATGATTATTCAAGACAGGACGTAGTCCCCATCTCCAAGACAATCAATATTTGACAGACCTTAGGGTCCGAGACTTGGGGCCTCATTCAATTGCAATTTGGCCAATTGAATCGGGCTCTAAATAAGCACATAGCATATTTTTTTTTAAATAAGTTTTTAGTTATTAAAGACCTTGCTTTTGGATAGAAGTTCACTAACTAAAAACTTCTTTGCAAAATATATGCTAAGTGCTTATTTAGAGCCCTATTCAATTAGCCAAATCGCAATTGAATGAGGCCCTGAGTGTATACCTATTAACTAACGCAGTGTCTTAGGTTTAGTGATCTGTGCAGGACTTGTTCTGGTAAGTGGTCCCTTTGTGGGAGTCTTTTATTCAGTCAATTATTCGCTAATGCAATATTGCACTAGATGTGGTGCATCTTTTTTTCTTTGATTTCATCTAATATTAAAGAAAGTTACAGATGAAGACACTATACGTATAATCCTTGATGTACAAGTGTACTAGTTGAGGATATGGGATGTTTATTCAACAATCCAACAAAAATGTTTTTTTAGTTCTTATTATATGTGTTTGAGGCAGATTGTACATAAAGAGCTGGTGATACACACAAGTCAAAGTAACACATGGAAATAAATATAATTACAATTGGCTGTAACTAAAAATACTAAAGTGGAAGTGCCTTAAAATTGATATAGAAATTAGTTGTTATGTTTTAACCTCCAATTGAGGGGCATTTTCAGACACTAAAAGAATCCACTCAAAACATATTTATAACTTAAAGTAAATTAAAAGATAACCATCTGACTTCACGTGTTCTGAAGGTGCAGCAGCTTAGTGTGCGGCTGTAATGGGTTAATTGAACATAAATGATACACGGTTTGCCATAACTTACCGATTCCAATTTTGCAGACCTATAATAAACATTATTGTGTCTCACATGTGAAATACAGGGTTTGTTACTCTGTCATTTTGTAATGAAAGCCCTCAGAATACCTTATCATATGGTACCCAATTTAGAAGTCTGAGCTAATATAGGAAGGATATGGATTCAGGCAGTTACAACTGCGCTATATTCACTAAGGTGCAAGGCCTCTCATTATGGAGTATCATTTACAAGTTCAAGAAATCATTCACTTGTCAATATATGTTCCACAGAACGTCATAAATTGACAAGATTTGACCTCGCTATTGAGAGATCCCTTGCCTTGATTATGCCTGTTATAAATAGCAGTCCTTTTAGTAAGATGCGCCATTCCTCCAATATAATCTATTAAAAGAATATTGTAGCAAGAGTACAAAATGTACCAATAATGTAATTTTTAAATCATAAAATCTAATGAAAACCTTTAATAAGCATGTCCAGACTTTTCTAAGTGAAGGTGGAGTGGGGTAGAAGGTGTTAATTATTTCAAATCTCGAGAAATGCACCGAGTAACAAGTGACTATATTAATATTTTTATCCCTTCCTTGGTTCTAGCACATTTCCAGCACACCACCGTCTGGCGCAATCAGTCTCCCCAGAAAATAATAATTTGAAAGGAAAACTCATCTAAAACAAACATATCTACTTTACAATGTCACTTGTGTTTAGAATTCCCCAAATGTGGAATCAAATACATGCTCATAAAACAAGATGCTGAAGCTAGTTGATGTGGAGCCACCATTGTATGGACTAGTCTTAAAATATAGCCACTAATTTCCATCTTAAGGAACCTTACCCTACTGAGGAGGTTTGAGAGTTGATATCAGAAGAATGACATGCAGGAGGGATTCAGACATCCTGGTACTTCCAGAGAAAGAGATAAAGTACCTACAGGGATATAATATACCACTAAGAGGTGTTATTTTGATGAGGGGGCTTAGAGTTTATTTGATGCCATCTTCAAGTTACAGACAAGCTCTAGGCCTGAAGCTTGTAGTAAAACACAGATACCCTATACTACAATAAGTAGTTCTCGTATGCTTCAAGGAGTAAAACCATGTTAGCTTAGTGTCTTGGTTTAAAAAGGAGCATTTCATTCTCCGGCAGCCATGAAGTTTGTGAATGGAATTAATTAGGTGAATACACAATTTAAACGTTGTCTACTTTTAGATATCTCATAAATGATGGAGGAATACAGGAATAAGTAAAAGGATTACCGCTAATCCATTTTAGTGTACATAAGCATACTCAAAGATACATTTTGGGGTATTTCGCCTGCCTTAGATATACAAAAGATTAGAAGAATTTAGCACCAGCCTGAAACAAGGGGTGAGTCTTATATTAAGGGGTGCTGAGTTTGTGTGGTGAACCTAATGTGCATTTTTTTATACTTAATACCATCAAGTCTGCTTATCTGCATGTCCCATTTAAAAAAGACATTCAGCAATTTTAGGTTTGCCAAAGCTCGCTCTACTATAAACACAAGGCCTTTCTTTCCAGAAATACCATTATAAAGGACTCGGCCAGGGAGTGATTTCATACAGTAATCCTCAGAATCTTCTCAAAAACTTATCACGATTCCACCCAATATTACCATTTCTCTAGTGGTATAAGGTAGTGCCCTGCCTCAGTACACAGTTCCCTAAAAAGTTATCACGTCTTCCATCCTCATGCTACAGACCGCATTTTGTGGCAAAACCACATCCACTATCATTGCTGTAACTTGTTATAGGACAGTCTCAGTGTCAAAAAAAGGATTGATTCTATTCATCATTAAAGGGATATCTAAGTTTGCTGGATTAATACATTTCTGCACTCTATAGGCAAAAAGCAGCCTATATGCATACAGCACCTCTAATAAAACATTTTATTTTTATTAATATCTAAAATCCCCTCTAATTATTGTGTTGACACCTCCAGAGGGTGTCTACTACACAAGTTCCTGATCCCCATCCAATCAGCATCTGGGGAGAAATATTAACCCACTATTTACCTGCTCTTGCTTGCTCAGCCAATAGTAGAGTGCTGTCAGCCTCCCATCCCTGCTTCCTGTCTATGTTGTGCTGTTGCCATAGCAACTAACAGTGCAATGTCTCAAATCTTTCATCTAACCGGATTGGCCAAAACAAATTATGGAGGGGGTGTTAGCCTTCATATTAAAGTGCCAGAAATTACAATAGATTTTGCTAACTTGAAGGTAAGTGTTTAAATGTTTATTTTGGTATTTTTTCATATACTATTAATTCTCCTCTATCAGATGCATTCAGGAAACTTACATATCCCTTTAAACAAAAAGTTATAATTAAAGGAGACTTGTAAACTCCTGGACAGTTTATACTAGGCTTGACTGGAGCAGTGACAATATTATAACCTTCATTTAACTTAATCGTACACAAGGACAGTTTTGAGTAATAACCTTTATTTTTCAGTTAATGCAGATAAACAAAAGGTTTATTTGGAACATAACAGAGAACATGAATTGTGAGTGAAGAGAGGAGCTGACAAGGAAATATACAAGAGAGGCTCTGTTATCTGCACTCACAATAAAGATGACGCTACAGGCAGGAGTGCAATGTCTGTGTGGCGTGGTCGATGCCAAGTTACTACACGGCCTATGACTCAACGAAGGAGACAGGATTTGGTGATTTGGTCACTTAAATAAAAAACTCTGAACAATAGATTTATTCGTCAGAAAGCTCGTCGTCTAAATTGATATCTGTGGTGTCAATATCATCCAGCTCCATGTTATCCAAATCCTCCTCCAGGTCCAGGAAAGCCTGAGAATAGCAGAAGAGATGATAAGGGGCACAGAGGCAGTGATTCAAACAGTAGAAACACAAGGGCATGAAGTGAAGTTTCATTTGTTTTAAAAAAGCTCACTTATCTATGTAAAAGTGATCAGTCGTACCTAGTGAGGACTCGATTACATGACTCTCATAAGACATCTTACAAGGGAACTTTGCATGCAGGTAGCTTAGTAGCTTTTACATTCTACTGGCAGCAAACCCTTACTAGTGACCGCCATGTATAAACTGTTCTGAGCGCTACAGGTCATTGCATAGCTGTTACATGGCTCCCATAAAAGCTTACTGACAATCCTAAGTGTTCTCGTAAGGTTCTGCGAGTCCTCACAGTGAGACAAATTCTTAAGTATAAAACCAACATCCTGTAAGAGGAGAGATGTCCCTTAAGAGAACACTTACCAGGCACAAAGAAGCATTTTCAGGACTTCAATTAAATACAATTAAAGCCTACAAATTATAAACCATGAAACACGCCTTTCTAATGGGTAATCCAGCTATATACAATACTAAAACATAATCAAATAAATCAAAGTTAATTACAAATACCTGCTCACACAATTAAAGACTGAACCCCAACTAATGCAAAGTCACAAATCATTAATACATCTCCACACCTGACCTACACATGTATTTACAATCCCCTGAATAGTTCTATCTTAGCATACCCTGTGTATCCCCTACCATTTAATACCAAATAAAATAAAAAGTGAAATTAATAAATAATGCGATATGTGCAAACTGCAGTGTCCATATGCAATAATAGGAAATCTCAACATGTTAATGTTTGAGAGCAAACATGTAGTTATGTTACAATCTTTACTAAGGTTCCTTAAAGGACCATTTAATTTGGTACATCCCTTAACATATATTTTATATATATTTACATGTGTAACTGGCACGCTGCCAGACAGACCGACAGCAAGCTCCAGTGCAGAGAGCAAAGGAAAACTAGAGTGAACTCTTTATAAATTCATCTGTGCATAGAACGGAGTGTTAAAATCTTTGAAATAAGTTACTAGTGGGTTAACTGCTGGGCTGTAGGATTCCTGAATGCCAAGAAAAACATATTAATCATTCTCTGCACCGGAGCTCTACAACTGCCATTGTCGGCAGATATCATTAATCATTGATTAGTCAGTGTGTTTTTTTTTTTTTTAACTGTTAGAAGTGTAATTAAAGAAACAAAATAGATAATTTTAACATAAAATCTTGTGCTCTTTCACACCATGAAGAGCACTATTGGTGCAGCAACTGGCCTTTAATTTGCCTGGGGTTGCTAACTGGGTCTGATTGCCTCTGACTGCTAGCTTCCTGAGAAAGCTGGCGGGAGCCATGGAATAGCAATTTAAATGATCTTGTAAGAACTTCTGTAGCTTCATAGCACTCTTGTGAGAGTGCCTTGGGAGCCATGTAATTAAGGGCTTTATTTTTATTTTTTTAATTACGGCTCTAGGTTTGTTGAGAGCAAAGGATACTACTTTAAGTTCAATTTCTGTTATTAACATTTAGAATGCTGAGCGGACTGGACTCGGTCAAAGTTTAAGAGACAATTTAATCCAACTGCAGCTGTGTGACCGTTGTATATGAACTTTTATAAAGCAACCAGCATTTAGGTGAAAGTTCCCCTTTAAGACATTGTAAGACAGTGGTACCAAGCACAGAAAAAAAGACAGAGATGTGTAGAAAGAGCCAAATAGGATACACACAGGACAGGGAACATGTAGGCATGTATACACTGTATATATTCTTTAATAAATACAATGCACACAAAATACAACAAAAAGCAGGAAGGCTGAAAAGATCATTGCCCCAGAGAGCCTTGAATCACAGTAGGATGTAGATAAACAAACAAAGCAGGTAAAAGAAGTTACTGCAGTGATACCATGTTAAAAATGTTACTATAGCGTGATTCATGTAAAAATGGTTATAGGTTTGGAGAATAGTAGAGTTTGATGTTGCTAAGTGTGAAGGTGCTCTATAGAATAATAGAAAGATTATATACAAAAGATTCATAGAAGCTGCTGATATTAGGCTGCTGTGTAATAGAAGCATATATAAATCAAAGCAAGGAACAGAGAAGTTGAAATACTGGAAGGCTGGAAAGACAACTTCTTAGCTCATTCTAAGCTTCGTAAAAAGTAAGAACAAGAAGTTCAGGAAAATTGGAGCAGGTGGCGTTTTAGTTGGGTGGCGTTTTAAGTTGAAGAACTAAACAGACTGCAGTGGGAGGGATAGGAAACAAGTAGAACTGTCAGAACAGAAGGGGGGACAGAGAAACCAAGAGCAATGCAGAAGACATGGAGGACGTGATGAAGCACTGCAAAAAGGTAAAAACAATGAGGGACAAAGACATAATAAACCACACAGCAAAAAAGAAGCGTGAAGACAAATAGTGCAATGAGAGAAACTGAAACAGTGTAAAAGTATGATAAGAATTGGATATCATGAGACAGAAAAAAAGGAAAAATAGTAACTGGCAGAAACATGACCAATGAGAAACACAGTCAAGACTGGTAGGTACTGTACAAATACAATAAGATGTACAGAGGTACATGAAATATGGAAATACTATTATATACATCCACCTCTTGCAACAGTCACTTACCTTGTCCTCTGTGCTATTGGGAGCTGGGGCCTGTGTGTCTGGTATTGATGGGACTGGCGTAGGGATAGGGATGGGTACTTCTGGGGTAGTTTCTACTGCTTCTTCCTCTTCCTACAGCAAGAAACAGGGTGAGGATGCTGCATGTTGTAAGGTGCAAATCATCCAGCTATGGGCTGTGTGGTATATCATTTCTATCTGTCCTTGTACAAACTACTTAATGTCCTTTATTGGAAAGGCATTTTCTATTTAGTGGTGATCACAGCAAAACTCCTAACATTTTCTGTTTTTTGAGCCACAAAATATGAACGTAAGCTCTTTGGAACAATGACAGTAAACTTTTGAACAAAAGCTTACAGATATCAAGTAATAAAAGAAATATGTCAAACAAGCCACGTTTTATAAAATGTATAAACAATAAAACTAAACTTAGAATAAAGCACAAGTCTATTGGCTTTCCTTATATTGTGTATCTTCATGTCCTCCTAGTATGTGCAGTTTTTAATATCAATTTCTGGCTTTAACTCTTTGTTCAATAACTCACTGTGGAGGCTGCTTCCTCAGATGGTATGAAATCCTTTGCTTCAGCCAGGACATTTCTTTCTTCATTTGGCTATAAAGTGCAAAAAACATTTTTTTTTACTCCCCGAGCAAGACAGACTCTGCACATTCCAGGTACTACTGTATGTACAATCTCAATTCAGATGTGTGCGTTGGTTCATACATAATCTATATGCTGAATCTTTAAACAATACATATGGTAATAACAGCAATAAGGTAATAAACATGAATAGAAAATGTAAGCTTCAATTAAAAATGGAAACCCAGTAAGTGGTTCTATGTTTATCTAAACAATGGTCAAGAGTTCTGGCGCTCAGTGACATGCAAACGCGCATTACTTACAGTGACATGGCTATACTCCCTTGCAGGGAGAAGTGCGCTGCTTTTCGTCTTCAAAAACTGTTCTCCTAAGAATGCTTCTTTTAGGCCAGGAAAGAGATTCTCGTATTCTGTGGGGTCAGCCAAAGAGTCTGCAGCCTTTTGGTTGATCTTGGACAGATTCTCTTTCCACAACTTCACCACCCTAGGAAAAAAGATTTGGGTTTGAAAACCTACATTTAATCCTGGTGCCTGCCTTTTCACACTCATGTCTCAACACAAATGCCATTCACTCACCAGAAACCTTCATGTTTATGTCACTCTCATAAATGTGACCCTGCCCATTAAATGTCTGTCAATCTCTGTTTTTTACACTGCCAATCCATAGTGTTTTCCAGAGAGTTTGTTACCTGGACACTTGGCTTGGTAGGTAGGTTCTTGCTAGAAATGCTGCCTCAGGCAATCGTCCTGTGGAAATCAAGAGCTCCAGGCAAGTGTCCAGTCTGAAAATAAAACACAGAGTAGCAAAAGATGTACACATCATCCTTTCAGAGAATTAGCTAGACAAAAGAAAATCACTATACTATGAAGGAGGAAACAAGATGGAAATGCTACCAAAAGGATGGCAAACATAATCAAGAGTAATAAAGCATACTGCACTGTAGTATGTGCATGTATTGCTGGTACTTCCTGCTAGGTTTAATGCTCATCCACAGATCTTTATCATAAAGTGTGTACCAGGAACAAATAATTTCTAATTTAGCTACCTCAGGAATGGTTTCAAATCTTTTGTATGTATATCAGATGTTGAGAGAGAGATTGTTAAATATTTTAAATTTACTTTTTATTCATTTCTACAATCATTACGGTTTACAGTTAACAATGCATTTCTGTTTCCTTTTAAAATTGAGCAAATTAAACAAATAGGTGCTTTATGACATGAGTGCATGATATAGGATTAGTGCCGTCATGTACTTACTTCCCCAGTAAGAAGTAGCTCAAAAAAGCTACATTATTCTTGCCATCTCTCTCAGCCCCTTCAGCCAGCTTGTTCACCATTGTGGCATTACCAGAAGAGGTTGCCAGGAGTAAGAGGCCTCCATAATCCTGAGCATTGTGTAGGCACTCTTGGGCCAGTCCAAACTGGCATTTGCTGATGGCCAATTCTGCCAACTGCTTCCATTTCTGCTCCGACTGTGTGGGATAAAGAAAATACATTATCCAGATGCGATAAACACATCCACCTCTCTCACTGCGCTGATCTGTTAGTGAAAATAATCCTTCACTGAAGCCTCTGCTTAACAATTTGCGCATTTAGGGCACGGAAAAACTCTCTGCTACCCTTATTAACCAGGTCAGGATAAGAGTAGGAATAAGTTACTTCTACTTGTGTCACATTAGTATTTTTCTTTACAGTGTAGTCAAAGTAAAACATGTTTGGTAAGCCTGGGTATAAATAGTGACATCTAGATAAGGTTGAAGCTGGAATTTTAAAAACCTAGATGATTAAAGGCATGCTATAATCTCTTCAATATATAGTTTTACTGCAAACAAAAATGAAAAAAAAATGAATTCTATCATAGGAAACAAAATTAAAATTCAGGAATGTCTTTTCCCTTCCACTACTCAGTCTTGGTTGAGATGGGTTGGATACTTCACCTCTGCCTCTACGGCCAGTTGGTGGGCAATCTGAAGCTCGCCTAACTGCAACGCAAGTTCAAATCGATGCTCTGGATCGGTAGACACAGCAAGAGCTTGTTGTTTGAACCCCTGCAGGTAAAAGGGAACAAAATTGTAGTTATTGACATAAACTTCTCCAGTCACTTCCCTAAAACATAACCTATCCCAGAGTCACACATTGTCATGTCCTTCTGTCATCACAACCGCCACTTACATTGGATAAAAGCCAGAAAAACACAATAAAAAATGACTACATAACCCAAATAAATATTATAACGTCTAGATCTCACTGTCACAAGTGCCTATTGTTGTCTCACCTGTTTCTCCAGGAAGTGAGCTACACGTGTCCTTTGCTCCTTGGGGATGGTTGGGATAACCTTGTCGGCCATACTGAAATCTCTCCTCATCACAGCTGTCTGATACTCCAGGACTGACACCAAAAGAGAGTAACTGACAATATTCAGCTCCTTGTCTCCCAGGTACAAGCGATTATCTTTGGGAATATAACCCAGCAAGTACATGGTCCTGTAAAGATATCAGAGCATTCAGACACTGACAAAACCAGCAATAACGAGGTGAAGACATGAAATGCACCAGGCAGTAGTTTTGGAGAGCACTTGGTCTTAAGTCATAAAAACATTAGTGAAAACCCACCATGGCAAAATTTTTAGTTTCAAATAAATGTAAGAGATACTGGCATACAAACACTGAAAGAGTCTACAAAAAATGTGTAAACAACCCCCCCCCCCCCCCAACCAAAAAAACATACATTAAATATTTGAAATGTAACTTGGGATCATTTTTCTTTCATTTTACAGATGTAGTAAGATAAGCAGATCACTGTGTGGTACTCTCATAAGGCAGAACAGTCACCAGGAGGGTTCTGCCACATCATTAAGTTAAAGGACTTAATGTTATTTTATGAATTCATAGAGACAACTAAGACATCCACAATTATTACATGCATTCCTTTCATTATTAAACTAGAAATAAAATATGTGTGAAAACATGAATGCAAGATATGTCTTTCAGTGTTAAGCACCACTGTCCCTTTAAGATCAAGGCAACACTCACCTCCTTAAAATTTGAGTTATAGCGTTACCGTTGTAATTCAAAAAGCAAACACCACATTTCAGTCTCATACACAAAACATGGTAAAGTGCAGTATTTAGGACAGGTGGATCATCACCCATATCTCCCTCCATTTGCTCTTACCTGTCTAAATGTGCGATGGTGACAATCTCTCCCCCCACGTAGTAATTCAGCCTGTTCACTGTGCTGGTGTAAATGAAACAGTCTCCAACCCAAAGACCAGTCTTCACTATTTCCTGGATTTCCCCAAGAACCTGGGGAAGTGAAAGAAAAACAATTCTGTTGTAAGATTACAACCACATCAGTGTCACAATAATCATCCTCTTTTGTAAATTATTGAGTGTAAAATAACTTGTTTACAGGGAGATGCTTGGCAATTCACTGTGCAGTTAAAGAAACAAAAGGTTTCTGGATTTCACAAGGAACAGAATATACATGTGTATCTATATATTTTGTGTACTTTACATTATTAACAAATGTTTAAAAACTCATTTTTTTCTGCTTAAAATATTACAAGTAGTTCCTAATTGGTTTTCTCTCTGCAGCTCATGTATCCAGCTTCTAAGTTACTGGGGATAACATCCAAGTTACAATATTCTGTAGCATGCTCCTTAAGAGAGGTCACTGAAAGGCTAATTTGAAAAACTTCACACTTCACGAGCTGAAGAAGCTACAGGGGGCAGACACAAACAGGCAAAAATGGTAAGATTTTAGGCAGAAAACACACAGACCTTTTAAGCACTTCTTAATAAAATAAAGTACATAGATACATAGGTATATTGTATTAAAATACACAAACATTCTATTTCCTTTAGGCTAATTTTCTTGTAGTATATTTTCAAATCAATGTAGTATCTATTCAAATTATATTTGTTCCTTTACATAAAAAAACACTCATGGATACAGTGGGCGATGATTACTTTGAAAGGCTTAAACATATTTTGAATAATACAAACATTATAATGAGAGTATAAATAGCTAATAATAATAATAATAAAGTCCAGCACTCTGATTGAATACAACTACATATATCAAAGTGTAATTCTCTAAAGACAACATTATGAACGGTTAGACATGCACAGTGTATGCTATTAAATTACAAGAATTAATAAATGGGTCAATGGCACATATTGCAAATCAAAACAAAAGTAAGAAGAAAAGATTTTATTCTGTAGACGGAGAGCAGGAAAACAAGGGAAGATGTAGTTTTTACAGATAGTGTGGTAGATTAATATATAGGTGCTAATAGTTCATAATAAAAATGCCAGCCAGAGTTAGTCCAAGAGGTTTTTATCCGATTTTAACATCTGAGCATCTTAGCCAATTTACATTTTACTGCCTTAGAAATTCTCTAGTCATCCGTTTAACACCCCTTACTTTACGTGCGAGTTTGGTCATAACTGTGGATATTTTAATTTATCACTATGGAAATGTATGTTAAGATACAAACGGAGTGCTATAATCACCTCAAAAGCATCCTCGATTCCATCCTCCGATACACCCTCATGAGTCTCTTGTGCTGTGGCCACTTTTTCAGACAAGTATTTGAGAATGAAGAATGATTCCTCTGTAGCAATGCAGACCAGTTCTCCAGAGTCCGACCAGAAAATCTGCAGGATGTTCAACATTCAAAGCATTAGCACCGACTATGCAAGGAAGGAGCAGGAGTGCGCTTTAATAGAAAATGTACTTTACAATAATCATTATATTCATGTGAAAATCAGTTAATAAAATGACAACTCATGAGGGCTTATAATTACACTGACAATTAATATACAGATAACGATTGACAGACCAACAAAAAAAAAAGGCTTTAGGTAATTACTATATTTCTGTAACTTCCTCTTTGTTAAACTGTATGCTTCAATCCTTAATATTATCTTGTACACATGCATCTCTTTAATTTATCACAATTACTTTCCATGCTTCATTTATTTTGTTTAGATTGAAATATTAACTTACGTGTTTAGGTTGAATTTCAATCCTGCGAACAAGTTCTGTGTTCTCCCAGTCATAGAAAGCCAAACCATTAACAGAGCGAACTCCCAGTAAGAAGCCACCATAGATACCTGCAAAAGGGATGACGTTAACAATGTACCAACATGGAGCCCACTTTCCTAATCCAACAGCAAGCTGAACATGCAGTGTGTATGTTATTAGTAAATGTGAAATATCCTGTTAGAATCCTATCACATTTTTGCTTTTGCATTAAGTATTTTGACCCAGGTTACAGCTAGCACCAGAGCACCAGTGGTCTGTTAGGACATCAATAATGTCTATAGGAAATAACCCTTGTTTGTAAAGTGAACTTTCACAGAGTGTATATGCGAATTAAATACATTCAATTGGTCTCTGACAACCCACCTTCAGCTCCAAAGTCTGGTTTGAAGCTCTTCTTCTCCTTGAAGTTCTTGAATATCTTTACCACGCTGTTACTTTCTCTAATGGCATATCTAGGGGTGGTAAACAACAGTGTGTGAATGGGGTGGTTTTTAAGGATAGGTTTAATGAGAACAGGTCACCATAGTATACATAAATATATAGGTAAGTATTTCTTCCAAGAAGTTACCAGTTACAGAAAGAACTATGGGAAATGGTGGGTCACAGATTTACTCCTTCCATTGTTATTAAAATACATTTACTAGGCATAACTAGGATACACTGTGTAAGTTATAAAACGTACTATTATCAAAATGCTGTAATGTACAAGTATCTGTGCTCCCGATTATCACCATACCACTCTAACACATCTTTTACCAACATTGGTGCTTTTGAAGTATTGTTTTATTAAGTAACCACTACTATTTATTATGAGCAACACCCTGCTAGTTTATGGTTTTTCTAAGCTTAGTAACAATAGAATGCAAAGTATTTGTCTTTTTACCTATTCTACGTTTAGTACAATTCTAATATCATTGACACAAAGCATGTTTCACAAGCAGCAATCGGCATATGAGCCTTGTGTGCCTGAGGCTCTGCAGCAAGACATTTTATGGGCTCAACAGGTAGGTTTCATCAGTGAGATGCCATTGTTCTCTCTAGGCACCAGCAAGCAAAGGGCCAATATAGT
This sequence comes from Discoglossus pictus, assembly GCA_027410445.1. Classification (NCBI taxonomy): domain Eukaryota; kingdom Metazoa; phylum Chordata; class Amphibia; order Anura; family Alytidae; genus Discoglossus; species Discoglossus pictus. The sequence continues at coordinate 376,449,576 of CM050165.1, forward strand.
TGTAGAGTATTCAGGGAGATCCCAAGATGTACTTTACACATTTTGCTTGAATGCAGAGATGCACACCTGGTGCAGGTGTAGTGTGATACACTTTAGAAGATTTCTCCTGTGTAATGATGCACATGAAAAAACTTAATAGACTGAAACCTGAGTTAGCACCATCAACCTTTGATTTTTTTAATTACATAAATAACTTTGTATTTAATAACTTTTTATTTTATCAATTATTTTATACATAACTTTTTAACTGCTTGATAGCTTGCAAAAATGCAAGCTAAACAAGTGGGTTTGACCAAATATTTACGCAAATAAATGCTACTTCTTAAAAGCAGATTTTAAAACTATACATTATACATAACTTTATGTGATTAATATTTTACTGAATGTTTGCACAGCATTAACAGAAAAACTCACTCAGAGGAATCATGAGCCCAGACAAACTCCTGTGCGGATCCAAAGCTCTTGTTTCTCAGGGCCATTGCAGTATAAATGATATATTCACCATCTCCACAGACTACCACAAACCTGAAATGCAAGAAGAGGGAAGTCAGTTTTTGCATTTTCTTATTTGCTCAGAAACTCAAAATTAACCTTACAAACGCTTTGCCGCCAATGGGCTCCATGTGAAGTTATCACTTTGTGAATAGTCTGGCACTTACCTCCCATTAGGATTATGCTGGATTGTCTGGGGGTATATTTCACAGCTACCCATGTCCTTGACTGCCAGTGGCAGCCTCTCTCCATCCTTGATCTCGGTTTCCCCCATAGCTTTTAGGTTGGCCTGCTGCACCTCGGAGTGCTTGGCCCAGATAATTTTCCCATTAGCATCCATAGACATTGCAGGCTCTTCACGTCCCAGCTAGGGATAGAAGAACACAAGTGTCAGATGGAGGTGTATCAGACACTAGACAGAAAGCCTGCATATGCACCACATTACTAAAGCTGCTTTATTCACCGTATCACTCAAATAATAAGATATAAATAAGGATTCAGAGAAATGACATTACAGTCTTCTTTTAATGTTCTATATTTTCACATGGATGGTTTATTAATACTGCTCCATGATCAAATTCATATATATTACAGCTTAAGAAAAGGCAGTTCAGAGCATGTGGGTGTTTATTAATTCTCCCTATATGGTCATCTTACTGGTTGGTTATCAAAAACAATATACAGTTCATAACACTATGTAAAATAGGTAAAAACAACAATAAAATATATTGCAAAGAGGAGAGAGCAAAGGGCCACATATGTTGTACTTGAGATCTATTTTTGAACAAAGTAATAAAAAAGATCATGCAGATAGGGAAATATAATACATTGGAAATTAAATGGATATATTCAAAGCAGCATAATATACACACACACTATATTTCATTATAGGATAGTATAAATAATGAATATATGTATAGAGGTTGTATTTTTCGTACAATTAGTTTATACAACCCACCTGGAAGAAATATAAGACAGATCAGAGTATAAAACAGGCCAAACATTAAAAAGGATAAAACTTTATAACAGGTAGGAATAATTAGAAATGGTAATGTAACTTATTATTTAGCAGTTTCATTACTAGCAAGCCTAGTAATGGATGCTCATGCGTTGTCTTACCTTAACGATGATGCTGCCCTCATCATATCCCAGAGCCACATTATTAGAGCCTCGAAGTCCAGATACACACCATACACGTTCCATGCCATAGTTGAGGGTACTCTCCAGACGGTAAGTGCTTGAGTGCCAAATTCTCACAGTACCTGTAAGAAAAATATATAAAAACAATAAATGGAGGTACATCAGAGAACAAAACTTATAGCAATGGTTGTAGATTAGATTAATGTAGTAGCCAAAAGTAGAAATGGCAAGAAAAGTAAAATACTTCTGCAGTGCTTAGGATAGACATAAGTTATGCTACATACTAAGAAAGTCAAAGAATGCAATATGCAAGAAAAGAGCAGCCATGCAGGAACAACTTTTCATATTCTAATTTTCCATGTAAATATTTTTTTACATTTGTTCATCACTTGCTTTTATGCAACACCTATTCTAATTCATTAAGGAGTTCCTTTAACGCATTAGTCTCTGTGTACTGTGTGTGGCTACATAGTGATTCAAATTAAATCTACGCACCATCTTCAGAGCCTGTGATGATAATGGGGAGCTCAGGGTGAAAGCTGACACAGGAAACATTCTGAGCGTGGCCCTCCAAAGTCTGAACACAAGTTTTATTCTGGAAGAAAGACACAAATTAGACAGAATTAGCTTTATGTATTCACACAAAATAGGGTACTCACAGCATGGAAGAACTGTTTTAATAACAGGCTGATCATATAGTGACTCTCCGTTAAAACTAGTAATAATAGCTTTATTTGAACCTGACTCCGTAAATGCTTCTAAGTTGTATATAATAAAGCAAGAACCACCGGATAAATAAGAAGCCCCGGATAAATGCAGCAGCAAATATGCTTTTCTACTTCTGGCTCTCAATATGAAAACAAAAAGCACCAGGCAAAATGTCCTGTAACCAACTATCAGCCACAACCAATCTAACTGAAAGATTAGATATATACACATCTGATAACCACTAAATTAGAGCACTTGTAGAATTTGGAAGTCTTAAGATTATAATTGTCACCAAATCTTTTCTATAGGGATTTTAGAACAAGAAAACCTGGTAAAAAATAAAAGTTACAAATTAATCATAGCCTTTATATTTGTCATGCTTATATACAATTATTGTGTACCTTAGGCTTCTATTTAAACTCCATTAGAATTAATCCACTGGCAGTTTTATGTGCCACATCCCCATTGTTCATAGTTTTATCCCACCTTATGAAATATGTAATTAAAACTAAAAAGGGTAGATTTAACATCAGCATAATTGTACATAAAAGTGATAAGTCAGAGGATGTATTATTTTATTTTTTTACATTCTAAAAACATACTGCCTATTTTAAAGTGTAGTTCTACAGTAATTTCAATCTTTGACCACAGTAGTTCTTTGAAAATATCAGAAAAAAGTTTTTTTATCTTAGAAATTACCATGTTTCTACTATAGTCAGAAAATCTGTGCATAGCCACCTAAACTGTGCATAGCCACCTTATACTTTACATAGATCCCTTTACATTTACTACTTGTTTTATAGCAGAGCCTTTAAATCCTGCTGGAATAAGGAGAATGCGTTAACCTTTCATGAATTCATCATTGTGTGAATGGTTATTGGCTAATATAAAAGTTAAACTAGCACAAACCTACTTCACAGACTCAAAAAAAAAAAAAAAGATTTGTGGCTAAGAGAAAGTGAAGCTAATATATAATCACACGTACTACAATGTTTACATATTTTAATAGGTCTACCATACAAATTAACATAGGGCTTCTGAAAGCAAAATTGATCTTTAATACACCAATAACATACATTGTTGTATCACTTTAAAGAACGAGCAACTGGAAGAATATAGAGCAAACTCAACAATGCCCTCAAATTGCTGTGAATCAGTGGAAAATTATTCATAATCAAAGAACAAAAAAGCGAAGTTTCCTACAGCTAAGTAAAGTAAACAGATTTGTTCTGTAATTTTGCTCCAATAAATGTCCACTGATTCACAGCAACTTGAAGACTGCTTAATATCTTCTATATGACCAACTTTAGAAAGATCCCGAAGAGTAAAACCTAGTCTTGTGGATGAATCCATGTGTATGCAGGTCTGTGTACTCTTAATATACCAAAGAGATTATATAGGAAATAATAAAAGAACGTATAACAAGAGCTGCTGCACAGTACATAAACACCGAAAAAGTTGAAGAAAAACGTGGGTGTGGAATCATATACCAAAAGGAGTATAATTTTGCTACATGTGGAGTTAGTCAGCTCTGGTTACATTATGCAGCTCACTTTGCAATGCTAAAACATCATGATCATGAGAGCGGACATCTGTTCATAGTAATTGTGAAAAGAGATAAAATGCACTCAAACAGTGAATACTTTATATTCAATTATCTTAGAGTCTTATCAGGAACAGATTTTTAAGTAAATATCCTTAAATAGAAAATCAAGAACTATGTTTGCTTCTCACCTGGTAGTCCCATATTTTCACCAGTCTGTCATCTGCTCCAGAAATTAGGTAAGGCTTATCACCTCCACTGTAATAATCAATGCAGTTGACACCCTTCTCATGTCCCTCCAGGGTGAAGTTGGGAGAAGAGGAACCTAGTTGCCAGACCTGTGGGTGACAGTTGTTTGGTTAGTAGAATGGGCCTGTTAGCACATACTGATTGTACGGACCGAGTAAAGGTTGAGAAAGGCAACATATAAAACAGAACGAGCCCTGCACAAATCATTGTGGTGTGCCATTTACCTTAATCGTGCGGTCCAGGGAGGCACTGGCAAACTGATTGTTGTCTTTGGGGTTGATAACAATCTGCATTACGTAGTGTGTGTGGCCCTCGAACACCTGAGAGCAGGACCATTTCTTATCCCAGTCCCACAACTTGATCAGCATGTCATCTACAGAAAACAGACATTGTAGTTTGTCAAAATACAGAGTGTGTATATTGAATTGAAGCGGGAAAAAGTATGCATCAGTGTAAATTGTTTATAAGCTCACTTTATTGGACAAGAGTGTCAGTTCTTCTTGTTCTGGCTAGACAGTTCTTAAAGCAGCACACAGAACTGATATGCAAGCCGGTGACAATTTACTAAAGAAGTGGAGTAGATTGCAATGTGTGTAGTGTGTGCGTGTGTTTATTTCAATAGTTGTGCATGTATGTAAGTAAACATCTTACCACTGCTGGTCAGGATGTAAGGCTGTGTGGGGTGCACAGCTATGCAACGTATGTAATCAGAGTGAGCTTCAAACATGTGTACTCTCTCCAGAGTGTTGTAGTTGAACACTCTAATCTGCATGTCATCCTGTTGAGAGAGAGAGAAAAACAATCACTTCTTAATTGCTGAAATGCCAGACTTGCACTGGTTTGGAACTTGATTCTTGGTAATTCTGTCTCCTTATTTCTCTCAGGGATTTGGCTAAAGTGACACAGCATAGGTTCAAAATATGGTATTATTTAAAAAGATATGTAAAAACAAGTACTTTCTAGATAGAGTGTTATTATGAAAATGTTTTTCCTACAATATACTTACATTAAAGTACATTTGTAATTTTCACCTGACAATCACCCTTTCTCTCTAATGTTAGTGACAGATCATAACGAATAATGGCCGATAACCTCCAGGCCCAGGAATCTATCACCTTCAGTCATATGGAAAATAAAAATCTGGGTAGCCTTACAGCAAATCAAACAGCAACAAAGCATCCATGAAAATAACCTAGTTCTACTACTTATGTCCTAACCAAGAACACTCTCCTTATTGAACAATTGGGACATTTATAGGGCAATTGATTTGTTATTTTGTGTTAAACACTATTACATGGTAATAATCAATAGTTTGAAGCTGAGATTAAGATCACTAGGTGAGACAGCAAAGTTAATAACTGAGAGCTGTTGCATAATACCTTACTGGTTAGTAGTGGTTTGTTTGCATCTCTGCACATATAGGGCCTCATTCAATTGAGATTTGGCCAATCGAATAGGGCTCTAAATAAGCACATAGCATATTTTTTTTAAAGAAGTTTTTAGTTAGTAAACATCTATCCAAAAGCAAGGTTTACACTAACTAAAACCTTATTTAAAAAAAATATGCTATGTGCTTATTTAGAGCCCTATTCAATTAGCCAAATTGCAATTGAATGAGGCCCATAGTCTTCAATGCTGACCTCCCCTATTGTTTAAAAAGGTAGCTGAAGCATTTTATCAACTTCATAGGGGACCCTTTAGATCTACTTTTGCAAACTTGATTACACATCCATAAAGCAGGTCATAATCCCAAGATCAATGGTACATTCATGTTTGGGAGCTGGGTTAACTATCAGAGCTATATTTAACCTATGTCTGGCAATTGTATAACAACCAGGAGTCTCTTTAGAACTTGGGTGAACAAAATACATGCATTCATTTCACAAGTAACAAGACAATAAACTGGAAATTAGGAGACAGTGGAAAAAAATATTTAAAAAAGACAACACAAATGCCAATTAACCAACTATGGGCTCTATGCTAATCCCCGCAATAGCAATTACGAGTGCTGTAATAGAAAACAAAATCCTACCTAGCTATGTTAATCACCCCTCCCGTAAACATTGCGAGAGAACTGCTACAAGTGACTGCGGCACGCCAGAGCCAAAAAGTATGGCACAAACCTCCATTGATTTCTACATTAAAACCCTATGCGAATACAATATTACGGATAACTAGCAAACCAGGGCAGTGCTGTAACTACAAAAAACTGAAAAAAATATTACGGGTACCAAAAACCAATCACACAAACCTTTGATGAGTGACGCAGCAGCAGTTAAAGGGCCAGTATAACACTTAAAAAGGATGAAATTTCAACATTCTATGAAATTGACGGTCCAATGTCAACATATAAAAATGATGACAATGCATTATTATGTCCGTTCATTAGACAACATCATCTTGAGTAACACACAACCCAGTATATTTGAATACATGTCAGGAGACCACATTACCTGGAACAAATGCTCTAATGCAATGTTTATATATATATATATATATATATATATATATATATATATATATATATAAAAAATACATAACACAAAATGCACTCATTTTTACATATATTCAAGTTACAAATACAATTGCAACCTATAACTAATGTCATAAGATTGAGAAATTAGGGTACGACACTTGTTTTTACCGATTATAATAATCCTCACGTTCTCATTTTCTAATGGCTACTGGAGCAGTTTCTCACCCATAAAGCTTTGCGTACGCCCTAGACTAAAATCTTTTGGGGCAAAGGCTGGATTTACAGATGTGGGCTGAGTGCCGTAATGTGGGGGTGTAAACGGCCACACCACAGTTTACACCGCCCGATTAACATAGGGCCCTATGTTCTTCAAAACCAACTTATGTCCATATATATCAATTTAGAGATTTTTATTTTTTAAACTTACCGCTCCTGTGACAACCCAGTTTTTCCTAGCCACAAACTTTGCTGCTCGAACAGGTAAGTCGCACACTTCAAATGTTTTGACCAGTGTCTGAAAGCAGAAAAAAAAATATTCAATGGCAAATCATGACAAAAAGGAAGAGTAACAGAAAAGCCCAGAGATCTTCTATCTTCCACAAAAAGTAAGAATTAAAATTTTCAAAATAATTTAGGATCATGCACATATGACCTTTTCTATTACCTGTGTCTCATGGTTCCACACACACACGCTGCCATTGTACAGACTAGCCAACATCCATGGTTCTGTAGGGTGCAAGTCCACACTCTTCACTCGGTCAGACCGAGCGGTCAGTTTCCGCTTGATATCTAGTCGCAGAGGCTACAAAGGAGAAGAAATACAAACATTCAATGATATGCAAACAAATGATCATATCTAATACTTGAGAATACTACAAGTTGCAGTGACAGTCAGTAGTCCTATCATTAGAAGGTGGTATGTTTTGAGCCTTATTTGAATGTCACTACCAAAAATCATTATCAGTAGTAGGAGGACTATTGACTGAAAAATTCTGTAAGAAAACAGGGCCTCCATTCAACTACAAGCCCGCAGTTGACTTCATACGGGCACAAGTCTGCAGGCTCGAAATCTGCAACAGTTACAGAACCATTTAATTGAACAAGCCCACAACTACCTGGCCGAAAGCCTAAACTGTAAACCATGCACCTGTAAGTAGCATTTCAGAGAATGATCATGATCGATTAAGCAAGTCCGTAACTACCGATTTAGAAACAGACAATAGTAAATGAGACCGTCATCATTACGTCAGTAAAACATGGAGGTTAAATGTCAATCAATTAGCATTTAGAAGTCCGATATGTGACAAGACTCACAATCCAGCAATGTGCAAGATAATAAAAATGAATGAGGATACTGTTCTAGCCCATGTGGGTGGCCTGATATGTATTAATTCCTTGATTACCAAGATTAATTTAACACGAAAATTAAACATAAAAAAATAAAAAACGTATTGCAGATTTGCAAGCTTGAGACTATTGTGCAATTAATTCTAATGTCTTTCATCGCTCTCCCAGTATTGAGTTTGTATTAAGTTTTTATTTGCATTTACAGTGCTACGGACAGGGGTTAAACCCCCTTGCGAGTCCTATCTGGTACCCGTAGGGTTTTCTTCTACATTTGCCATTTACGGGTGTGAAACCATTTGCGGGAGTGAGGAATTGTTGCAATTGAATAGCGTTTTGCGATTTTAACATTTAGGGGCTTGAAAGATCTAAGATGGGTCGGAGTTACGATTTTAAAAACCGCAGGGATTTTCAGCCTGTAACCCGCTGCCGGTAGCGAAAAGAGGACAATTGAGTAGCAAATTAGTTTACGGGCTACATTACAGACTCCAGTAACTTACAATTGATCAATTGAACAGGGGCCCCGGTCTCCTAACCTTCTTAAGACATGTAAGTGTACTACATTTTTATCATTAAAAGTATATAGAAATTTCCCAGTTTTTGATATTAAAATAAACTACTTAAGTGTTTACATATCTAAACATTGTTTTATTAACACATACTAAAAAGCCCTGTTTTCACTCTCTCAAACCTTCAAAACAGCGCCTGCAAAGATCTGCCCCCTATAGCTCATGCATACATGCTTCTACTGGGACTAAATGTACTAGCCACTTACAGACCGTTTCTAAGCAGTATTTTTTTAAATTGTATGCATGAGCCATGGAAGTGGACCTTTGAAGGTTTGAGTAAGTGAAAACATAGCTTTTTAGTAGTACGTGTTAATAAAACAATGTTTAGATATGCAAACAAACACTTAGTTTATTTTAATATTAAGAACAGGGAAACTTCCATATCCCTTTAACCTGTGACTACTATTTTGCATACGTCCTTTCTTAACCTACTGTACAGTACCACACTCATATTATACATTAATGATATGACATATGTCCTTTGTTATTCTATGGATAGTCTTTTATTTTCAAATTAAAGAGCTCTCCTGACCCTTCAGTGAACAGGGTTTGCAGAATAACATTCAAATGGATGAAACCTCTCCCCTGTATAGTGCAGTGCTCTGAACATTGTAATGATTATACACACGTTGCTTAGTACAGCACCACTTATACTGCAGTACAGTGTACCATAACTAGTACATGGAGCTACTATATAGACTCTTTCTGGCTAGCTAACTTGTCATGGTGAGGGGGCTTGTGTACTTCAATGAAGCTGTGAGGTATACCATATAGGGTCACCCAAGATGGGCAGGTCATAACAAAGAGGTCAGACAAATCACGGTCCACTGGAGAAGGAAATGTCAAACCACTCCAGTATATTTGCCAAGATAACCTTATGAATAAGCACGACCTGGCTTCTGGGATCCATAGAGTCACAGAGAGTCGGACACAACTGAACAACAACTATATAGAAGCTAACCCAAGTGCAGTTAATAGGCGGGCCTGAGTCCCAATGAGGATCTGCGGTACAAGTCTTCCAGATGTGATTATTACATTTTCTATAGACCCCTATAGACTCCTCCTAAGGCACTCATATCCTTAAATAAGTTGTTAGTGAAATGACACCCTCTCTGTGTATTATTCTCTATGTAATCTCCCCTGTTCCATTCTGTATATATATAAGTAAACGAATATAGTTTCCAGACCTTGACTTTACTTTCATATATACATTAAGATTTGCTACAATAAACTGACATTCACCTATATATTACTATATAGAGGCACATAGGCCAGGCCATACCCTCCTGCAGTGACTCCATATTACACTATCATATATACAGGCCCACCCAGCTCCCCTCCTGTACTTCTCTTTGTTCCCGGTGTCTCAGGCCTGTTATTGACCTATCTCCCACCCTCGAGCCTCTCCCGGTCCTCACTCACCATGTTCCCGGTTCCTCTCGCTCTCTCTCTTAGTGACTGACGTGGAGCTTCCGGGACTAAGCTTAGACCTCGCGAGATTCTTTACCAATCAGTTCCTGCGGCCTCTCAACTATTGTGACGTGGCGGCCATGTTGTGATTGGAATGCCAGGGGAAATTGTGTGACGTGGCTATAGAGAAAACACCACGACATCGCGTCTGCTGGCTACCATCTTGTGATTGGCAGGGAGGTGTCACAGGAGTCTGGTTTGTAATGAGGAGTGGATACTCATGTTATGGAGTGAGAAACGTAAACGAATTGTGTAAAATATAAATACATAAAATATAAATACATTACCAAGTAATATTCTAATGTAAAATATAAATACATTACCAAGTAATATTCTAATGGTACATTGGGTTGTGAATGGCATAATATCACATACTATGTAATATCCTTTAGTGCTGTGCATCACATAAGCACAGATATTGATTACTGATATAAATAGGCTCATCTTGTATGCCTAGTCTATCTACTAGTCTATCTACTACGAACTCTACATAGCTACATAGTAATTGAGGTTGAAAAAAGACTTCCAGTCCATCAAGTTCAACCTTTTAAGATCTATTCTGATCTGCAATATGTGTATTAGTTGTTAATTGATCCAGAGGAAGGCAAACAGAAAAAAAAGTGAAATGTAGCCAATCGTCTCAAAGGAAAAAATAAATGAATTCCTTCCTGACCCCAGATACAGGCCATCGGATTTCTTCCTGGATCAGTACTCTCTCTCTAATTAACTAAGATAACCCTGAATGCCCTTTTTAATTAAGCATATATCCAATCCATTTTTAAAGTTATATATTGAATTGCTGTCACCACCTCCTTTGGTAGAGAGTTCCACAGATTAATCACCCTTACCGTGAATATATATTCTTCTCTTGCTTCTATACCCTTCTTTATACATGCTAATATTTTATTTGCCTTTGCAGCTGCTGCTTGGCATTGAACACTGTTACCTAGGTGGTTGTCCACAGGTACTCCCAAATCCCTTTCAATATCTGATACCCCTATATTTGCTCCATTAAGAAGTGAGGCTCACCTGTCTATAATTCCCCGGATTTGCCCTTGCTCCCTTCTTAAATATAGGTATCACCTCTGCCTTTCTCCAGTCACCTGGTAGAGACCCGTAGTGAGTGAATATTGAAAAATTAAATATAGTGGTTTGGCTATTACAGAGCCCAGTTCCCTCAGTACCTTTGGATGTATTCCATCAGGACCCGGGGCTTTATTAACATTTATTTTTTCCAAACTCTTTTGGATTACTTCCTGTGTTAACCAATTATTTGGCAAAGGTAGTGTAGCCCCATTATGTTGCAGTGTCCCAACCACTGGTACCTCCCTTGTGTATACCGAAGAAAAGAACCTATTTAGCTCATCTGCCTTTTCCTGGTTACTAATTATCAGACGCCTGTGTCACATTGGAAGGGTCCTATAGCTTCCTGTCTGATCTTCTTCCTATTAATATACTTAAAAAAATATTTTAGGGTTAGTCTTACTCTCCTTTGGAACTGACTTCTCATTTTCTATTTTAGCCAGTCTAATAGCCCTTTTGAAAGCCTTGTTGATTTCCTTATAGTCACATAAAGCTGCCTCTGTTCCCTTTTTTTTGTGTAATTTAAATGCCTATTTTTTACTCTGTGTCCTGATCTTTAAATCATTGCTAAGCCACATGGGTTGTGATTTACTCCTTTTATTTTTATTCCTTCATGGTATATGCCGATGTGTATGTATATTTAGTACAGATTTAGATATTGTCCATTTATGGTCAGTATTTTTACCTATCAGTTCTCTGTCCCAGTCTATACTTTGTATTTCTGCCCTTAGATTGTTAAAATCTGCCCTTTTAAAGTTAAGAGTTTTTGTTGGCCACGTACAGTTTTGCTTTTTTAATTCAATCTCAAATGAGACTGTGTTGTGATCACTGTTTCCCAAAGGTGGCCCTATTTCAACATTTGATGCCATATCAATATTATTTGTGATAACTAAATCCAAGATAACTTAATTTCTAGTAGGTTCTTGTATAACCTGGGCCAGATAATGATCCCTGAGTGTACTCAAGAACCTGCTCCAATTTTTTATCCAATTTATTTCAGGGTAATTAAAATCTCCCATTATTAGAACTTGCCCGTGCTTAGCTGCATTTCCAATCTGCAATAATAATTGTATTTCCTCATTTTCAATTATATTTGGGGGTTTATAGCATAATCCAACCAATATTCTTTTAGAATTTGCTGCTCCGCTATTTAACTCTACCCACAAACATTCAACATTACAGCTAGTTCCACCATAAATATCTTCTCTGACTATAGGCTTAAATTCAGGGTTAACATACAGACAAATCCCTCCTCCTCTTTTACCATTGCCCCTATCTTTCCTAAATAGGTTATAACCATCCAGAATTAAAGTCCAGTCATGAGAGTCGCCTCACCATGTTTCAGTATTGCCTATTAAGTCCCCTTTCTTTTTAATTGCTAATAATTCTAGCTCTCCCATTTTTCCTCTCACGCTTTTGGCATTAGTGAGCATACACCTTATGTTATGAGTCTGTAGTCCTAAAGTGCCTGCCACTGTACTTGAGTTACTTAGTAATACCTCCCTATTGACTATACTATACTAACCCTCCTCCTCCCCCGCGAGAAGTTAATTCATCCCTTATTCCTTCTACACTTTCTACCCCATTACTTCTTTCTAGACCAGGGGTGTCCAAACTCGGTCCTGGAGCGCCGCTTACATGCCTGGATTTGAATATATCCTTTCTGTGCACAGGTGAGTCAATCAGGATGACTGAAGAAGTAATTGACTTACCTGTGCACAGCAGGGTTATCATCAATCCAGGCATGTGTGTGGCCCTCCAGGACAGAGTTTGGACACCCCTGATCTAGATCCTCCCCCCCACCTACTAGTTTAAAAACTCCCCCAGCCGTTCTACCATCCTATCCCCTAGCACACAAGCTCCCTCATCATTAAGGTGCAATCCATCCGTACTATAGAGATTGTACCCAAGTGAGAAGTCAGCCCAGTGCTCTAAAAACCCAAACCCCTCCTTATTACAACACTTTTTTTAGCCACACATTAACCTCCCTAAGCTCCATCTGTCTCCCTGGTCTAGTACGTGGCACCTGCTCTGAATCCAACTATGCCACTTGGTTCTATGAGTTGCCCACCACTGGTATAGTTGGATCCAGAGCAACAGTCAATGATTTCAATATTTCTCTGTGTTCTGTTTCTCTCGTCTGAGTTTCATTCTGATTGTTCCATGTGGGTTCATGCGGAGAGGGACTGAAATCCTGGATTGTTGACAGCCCTTGTAGGACCAAATTGTCCACCACAGAACTATCCTATTCTAAAAGATATAATTTGCATCTCCACATACTATTACTCACTCCACAGGACCTTGCTCACTTCTCACTCTGCAAACCCACACTTGCTTCCTTCAAACCCCACTACTCACCAACACTAAACTTCAACTTACCGTATATACTTGAGTATAAGCCGGGTTTTTCAGCCCTTTTTTTAAGCTAAAAAGGGCCCCCTCGGTGTATACTCGAGTCACTCTCCCCCCCCGTGTCTCTCTAACCCCCCAGTGCGGCACCCGGTATATGCTAATGACGTGACGTCACATGCTCGCCCCGTCATTAGCATTGGCCGGGTCAAGACGCCGGAAAGAGCGGAGGCCGGAGCAAAAGCTGAAGATGAAGGTAAGTGAGGGGAAAGGGAGAGGGGGAGGTATTTAGGGGGGTTTAGAATGAGGAGGGGGGTTTAGAATGAGGAGGGTGTTGAGGATGGGGGGGTTGAGGTTGAGGAGGGAGGTTGAGGATGAGGAGGTAGGTTGAGGAGGGGGGTTGAGGATGAGGAGGGAGGTTGAGGAGGGGGTTGAGGTTGAGGAGGGAGGTTGAGGAGGGGTTTGAGGATGAGGATGGGGGGTTGAGGATGTGGATGGGGGAGTTGAGGAGGGAGGTTGAGGAGGGGGGGTTGAGGATGAGGATGGGGGGTGAGGAGGAAGGTTGAGGATGGGGGGTTAAGTATGGGGGTTGAGGAGAGAGGTTAAGGATGAGGAGGGAGGTTGAGGAGGGGTTGAGGATGAGGAGGGAGGTTGAGGATGAGGAGGGAGGTTGAGGATGAGGAGGGGGTTGAGGATGAGGAAGGGGTTGAGGATGGGGGGGTTGAGGAGGGGTTGAGGATGGGGGGGTTGAGGAGGGGGTTGAGGATGAGGAGGGGGGTTGAGGATGAGGAGTGGAGGTTGAGAATGAGGAGGGGGTTGATGAGGGTGATAAGGGAGGGGGGAAGAGACACAGGGAGGGAAGAGGGGGGAAGAGACACAGGGAAGGGAGAGAGGAGAAGATACACGGGAGAGAGAGGGGGGCCACAAGAAAAGGGGACACAGAGGGCACAAGAGGGACACATGGGGCAGCACATTTCCCACCCTCGGCTTATACTCGAGTCACTCATTTTACCCAGTATTTTGTGCCTCGGCTTATACTCGGGTCGGCTTATACTCGAGTATATACGGTACTCCTTTCCTGCCCCACATTATTTGGTGATTGCCAAGCCATTCAAATCACCATTTAGCTTATACACCCCTTGTAAACCAACTTAATCTTACCTTCCTATATCCTCAGACCTCAGAATCATGTCCCTGCACGTCATCTCATCACACTCTTTATTCTTCCCACACGCACAACTATTTACCATGACTTATCTGAATCCCCTTCCCTCATGTCACGGCCTTCACTTTGCACATCACCTCACAAAAACTCCACTAATTGCCAACCAGACCTCTACCTTCAGCTTAATCCCCCCCGAACCCCTTGTCGACTCCTTTCTTTTTCCCATCTCAGAGTATATCACTGTGTGTAAGTTTTAATTCTACATATTATATTGCCTAATGTTAAAGATAATACGGTGTAGCTTCTTGTGCTGGAACTAGCACCAAATTATTGTGTGGACCAATAGGATACTGCAGTCTGAGCTGTGTATGCTTTAGAAGATGCAATATGGAAAGTCACAAGTGATTCGATTCTTGTAGCCTGTCCACAGCAGGATTTACCATCTTAATACCCCATGGGCTGTTTTGGAGTATAGGGGAGTACATTTACTGAACAAATGGAACAGACAGCACATAAGGTAAGGTTTGCTGGTGAAGGGGAGCAATGAGTCAGAGGCAAGATGATAGTCATGGGGGCAATAGGTCAGTAAGGTGTAATAGTACCAGAGTTGGAAAAAGAAAAGAAGAGAAATGTGTTCAATTTTGGAGACTGTCTAATGTGAAGTAAGACTTTAAGGAAGAAGAAAGAACAGAAACACAGATTAGGGGTGCAACTGCAAGTGCAGAGAGTGATTTGGATGGTGTCATGGAGAATGGGGAGAACGGGGAGTCAAAGTATGGAGGGGCAAGGCTGTATATGGATTTGTAGACAAGTGTTAGACGTTTGAAAAGGTAACAATAGCAGACATTAAGTTATTGGAGTTGGGCTAGGAGGGAAAATGTTAGAGACAAAAAGGCAGACATTCAAATGATTATAGGTTAATCTGTTGGGATGATTAATGGTAGGATGGATTCACTGGGCCTCATTGAAATGTGATTTGGCCAATTGAATAGGGCTCCATATAAGCACAGAGCATACTTTTTTTACAGAAGTTTTTAGTGAAGACCTTGCTTTTGGATAGAAGTTCACTAACTAAAACCTTCTGTAAAAAATATGCTATGTGCTTATATATTCAATTGGCCAAATCGAAATTGAATGAGGCTCTCTGTGTCTGGTGTTGATGTATGGCTCTAATGGACTCTAGATAAGAAAACCTGTAAGCTCACATTGTCTGTCCATTGTATCTACCTAATATAAAATGCTTGCTTTAATAATTTCCTTCAGATAGCCCAATGCATATCTCAAGCATGCATCATTTTATTTATTATTTGTGTCTCATTTTCTTTTCCACTAGAAGGTTTCACTACCTTTTCTACCCATAAATTTACCCCTAAATCTTACATCTTCCAGCTTCAAATCACAACCTCTTGTTTTTGTATTCCTCCTTTTCTTAAAGGAACCATGTCACACCAACAGACAATTGCTTTCATTTTAAAGAGCATTAAAAACTGGCCATACATTATAACAGCAGTTTTTCTCTACAGTAAATCATTTCTGAAACATTAAGAATTGATTTTTAGGCTCCTGTTTGCTAATGTACGGCTCAGACTACTTGATAGGGGTGAGAGAGGGGCTCTAACTGCCAGATAACATTGAGGGTCTCTATTTTGGCCACATGACAAGCAGGCTGTAATTCTAATTAGCACATAAAGTAGCTAATTAATATGCATGAGCTGCTCATTTTCGTATAAATGGAGCAACATATAATTTTCCAGGATTTATTCACTTGGATAACAAGATAGAGACAGTTTTCATGCTCTTTAAGAAAAACCCGAAAAAGCAACTTGATTTTCTGGGTGACACTTGTGAAAAGTATTAAATCCTTTCATATAAGGTATCGGTCATTATAGAGGTAATGATGGGTAAAGAGAGCTAAAAGTAGAGGTCTCAGAGATAGGGGCAGTTAGGCAGTATTTGGTACCCTAATACAATCTTTCTGATTTGTGTATCATCTGTATCATCAGATCTACCTCTCAGCACCAGATCTATGCCCCTCCATTCTAGTACAAGTTTGGGAGTTTTCATTCTTGTAAGGTGCTTTGGGGAAAGCACTATAGGCGTTAGCTTCTAAGCCCAAAGACAGGGCCCTCCATTTTTTTGCAACGTGTTAAATTATTTTTGTCATGTACTTAACTTCTGTATAGCCCTGTTCTATTGCCCAAATCACAAATGTATATTCACCTAAAACCACTCTTAAAATTGCCACATATTCTATTGTAAGCTACTAGCAATCCGATTACGAGTTACTCGCCCACAATCACTACGGGCCAGCCAGAGACCCAAATTTGGGCTTCGAACTCTATTAATTATTGCACAGCTCAAATATTACGAGTGCTAAATAATTAAAGTTACACAAAATCAATATTCTATTAGACCCGTAGGTCTAACTTGCAAATAAAGTCTAGAAAAAAAAACTAGAAAAAGTATCAAGTTTTTGTCAAAAATATTACGAGTACTAAATAGGACTCGCAAGGTATTTTTCAACACTTATTGGAGCTGTACTGTACTATAAAAGCATGAAAAACATTAGAATTAATAGTACAACAGTCTTAAAGCCACAAATATGCAAATATTAGTTTTTACTATTATTTCTGAGTAATATCCGTCCAGGGACTCAAGGGGTTAATACATTTGATGAAACCTACAAGGAATAAAACAGATCATCTAATGTATTTTATAGAGTGCTTGATTGTAGCCAGATTGGCAGATATTACTTATTAGCACTAATTACTTTGTAGCCTCCGATTGCAGATTACGTCTAACTTCCTCATGTTTTACTGACGTCTTGATGACATGCTCATTTACTATTGGCTGTGTCTTAAATATTGTCAGATCATATGATCACGCCCCCTTAAAATGGCAGGGTTTACATGTGGAGGCTGAAAGACTTAATATGCGGGCTTGAGTCAATAGAATACCTCTATACATTTAGAGAAAAACACCTGCAGACAAAATTCAAAGTCACTTAAGGGCTTCTAATGGAATAGGGCTCTATGTTGGCGCATTACAAATAGAGGGTAATAATAAATCAACAATCCTCTCCATGATCCAATTCTGCTACCTCCATTATGTGGTAATATCAATATTGGCCAGCAGGAGGCGCTGTACGCTTAACATACAGGACACTGAATAAATGCTGCTTCATGTCCTGCTCTTGCAGCTGCATCCCTACTGATATACAGTAGTCTCTCAGGGCCTCATTCCATTGCGATTTGGCCAGTTGAATAGGGCTCTAAATAAGCACATAGCATATTTTTTATACAGAAGTTTTTAGTTAGTGAACGTCTATCCAAAAGCAACGTCTTCACTAACTTAAAACTGCTGTGTAAAAAATATGCTATGTGTTTATATAGAGCCTTATTCAATTGGCCGCAATTGAATATCGCAATTGAATGAGGCCCTGACCAGCTAACCAGAACTCAAGCAACCATGAAAAAAAACCAAAATCCTGTACTTTAAACAAAAATAAAAATTTCCAGGGCTCAACAAATGCCAGGAGCCAGGTTGTCATGCCACAAAATGCTTACAGGCAACTAGATTTCATCCACTGTACCTCTCTGCTATTCAGTGTTACCTGGAAGCAGACGGCATGAGTGACTGAGCCAGGGCAGTGTTGGAGTTACATACCCTGGGGTCTGCACCGCACCCTCCAGCCGAACGTATCTGTGTGTACATGAGGAGTGAAAGCTGCTGCTGCTAGAACAGCCCTCACTAACAAATATACTTAGCAGAGCATCCTATGTGCTGATAATCTAGGCCTCTTTTAATAGCAACTCTCAAGCAACCAGAAACTAAATGTATCCGGCATCTACCAATCCCCACGGGTGCCAGATAACTGAGAGTCTACTATAATATTTTTATGTTAGATGCCTGTATATACAGTGCCTTGCAAGAGTATTCACCCCCTTGGCATTTTTTGTGTTTTGTTGCCTCACAACCTGGAATTAACATGGATTGTTTGAGGATTTGCATCATTTAATTTACAGAACATGCCCACAACTTTTTTTTATTGTTATTTTGAAGCAAACAATAGGACAAAATAACAGAAAAAGTCAGTGTGCATAACTATTCACCCCCATAAAGTCAGTACTTTGTAGAGCCACCTTTTGTGGCAATCACAGCTCCAAGTCGCTTTAGATAAGTCTCTATGAGCTTGCCACATCTGGGATTTTTGCCCATTCCTCGTTGCAAAACTGCTCCAGCTCCTTCAAATTGGATAGTTTGCGCTTGTGAACAGCGATCTTTAAGTCTGGCCACAGATTTTCTATTGGATTGGGGTCTGGGCTTTGACTAGGCCATTCCAGCATATTTACATGTTTCCCCTTAAACCACTCAAGTGTTGCTTTAGCAGTGTGTTTGGGGTCATTGTCCTGCTGGAAGGTGAACCTCCATCCTAGCCTCAAATCACGCACAGAGTGGTACAGGTTTTGCTCAAGAATATCCCTGTATTTAGCACCATCCATCTTTCCCTCAACTCTGACCAGTTTCCCAGTCCTGGCTGCTGAAAACA
This sequence comes from Discoglossus pictus, assembly GCA_027410445.1. Lineage (NCBI taxonomy): Eukaryota > Metazoa > Chordata > Amphibia > Anura > Alytidae > Discoglossus > Discoglossus pictus. The sequence goes on from CM050165.1 coordinate 376,468,713, forward strand.
TCCCCACAGCATGATGCTGCCACCACCATGTTTCACTGTGGGGATGGTGTTCTTTGGGTGATGTGATGTGTTGGGTTTGCTCCAGACATAGCGTTTTCTTTGATGGCCGAAAAGTTCAACTTTAGTCTCATAAGACCAGAGCACCTTCCTCCATACATTTTGGGAGACTCCCACATGCCTTTTCACAAACTCAAAAATGTGCCATTTTGTTTTTTGCTGCAAGTAATGTTTTTCTTCTGGCCACTCTGCCATAAAGCCCAACTGTATGGAGCGTACGGCTTATTGTCGTCATTTGTACAGATACTCCAGTCTCTGCTGTGGAACTCTGCAGCTCCACCGGGGTTACCTTATGTCCTTGAGTTTTGGTGGGCGGCCGTCTCTTGGCAGGTTTGCTGTTGTGCCATGTTCTTTCCATTTAGTTATTATAGCTTTGATGGTGCTCCTGGGGACCATAAAAGATTTGGATATTTTTTATAATCTAACCCTGGCTTGTACATCTCAACAACATTGTCCCTTACTTGTTTGGAGAGTTCCTTGGTCTTCATGGCAGTGTTTGGTTAGTGGTGCCTTTTGCTTAGGAGTTGCAGCCTCTGGGGCCTTTCAAAAAAGGTGTGTATATGTAATGACAGATCATGTGACACTTAGATTGCACACAGGTGGACATCATTTCACTAATTATGTGACTTCTGAAGGTAATTGGTTGCACCAGAGCTTTTTATAGGCTTCATAACAAAGGGGGGGAATACATACGCACATGGCAATTTTCTGTTTTCTATTTCTAAAAAAAATGTTATGTATATATTTTTCTCATTTCACTTCACCAACTTAGACTATTGTGTTCTGATCCATCACATAAAATTCAGATTAACAAAACATTGAACTTAAGGCTGTAATGTAACAACATAGGCAAAAAGTCAAGGGGGTGAATACTTTTGCAAGGCACTGTATGTAATGATTTACTACATAACTGCAGATATGGAATATTACTATAGAAAGAACCTTTAATCCGTAACTGACTCATAACAGTAAATTTCATTTTTGAACATCTTGATATAGAATACTAAAGTAATGAAGTATTGGTAGTATTAAGATGAGTTTGTTAAAACTGTGTTAACCTTTTTGGCTGCTATTTTATGACCTCTACAGAGGCAAGCAAATGGAGAAAGCTTGCAAATCTCTCCTCATTGTTAAACATGAAATAACATAAATCACCGTAATCTGTTTTATTTCCCTATTTTATGGCTGCCCCCTGTGTATTTGTGTGCATGTGTTGCCTCATGGTCCCCACCTACTCATTATATATATGTATTCTTCTTCCTGCCTCACGATACACATTCATTCTCAAATAATTACTTATTTTGACCATAAATGAATGTGTTTCCTTTTGCTAACATAGAGCCCTATTCTATTAGAAGACCGCAAATGCCTCTAAACACGTAATTTTGGCTGTGGGTGTTTTTTTTCTCGAAATGTTTAAATGTATTCTATTGAGTCAAGCCCGCAATTTACCTCCTTAAGCCTAAACACATAAACCCTGCCTTTTTAAGTCTGATCACAGAGGGTATGATAATATGATCTGACAATATTTAAGCAAGCCCGTAATTTACATCTTAGACACAGCTCATCATGACATCAGTAAAACATGGAAGTTACACGTAACCTGCAATCAGAGGCTAAGAATTAATCTGCCAATAACTAAAATTTGTCACTCGGGCTCGCAATCAAGCACTCTATAAAATGCATTAGATCATCTGTTTTAGTCCATGTAGGTTTCATGATATGTATTATTCCCTTGAGACCCCTTGGCTCGATATTACTCAGTAATAACATTTAAAATAATGTTTTTTAATTTCATATTTGTGGGTTTGAGACTGTTATGCAATTAATTCTGATGTGTTTCCATGCATTCCCATACTTTTATAGTACAGTATTGTGTGTTTAATAGCTGTTACAGCTCTAATAAGTGTTTGAAAAAGCCCTTGCGAGTCCTATTTAGTACTTGTAATATTATTTACAGAAAAGTGATACTTTTTTCAGTTATGAGTCAGACTTTATTTGGCCTAATAAAATATGGATTTTGTGTAACTTTAATTATATTGAGCTCGTAATATTCAAGCACAGGAGTTCTAAGGCCAAATTTGCTGGTACGTAGTGTTTGTGGGTGGGTAACTCGTAATCGGATTGCAAGTAGCTAATTGAATATGTGTCAATATTAAGAGTAATTTTAAGTGTGTATACATTTACGAATCGGGCAATAGAATAGGGCTCTAGGGGCTTCATTCAATTGCAATGTGGCCGATTGAATAGGGCTCTCTATAAGCACATAGCATATATTTTTATAGAATTTTTTAGTTAGTGAACTTCTATCCAAAAGCAAGGTCTTCACTAACTAAAAACGTCTGTAACAAAATATACTCTGTGCTTATATAGAGCCCTATTCATTTGGCCAAATCACATTTGAATGAGGCCCCTAGGTGTTGCAAAAGGTAATCTGAGATTGTTTGATTGATTCACTGTGCGAAGGTGGGTTTCAGCAGAATTAGAAGGGTACAGCAGAGTTTCCAAATATGGTATAATTTAAAACTATAGGATCTAGCATTTATTTTATAAAGTGAATTATTATAGATTTGTACAATAAATGTATATTTTAGGTTGCCTGTCAGTCAGCTTTTCCGTTTAGTGTTCTCCCCAGCCCGGATTCACAGGGCACTCCACAGACCTAATATGAAGTGCTACCTGGCTTGAGAAGCAAATGACACACACACACACTGTAGAACTATATACACACCCGGCCACTCCTTCATGCCACCCAGTTGGTTACACACACAAAGCAGAGTCATATGTTTTCTTAATGAGATATAATTGCCAACAATTATTACATGGGGCTATGAGTCTGATGTTATCAGTGTAACCCAGATGCAAAACATACGTCTTATTAAGTTCACTATAGGAAAATTCATTTTTTAAATAACATTCAATTGATAATGTAAGTGTATTTTCTGTAATAGTACATTATACCATATTTGGAAACTCTGCACTGTCACTTTAACCATGTGTTGGTTTAAAGAACTGAAAAGCAAGATAAGTAAAAAAACAAATAAACCTCTGCACCTACTCCTGGTCCCTCGTATGTGCCTCAGGACCAGTGGATATAAAAAGTCTACACACCCCTGTTAAAATGTCAGGTTTCTGTGCTGTAAAAAAAATAGACAAAGATAAATCATTTCAGAACTTTTTCCACATTTAATGTGACCTATAAACTGTATAACTCAATTAAAAAACAAACTGAAATCTTTTAGGTAGAGGGAAGAAAAAATATAAAAATAAAATAATATGGTTGCATAAGTATGCACACCCTTAAACTAATACTTTGTTGAAGCACCTTTTGATTTTATTACAGCACTCAGTCTTTTTGGGTATGAGTCTATCAGCATGGCACATTTTGACTTGGCAAGATTTGCCCACTCTTCTTTGCAAAAACACTCCAAATCTGTCAGATTGCGAGGGCATCTCCTGTGCACAGCCCTCTTCAGATCACCCCACAGATTTTCAATCGGATTCAGGTCTGGGCTCTGGCTGGGCCATTCCAAAACTTTAATCTTCTTCTGGTGAAGCCATTCCTTTGTTGATTTGGATGTATGCTTTGGGTCGTTGTCATGCTGAAAGATGAAGTTCCTCTTCATGTTCAGCTTTCTAGCAGAAGCCTGAAGGTTTTGTGCCAATATTGACTGGTATTTGGAACTGTTCATAATTCCCTCTATCTTAACTAAGGCCGCAGTTCCAGCTGAAGAAAAACAGCCCCAAAGCATGATGCTGCCACCACCATGCTTCACTGTGGGTATGGTGTTCTTTTGGTGATGTGCAGTGTTGTTTTTGCTCCAAACATATCTTTTGGAATTATGGCCAAAAAGTTCAACCTTGGTTTCACCAGACCATAACACCTTTTCCCACGTGCTTTTGGGAGACTTCAGATGTGTTTTTGCAAAATGTAGCCTGGCTTGGATGTTTTTCTTCGTTAGAAAAGGCTTTCGTCTTGCCACTCTACCCCATAGCCCAGACATATGAAGAATACGGGAGATTGTTGTCACATGTATCACACAGCCAGTACTTGCCAGATATTCCTGCAGCTCCTTTAATGTTGCTGTAGGCCTCTTGGTAGCCTCCCAGCAATATTTTTTTGGCGTTGTTCCATGACCTCATGGACTGTAACACCCAAGGCACATCTTTAAGTCCATGGTCATGCTGATCTACTTGGTTTTCATGGCAGAGATACCGGAGTGGGTGGCCAGTTCATTCTCCAGTGGACCACAGCATACAGCTCCTGGTATTCCTAGGTGGTCTCCCATCCAAGTACTGATTAGGGCCAACCCTGCATGGTTTCATGGTGCTGTGACCTCTTGGTTCCTTGACTGTAAACAAACCCAGTTTGCAGCAGTGTAAGTACCAAATCCTAACCACTAAACCACCAGGAAACCTGCAGCAGTATATAATATTACTAATATTAGTTTTGTGTGATGGACTGATAAGGCGAGAACATCATAAATAAAGAAAAGCTTGAATTTATTTATCAATTTAAAATGAGCTGTGTAAGAGCTCACTGGTGATTTCACAGATGCCCGACGCGCGTTATATTAAGCAGTGAGTAATGAGCTGTGAACTGCACACGATATAATGACATTTAATTATAGGCTATGAATGAGGCAGTGGCTAAGTGATTTGTTACTCCTTGATTATTTCCTAGCAATGAGTTTAGTAACACAACGGATAGCACAGTAGGTAAGGCTGCAGTCTGAGGTGGTGAAGGTACTAGGTTCAAATCCTCATGTGACTGCTTTTTTATTTCTTGTTTAAAAAAAATAAATATGTCCTTTAGGTTATATAATAAAGCATATGTTAATATGCGGTAACAGTGTCAATTTTGTGTTGATTTTAAAATAATAATTTGAAATTAGTTTAACTGTTATATTTACTTTTTAAAGCAGAGTGTGTTGGTGTAGTGATGAGTGTGTATCTGTATAAAATGTTTTCATTGGTTCTAATCCAATGCCTTTTTAAATTTACAAATGTATTCATTAACACACATATATGATTGATATATGTAAACTAGCGAATTGCCCATCAAACAATGACGGCAATAAAATTGTAAGTCAAGGAATGGTGTTTGGCACACAAATTAAGTGTTTATGTTGTGTGAGTACTTTTTGCGCTGATTGCGAGCCTCATGGTGAGCGCCTTCGCCGTTTATTGCGATCGTGTATTGTGGTGTTTTTAAAAGTTTTGTATATATGTATGTTTTAATGATAATTAATTACTAAATAAATTAAATCATAAATGAATATACCTTACCTATTTGTAATTAATATATGCAGCAAGCAATGTGCTCAAGAGCTAACAATCTGTTTTGATGTTCCTGCAGCATCCAATGTAGATTTGCAGCGTTGTTGAGTTGAGGTGTAAGTGTCAGCAATGTGTGAAGTGTGTAGTGTAAATAGGCTGCGTGCGTGAGGGGAAGCCGTTAGTGTAGCTGTGTACTTCCGCATTGTGTAAGTTAGTGTTGTAAAATGGCAACATATATGTATGTGGTACGCGGGTGTGGATGATTTAGCGTCCTTGGTAATAGTGTATGTTGTAGCCCGTATGGCTTTTTGCAAAAGTTGTATGTGCGTGGTGGTGTTTTGCGGCTTTTGGGGTCGTGTAGCCTCGTTTTCGTTTTTTTCGGTGGCCTTTTTGTCTCTCGTTCAGGGGATTTTCAAGTGTGTAAACTGTGAAAATTGGAGTTAAATTGACGTGTAAGATGACTTGCTGACGTCCTGGGTGTCCCCCTTGCTGTGTGTGATGTTTTTATGTGATTTCTGTTTGTATTTTGTGTTTTTTCGGTGTGTGCGGTTGGCCGTTAAATTCATATTTTTTGCGGCTCGTATTTTGTTTTATGCAAGTTGCGGTTTCCTTTTGTAAGTGTTACGGGACGTATTTTTTGTGCTACGGGTCTCACAGTGTGAATTGTGTATTTGTTGTGTTCATGTGTAGCCCCACGGGATGTAGGTATGATGGTAAAGTGTTGCCGGGTCGTAGGGATGAGCACCTACGGCGCTCATCTCCATCAGCGCAGGGAGCGCCTTTGGGGCTCACTGCTTAAGTCCTACGGGGTCATAGGGTTTAGCGCCTATGTCGCTTATCTCCACCAGCGCAAGGAGCTCCTTTGGTGCTCCTTGCCTGGCCATAGTTGCTGTGGGCTCGCATTGCGAGCCCGCAGTTTCCCCATTGCGTTACCAGTGGAAGGCAGGGAAATCAAACCTATGACTTACCAATTAAAAATGTCTTTAAAACAGAGCACTTACCTCTACACCAACACACTCTGGTTTTAAAGAATATAATGTGTAACATTTACAGACTGAAGCCTTGTTATTTATGCAGATTCTTGTGGGCCGGCTTCACGGTCTAAACTAAAATGACAAGTTCTAAGTCAATTCTTGATCATTTTTAAAAATGTAAACAAACTTTCAACTTAATTTTTCACCTTCTAACTGTTTGTGCAGAGCACATAGGGAGACTTGTGTGGTCCTTTAATTTAAGACATGTGACACAATGAAACTTTCAATACAAATTTATTTTCTTATTATGATGAATAAAATACGAAGAAATATATCCTAGGTGAACCCGCTCTTTACAGAGCAAAATAGTATTTTGTGGCCGTGCATCTTTGGGTTGTGATGGAGCTCAGTTCTTCTTCTTAAACACCTGGGTACACACCTGGTCTTCACATGTTAGCTCCTAAAACAATACAAAGCAGAAATGTGTATTATAACTCATTTCACACCAAATAAAGTACATTATGATGATCAATAGCCAATGTTATAAAAGCTAATTTTCAATATAGTTACTGCTTCTCATAACCTTAAAAGGCCACTGTGGACAAATTTGTTCTATAAGGTATTTTCAGTAATTATATTTGGTGACAGGCAAACCATTTTTTAGAAAGCAAAAAAATAAACAACCTTTACATTTTGAACATTCTTGAACTCATTTTCTTATTTACGGAGCGCATGTGTCCTTGTAAGCAAATTTGTTTATAAATTAGTTCTGTTGAAAGCACTGGTAGTTTTAGCTGCCATATTCACATTTTTTTTCTCTATTTAAGTCACCTCCCACTTTAAGAAGTGGAGTAGCAGAAAGTACAATAGTAGATTCAATAGCAATATAATGTAATATATTAGGAACTGTATTAATATTATTTTTTTAATTACAAAAACATTTAGCAATACAGTTATCCTTTATTCGATATTGGCCCTAGAAAGTGAGCGACAATGGTAAGTTACCCTTAAAGGACCGTTGTATTTCAAGTAGATTTCATTGCCAGACAAGAATGATGCATACATCTATACCAGGGGTGAGCAAGTTCGGTCCTGGAGAACTCCATGAAGGTCAGGATTTGTGGATATCTCTGCGGCGAACAGGTGAGTGAATTGCTTCTTCAATCATTTTGATCGAGAAAGGATATCCTCAAATACAGGCCTGTGTGGGGCTCTCCAGGACTGTACTTGCCTACCTCTTATCTATACTAACTTGCTAACAGGGGCAAGCCCATCTAATCAGTCAAATACCCTCTTTCAGAAGCAACAAAGAAAAAAAGCTCTCACTGTCCCTTTAAAAACAAAAACTTCATCTTGAGATGACAGAGTCCCTTTAAGAAGCAACAGTTCATTGTGAATAAAAGACATATGAGTTCCACCAATAAAATAAATGCCTCACCGCGTAGAGTTTATCCCCCTCGATCCAATGCTTCCAGCCACGGTTATTCTTTTCTCCCTTCTGGACGCAGACAAGTTTGTCCCCATCCCAAGACACTAATGTCTGTGAAATAAGCAAAACATTTAGTTCATTAGAAATTGATTCCTATAAATCAATCATATTTTATCTCCCAGAATCCTCTGCTTTTCATGCCCTCTACTCTCCAAGGATCCTTCGCTTCTTTGATCCAAGGTACCAATATCAGGGAACTAAAATGTTCATCAGCCGCTGTCCTTCATGCTGACATAGCCGAAAATAATGATTTTAAGATGTATTTCCTACGAAAATATGTGAATTCTCAGAGAAGTTGCATTTTTCGGGGTGGTCCATAGAAGCCTTGCCCCTCTTATTATATGACCTCTCTGACTTTGTATTGATATTTGTATGGTCATTATTGTGGGTTTTGTACTAATTCCTTCCACCATCTCCCCTACCAGTCTCTTCATCCCAGTTCCCTACATATGACCATGTACCTTCACATTCCGGCCATCCAGACCCTTGGTGTGCTCCTCAAATTCCACTCCCACTGTGAAATTGACTTCATAGTTCCTGAAAGTGCTAAGTGTTTTGGTTTTGAAGACATCTCCTTCCTGGATGATTTCCTTGGTCTGTGTCAGGTGGGCCGCGATCTTCCTGGTGGCAAAATCAATGTCTGCAGAGAGAAATGTTAGGTTATCAGGTGCAACTGTGATATCTCATTTTGAATGTATCCTGACACAGATAGGTAATGTGTGAAGGCCATTCTCACGTGTGCAGTGCACAACTCATTCACATGCTGCTTATGGTATTAGCGCTACAGAAAATGCATTTTTTAGGATTGTGTGTTCTGATAAACTAATTTTCTATTAGACTTATTAAAAGTACTACCATTTTTAATTGCCACGTTTCCATTGAAGAAGATAAATGCTTCCCTGCACTCAAAAGCTCCTCCCATCTATGGAAGCAGATCAGTAGAAACAAAAATGGTAGATTCTACTGTAGCATAATTGTATATGAAATATAATAAAGGATCTATTTTTATTTTCTAAAGCAGTTTGCCCATTTCAAACAATATTTTAAACACATTACAGCATCTAATGTGTTACTTTTGCATTATGTTGCAATGGAATCTACCATTTCAGTGAACTATTTTGAATACATAGGGCCTCATTTAATTGTGATTTGGTCAGTTGAATAGGGCTCTATATAAGCACAGAGCATATTTTTTTTACAAAAGGTTTTAGTTAGTGAAGACCTTGCTTTTGAATAGAAGTTCCCTAACTAAAAAACTTCTGTAAGAAAATATGCTGTGTGTTTCTACAGTGCCCTATTAAAGTGGCCAAATCGCAATTGAATGAGGCCCATAGTTTGTATCTGCACAGTTGCCCTCATTACATGTAGTGAAATGCTCATTAGTTTACAAGGAGACACCCTATTTAGGTTGAAGCTGAAAGAAGCAGATTCAGTTAAGAAAATGGAAGTCTGCAGTAGATAATTGTTTATTAAACTGAAAAATGCAAAGGCTGTGTTTATTATTTTGCTTTCTAAGAAAACATATTGCCCATTATCAAGCTTTGTTCTTCAAAATTGACCAGAGTGATCCTTACTAGGTATGCTCCTAAAATGTAGAGGTAGCATTTAGTTGCTCCAACTCTTAGAACATTTGGTTAGACGTTGGGCTCTGCAGGACTTATGTTTTTAACCAAAAAGAATATTAAAAAAAAAACACAATTACGTATATATAATATACTATATTTTCCTATATATGCAGATTTAAAAAAAAAATATATATATTATTTAACTATAGGATAACTGTGTGTGAGACAGTGTAAGTATGCATGCCTGCGTGCTTGTCGATTCATCTCTGAGGCATAATCTCCTTTTCTGCTCCTGCTTGTTATATACTAGTGCATGTTATATACTAGTACATACAGTGCCAAACTGTAAGAGATTGGGTATATGCACAGATTGCACATATTGTTCATTATAAGAAGATGAAAATGCATGGAATATATAGTATTATGCAGACTGCTGTGACAAGTGCATTACAAGGAGCTGCTGTATAGGGTTTCTCAATCTTATTGTACAGGCTTATGAAAACAAACCAAAAAAGGCCTGACATTAATCATTAATTGCAGAGAAAATGCTTAGGGTGATGTTGCAGAGCAGCTCTGTTGTGTAGAGCAGTTACCCCCTATGTAGAGCTCCCCTATTGTGGGGAGGTAACTTACCCATGCATAGTGCTCCCCCCTCCATATTTACTCCATGTGTATATGTAACCCCTGGGTAGAATTGCCTGGTATTTTGAGGCTGGATCACTCTATTGGGTGAGACCAGACTGATAAACTACAGGGTATTTATCTATGAAGGGCATACATGATATCAAAGAGGCTGCTCTCAGAGTGGGTTATCATGTCCAGAGAACAAATCTATTAAGGTTTTTTTTTTCTCTGACTGAGCACCTCTGTTTTTGTTGTTGTCTAACCCCTTTGTGGAGTGTTGTCACCCCAAGATGCAGGACTCCTCCATTAATGTGTGATCTCACCCAATATGCAGAACTCCTTCAAGTGTTCTCGGCTCCCCCTTGTTCAGAGCTGCCCCAGTGTAGCTATCTCCCCCTAGTTCACAGTACCTAATGCCTTCATGTATCCATCAAAGTTGTTGTTCTTCTCCGAGACCCAGGTACCATTGTAGTCAGCAGGCATGATGTGACAGAGAGAGCCTGGAGCAGAGAGAAAGAGAGGAATACAGGGGAGCGCGGACTACGAGAAGGACTTGTTCTGCTTGGGTTTATATCTTTCTGAATGGGAAGGGCTCCTGGGACTCTGATAAAAAAGGTTTAAAAGTCACAGATTAGCTGACAAGAAACACTATCTGTATTAATAAGTCCAGAGGGCAGATCTGAGATATTAACCCTGCATTATGAAGTGTCTGTGACAGGCACAACTAAATGTTAACCTCTGCCCTGCTAAGACATACCCGACTCGACGTTAAGGTACCATTGCAATAGTCTAGCTTTCATGACTGGTAAAGGGTCATGGATTTCTTTATTACATCTGCAAGAGGTTATTTGATAATTTTTCATAGTGCATATTATTTTTTCAAATAATCCAAGTGCAGATTAAATTGATGTATATATTTTAATGCTCTGGGGGCTTTCCCCTGAGGACTGATGAACAGCTATATATTGAGATTTACATACTAGACAATGCTCTGTGCACAGAGGTCTTCCTATTAGTTTCAAGGAAGTTTAATCTATATGTATGTATTTAATATATAGACAATGTTTGTAATGTTTAAAATAGATGCATTAGATGCATGAATAAGTAGCAAGTGTGATTTAAAAGTATCTTGGTACACTGAAAATTACCTCTTTACCACAATCTTTGGACTAGAGCACCTCCCATATCTTTTAAACTATAGCAAAGCCTTTAACAGACTTCCTACAACTGTCTATTTATGGGCAGCTTTACTAACTGTCTGTGATGATTGTGCTGCATTAGTGCCACAGATGAAGAAGATGGGAGAAGCTCCAGGCCAATGAGGTTGGTGAAATTAAAGCAATTTTCAGTACAAGTTTTCTCACAAAAGATCAATATTTAAAATGAAGTACTCTCAGTACTGATTCTGAAAACTCATTTTAATCTGTAACCAAGTGAGTGAACAATATAAACCAAACTAAACCGTTTCTTCTCTTTTTATGTAATTAATATACTGTACATGTAAAGTTATTTGAAATATGCATAAAATGCAAGTGTTCGTAAAACTGAAACCTCTATACTTGTGTTCATTTACTGACCACGCATACATCTGTATTAATGTTAATTGTCTGGTACAATGCCTTTACCTATTTTGTTACATTACAGCCTTAAATTCAATGTTTTGTTAATTTGAATTTTATGTGATGGATCAGAACACAATAGTCTAAGTTGGTGAAGTGAAATGAGAAAAATATATACATAGAAATAGAAAACAGAAAATTGGCATGTGCGTATGTATTCACCCCCTTTGTTATGAAGCCCATAAAAAGCTCTGGTGCAACCAATTACCTTCAGAAGTCACATAATTAGTGAAATGATGTCCACCTGTGTGCAATGTAAGTGTCACATGATCTGTCATTACATATACACACCTTTTTTGAAAGGCCCCAGAGGCTGCAACCCCTAAGCAAGAGGCACCACTAATCAAACACTGCCATGAAGACCAAGGAACTCTCCAAACAAGTAAGGGACAATGTTGTTGGGAAGTACAAGTCAGGGTTAGGTTATAAAATAATATCCAGATCTTTGATGATCCCCAGAAGCACCATCAAATCTATCATAACCAAATGGAAAGAATATGGCACAACAGCAAACCTGCCAAGAGACGGCTGCCCATGAAAACTCACGACCGAGCAAGGAGGACATTAATCAGAGAGGCAGCACAGAGACCTAAAGTAACCCTGGAGGAGCTGCAGAGTTCCACAGCAGAGACTGGAGTATCTGTACATATGGTTGGCACGTCCTTCGCGCACAGCTGATTAGCGCTCCGTCATTTTCGCGCATAGAACTGCGCTCTGATGATGCTCTGCGCTCCAGCCTGGTGCTGTGTGATCTGCCCCTGTCCGGTGCCCCCCCATTAAACAAGACACCTCCAAAGGATAATGGGGGGCACTGGACAGGGGCAAATCACACAGCACCAGGCTGGAGCACAGAGCATCATCAGAGCGCAGTTCTCTGCGCTCTGATGACAGCGTGATAATCAGCTGCGTGGAAAGCTTGGGGTGCCGTACATAGGGACGACAATAAGCCGTAGAGTTCGGCTTTATGGCAAAGTGGCCAGAAGAAAGCCATTACTTTCAGCAAAATCAAAATGGCACATTTTGAGTTTGCGAAAAGGCATGTGGGAGACTCCCAAAATGTATGGAGGAAGGTGCTCTGGTCTGATGAGACTAAAATTTAACTTTTCGGCCATCAAAGAAAACGCTATGTCTGGCGCAAACCCAACACATCACATCACCCAAAGAACACCATCCCCACAGTGAAACATGGTGGTGGCAGCATCATGCTGTGGGGATGTTTTTCAGCAGCCGGGACTGGGGAACTAGTCAGAGTTGAGGGAAAGATGGATGGTGCTAAATACAGGTATATTCTTGAGCAACACCTGTACCACTCTGTGCGTGATTTGGGGCTAGGACGGAGGTTCCCCTTCCAGCAGGACAATGAAGCCGAACACACTGCTAAAGCAACGCTTGAGTGGTTTAAGGGGAAACATGTAAATGTGTTGGAATGGCCTAGTCAAAGCCCAGATCTCAATCCAATAGAAAAACTGTTCTCAGACTTAAAGATTGCTGTTCACAAGCGCAAACCCTCCAACTTGAAGGAGCTGGAGCAGTTTTGCAAGGAGGAATGGGCAAAAATCCCAGTGGTAAGATGTGGCAAGCTCATAGAGACTTATCCAAATGACTTGGAGCTGTGATTGCTGCAAAAGGTGGCTCTACAGAGTATTGGCTTTAGGGGGGTGAATAGTTATGCACATTGATTTTGTCATATTTGTTGTTTGCTTCACAATAATAAAAAAAAATCATCTTCAAAGTATGTTCTGTAAATTAAATGATGCAAATCCTCAAACAATCCACCCAATGTCTGAGAAGTCTCTTGGTGTAATTATACAAAGCAGTTTATTCATTTCTGGCAGATTTAATTGAAGAGAAACCAAACACTGTGTTGCATTTCATAGATGGTATTTGAAAATGTGACAAAGAAACAAATGTGATAACCCTGGTCCTTAAAGAGAGACTCTGGAGGTTTTGAACTATGTGTTACTTATGGCTTTTAACATACTAATGTTAATTAAAAAATATCTTACAGAGAACGTACAGTTGGATTAGCACAGCAGCCCGAGCCTACCGCCGGTACAGTGTCTGCTACAATACAGGCATCGGCGGAGGCATTGGGTCCTGCACACACAGAGTGTCCATCACTGTCCTGTCTGCCAGCTGTGCTTATCCCCTCTTCACATTTGGAAGTGTCTCCTAGGTCCTCCTGCACGGCCACTCACTCTCTGGGCTCCTGCCCTGTCCTGGACCCAGCCTCCCTGTCACACATCACCCCCAGAGCAGCCGGCAGTGCCCTACCTGGTCACCTTGGGACCTACATCCCGCAGCCGGATGTGTGTGCTGCCGCATCCCCCTGCACCGTGTGATCTAACCCTGGACGGGGCAGCTGGAGGCCCCTTATAGTGACCCGAGCAACAGTGCTGACAGCCGCCTATGGACAGGATGAGGACAGCAAGATGAGCCAGGAGAAGAAGAAGCTCAATGCCATCATGTTAGCCAAAGATGGGAGCAAGGTGAGTGTGTAATACATGTGAGAATAAGACGTTATGTCGGGGTGTAAACATATCAGTATTGGGGAGAATCCATGTCCTAATGAGCTGATATGGGGTGTGGGAGCAGTTGCTGAAGTTTACTTCTTCAACTCAAGCACTCAGTATATCTCCTTAAGGTAATTCTATAGTGCAAGACTTCCTAAGCTTCACACAGGATGTAGTGACTATATCATAGGACATTGCATCTTCTTAGTGGATTTACAGGACTGATAGGTCTACACAGGTTGAACTTTAGTGACCTGTATGTCTCAGTGCATAGGCTTCTCATGTATGGGTTATTTGCTTTAATTACTTTTACTAATTACTGTATATCTTAGTATTGTGGGTGTCATCTGTTACACCCGCCAGTCTCTCTTTCTATGTCACAACTGTTTGTTCAGCTCTCGACACCAGCAGACACTTCAGATGACAGCATAATTTCTGAAGAGACAGACACCTTCAGACCCCTTTTCTTAGGATCTAAGAATCACACACCATGTACCTTTAAATAGTACAAGCAGACTCCGACACCACCTTTGTTTTGTGTGTCCAAAATCAGACCGGAACTTCTTTATTTTTCAAAACACATTTTCAGATGACACAACACACCAAAGACTTCCCCCCAGTTCTAGCCCATCCTCCTAGACAAATAGCTTGCTATCCCCCCTTACCCACGTGATTTCCAGATGTATAGAGGGGTCTGGCTTTCTTGTTCTCATTACACATTTTATCTCCCATAAAACTAGCTCCCCCCTTCATGATTAAAGCCAGAGCCTTCACACATGGCCGATCGCAGGACCATATAAATTCTTTAGAATAATTTGTATATTTTTTAGATATGACTGCCTACTATCCTACTTCTAATACACATACAGTATTTTAATGCTAATCAATGACAGTACTATATGCACTTATTACATCCATGATATAACTACATGTATGCATTACACCCATCATATAACTGCAAGTCGCTAGCACATTCCAAACAGTCCAGTGGACCCTTCTGTTCATAACATCGTCGAAGGCGCTCATTGTGAGCGGAGGGAGTGGAGGGGCCCGTGACCTGCAACTGCCACATAAGCCCCACAACCAGAGGCTTTCATCTGAAGAAAGAGAGAAGCCCAAAGGGATCCTGACAGTAGCTAGCCTGGCAACAATTCCCAGGGAGAGCGTGAGAACAGAGGGGCTGGGGGAGAAGGAGGTTGGAGTCTTGGTGGCAGCCATTTTCCCTACTCCACTGGGACAGGCACATAAACCCATGTAACTCTTCCTTTGGGCACAGTATAAAATAACACTACTAGTTATGGAGAAAGGGAGGAGCGGGGTCTGCTGGAGAAACAGTCCGGCCCTCAAGGAGCAATTATCATAACAATTCTAGTAACAGAAGTGCCCCAGCTGATAAAGAAATATACAGTCATATATAGTCCTGTGGAGGATGTTCGCCAGGGCTTAAGCAGCCAGCATAATCTAACTTCGGGGGCAAGGTCAGGAGAGACTAGAGGGGCTCAGAGGAATGAAGGGAGTTTACCAAATGTACATCTAATACCATGTTTTTCTGCTTTTTTCTGGCTCAACAGCGACCAGAGTCTCCAGCACCAGCAGCCTCTTTCCAGGCCTTCATCCATCCTTGGATCCTTAGGATTTGGCGTCGGGCGAGGAGTAACAGGTAGACAAGGAGAGCATACACACTTAGACGCTAAAACACAATGAGTGGGTCAGAGTACGTATTTATAACACATAATGTAAAGGGGTTTAACTCCCCTTTTAAGAGGAGGAAAGCTTTTAGATATTACAAAAGGTGGAGGCCCTCGGTTATCTCCATGCAAGAGACTCACTTCTCGCATGGGGGTAAACCGAAGTTTGTCCATAAGGACTACATGACAGTATATGCGGCCACTCAGCCTACAAAGAAGGCAGGGGCAGCTATCCTAATGCACAAAGACTTCCTGTTCAGCTTGGAGCATAGCAGAATAGATAAAGAGGGGAATTATGTATTGGTCACTGGTGTGGTCTCGGGCCATAGAATTTTACTGATCTCCCTATACTCTCCCACAATTTCTCCCCACCAAACTCTGATTAAACTGCTGAGGGAGCTGGAACCGCTAGATCTAGGCAAGCTGGTGATCGGGGGGACTTTAATTTGACACTGGATCCAGCAATAGACAGATCAGGACACACCCAGGACGCTAAAGTTTCAAAAAAACAGGGTCAAATTAAACAGTTGATAGCTAAGATGAGCCTAGTAGATGCATGGAGAGGCCTACACATGAATAACAGGGAATATACATTTTACTCGCCCACGCATGGCACTTATTCGAGGATTGACACGTTCCCAATGAGCTCTCTACTTTTTGATAAAGTCCGAGAATCTGACATTGTCCCTTGCCCCTGGTCTGATCACGCTGTAGTGGCCATTAAAATAACCATAGGACCTAACCTATCTCCATTAAGGAGCTGGAAGATCGATGAACATTTACTGTCGGACCCCAACAGCTTAGCATCATTAGCGGGGGATATTAAGCAGTATTTTGAATTGAATGATTCCCCTGAGACGGGGGTGGGATGGCTCTGGGTAGCCCATAAAGCTTTTATAAGGGGTTGCTGTATTAAGCTAACAGCTCAACACCGTAAGTCGCTTAGGCGGAAGGAGGAGGAGCTAACAGCTACCCTTAGCAACCTAGAAAAGCTTAGCCAGAAATGCCCTACCATGAAGCTCCGCAGTCAAATAAATAAGGTCAGGATAGAACTAGATGGGGTCCTGTCTTTTTATACAGGGAAGGCTTTGAGGAGGACTAGGCACCTATACTACTGGAAAGCGAACAAACCATACAGAATGCTGGCTAGGAGATTGAAGGCTAAGGAGATCCAGTCTAGGGTGACCCAGATTAAGAAAGTAGATGGCAAAATTTCTTGTAGCCCAAGGGACATACAGAAAGAGTTCCAGTCCTTCTATCAGCAGATCTACTCGTCTGGTAGGCTGACCGATGGGCTGGATCTTGACTCCTTTTTAAGAACTATTGATCTTCCCTCCATAGACGAGCAGCAACTAGCCAACCTTAACCTAGATATTTCATCGGAAGAAGTGAAGGCAGCAATCCAGGGTCTCAAGATAGGCAAATCCCGGGGCCAGACGGCTATACCAATTTGTACTATAAGAAATTTGAACCCCTATTAAATCCCCATCTTACGTCCCTATTTAACGCTATCAGGAAAGGGGAAAAAATGCCTCCAGAGCTAAATCGGGCGGAACTGGTAATTCTCCCGAAGGAAGGTAGGGATAGTCTTGAGGTGAAGAACTATCGGCCCATATCCCTACTGAATGGGGACGTCAAATTAATGGCCAAATTTATGGCGACACGGATCTCCAGATTCTTGCCGGAGATTATCCACAAAGATCAGGCAGGGTTTGTGCCTCATAGACAGGCAGGGGACAATGTCAGACGTATCATCAACATTCAATATCTAGCGCACAAAGCGAGCTCCCCGATGTGTCTACTGGCTCTAAACATAGAGAAAGCCTTCGATACGGTTGAGTGGCCGTATCTGTTTAAAGTTCTGGACAGGTTTATTACCCTACTCTGCACATATTACGAAGCCCCGACAGCCACTCTGAGGTTGCCAGGCGAGCATAGAGCTCAAATTAGCATACAGAGAGGTACAAGGCAGGTATGCCCACTCTCGCCCCTATTATTTGCCATGGCTGTGGAATTATTGGCATAGCTCATTAGAGCGGATAAGGAAATTCAGGGGCTCCAAGTAGGGTTGCAACAATATAAGTGCTCATTCTTCTCGGATGATATCCTATGTACCCTAACGAAGCCCGGGTCCTCCATACCAGCATTGATGTCGACTCTTGACAGGTTTAACAAAATGTCAGGACTTAGGCTGAATATGGGGAAATCAGAGGCTTTGAGCTTAGGCATGGTTCAGGGCGACATAGACCACCTGAAATCTCTATATTCCTTCTTGTGGCCTACCAAACATATAAAATACCTAGGGATTAATATTACACCTAAAATTTCTGATTTGTATAAGGCTAACTATCCCCCCATGTACAGAAAGTTGAATGAGGACTTGTTTAGATGGAGGAATTACCCTCTTTCTTGGACTGGCCGTATTGGGCCAGTCAAAATGAACATTCTGCCAACATTCAGAACACTCCTTATGCCGGTCTCCCTGAGGGAGCTGGACAGGTTCCAGTCCAGTATATTTAGATATGTGTGGAAAAATAAGAAATCTCGCATATCTAGGAAGGTAATGTTCAGACATAAAAAAGAGGGGGGGCTATCGTGTCCTAATCTGCAGGATTATTTTAAAGTGGCTAGACTGTCCCAAATACCACAAGCACATTCAGTCAAGCACCAGCCGGGCTGGGTATTTTTAGAACAACAGCAAATGCAACAACATAGCTGCGACACATTAATCTAGGTGCCTGAAGAATTGAGCCCGATTAAATCACATCCAAACCCAATAATAAATCTGGCTATTAAAAACGTGGAAGTGGGCCAGATCCAAGAATAAGCTAGATATAGGTGTATCTCCCCTTTGGTCGGTCCTCTCCTCCCAAGATATTTGGGCAACCATGAACTTAACATCTAAACATTGGTGGGCTTCTAGGGGTTTAGACAAGTTAGGCTCCTGGTTTATAGGGAATCACTTGATGACTCTGGAGCAGTTTGGTGAAAAATATGCTCTTCCTTCAGGGGAGTATTACAACTATCTAAAGAGCTTGGTCAGCGAAGTATTTAGAACATTTGGACCACCGAAGTCCTCTTGGTTCTCGTTAACCTGCAAAAACCTCCCACTGGCAAAAGGGATAATAGGCTCGTTATACGATACATTTACTAAATCAAAGAATGCAGACAAACCAGCATATATTTGTAAATGGGAAAAAGAGCTAGGGGAGGAATGGGAATGGAAAAAATGGCAGAAATCGTTCTTCAATCTGAGTAAGGCAACATGTAATAACACGCACATAGAGACATCTATAAAAGTACTCCAAAGAATATATTGCACTCCAGATAAACTCAATAAGTATGACCCTAGGGTAAGCAGTAACTGTTTTAGGGGCTGTCATCAAATAGGAGACCATATTCATACCTGGTGGCTGTGTCAGGCGGCTCATGAGCTATGGGAAGGGTTAGCACTAATGGCGACGTCATTATTTGAAACTACAGTTTTGTCAACCATGGAGTCTTGTTTATTGGGGGTTAAACTTCCTAATTTATTAAAGAACCAGAATAGGCCATTCCAGATAATGGCGGCCACTGCCAAAGTACACATTGCCAGTCAGTGGAAATCAGGGAAGCTAGAGGCCCAGGAGGTTATTAAGAAAATTAACTACATAGCAATAAATGAGAAGTTAACATGTGCTATATTGGATACTATGCCACAGTTCTATAAAATCTGAAACCCCTGGTTGGAGTCACCGTTTGGTTTCCCCTTGCTCTGAGGGATCCAATGGTAATAAGATAGCAACAAGTTATCAGAATTGAGCTAAATGGAGGCTTGGAGTGGAGAAGACTAGAGAGCTGGTCCTGGATACTCGGGTTCGTCTGGAATGCGACACAAGAGGTAAATACATGTACAATAACTGTATAAGTTTAAGAATTGCAATGTTCTAGATGGCAGTTTACTGAAATAGGAGATTACTTAAGCAAATTGAGCTGAATAACTAAATGGACATAGCTTAGAAGTAATTATTTAGGAGGTGAAAAAATGGCTAAGCATTGATTCATGCCTTAGGTAAGGACTCATTTAGATATAAATATATAGACTCAACTTGGTCTATTGAACTTTCCCTTATCTCCATAGTTATTTATTTATTTATTTATTTAAAGTTTTTTAGTTTTTGTATAATTAAGTTTTGTTTGTTTAAGTTTCCCTTGTTTAAGTTAAAGGGTTGCTACAGTAACTACAGAATAATAGAAAAAGGAAAAATGAAAGAGTATATTATAGTTTTGATTATAAGGCATATGTGTTTATGTAAAAATCTTATATGTCAATGTGCCTATTGCTTGTTGTTCTGGAAAAATATGTAATTTATTTCAATAAAAACTATTTAAGAATTAAATTATACAAACAAGAGGGGACAGAGACTGTTTTACGGGAGTACAAGGAAATACACAAGGCTTGCAAAAGCTCTATTAGACTGGCCAAAATAGAAAATGAAAAATTAATTGCAAAAGAGAGTAAGTCTAACGCTAAAATATTTTTAAAGTATATTAATGGGAAGAAGGCGAGGATGGAAGCTATAGGAACATTACAATGTGACACAGGCCATCTGAAAATTAGTGACCAGGAAAAGGCAGATGAGCTAACTAGGTTATTTTCTTCGGTATACACAAGGGAGGTACCAGTTGTTTGGACACTGCAACATAATGGGGCTTCACTACCTTTGCCAAATAATTGGTTAATGCAGGAAGTAATCCAAAAGAGGTTGGAAAAAATAAATGTTAATAAAGACCCAGGTCCTGATGGAATACATCCACGGGTACTGAGGGAACTGGGCTCTGTAATAGCCAAACCAATATATTTAATTTTTCAAGATTCACTCAGCACAGGGTCTGTACCAGATGACTGTAGAAAATCAGATGTGATACCTATATTTAAGAAGGGAGCAAGAGCAAATCCGTGGAATTATAGACCAGTGAGCCTCACTTCTGTAGTGGGGAAGCTTTTAGAAGCATTAATAAGGGATAATATACAATAATATATCTTTTTGAACAGGATTATAAGTAGGAGTCAACATGGATTTATGAGGGATAGGTCATGTCAAACAAATCTAATTAGTTTCTATGAGGAGGTTAGTAGGAACCTCGATCAAGGCAACTCTGGATGTAGACTTTTTGGATTTTGCAAAAGCTTTTGATACTGTGCCACATGGGAGACTATTGTACAAACTAAGAGATTCAGGAATTGCAGTAAATATCTGCTCATGGATTGAGAGCTGGCTAAAAGACAAGAAGCAAAGGGTTGTTGTAAATGGAACATACTCCAATTGGACTAATGTGGTAAGCGGGGTTCCTCAGGGTTCAGCATTAGGTCCTCTCCTTTTTAACATAATTATTAATGACTTAGAGGTGGGACTGGAAAGTAGTATCTCCATTTTCGCTGATGACACAAAGTTGTGCAAGGTAATTAAATCAGATAATTATGTGCTCTCCCTCCAAAGGGATTTACATAAAATTGAGTAATGGGCATATAAAAGGCAGATGAGATTTAATACGAATAAATGTAAAGTTATGCATCTGGGAAGGAAAAATAGCCATGCAATTTATAATCTTAATGGAGCAAATCTAGGGGTATCAGATATTGAAAAGGATTTGGGAGTGCTTGTGGACAACCACCTAGGTAACAGTGCTCAAAGCCAAGCAGCAGCTGCAAAGGCAAATAAAATATTAGCATGTATTAAGAAGGGTATAGAAGCCAGGGAAGCAAATATAATTCTGCAACTATACAAATCTCTAGTACGCCCTCATTTGGAAAATGGAGTACAATTTTGGGCACCACTTCATAAAAAGGAAATTTTAGAGCTGAAAAAGGTACAGAGGAGGGCAACAAAGCTAATAAAGGGAATGGAGCAGCTAAGTTATATGGAAAGACTAACCAAATTAAACTTATTTTCTCTAGAAAAAAGGCGTCTAAGAGGAGTTATGATTACCTTATATAAATACATCCAGGGTCAGTATAAGGATTTGTCAGGGGAGCTTTTTGTGTAAAGAGGTTTTCAACTGACAAGAGGACATCCCTTGAGGTTAGAAGTAAAAAGATTCCACCTTAAAGAAAGAAAAGGGTTCTTCACAGTAAGGGTGGTTAATCTGTGGAATTCTCTACCAAAGGAGGTGGTGACAGCGGATTCGATAGATACTTTAAAAGGAGACTTTAAAAGGGGACTGTGTTTATTTCTAATTAAAAAGGGAATTCAGGGTTATCCTGGATAATTGAGAGTATTGATCCAGGGAGAAGTCCGATCGCCAGTATCTGGGGTCAGGAAGGAATTAATTTTTCCCCCCTTTAAGACGATTGGCTAAGTTTCACTTGGGTTTTTTTCTGTTTGCAGTCCTCTGAATTAATTAATGATTTAAAAAAAATAAAATTAAACTAAAAAAAGATAATTAAATAATTGATTAATAATTAACAACTCATTAATTAATAACTAATCCACATATTGCAGATCAGAGGAGATCTTAAAAGGTTGAACTTGATGGACTGAAAGTCTTTTTTCAACCTTAATTACTATGTAACTATGTAACTACATTTATTTAAAAAAAAAAAAATCTTTTTGTGTTGTTATGTTTGCAGTTTTTCAAAAGTTAATAGAAAGTAAAACATTTAGAAAATGTTCTTGGTTTTGTGTCTTTTTTGCCCATGAGTTCCCCTATCCATATCTAACCTATGTTAAAATAACCCTGTTTATCGCTTTTTCAGCTAAAACTCCAATTGCCCGGAACATATCAACAGCACTAAACATGGTTCTGCCGGAATGCATTTTATTCTTCCAGGAACCTACACTTAAATGTCAGTGTTGATTACATATTGTGCCAGAATACCAATGTAAAGAGAATATCAATAATCAATGTTAATCTGGGGCCCTCAGTAGTCCAACAGTACATCATAGTCTTGCCCCCCCCCCCCCCCCCGCCCCAGATGTCACAGGGTTTTGTCTGAATAGGTGTCTCTCCGTGTGTTCTTTCAAATTGGGGCAATTGTCCTGCGCGTATGATATTGTAAATAATTGTGAGGGTTGCTACAATGTGTCCATGCATGGATTTGTTGAATTATATTGTGTAGCCATCTGGGCCAGGAGCTTTGTGGCTGTTTCTAGCTGTGATTTCAGGGTGTTCTGTAGTGCTATGGCTTCTGAGAAGCACCATCAGATGGGTCCTTTTTGTGCATGTTTTTGTTTCACATCTATGCAGACTGGTGCATGTTCTAGTTTCACATCACTATATATTTAATGGAAAAGTTTGGCAGAGGTAAGAAAAAAGTCTTGAGGGCCTTAGAGTGGCAAGTGATCTCTTTTGCAGTTGGGGGTGTGTGAGAAACGCCATGGGACTGTTAGGTCTAGCTGTTTATTCCATTTTTTTTTACTATGTTTAGGTGTTTTTCTTAATTGAGATATACCTATGTTGGGCCTCCATTCAATTGAGCAAAATTTAGTTACTGGAGCCCGTAATGTAGCCCGTAAAATAATTAGCGTCTTTTAGCAAGCCAAAAAGGATCTGTGGGTTACAGGCTTAAAAAGCCTGCGGTTGTTAAAATCGTAAACCAATTAAGCCTTTGATCTTTCAAGCATGCAAATGTTACAATCGCTAAAACCGCAAATCGCTATTCAATTGCTACAATTCCCCATGGACGCAATTGTCTTCAAAGCTTCAAACGGCAAATATAGCCAAATAAATTATGGGTTCCAAATAGGACTCGCAATGGGTTTACAGACTAGTTTGTAACACTGCAAAAGACAAGTAAAACACACTACTGGGCTTTAAAATATGGGTAAAGCAATGGAGGGGAATTCATTGCACAATAATTCCCACTACTTCACGAGAAGTAATCCAACTGAAGGCCTTGGAAATTGCAAGAACCTTAAAAATACAGAAGAGGGAATTCCATGCGAGTATTTGTTGGTGCCGTCAATTTTATGCAGAGAAATGGTCTCGCTCTTCGAAGGAAGCACTTCATTAGCACAGAAACTGCCAGCAGGTTTTGAGGAGAAACTGACTAATTTCCAGTTGTACATCATCCAATTGCAGCAGCGTCACTCATACCCTTTACACCAGATTGGCAATGCTGACGAGACGCCCATAGTTTTCGAGATGCAAAGCAATACGACAGTAGACCAGAAAGGGGCGAAAAGTATCACATTAAGGACAACCGGCAACGAAAGACTTAGAATAACGCTAATGTTAGCTGTTACCGCTAACAGAGGAAAGTTACCCCCCTATGTTATTCTGAAGCAAAAAACTTTGCCCAAAGAAAACATTCCTGAGTGTTTAGTGATTCGTTGCCAGGCGAAAGGCTGGATGATGACAGAACTGATGGTTGACTGTCTGTAGTTTGGAATTGCAGACCTGGAGCACCTCTGACTAAGAGAGCCATGCTAGTTTTAGATGCTTTTAAGGGTCATCTTACTGCTGAAGTGAAGAATAAACTTGCTGTACAGAAGACAGATCTCGTCATCATACCCGGTGGCATGACTTCAAGTGCTTGATGTCATTGTGAACAAGCCGTTCAAAGACAATTTGCGAAAACAGTATTCAGATCGGCTTCGGGAAGGGGATCATGCTCTCACACTGGTAAGATTAAGAAGCCATCAGTTACACTTCTGTACCAATGGATTATCACTTTATGGTCAAGAATATCATCAAAGTCCATCATCAAGGGGTTACAAAAAATGCTTACTATGGGAGGAATGTGAAGAAAACAGTGAGAGTGATGAAGTGAATATTGGTAGCGAAGTCCGTAGTGATGACAGTGATGACAGTGAATAGGCCAATTACAGTAAAATGTGTTATATGACCTAAGAAAAAAGTTTGTTTGTTCCCTTACCTTACTTGTTACCTTGTGTTTGATGTTACGGTACCTTACTCTTGATGTTAATATTGATAACCTGCCTAAGGAAGTATAATGTTTTCCAATACTAGATATATGGTATATGGTAAAATAAAATCACTATTTTATTCCCTGAATCTAGTTGACTTTTGTCTTTTTCTCTCCAATTTGAAGGGTATTATTATCTTTTTTTTCTTTTTTCCCCTTAATTTCACAGGTGCGGCTTATATGTGGGTATGGCTTATATTTGGGCCAATACAGTATTATAGTTTTAATATAGTGGAAGCCTCATGTTAAGGTGGACCGTCATTGAAGGAATGTGAGGCACTGGGAATATCTTACAATGACTTAAATTTCTTGACAATGCTTGCAGATGCAGAAGATGCCTTCATGGACCTGAATTGTGCCTAAAACAAAACAAAAATAAAGAAAAAAACAGCTGCAAAATAAGGCCTTAAAAAAGATAGGGACTGCAGCATCTCTTCTCAATAGCATTCCTCAATGACCATCATTTGGTGAAATGTTAAACAGAACCCTACGTGTCTACATAGAAGAGGATCATGGGCCATGTGATGGGAGGTAGACATCTATGTACAAAATATCACCATCACATAGCCCATGATCCTATACTCTGTAGCCAGGCTAGATTATGTTAACATTTTGACCAATAGATTGTCACTGAGGAGTGCTGTCGAGAAGGCACAAAAATATGTGCCACTTGCTGCATTGCGCTCTGGTCCATCCACATCCTGAGTAGCCCGACAAGGTAGGACTCAGTCATGAGGTAATCTTTCCTCCCTATTTCTGGCCAGGCTGCTCATGACCTCCGCATGATTGGCGGAGATGCTGTCCTGCTTCCCCCCGACAAACTCCAGTTGCTGTTGCATGATGGCCAGCATCTCCACCTGAGCAGCCTGGCTTAAGGGTCCAGGGGATGGAGGTCCCATCTGGGGTGCCATTGCTGGGTGAGGAGGTGGCGGTGGTGGCCCAGTGGGGAGGGGCTGTGGCCCGGCTGGAACCTGGCTCCATAAGGGTAGTGGTGGTAATGGTATGCTTGGTGGTGGGTGTGACAGCCAGGTTGATGCACTGCTGGAGGAAGGAGGAGACCACGGTCGTCCCTCCAATGGGAGGGACTGGTGAAAGACATAGTCGTTGGAGGAGGGGAACAGTGGTGTCAAATGCCACCGGAGTGACGGATGGTCCTGCATGTAACCCCACTTCCCAGATGACGTCCTCCTCCTAATAACCAGGGCCCCTGGCTTCTCTTGGTTCCTCCTACACCTGGGATGGTTCCTGCTTGTGGGTGGCTCAGTCCCCTGCATCCTGCTCCGTGTTCCATCCCTTTATGTGCTTTCTCTCTATATATCTCTCTGTGCTGTCTCTTTGTGCTGTCTGTGTGCTGTCTGTCTCTCTATGCAATGTCTCTCTGTGCTGTCTGTCTGTGTGCTATCTCTCTGTGTGCTGTATCTTTGTTCTGACTGTCTGTGTGCTGTCTCTCTCTTTGCTGTGTTTTTCTGTGCTCTCTGTGTCTGTGCTGTATATCTCTCTCTGTGCTGTCTATCTGTGCTCTCTGTCTGTGTGCTGTCTGTCTCTCTGGGATATCTCTCTGTGATGTTTCTCTGTTTTGTCTGTCTCTGTGCTATCTCTCTCTTTTTGAGGTGTTTAATGGTGACTGTTATGCCAGCTCTCAGGCCACGCTGCTCGATTATGTCATGACTGCGCCCCTCGATGATGGAATAGCCCCGCCCAGCGTGACAGACAAACTGGTAATTATATTAAATATATTTATATTAAAAATAATAGCATACATGTTTTTTAGGGACTAGGCCATACCAGTCATTGTGAGGTTGATAAAATTAACACCCCTTAACTTCCAGACATACAGAACCACAAGGCATATTTTGCACAAGATGTACATATACACATTTCATCCTGATATATCATCCCTTGCCTGACAAAATCATTATTAAAACACTCTTTACTACCTTTAGCACACTGCCACTATCAGGACTCCGTGTGAGGACTGATTGCCTAGAGAAGGTCTTCAGTTCATCGTACAATAATATTATGACCAGCTTAAGATGAAGGAACAGATAGGGGTGAATCAATATTGCTTTGTACAGGACAAATCTCACTGACAAATACTGCAACCTCTATATGATCTTGCTTCAATAACTCATGCTTGTACTTTTCATTTCTGAACATTTAGATATAGACTACTAATTTGTTGACGGTATTAAGATATTTTAGTTTTTGTTAACCTTTCCTCTGCTGGTTTGCCTACAGAGAGCAAACAACTGGAGAAAGCTTGAGAATTCCTCATAATTGGCCAGACACTAAAAAGCATGTTTTTAAGAATCCCTAGGTTCTGCTTCTAGGCCCCTATGTGAATTTGTGCACATTGGTTGCATCACATCCCTGCTCACTATGTCCATGTGCATGTACAGTATTTTTCTTCCTGCCTCATGATACACATTATTTCTCCGCTCTTTCTATAATGGCTAAGCTTGTCAGCAAATAGATGATCTTCGCTACCAAGTGTGAAGATCGGTTTGCCCTTAACTAATATACTGTCATGTTTTAAAGGATAGTTGTATAAAATAAACCAGCCCATGCCATATAGAGCTGTTTCTCTTGCAGATAGGACACGTAATTCCAGTTCTTGTCCGCAAGATGTCACTGCAGGTTGTTGTGTTAATTACAGGCCCTTTGTTATGTTTGCCGCTTTGATTCTCTGTGAGTGCGGCCCAGTGATCCACCCCCCAAGCAAGCACATAGTTTTCCTGTCCCCTGACTGGCCCCTCATCAGGCAGCCGGCCACATATCCCAGGAGGCATGGTTATTACAGGGTGATGCTAATCTAGGCGGTGGATTTAAATGTGTTCGGCTCACCATGATGTAACTGTAGAGAAATGCTTTTGTGTAGTTGTTGTTTTGGAAATGCTTTGAGAGAGTCAATATTAAACCATGCTTTCTATAATACATAGGAAATGGTGTAATTTCTTTAAGAAGGAAGGCGTTTATTATTTTGCTATGCTAGAAATCACTTTGCTATGTTGTGCCTGTGTTCCTGATATGCCATTGATCTTGATATGACTGCCGAGAGGCCCATTCCTTCTGAAAATATTGCCAGCTGTAAGAGGGGGATTCTTGTAGCACAAAGGCAGGAATTGTTGGCTCTTAATAGCACCCCTATCTGGGATCTTTGCACCAACATATTGCAATGCTGGATAGAATGATTAATTGTGCTAGATTGGGATTCAACAGATTTAAAGGGCCATATACCTCACTATAAGTGCTCTTCATGGTGTGAAAGAGCAAAAGAGTTATGTTAAAATTATATATTGTTTTTATTTACTTAGACTAATAACAGCTAAACATCTATGGTCTTAGGTCTGTTTAGAAACACATTCCGTACTGTTCCATGATTAACAATATCTGCTAACACCAAGCGGTGAAGGCTCAGTGAGCACAAAGATTAAAAAAATTAAAAAAGTATTTCAATATGTATTTAGGAGAAGAATTTTACAGTGGTGTGCTTCAAGTTGTGCTGAATTTACTGGCCCTTTAAGTACCCCCTGTTACAGAAACTGAAAAAGCCAAATACACCACAGAATCCCCTTCTCACCATATCTCTGTAGGGCTCCCATTCCCTAATTTCTTTCTCCTCCCTATGAGATCAAAGACTACAATGCATTGGGCTTTCACTGTGGGCTTAGCATATCCCATCATGGGGGAACCTCTTTAGTCATTGGTGTCATCAATGGAATTTATGAGAATAGACTATGTCAGTGAAGAATAAGAAGACCTGCATTTACACAGTGGAATCCTTAAAAGTAATCTAAACATACCACTGTGATCAAATGCTTTCCATATTGTGTTTGAATATCTAAACACGATAATGGCCAAAATGTTTTTAGAAAGCAAAAATAAAGAAACAAACAAACAAACTTTACTATTTACTGGGTAGCTCCATTTGCTTTCTTTACTGCTGCTGCCTGTTACTTTATCAGCTGAGTGTGTCCTTGTAAACTAATGAATATCCCTTTGACAGTTACATCTGCCAGAGCTCTCAGCAGGATTAAATTCCTGTTGTGCCGAAACTTCCTCTGTATTCCCACTTCAGAGAGCCAAAATGGTAGCATAATTACATATAAAAGTTTGAGGAGGTATACATTTTTTTTACATTCTGAAAAGTGTAGGTGTAGATCTTCTAAATAGTACATTTTAAAAACATGACATAGTGGTCCTTGAAGTACAGGTTCTGTTAAGTAGAGATATTGTAAAAGAAGTTGCAGTACTACATGGCTGTACCCAAAGAAGAGTTTTGTATAATGGTATAATATTGGGTAAAAGATTGTGTAAATGGTAAAAAAAAACTGTTGAAACTAATGAAGCAGTTGTTTTACACCTGAATTTCCTCACTTGTAGCTTTATTTATGTTCCTATTGGGAATTTAGTTTAAAGGAAACAACACAATGGAACTTTTAATACAAATTTATTTTCCTATTATGATGAATACATTACATAGAAAAGTTTCACGGATGAACCTGCTCTTTGCGGAGCAAAATAACATTTTGGGGCAGTGCAGTTTTTGGGTTGTCATTGTGTTCAGTTCTTCTTCTTAAACACCTGGAGGCACACCTGATCTTCACATGTTAGTTCCTAAAACAGCATAATGTATAATTAGTTATATGAATAGATATCACAGCAGCCAAAGTGCAAATAAATTATCAAAATCCCATATAATAAAATCTACATGTGGCATGTCTTCTGGGTGCAATCCTAGGATCTTTCCTGTTACAGTTATGGCACAGGTCCACCGCTGCAGTGCGGCGACCAACCGCTAGATGGCCCTGACGAAATTTTGCAGCTTTGCCGATATGTTAGAGAAGTTCTAAGCTTAGAATGGTAGCCTAACCCATAAACTAACCCTGACCTTAACCCTCACCCTAACCCTTGACTCTATGATATGGCACTGCAATATGGGCAGCGCCATCTAGCGTTTGGTCACCGCACTGCAGCAGCGGACTGGTGCTGTAACCATAACAGGAAGGACCCAATGCTATGGTCTGTGACTGCTGTTAATAGCACCTTTTATGAGCATTAACCTTAAAGGACCACTGTAATCAAAATGTGTCTATACGGACATTTGAATAACTACTCTTGATAATAATCAAATGTTTCTAGAAAGGAGAAATATAAACAGAACCCTTACGATTTTATATGTGATTATTCGTTGCAACTGGGTTCCACTTCCCTTTCTGAGATAATTCTGTCTGCTACTTTACAGGAGGAGGGGTCTTTTAAAAGTAATAAGCTTTGCATTATTCCTATTGAAAGCTTTGTCTGTTTTAGCAGCCACATTCACATTGATGAAAGCTTCCTCTGCATTCAAATTCAGGATCTAGATCATCAGAAGCCACAATGGTAGATTCCATATCAGCATAGTTGTATATAAATGTTAAGAAAATAGAAGCAGTATTATTTTGTGTTTACTTTTTTGCATTTTGCCTAATTTTAACTGTAGACCTTCAATATAGTATATTTTAATAAATCGCAAGCTCCTACACAAGCAGGGCCCTCAACACCTTCTGTTTAGATTTGTCATGCTTGTCTTATTTAATGTATCTCCTGCACTTGGTGCTATGGAATATGTTGGTTCTGTATAAATAAATAATAATAGTGATTGTTACTATTGGTCTCTGCTCCCACCACTGATCTCCCTCTCCCATGAACAGAGATGCTTCAGGACAAGTGACAGCAGTAAGGATACTTATGTCCCCATTGGTGGTTGCTACTGTCACCATGAGCTACCTCCCCAAGTGACAGCTGTAGATAGGTGTGTCCATAAAGGACCATTGCAGTCCAAAACAATAGTCATGCATTTTAAAGGAGCATGCCCGGCGCGGAGACAGCCCAGGCACGCCGGGTCTGACGCAGCGCTGCGTCAGCCGCCGGAGCCTGGGCGATGCTGATTTGCTGGGAGAAGGAGGAGGGACTTAAGCCCGTTTCGCAGGCTTCCTCCTCACTCCGCGCCGGCCATTGAGCTGATTCCCTCCCTCCCTCCCCTTAAATGGTGGTCAGATAGGAATGTAGCAGATAAGAAAGTAGGTTACGCCTAGAGGGCGAGGCTGGTTTGAGCAAAATTCAGGAAGCTTAAGCTATGTTTAAAAAAAAAAAAAAAAAAGGGGTGGAAAAGAGTTGAAGGGTTAGGATTCTGTGAATTCTAAGTTAGGATGCAAATAGGAATGTTTTTGGTTGGCGGGAGGTGAGGCACCCGGCCCACGGGCTTAAGTGGGCGTTGCCCTGCCTCATGGGCGTGCTTAGGAAAGCACTGGGAGGCTCTGGGCGCGGGCCCAGGTCCTGAGGTACTGACCGGGCCGGGTTCCTCCTCCGGGATGTTATTTGAGCTGTGATTTAACAATGTTAATTATGTTAATTGGTTATTGGTTTATGGTTGCTTTAATAAAGCTGTGGCCCGTAATTTTCCCAAGAAACGCTGTTTCAGTGTCTTTATTTATTCTAACGCCCATTGGATCTTGCCAGGGTCATGATTAATACATTACATTTTCTTCCCCATGGACAATAAATCATATTAACTGAAGAAAATAACACACAGGGAGATAAAAAAAAGTTACTAGTGTTTTAAAAGGGTATGTAAACAAAGACTCATGGTCTCTGCAAATGTTATTCCCTAATTCCAACAGAGACAGGTAGGATCATAATAACAAGGATAGGTATTGATAAAGTTATACTTTTAAAGAACTAGACATGATAATAGATTAAATACTACCCGTTGTATGCAGTTATTCTTACTGGGGTTAGACATTTTTCTTAACCTGAGTTGTTACCTAAGAGGAACTTTGGATGCAGAAAGCATAAACTTTCCATGGCCCAAGGCTCAGGATAAGTCAGTGCATTACATCTTAGAGCAGAGAGAGCGTTATATTTAAGTAAATGCCTCCCCAGCACAAGTTTTAAGGGAATTAACATTTTTGGTACAGCAACAATTTTAATTTCTCAAAAGGCAGGTCCCTAAATAAAATTGTACAGAATGAAGGAAATGTTTACTAGGTTTGCCAATCCATTCTTGCGTTATCTTAAATTCTATTATTTCAAATAAATTCAAAACACAGTAGGACAGTATGTGTCACTATTTATCTAAAATATTGTATGACCTTAATTCTTCACTGCTGAAGAAACCAACAGTTCATTGTGAATAAAAGCAGAGATCCCAGCCCTAAAATAAATCCCTCTCACCAGGTAGAGTTTATCCCCCTCGATCCAATGCTTCCAGCCACGGTTATTCTTTTCTCCCTTCTGGATGCAGACAAGTTTGTCCCCGTCCCAAGACACTAATGTCTGTGAAATTAATCAAACATATAATCAATTACAAACTTGTGCTTGGGTCATAAAAACTACTGTACGTAATTTCCCAGAATCCTCTGCTTGTTTTTCCCTCTCTAGCATCTCCCCCAAATGTATCAATATCATGGTAATGGAAGCCTTATCAGCCCGTCCTACATATTTAATACATTTTTAGGATTTTCATTAAATATTTGAAACCATTTGAGGTTTATTCAATCTCGTTGGTATCAAAATAATCCACAGGCTTTTCCACTATGATGAATTTGCTTTTTATCGGGAGCCCCATAAACATCTTGCTGCTCTTAATATATTACCTTTTTCTTCTGATATTTGCAGTGTCATTGTATTGTGATCTGCTTGCTTAGATATATAGATAGATATACTTATGTACCCTCACGTTCCGGCCATCCAGCCCCTTGGTGTGCTCCTCAAATTCTACCCCCACTGTATAGTTGACTTCATAGTTCCTGAATGTGCTGAGTGTTTTGGTTTTGAAGACATCTCCTTCTTGAATTATTTCCTTGGTCTGTGTCAAGTGGACTGCAATCTTTCTGGTGGCAAAATCAATGTCTGTGGAAGGAAAGACGAGTTAGGTGAACAGATTACATGAATGTACCCCGATAGCTACTAGTAACATGTCAAGTATATTGCACATACTCCTCATTCTACGTATGCTTTGTGTTCTGTACAATGAAGGGAGATACCAGAGCCTGCCTACCACTCAGACACACTCTTGATCTTCCTACCATCAGTAGTTTTTTTTATCTTAAATTGGAGTGGAGGTCTCATTCCTGGAGTCCATTCCTTCTGTATATTCTTAGAATAAAGAGTCCTAGGAATTTAGTATGATGTAAGACTTGAATTATCACTGGTTGAAGAAGTGTAACAAGGCAGGATGGTTGACCAAAGTTAGTAAAACTTTTCATTGTATGTAATTTCAATATTTTTTAAATTGTGGTTATTATTATACAATCATGTGATTGGTTCATAATCGGAACCTGTTTATGTTTACTCCACATTATTGTGCAGACCTGACTGAACAGGAAATAACTTCTGCCTGTTTATGTACTAAAGAAGTCAAAGATTAAATGCAGAGAAGATGCTCTCCCATTGTGTAGAGGAGACTTCCCTTCTGTAGAAAAGCTCTCTCCTGTGTGCATAGCTCTCTGCTGGGTGCATAGCTTCCTTCTGTGTGCAAAGTTATCTCCTGTGTGCATGACTCTCTTCTGTGTGCATAGCTACCTACTGTGTGCAAAGCTCCCTTCTGTGTGCATAGCTCCCTTCTGTGTGCATAGCTTCCTGCTGGGTGCATAGCTTCCTGCTGGGTGCATAGCTGTCTGCTGGGTGCATATATCCCTTCTGTGTGCATAGCTCTCTCCTGTGTGAATAACTCCCTGCTGGGTGCATAGCTTCCTTCTGTGTGCATAGCTCCCTACTGTGTGCATAGCTCCCTCCTGTGTACATATCTCCCTTCTGTGTGCATAGCTAACTCCTGTGTGCATAGCTCTCTCCTGTGTGCATAGCTGTCTGCTGGGTGCATATCTCCCTTCTGTGTGCATAGCTCTCTCCTGGGTGCATAGCTCTCTCCTGTGTGAATAACTCCCTGCTGAGTGCATAGCTTCCTTCTGTGTGCATGACTCTCTTCTGTGTGCATAGCTCCCTACTGTGTGCAAAGCTCCCTTCTGTGTGCATAGCTCCCTCCTGTGTGCATATCTCCCTTCTGTGTGCATAGCTATCTCCTGTGTGCATAGCTCTCTCCTGTGTGCATATCTCTCTCCTGTGTGCATAGCTCTCTCCTGTGTGCATAGCTCTCTCCTGAGTTCATAGCTCTCTCCTGTGTGCATAGCTCTCTCCTGTGTGCATAGCTCCCTCCTGAGTGCATAGCTCCCTCCTGAGTGCATAGCTATCTCCTGTGTGCATAGCTCCCTCCTGAGTGCATAGCTCCCTCCTGGGTGCATAGCTCCCTGCTGGGTGCATAGCTCCCTGCTGGGTGGATAGCTCTCTCCTGTGTGCATTGCTCTCTCCTGTGTGAATAGCTCTCTGCTGGGTGCATAGCTCTCTCCTGGGTGCATAGCTCTCTCCTGTGTGAATAACTCCATGCTGAGTGCATAGCTCCCTACTGTGTGCAAAGCTCCCTTCTGTGTGCATAGCTCCCTCCTGTGTGCATATCTCCCTTCTGTGTGCATAGCTATATCCTGTGTGCATAGCTCTCTCCTGTGTGCATATCTCTCTCCTGTGTGCATAGCTCTCTCCTGTGTGCATAGCTCTCTCCTGAGTTCATAGCTCTCTCCTGTGTGCATAGCTCTCTCCTGTGTGCATAGCTCCCTCCTGAGTGCATAGCTCCCTCCTGAGTGCATAGCTATCTCCTGTGTGCATAGCTCCCTCCTGAGTGCATAGCTCCCTCCTGAGTGCATAGCTCCCTCCTGGGTGCATAGCTCCCTGCTGGGTGCATAGCTCCCTGCTGGGTGGATAGCTCTCTCCTGTGTGCATTGCTCTCTCCTGTGTGAATAGCTCTCTGCTGGGTGCATAGCTCTCTGCTGGGTGCATAGCTTCCTTCTGTGTGCATAGTTCTCTCCTGGATGCATAGCTCCCTGCTGGGTGCCTAGCTCTCTCCTGTGTGCATAGCTCCCTGCTGGGTGCATAGCTCCCTCCTGAGTGCATAGCTCCCTCCTCAGTGCACAGCTCTCTCCTGAGTGCATAGCTCTCTCCTGAGTGCATAGCTCTCTCCTGTGTGCATAGCTCTCTCCTGTGTGCAAAGCTCTCTTCTGAGTGCATAGCTCTCTCCTGTGTGCATAGCTCTCTCCTGTGTGCATAGCTCTCTCCTGTGTGCAAAGCTCTCTCCTGTGTGCATAGCTCTCTCCTGTGTGCATAGCTTCCTGCTGGGCGCATAGCTCCCTCCTGAGTGCATAGCTCTCTCCTGTGTACATAGCTCTATCTCTCCTGTGTGCATAGCTCTCTCCTGTGTGCATAGCTCTCTCCTGTGTGCATAGCTCTCTCCTGTGTGCAAAGCTCTCTTC
This sequence comes from Discoglossus pictus, assembly GCA_027410445.1. NCBI lineage: Eukaryota > Metazoa > Chordata > Amphibia > Anura > Alytidae > Discoglossus > Discoglossus pictus. Next base: position 376,503,770 of record CM050165.1, read on the forward strand.
TTAGTACATAGCTCTCTCCTGTGTGCATAGCTCTCTCCTGTGTGCATAGCTCTCTCCTGTGTGCAAAGCTCTCTCCTGTGTGCATAGCTCTCTCCTGTGTGCATAGCTCCCTGCTGGGTGCATAGCTCTCTCCTGTGTGCAATGCTCTCTCCTGTGTGCATAGCTCTCTCCTGTGTGCATAGCTTCCTGCTGGTTGCATAGCTCCCTTCTGAATGCATAGCTCCCTGCTGGGTTGATAGCTCCCTGGTGGGTGGATAGCTCTCTCCTAGGTGCATAGCTCTCTCCTGTGTGCATAGCTCTCTCATGTGTGCATAGCTCTCTCCTGTGTGCATAGCTCTCTCCCGGGTGCATTGCTCTCTCCTGTGTGCATTGCTCTCTCCTGAGTGCATAGCTGTCTCCTGTGTGCATAGCTCCCTCCTGTGTGCATAGCTCTCTCCTGTGTGCATAGCTCTCTCCTGAGTGCATATCTCCCTCCTGAGTGCATAGCTCTCTCCTATGTGCAAAGGCTCTCTCCTGTGTGCATAGCCCTCTCCTGTGTGCATAGCTCCCTCTTGTGTGCAAAGCTCTCTCTTGTGTGCATAGCTCTCTCCTATGTGCAAAGGCTCTCTCCTGTGTGCAAAGCTCTCTCCTGTGTGCATAGCTCTCTCCTGTGTGCATAGCTCTCTCCTGTGTGCAAAGCTCTCTCCTGTGTGCATAGCTCCATCCTGTGTGCATAGCTCTCTCCTGTGTGCATAGCTCTCTCCTGTGTGCATAGCTCTCTTCTGTGTTCATAGCTCCATCCTAGGTGCATAGCTCTCTCTTGTGTGCATAGCTCTCTCCTGTGTGAATAGCCCTCTCCTGTGTGCATAGCTCCCTCCTGGGTGCATAGCTCTTTCCTGTGTGCATAGCTCCCTCCTGTGTGCATAGCTCCATCCTAGGTGCAAAGCTCTCTCTTGTGTGCATAGGTCTCTCCTGTGTGCATAGCTCTCTCCTGTGTGCATAGCTCCATCCTAGGTGCATAGCTCTCTCTTGTGTGCATAGCTCTCTCTTGTGTGCATAGCTCTCTCCTGTGTGCGTAGCTCTCTCCTGTGTGCATAGCTCCCTCCTGGGTGCATAGCTCTCTCCTGTGTGCATAGCTCCCTCCTGTGTGCATAGCTCTCTCCTGTGTGCATAGCTCCCTCCTGGGTGCATAGCTCTCTCCTGTGTGCATAGCTCTCTCCTGGGTGCATAGCTCCCTTCAATGTGTACAGCAAACCCTTCTGTGCAGTGCATTTCTCCCAGTGTTCACAGTACCTAATGCCTTCATGTATCCTTCGAAGTTGTCATTCTTCTCCATGACCCAGGTGCCATTGTAGTTAGCAGGCATGATGTGGCAGATAGAATGCCTGGAGCAGAGAGAAGGAGAGGAATACAGGAGAGCACGGATTGCAAGAGGGACGTGTTGTGCCTAGGTTTATATACTTTTGGGGAAGGGCTATTGGGACTCTGATAAAAGGTTTAAAAGTCACACAATAGCTGACAAGAAGCAATCTACACATTAATAAGTACAGAGGTCAGTGCAAAGTGTGTGGGTCAAGCCCAACCTTATAGTCCTATATTCATATTATACTTTAGAAATCAGGTAATAATCCTTATTGATCCCTTGTACAAAAATAAACCACTCTGCCAGCTTGAGCTAAATTACGTAATGAAATCACATGAAACAATCCGTCTCCGACAGATATCTGGACTTTAACACTAGCCTGTCATTAAGATATTTATGGTACTGTTCAGTTCTGATAATATGATTAAGAGTTTCAACACTACAACCTCTAGATAATAGCAAGCTGGCACACATTGCGCTGGCTCCGGTGAGTTTGGCTGCCGATCAAGAATGGAGGTGTTGCATCTAAGTAATATAACCTTGCACTGTGCATATATATGTGTCCTTGATCCCGCAGATCAAGGAGTTAGAGTTATCAGATACAGTACTTTGTTCTTTTTTTTCTGTGAGATGTGTTCACAGTTTGACAGCACCTGTATGATGAAATAATTCATGTTTATGCTGTGATGCCTTGATACTCTTACTCTTTTTACTGTTCTTCCATGACTTTATAACTACTTTGAATTCCTCATTATCAACCCATATTATCTACTCCAGCAGCGTGGGTAACTTACAGCCTTATTAAAATGCGATTTGGCCAATTGAATAGGGCTCTATATAAGCACAGAGCATATTTTTTTTAAAGAAGTTTTTAGTTAGTGAAGACCTTGCTTTTGGGTAGAAGTTCACTAACTAAAAACTTCTGTAAAAATAATATTCTCTGTGCTTATATAGAGCCCTATTCAAATGGCCGAATCGCAGTTTAGTAAGGCTGATAGTTTCTAATATCCTAAAGTGGTAACCATCTATTACCACTTTGAATACCAGCATAAGTGATGATGTCCTTGATCACCTGTCAAGAATCAAAATGTGCGGATCACTGTACAGCGTGTAAAAAAGCAAGTTAACTCTGTGCTAACTAGAGATAATGGTTGTGTCTATCACAATGACCCCAAAATGCCATTATGCCCTATGAGATGGAAAAGTGGACCGGCCTTGTGCTCTTGGCCCTAGCATAGATCCATCAAGACTTTTGCCCAGTTTTCACAGTTATTGCCATTTGAACCCCACCCTTATCATACCTTTTCACCTAACACTTTTCCAGATACTACTCCTCCTTGAGGTGTTTCAATACTTTTGAAAAGTATGGAATCAACCCATTTTTAACACAGCACTGGCACTCATAGCAATTTTATATGTATTTTAAGCCTTGCTTTTACTTTGTGTTTGGCACAGAGTAATGTGTTTATTAATACAGCCAGGCTTTGTAATTAGATAATTTAATTGTTTAAATGGTTTTGTTAGTTTTCTGTGGTAATGTTGCTCTTGTATTGTTAGTGAGGTCATTCTGGCATGGGCTTTTTGATTGTGTGGGCAAAATTAAAAAACACGTTATATTCTGATGTTTAGTGTGTTTTTAAAGGGGCTACTATGATCAAGGATTTTATTGCATACATTAATAATAATATTAATTAATTTATATAGAGCTTCTCTCTCAGAAGTGATTAAGGAAAGAAAAAAGCAAACATTGTAACTTATTGGAAGAGTAGTTAAGAGCATGGAGTCCAGTCTCTTCTTGAAAATATCAAAGTTAGGAGCCTCTTCGACTGGTAGCTCCAGAGCCTTTGTGCTGCAGACATAAAAGAGGTTTGTGATTAGATTCTTGGGGCCACATTCAATTGTGATTTGGCCAATTGAATAGGGCTCTATATAAGCAAAGAGCATATTTTTGTCAGAATTTTTTAGTTAGTGAAGACCTTGCTTTTGGATAGGAGTTCACTAACTAAAAATTTCTGTAAAAAAAATATGCTATGTGCTTTATATAGAGGCCTATTCAATTGGCCAAATCGCAATCGAATGAGGCCCTTGGGATGGTTAATAGATTTTCAGCTACAGATCTCAGAATATGAACATAAGGAGTGAGGAGCTCCTTCAGATAGCTGGGGCCTTCATCATGTAATGCTTTGTATGACAGCAGGCAAAGCTTGAAATATACATGATCTTTCACAGGGAGCCAGTGTAGGGCACAGAGAACATATGGTATTGGGCAGGTTCATTTGTACAAAGCTGTACGAACTGTAAGGAAATATTTGACAGTTCTAGATAAAGGCAGTTGCAGTATTCCAGTTGTGATAATATAAAGGCTTGAACTAAAGTAGGAGGGATATGAAGTGTTTTATCCTGGCTATGTTCTTCAGGTGGAAAAATAAGGTTTTGATCACAGCTTACACTTGATGTTTTAGAACAACCCCAAGGTTGCAACCCAAAGGTTTAACAGCTGGGAATACCGAAGCTGAAGGACCACTTCGGTTTGGCCCAAAGAAGCTGTTCTCTTCCCACGGGGACCCACCAGAAGTACCTCTGTCTTTTTTGGGCCCAGCCTTATTTATTCCCTCCTTATTCAAATTTTAGAGCTATTCTAGACATCTAATAGGAGCAAAGGTTGGATGTTCTGCATCTGGATTAAAGGACATATTTTCTGATTATCTCTTCAAGGCGTAGTATATATACAGCAAGCAGCATTGGAGATGAAATAGAGCCTTGTGGAACTCCACATGACAGGGAATAGGAGAATGAAACTACAGAAACCTTCTACGACCTGCAAGTCAAAAAAATCTGGGGTTGGTAAGTCAACTCTACCCCCAGGACAGGAAGCAGGGATGAATCTAACGCTGGTGCCCTGCTCTGAGGGGGCCCACTCAAAAAAAAAATGTGTTGAATAGGAGTCAGGGCTTTCATGGGAAAGATGTACTGCTCCACAGCGCAGGCTACCTCTAATGGCCAAATCTGATAATGTATGATTAAGTTTTATTTTGCTATTTTTGTGTCCCCTATTCATTTTATCTGGGGGGCGGGGGTTGTCGCCCCTAGTTCCTACACCCCTGCAGCTAAGGACAGTGCCAGCCAGTAGTTCTTCAGATGCTCTATAAATATTCCATGGTCCCTGTGTCAAATGCTGCAGAGAGGTCAAGAAGAATTAGCTTTGAACAATCACCTCTATCTTTTGCTATCATTAAAAACATGAACCAGGGCTGTTTCTCTGCTATGTCATTTCCTGAACCATGACTGCAATGAGTCATAGAAGTCCTGCTTTTGCAGATGAATTTCAAGCTGCACTGCAACAGCTTTTTCATAGAACTTTTCCTAAAAAAAATTGAAGATTTAAAATAGGCCTGTCATTTGCATTGCAGTCTGGATCTAAAGATGCTTTTTAGATGAGGTCTAACAATTGCTTCCTTTAGTTGTTCATGCCACTTTTTTGTGAACAGATCACTATTTTTGTGAATGCTGGGCCAATCAGGTCAGTACAATCCTTGAGAAGATGAATTGGGCCTGGATCCAAGCCACAACTCGTGGCGCGAGGCTGTTCGATCATCTGGACCATATGTCCCATGTCAACTTGAGCAAATTCACATTAAGTTGCCCCTTCTCTTGACCTTCAAAGCTGTCAATTTTGTAATGCAAGTTTGAATAAAGGACGCTATGGCTGTCAGATACTGAACAAATTCATTTAGGTCGGGACAATATTATATTAAGCTTTAAACATCTGGATAAACATTTCCTTTGTTGCTGCTAATGATAGCTTACTATCATTTTTGAGATGGTCCATTAGTTTTACCTTGTCCTCATGATTTGGGGTTTTCAATATCTCCTCCAACGTTGTTCTGTACTGCATTCCTTTCTTTTTAATTCCAGTACGATATCATCAAACCAAGAGGGTATCTGTGCAAAGTCATAACAGAGAGGGGCAATGATGTGCCATTGCAGCAGTCACAGCTTTATTATGATAGTGGACAAGAGCATAAGGATGATGACAGCACACTACATCAGAGAGATCAAGTTTCTCTTGTCATCTGCATAGGATGAGACTTACATGAAAGGGCTGCAATTGCGAGGAGACTTACATGAAAGGGCTGCAATTGCAATCCTGATTAAATGATGGTTAAACGCGATGGCAGGGTCCATAGTAACACTCAATGCTCCTATTGTTTCATATGCCTTGCACTGTGAGCTATTTTTTGTTATTGCTTTAATCCTTCATTACATCTTAAATGCAACAATGTTATCATACTTCATGTCTTTTATCAGATACCTTGATGAACATGGAGATGGTTTAAAGGTCTACTGGGTATTTCAATGTTTCTTTTAGGAGAAGGTTTATCGTGATTGCAAGTTTGCAGATTTCTTGGGTGCTAGGTGTGGTAGGATTCAATGGTGTAACAGCTGATTTCAACCATTATGCATATTTCATAGTTTGTGGATTGATCTGTTACTGAATAAAATATAATTTATTGCATTTTCTAGGCACGTATTACATCAGGAAAACTCTGCAAATTAGAAAAAAATATTCTTCTTTATTTTTCTCTCCCAATATGGTCTCTCTATCTCCCATGACTGCTCACTTGCTCGATCATAACCTTGACTTTCTCTCTTGCCTTCCCACATGGCAGATACTCTTTCTTTTTTGGCTGTCTCTGTTCCCAATTCCTCACTTTCACTCCCTTCTCCCATTACAGCTTGTTTCCATTCCCCGGCTATCTATCTTTCCTCTTGCTCTGACTGTATCTCTGTTACTCTGTATTTCACTATTTTGGCAAGCAGCCCCGTAAGTTCTACTAGTAAAAGTTTTGGACCTGAAATCATTGTAAAGTGAAGCCTATCACTGCTCTATGAAATATTATAGTACCTTTATCAAAAAAGCTGTACTGTAAAACAGAGTTTTCAGCTTCCTCCTACCGCAATGGTCTCCATATTTTAAATGACCAAACATTATAAAGAAACCTACAATGATGCTTGGGCAGCTCAGTTGTTTCAAACAGACCTAACTAGAAGCACTATTATCACACTAGCGAATTGCCAGTCAAAAATGACGGACATGAAATTGTAAGCCAGGGAATGTTGTTTTAGATATCATGTAAAACGTATTTTACCGTGAGGACCTTCAGCGCTCATTGCGCGGCTGTTGGATGTTTGTTCTTTTGTTATTACAGGGGCTTTTGCTGTCATTGTAAGGTCGGGGCTGATGTGCTTATGGGCTTATTGCAAGGCTGTTTCCTGGTGCATTTTGTGTGATATGAGCAGCGTTGGCATTGGTTGTGAGGCGCGCGGTGAATGTCTTTTGTGTTTATTGCGATAATTTTTTTATTTTTTTTGTGTATATGTATTCTCGTATGCCAAATAAATAATGAATAAATTAATATACTTTACCTATTTCTAAGTAATATATGCAGGAAGCATTGAGCTGAAGAGCTGACAATCTGTTTCGATGTTCCTGCAGCATACAATGTAGGTTTGCACGGTTCTGGAGCTGAGGTGTAAGTGTCAGCAATGTGCGCAGTGTGTCGTGTAAATAGGCTGCATGCGCGAGGGAAAGCCGTTAGTGTAGCTGTACACTTCCGCATTGTGTAAGTTAGTGTTGTGAAATGGCGGCGAATGTGTATGTGGTACGCTGGTGTGTATGATTTAGCGGCCTTACTAAAAGTGTTTCTTTACCTCATACAGCTTTTTTGAAAAGCTGTATGTGCTTGGTGTTGTTTTGCGGTTTTAGGGTCGTGTAGCCTCGTCTTCGTTTTTTCGGCGGCCATTTTTTCTCTCGCTTAGGGGATTTTAGTGTGTGTAAACTCGTGAATTTGGACCTAAATTGAAGTGTAACTTCACTTGCAGAGGTCACATACACATTCGCCACCATTTTGCAAAACTAACTTACACAATGCAGAACTACACAGCTACACTAACGGTTTCCCCTTGCGCACGCAGCCTATTTACACTACACACATTGCTGACACACCTCAGCTCAACAACAGTGCAAACCTACATTGTATGCTGCAGGAACATCAAAACAGATTGTCAGCTCTTCAGCACAATGCTTCCTGTATATAATACTTCCCAATAGGTAAAGTATATTCATTTATTAATTTATTAATTATTTAATTAGCATACAAAAATACATATATACAAAAAAAAAACACTATCGCAATAAACACAAAAGCCATGCACTGCACGCCTCACAACGACTGCAAACGCTACTCATAGCACACAAAGCCTTGCAATAAGCGCAAAAAGCAGATCAGCGCCGACCTTACAATAACAGCAAAAGCGCATCTGATAAAAAAATAAAAATGCAACAACCAACAGCCTCGCAATGAGCGCCAAAGTATCTCAGACCACAAAAAAAATAATGTCTGTGGCAAACAGCATTACCTGCCTTACAATTTTATTGCCCCGTCATTTTTGACGGGCAAGTCGCTTATAGTTTTAGAATTCTCTGTAGTGTATTATTTATAGTATTGTTAAATGCCATAGACTTCAGTGTCGACTTTTAGTGAAAAAAAGTTACAATTATTGTAGTCAGAACTACACTTGAAAATCAGTGGCGGCTGGTGACTTACCAACTGGGTGGGACGGAAAACAGAGACCTTGCCCCTCCCCTTATATTGACTACACATAACAGTATAAACCCCTTCCCTTCACAACATATTACCACAACATGTATAGACCCTTCCTAGTTACACAGTCTCCGACAAAAGTGATCCCATAGAGAAAGACAGGGATAAAGATAGAGAGAAGGGAAGGGGAGGGAAGAGAAGGGAAGGGGTCAGGTATTTTACGACGGAGCCAAAAATGATACAAGCAAATACTATGATAGCAGCAAATATACTGAGAGCGTAAAACTGCAGAAATGATTAATTTGTTAAATGAGCAAATAGATTAATTAACGAAACAGAGACAAAACAGCACATGGGAGGAACATCTTGCACATACAGAAGGACAGGGTGATAATTCACAAACAACAGATCAGAACAAGAAAGTTGCACCCCAAGTTGGTTCTGCATGACTCTGTACTGTTTTGTTTCTCCCTGCGTTTTAAGCATTATCTATAAAAAATACATTTGAATAAATCTATGTGTTTGTAAAAAATATATTTATTCAGGTTATAGTATGCCCTCTCCTTATAAACTTATGGACATAGAGACACTTAGACACAGGATCGCTTACCTTGTCATGGTGAAGGGGCTTGTTACCTCAATGAAGCTGTGAGCTATATCATGAAGGCTCGCCCAAGATGGGCAGGTCATTTTAGAGAGGTCAGACAAAATGTAGTCTACTGGAGTAGAAACTAGAAACCCACTCCAGTATCTTTGCCATAATAAAAAAAAAAAAGTGGGTAAGCACAGCCAGAGAAAACAGACAGACGTACCTGGTGTGCTGCATCCATGTGGTCACGGAGAGTCAGACACGACTGAAGGACAGAACAACAGCAAGACAGAGAGAACAACAGCAAGACAGCTGCTTCTGTCTGGTATAGGCTGGGGTGTTGACAGACAGGTCACAAGCTTGGTGTGTGGAGCAGGGTAGTCAGAATCAGTAAGATGGAAGCTTTACATGCAGCTTCCTCTATCTGCATGCACAGTGAGCTTTATTGAGATTGCACCAATGAATTCACTTCCAGGGGGACTGTTAGAGGTGCAGTCCCTGTATGATACAGGACTTTTCCCTCCCGACCATTCTGATTGGATGATGCTGCATTTGACAGACAGGTTCAGCTCTGTCTGTTCTAGCATAGTTTGGGCAGAGACACAAACAGTTTAGGCAAGTCACCAGCAGGGGACTAGATGTGTGATAAGTCAATGTGTTTAACTACAGCACAGAGGGTTTTGAAATTTAAAGTGACAGCAGCAGCTTTTAAAAAAACTGAATATTGCACTTGATAAAAAAAAAATGTTTAAATTATACAATTAAGTAAGTGATGGGGGTGATTAAGTCAGTGCATTAATTCTGGGAGGGCGGTTGCCCATTTGCCCCAGCCACCCCTGAATTTTATGGTGGAAAACAATACAAGAGGCTGTAATTTGTTCCATATTTTATTACAATTTTAGCCAGTGATATACAAATATTAAACCAAAACAAATAGAAAATAACAGGCCTAGCTTCCATTGAAGCACTACCTTATCGGATTACAGCTCCCTCACTAACCAGCTCTCATCCAGCTAAACCTGGATGAAGCAAAACAAAACAAACAGTCCAATAGTTGTTAATCACTGGCTTGTATTCTTCAGAACTTCAGGTCTGCATTCCAAACGATCATAAGTTTCTGCCTCTCTCTGTGCTTTTCTCCAATACACATAATTCCACACAGTTCTTTCTGTGTTATGTCTTTCCTCAGTTCAGACAACTGCACACACTTCTCTTATCTCTGTGAGTCTTTTCTCCAGCTTCAGACAAACTTTCCACACTTCTGTATATCTCTCTTTTCTCCAGCTGTAAATTAAAACAATAGGTTTAACAATCAATGCCTCAGTTAGTCAGTCAACTGAACCCAGCAACGACATCCTAAAATCTTGTCCTATGACTCGCATTAAAGGATGAATATGGTCTAATGCCTACATGAGAAGGTAAGGAATACTGTAGTTGAGGGGACCTAATAGTGATATGAGTAAGTGAGGTGCGTGGCTTAAAATGTGACTTTGCCGAAAAAAACTTAAAAGATATTGGGTGAGATAATAGATATATGAACGTGAGGTGATGGGTTGTGAGATTGAATGCATTTTAGAAAGTAGGAAGTGAAAATATTGAGGCCTTCAGGACCGCCGTCCGGGGCATAGCATTAATGTTAGATACCACAGAGGTCCTTACAGGACCGCTTAGGGTTTAAATATAGGTATTGTGGAAGTCCTTACAGGATACTCTCCACAGCTTAGGGGTTAATATTACACAAAGCATGCATGACATCTCCATGGCTTAGGGGTTAATAAAGGGGTAAATATTACATGAAGAATACATAATGAAGATAATGGCTGCACCAATAATGAATAATTGTATATGACAGATAATGAATTAAAGGCTGTATGTGCCCATTACTTATAATATGTCTGGTTCTTCAAAAAATATAATTTAAATATAGGCGTACAGTATCTATTTGAGGTTTTTGTACATCAGACATGTTAGCTGGCAGATCTTCAATCCCTCCATCTATTTATTACCTAGGCTTTTTGATGTTATCTAATGTGATATATACAGCTTTTATATCTGCTTTCCATATTCCAAGTCACTTAATAGACTTGCAGGTAACTCTGGGGGTCCTGGAGAAGTTGTCAATACAACTCTGATAGTCACTAAGACAACTCTCCTCACATCATTGCTATCAAGTGATTAAATATACAAAAAAAAAAAAAAGTGGCAAAATGGCAAAACTGACACGTACATTAAGGTGGCAAAAATGTCCCTTTAATGGGAGACACCTCTAAAAAATACACATTGCTTTAAACAAAGTGTATGTTTGCCATGACAAATAAATAAACTGAAGGGAATACAACACTCACCTCAGATATATTTTCCCACATATGTAATGGTTTATTGATATTGAGAGGCTGCTGCCATTTTCTGTAGAAAGATACAAGGGGTACAATAAATACCTGAGACTTAAGAAACTTAAGACTATACAAATCTAAATAATTTTTGTTTTTATGGTCCAACTCTCCATGACCCTATGGACCACAGCAAGCCAGGCACACCTATTGCTATGCCTCTGGTCATACTTACCCATAAGGGTTTCCTCTAGTTCAGACAATTGAACACTCTTCTCTGTGAGTCTTTTCCCAGCTTCAGACAAACTTTCCACACTTCAGCAAGCCAGGCACACATATTGCTATGTCTCTGGTCATACTTACCCATAAGGTTTTCTTGGCAAAGATTCTGGTGTGGGTTGCTAGTTCCTTCTCCGGTGGACCGTGATTCCCTCTACTATGGCCTGCCCATCTTGGTAAAACTCACAGCTTTATTGAAGTACACAAGACCCTTCACCACGACATGTATCGATCCAGAAGGGGAACCTACATAAAAAGAAGTAGAAAGTTGCAAGAATTAAATAGATTTTTGTCCCCCAATTGTTATACTGTACTTTTTGTCTGTACAATTCACCTATTTACAAAATTATTAAACCTTACCTTTATCTGTAAAATCTCTCACTTTCCATGTTCAAGGTAGAGTTTCCTCCTTTAAGGCTTCCCATAGTTATGTTTATAGGACACAAACATTTGGTTGTTCAGATGCTCATCTGTTGGTCTCCTGAATTAAATGACTTTTCCTCCCAACACAGCTCCTTATATAGTGTCCTGGGCTCTGTGACATCATCTAATATGACACATCTCTGATGTCAGAAGTGTTTGTTACCCGGAGGGGCCAGGTTAGCCTGTGATATCTGCCATTAGACAACTCACCATACAGTGCTTTAGAAATATCTCAGTTTTCTCCAAAATATAATGTAGAGCAGAGGATCCTTTGCTAACATGAGGGCTCACAAAAACATCAAAACTTAGAAACCACAATAATTTTAGAATCTGGTAAAAGAATAGGAAATTATCTCTGTGCACCTACACTTTGTTTACGTGCTCACCTCCATCTTTACCCTCCACTATACGAGTTGCCTCTAATAACTCTACTATAAGTTTAAGACTTGAAGGGTACTGTCCTGTTAAAAGTCTAAAGCAGTGCTCTTCAACTCCGGTCCTCAGGGCACACCAACAGTTAATGTTTTAGGTATATCCCTGCTTGAGCACAGGTGAGCTACTCAGAGGCTCAGTAATTCTGTTTAACCACCTGCAGAGCCTCTGATTAGCTCATCTGTGCTCAAGCAGGGATATACCTAAAATGTGAACTGTTGATGTGCCCTGAGGACCGGAGTTGAGGAGCACTGGTATAAAGCACTACTGTGGTCAGACATTTTCTATACAGTCCTTTCAATAACTAAACTTAGTTGTGGACAAAATGTTACTAGATATAAATACAATATTACATTGTGGGTTTTATACCAAAGCATAGAGCTCTCTATTACTGCTACTGAGTTCTGATGCTTGTAGATGCCACATTCCTATTGTGTAGATATAAACTTCCTGTGCAATCCTCCTGTCACCTAAGGAAGATCCCCAGTAATCAGAATGGTAGATCCCACAGCAACAGAATTGTACATAAAAGATTACAGGTTGTATTATTTTATCTTACATTTTAAAAATATTTTGGATATTTTTAAATGTAGTTGTTCAAAATAGTATTATTAGAGCACATTCAAGCTCTAATAGTTAAATGGACTCTGTCACTCTACAAACAACTTTGTTTTAATAGAGAGGCAATCCCCACATACATTCTGTCTCTCTCATCCTCCTCTGTTCTGTATTCTGTGTTGTATGTATATGTGTGTAAATATACAGTGCTGTACCAGACCCCAGCAGCAGTGTGTATGTTATACAGTGCAAGTAGGACCTTCAGGTTCTGCTAGGCCAACAACTCTCCTATGTACTTTATCTTCACCTTAAGATAATGTTAAATATGATAAATATTAAGAAGCTAATTTGAGGTATATCTTAACATACATTTTATACAAAATAATCTTTATTTTTGTGCACTATTACTTTCTGACATTATCTCACATATTGGATTACATGATTGAGCCCCTTTAAGGTTCTCTTGAATGTTTAATTATAAACTTACAGCCCTATTCATAACTATGCTGTGTTAAGTATTATTACATTCCTCAAACCCACTGCCATCAATGAGATTCCCTGTGGATTCCCTCCATACATGCTTGAAGGGAATACCTGGGGATCTCATTTCCTGATCACAGCCCATCTCCCCCTTCCCTGCTCACACACAATTCCCATTTTCCCCAATCATACATGATCCCTAATGTGCATTAACCCCATGGTATCCCTATTTACCCCAACATACCATGTATAACTATTAACATACCACGAATAACTATTAACTCCCTATATACCATGGAGGGCTACAAAGACCCTCATGGTATCCCTAGTAGCCCACAATATATCATGGGGGTTCATAAAGACCCCATGGTATTCATATTAACCCCTTAACTATCATGGGGGTCCAAAAAGACCCCCCATGGTATCTAAATTAACTCCTTACTGCCATGGGGGTCCTCAAGGACTTCTATGGTACACTAAGTAAAAATCACAATAAATAACCTTATAACATAGAAAAAATAAAAAACAATAAATTATCCAAAATAAAAATAAAACAATAAATTACAAAAAATTAAAAACCTAAATTACAACAAAAAAAATGACATGACAGTAAAAAAAATAATTACAGTTAAAATAAAATAATACAATAAAATAAAAACATAATTAAAACTGTAAAATAAAATAAAATTAATAATACCTACCCAAATGACCATCCATCGATGATCAATGACGCCCTGGTCCTTACTCTTCTGCCCTGGACTATACTGGCTATCCAACTTGATTGAAAAATATCTGGTCCTCTTCAATTGTGATTGAAGCCCATGTTCGCATCTTCTGGGCCAGGAAAGAGCCCTCCAAAAAAAAACGTGCCATTCTATAAATTAAGATTACTTAAATTAAAGGAGCTCCTTCTAGGACGAACTCCCCCGCCGTAAATGTCTATTGCCATACTTTAGAATAGAATTTTTTTCACATTCTGATTGGCTGAAAAAGTTGTCCATCATATTTCAGCCAATCAGAATGGGTTTTCTGATGTCACCTGCTCAATTTAAATTTTAAATATAATTGGACCAATCTAAACAATCTGATTTTATTTTGTTTTTTAAAATGTAATGTTAAGTGTTTTTTTTTTACTTAGAGTGGCATGGGGGTCCTTGAGGACTCCCGTCGCATTGTGGATTAACTCTTTGTGTCTTTAGGGACCCCCATGGTAGAGGTTAACATTAAGGTGCCACTTAGGACATTGGATTAATATTTTAGGTGCCATAGGGGTCTCAATGGAACCCCATGGTTAGGTAGATCAGGGATCAGGTGTGATCGGGTGAATGGGGATCGGTCTTAGCAGGGTAGAGTGTGACCTTTACGGGTGCTATTTACTACTACTCATAATAATTTTAGCAAAAATCTGTGATATTACAAGTATTATGTAATTTTGAGTAATTTGGAATAGGTTAGCTATTTTATGTAAAAGCAACTCATAATATTTCTGATGTGTGAAAATAAATGGGAAAGCAGGTGTAATATATAGCGAGTGGGGTTTATTCAAAGGCATTGTGAGTAGCTCTCTCGTAACCTCCCTAAGGGTGATAGGGGACTCAAGATGTGGACTAATTGCTCACTGTGCCAATGAAGACCGAAACGTACGTCTGGGTTTTGCTGTTTCTCCTGTAGGATTTCTCCGGTAGGATTGCCTCATATTTCAGGGCTGGATCACTTTATTGGGTGAGATCAGACTGATTTACCACATGATATTTCTTCCTGTGAAGGACACAAGTAGCTAAAAGAGGCTGCGCGCTGAGAGGGTTATCATGTCCATAGAACTAACCTATTAAGTTTAGTTTGTTCGCTGATTGAGCACCTCTAACTTTGTTTTTTTTAAATATTTAGTATAGCAGCCTAATCCTTCCCATTCTTTTTTTGTGAGTTCATCTAGCCATAATATGTTTTCTAATGATATTTAGCATTTATATTTTGCTCAATGTCTACCCAGGTAGGTTTATCGTCTTTAATATGCCATAACGTTATTTGACTAATTTGTGCTGCTTCATAATATTTTAGCAGATTTGGTACTGATAAATCTCTGTTAGCCTTGAGTTGAAAGATGGTTGTTGTTCAGTCGTTGAGTCTAGTCCAACTTTCTGTGACCCTATTGAAAGTTTGTGTCTGGGCGTGCAAATACATAAGGTTTTCATGGCAAAAATACTGTTCCTTCTCCAGTGAACCAAGATTTGTCTCATCTCTCTGCTATGACTTACCTATTTTGGGCGATCCTACATGGTATAACTCACAATTTCATTGAGGTTCACAAGCTGCTTCACCACGACAAGGTAGCAGAAGGGAGATGAAATATTTTTTTCTATTCTTATTTTATTTTAACCTCAAATACATTTAAAAAATATTGAGTAAAGATATTCTTTACCAGATTTAATGGTGCTGACTGGCAAAGTTCTGAAGAAATCACATATATAGTTGTCGTACTGCAGGTTGCCCTCCTGTTGCTGCCCTCGAGATGAGCGCCACAGGCGCTCATCGCGAGGGCCGCGGGATTTAGGCTGCATTGAGCGACAAAGGCGCTCATTGCAGGGTTCTCGATGAGCGCCGTAGGACCAAAGCCCTTAAATGCAACTACGGCCCTCACAAAACGAGGCCTGCAGTTGCAGCCCTGCACTAATTTACAAATTTAACGGCTGAACCACGGAACTCGAAAGACCAACAAAAAAACAAATATGCCTCAAATGAAATTACACACTCACACACAGCACAGTAGGAGAGCCAGGGAGCCTGTGATTGAGGTTGAAGTTAATTTGAGGCATATTTGGGGTTCTTTCATAATCCAAAATCACTGAAGCGAGAAAAAAATGGCGGCTGAAAAAACGTAACAGGAGGAAAATGAGGCCGAAGGCAGTATAAATAGCCCCAAGCCGGTAACACTTAACACTTAATGCAAACTAGTAACACTTAACCCAAGCCGGTAACACTTAACCCAAGGCAATAACACTTATCCCAATTCAGTAACACTCATCACAAGGCCCCTAAACTACACGGGGGGGGGGGGGGACGGGGAGTCTTGCCATGAGCGCCGAAAGTGCAAAGTTGCGGCTTGCCAAAAACGGCAATGAGCGGTGAAGGCCTGCAAAGTACACGGAGGAGAGGCCCATCGCGAGCCACGCAATGAGCGCCGAAGACATTGTGTGGCAAACAGCATTGCCTGGCTTAAAATTTTATTGCCGTCATTTTTTGACGGGCAAGTCGCTAGTATAAAATAGGAGGTAGTAAGGCCAGTTCTTTTAAATTATCTATTTAGGACAAACAAACAAAAAGGAAGAATTATCAAGTAAAATTAAATGAAATGCAATTTATAATCTTAATGAAACAATTCTAGGGGTATCAGATATTGATAGGGATTTGGGAGTACTTGTGGACAACAACCTAGGTAACAGTTCTTAATGGCAAGAAGCATCTGCAAAGACAAGTAAAATATCATCATGTATTAAGAACGGTATAAATTATATAATTATAGCACTATACAAATCCCTAGTTCACCCTCATTTGGAATATGGAGTACAGTTTAGGGCACCACTACATAAAAAGGACATTTGAGAACTGGAAAAGGTACAGAGAAGGGCTACAAAACTAATAAGGGGAATGGAGGGGCTAAGCTATGAAGAAAGACTAACCAAATTAAACTTATTTTCTCTAGAAAAAAGGCATCTAAGAAGAGATATGATTACCTTATATAAATATATCCAGGGTCAGTATAAAGATTTGTCAAGGGAGCTTTTTGTGCCAAGAGGTTTTCATTTGACACAAGGACATCCTTTGAGGTTAGAAGGAAAAAGATTCCACCTTAAAGAAAGAAAAGGATTATCCTGGTTAATTAGAGTGGGAGTATTGATCCAGGAAGGAATTCGATCGCCAGTATCTGGAGTCAGGAAGGATTTTTTTTTCCCTTTTGAGAAAATTGCAAAGTTTCACTTGTTTTTTTTTCTGTTTGCCTTCCTCTGGATCCATTAACAACTAATCCGCATATTGCAGATCAGAGGAGATCTTAAAAGGTTGAACTTGATGGGATAAAAGTCATTTTCAACCTCAATTACTATGTAACTATGTAAATAAAGTGTGCAAAACATATTTCTTAACTAAGAAATAATTACTATTGGAGAATGTGTCGAACAGTGCCAGGGTATCTATCTATTGAAGGGGACAGTAGCGGAGCTAGTGATTAAGGGGCCCTCGTGAAAAAATTACATTTGGGCCCCCTCAAGAGACACAGGGGAGAGAGAGGGGGGGAAAGAGACACAGGGGAGGGAGGGGGGGGGAAGAAAGGGGGGAGAGACAGGGGAGGGGGAGAGATGCTCTGCTAAGTATATTTGTCAGTGAGGGCTGTTCTAGCAGCAGCAGCTTTCACTCCTCACTTACACACAGGTACGTTTGGCTGGAGGGTACGGTACTGAACCCGGGGAATGGGGATTGATAGAAGCCAATAAATGTAGTTTCTGGTTGCTTGAGAGTAACTCTTAACAGAGGCCTAGATTAGCTGCTCATAGGATGCTCTGCTAAGTATATTTGTCAGTGGGGGCTGTTCTAGCAGCAGCAGCAGCTTTCACTTCTCACTTACACACAGGTATGTTTGGCTGGAGGGTATGGTGCTGAACCTGGGGAATGTATTGCCAACACTGACTGGCTCAGTCACTCATGCCTCTCTGCTTCCAGGTAAAACTGAATTGCAGAAACATACAGTGGATGCAATCAAGGTGCCTGTAAGCTTTTTGTGGCATGACAGCCTTGCTCCTGGCATTTGTTGAGTCTTAATTTATTTCTGGTTGCTTGAGAGTTCTGGTTGCTTGAGTTCTGGTTTACTGAGAGTCTATTGTGTGTATATATATATATATATATATATATATATATATATATATATATACAGTATCTCACAAAAGTGAATACACCCCTCGTTAGTGTTACAAAGTGTCAGGTGTTAATGGGGAGCAGGTGTGTTAAATTTGGTGTTATTGCTCTCACACCCTCTCATACTGGTCAGTGGAAGTTCAACATGGCGCCTCATGGCAAAGAACTCTCTGAGGATCTGAAAAGTTGTTGCTCTACATAAAGATGGCCTAAGCTAGAAGAAGATTGCCAAGACCCTGAAACTGAGCTGCAGCACGGTGGGCAAGACCATACATTGGTTTCACAGGACAGGTTCCACTCAGAGCAGGCATCGCCATGGTCGACCAAAGAAGTTGAGTGCACATGTTCAGCGTCATATACAGAGGTTGTCTTTGGGAAATAAATGTATGAGTGCTGCCACCATTGCTGCAGAGGTTGAAGGGGTGGGGGGTCAGTCTGTCAGTGCTCAGAACATTCGCCTGACACTGCATGAAATTGGTCTGCATGGCTGTCGACCCAGAGGGAAGCTTTTTCTAAAGATGATGCACAAGAAAGCCTGCAAACAGTTTGCTGAAGACAAGCAGACTAAGGACATGGTTTACTGGAACCATGTCCTGTGGTCCAATGAGACCAAGATAAACTTATTTGGTTTAGATGGTATCAAGAGTGTGTGGCGGCAACCAGGTGAGTAGTACAAACACAAGTGTGTCTTGCCTATAGTCAAGCATGGTAGTGGGAGTGTCATGGTCTGGACACTGGTGAGCTACAGTTCATTGGGAGAACCATGCCAACATGTACTGTGACATACTGAAGCAGAGCATGATCCCCTCCCTTCAGAGACTGGGCCGCATGGCAGTATTGCAACATGATAACGACCCCAAACACACCGCCAAGACGACCACTGCCTTGCTAAAGAAGCTGAAGTTAATTGTGATGGACTGGCCAAGCTTGTCTCCAGACTAAACCCTATTGAGCATCTGTGGGGCATCCACAAACGGAAGGTGGGGGAGTGCAAGTTCTCTAACATGTCATCATGGAGGAGTGGAAGAGGACTCCAGTGGCAACCTGTGAAGCTCTGGTGAACTCCATGCCCATGAGGGTTAAGGCAGTGCTGAAAAATAATGGTGGCCTCACAAAATATTGCCACTTTGAGCCCAATTTGGACATTTTCACTTAGAGGTGTTCTCACTTTTGTTGCCAATGGCTTAGACATTAATGGCTGTGTGTTGAGTTATTTTGAGGGGACAGCAAATGTACACTGTTATACAGGCTGTACTACTACTTTTACTACTTTACATTGTAGCAGAGTGTCATTTCTTCAGTGTTGTCACATGAAATGATATACCGGTAATAAAATATTTACAAAAATGTGAGGGTGTACTCACTTTTGTGAGATACTGTGTATATATATATATATATATATATATATTATTTTTATATCACATATATAGTTCTCAGCAATATGGGTCGTTGCTAACGCTTGCAGGCTCGCATAGCGAGCCCACCACAACTGAGGCCCTCGGCAAGCGAGGGCCGCAGTTGGTGTCAAGGAGCGCCGAGGGCACTCTTTGCGCTGGTGGAGATGAGCGCCATAGGCGCTCATCCCTACGACCCTGTACGACTTTCGGCCAGCAAATGCGGTCCCTCGCGAAACATTTGCGGAGGTGGAGGCTCCCACGTCGGCTGCAATGAGCCGGGCTCACAAGCGGTTACCACAGAAGCAGGACTTTGAAAAAAAAAAAACAAGCAATGACTAAATACGGACTTACACAAAAAAAAAAAATACGAGCCCCGGCACAAAAAAAAAATGACCTCGCAAAAATACGACCTTAACGGCCAACCCGCGCACAGTGGAAAACATAAAAATAACACACAATACACACAAAAATTACATAAAAACCTTACCCACAGCAAGGGGGGACACCCAGGACATCTGGAAGTTAGGTTACACCTCAATTTCAGGCCAATTTACAGGGTTTAGACACTAAAAAATCCCCTAAGCGAGAGAAAAAATGGACGCCGAAAAAAACGATAACGAGGCTACACGACCCCTATAGCCGCAAATCACCTCCAAGCATATCTGACTTTTACAAAAACCTGTACGAGGTACAACATACAATATTAGCAAGGACAAAATCATCCACACCCGCGTACCACATACACAATCGCCGCCATTTTACAACACTAAATTACAGAATGCAGAAGTACCCAGCTACACAAACGGTTTCCCCTCGTGCACGCAGCCTATTTACACTACACATTGCACACATTGCTGACACTTACACCTCAGCTCAAAGACCTTCACCGCGCCTCATAAGGAGCGCCAACGGTGCTCATAGGACACAAAGTACACCAGGGGAGAGGCTTGCAATAAGCGCCAAAAGTAGATCAGCGCGGACCTTACAATAAGCGCAAAAGATAACACAAAACACACCTACCGAGAGGCTAGCAATGAGCACCAAATGATCTCAGATGACCAAAACACTTACTCTCTTTGGCAAACAGCATTACCTGCCTTACAATTTTATTGCCGTAATTTTTTGACGGGCAAGTCGCTAGTATAATATATATACGTTGGTACCAGAGGGGAGTCCAACATTTTTTTTTTTACACCAGGGCCCTCCATTCACTAGCTCCGCCACTATTATAAGTAACTAGGAAATTGCCAGTCAAAAATTAAGGGAAAAAAATTGTAAGCATGTGAGGCTTTTGCCCCTCTAAGCACTTTCGGTGCTCATCGTGAGCCCCGAGCTGAGCGATTTGTCGCTCATCGCTTGCCCCACGATGAGTGCCTTCGGCCCGTAGTACCACAATTATATATATGATATTATTCCAGGAATACTGCGCTGCTCTTTCCCCAGGAAATGTAAATCCAGACAGCACATTCTACACATTCACTGTTACAGCGCTGATGGAGTGAGCCCCTCAACAAGCACCTAGGAGTCATGTTGTGGACCCCAGGCTCTCGTCTCTACAGTATATATCAGTGGGATGTGTCATTATCCATAGAAGAAGTCCTTTCTCTGAAAACTTTTATAATTGTCCCAATGCAAACAGGAAACATGTCTGCTGTTCTGCTGAGGGATAACTTGCAGACATTCCCCATGTTCAATTTGCAGGTCTTTTTTCATCAAAAACAACCGTGTATGAGAGAATTTTATTAAAACTAATTTTACATGTAATTTTACTTTGTCCTTGTTATCCAGCCATACTTCCTATTCATAAAGAAAAAAGAAAAAATACAATGCTGTTATCTGCATGGAGCTGTCTATGATTCTTTAAAGGCCTTAAACGGCATTGGCTTATATTTGTAAGCATGTATGTTCATGTGTCAGTTGATTAGGAAAGGTAAAAGTTTTTTTTTTTATTTCAAATAATATAATACATTAATAAAATTAGTTGTGTCATTTTTAGATTACAAATAAATAAAATATAGTTTTTTTTTAACTAAAAATATTTTCATTACAATGAAATTGAGAAAACACTGGAAATGTATTGGCTTAAATTAAGGTTGCAGAGCAGGATGGAGCAACTTAAAGGCTAGGAAAACTGAACATCCCTCCCTGCAAAGATTGTTTCTGATGACATAATTTATGACATCATCAATGACATTAGGTGACATTATCCATGATATTACTGATGACACACATATAGACCCCTGTGATGTCACTTACTGCATACTCCCCAACTTCCTCCTGCATTCTTCTAGCCTTATGTTGCACCAACCTGTACTGCAACCTTAAATATAATGCAGTTTTTGTGGCAATAATATATATATATATATATATATATATATTAATAAATAAATATATATATATATATATATATATATATATATATTCCACAACAATCATTTAGTGTATGGTGAGCACTAGAGTGAGAAAAGCTCTCCACCATACAGAGTACAGAAAACGAATAATACATTAATAAGCCCATTTGCATGTCTTAAAGGCGGGGACATGCAAATGAGAATACAATGTACCTCACAATGTAACGCACACTAGTAGCCCTTTCAGTCGCTTCCCTCTGGTGCAGCCGATAAAACTTTAGGCTGTGGAAAGAAACCATATTGACAGAGTGGTTCATCAGTCCCTGTAGCCCCAGCTGTGTCCCAGGAAGAATTAAGAAGTGAGCTTCACTACTATGGTGGTCAATGCTCTGGACACATACAGAGGGATTGTCCGCTGAATGTCAGCTGATCCATGTTGCTTCCCACGCAGTCTATTATCTTAGCAACTGGGTAAAGGAGAACCAAGAGATGAGAAAGTTGATCAGTTCCATGATTGCTAAAATGTTAAGGATTGGGCAGGGGAACCTTCTTTTGTCCACACAGTACGGTTGCCAGCCAAACATAATTGTAGCTGGCATATGCGGTTGGAAAAGCAGCTGAAGGTTTCCGAGACTCTGGATCCTACCTAAACCTTATTCACCCCTCTCTCATCAGTCCCTCAATCTTATTGGATAAGAAAGTGGATGCTGTTGTCACTAGGAGTGAGAAGCATGAAGCATTCAATGCCAGTAGCCAAATATGGCTACTTGTTAGCGCCTGGGGTGGAGAGGAGGGACCTTTGCCATCTCTTCCAATTATAGAAATTCCTTGTCAAAGTATGGCCGTAGATATTGTGGGTCCACTTGCTAAAAATTACTGAGAAGGCAGTGGCCAATGCTTTAGTCACAATCTTAACCTGTATTAGGATTCCCAGTGAGGATATATTTGTCCCCTGGCACCCAGTTCATGTTTGAACTGACTCATCAACTATGGCAAAATTGCGGGGTTAAACATTTCTGCTCTACCCTGTACCACCCCAAACCAATGGCCTTTGTAAGAGGTTTAATGGTACCTTTAAGGCGATGCTTAGGGCTTCCATGGAAACAGAGAAGACCTGGGAGAAACTTATTTTACTCCTGCTCTTTGCCTACTGCAAAGTCCCACAGGAATCTATAGGGTTCTCCCCATTGAAAATTCTGACTAGGAGCCCTGACTGGACTGGTTAAAGAGCATCTATTGGCTGCCTAAGCTAAACAGAATGTCTGGTGCAACTGTAGGGCCCATGCGCGAGAGTTTCTTCCCGGCCAAAAAGTTCTAGTGTTTGTTCACAACCTCCAAAACAATCTTCAGGCTATATAGAATGGACCTCATACAGTCATAAGAAAGTTGAATGACACTATAGTGGGGCAAGACGAGGATCAGGTTGTACAAAAAGCTCTCCATGTAAACATGTTAAAGCAGTATTGCACCTGGGACCCCCTGATATGGTCTGCAACAACTGTGGGCCAAGAGGAAGTGGTACTGCCCGAACTCTTTGCTACAAATCTTGTGTGAACAAGAGGGGCCTCAACTTTCTCTTTTCCTAACCTTAAACAGGAGTAACATCTTCAGAATGTTCTAAGACGATATACACAGATATTTTTGACCTTAGCCATTGTAAAATATGGCTTATATACAGACAATGTTTAACACAACTTCAATGTATATTTTATAAATATAACTTATTATATACAACTCTAGTGTTAATAATTGGTTATTACAATTGTATGTCTGTTTCAAGACATTAAACCTCCTGTATTTTTGGTATTATTCCCACCAATATATATTCATTTCTATTTTATATATGTGTATAACTGTAATTAGCGAACAACAAGTCTGTCTGTGGGAAAAGACAACAGGTGTGGGTAGCCTCACTCAAAATAACTCAGAGAATCACAAAAGGTCTTATTTACAGTAAAAAAAAGCAAGTCTTAGGGAGGTGTATAAATGACATGTGTACACTTTTAGACAGCTGACAATTGGTGAAACTCTAAATCCAACTTATTACCATGTATGATGTATAGAGAGGGTGGGTCATAGGCCCCAATCTGATATAAAAACGCCAAGAATCTATGGAAGAGAGGGCCTCCATGAAGAGTGCCAGGAGAAGGCCAGATGAAGATGAGCTGAGCAGAGCAATCCTAACCAGAGAGAACCTGATGGAGGGTGAACTTCTAAAGCTGACCATAGGGGGTAGTATACTGTATCTTTATATTACATAATGTAGAATTCATATAAGTATTATATTTGTAAATCTTGTCTTAATACTTCTTGTCTGTTATCTGTTATTTCTAAACCCATTGTGTAACCGTATCTTGATTTATGTAAAATATATATTTTTAATTATACCTTATTGGTCTGCTTGTTTATTGACATTTCCAAGAGAACTTAGGATTTATGTAAATTATATATTAATTTCTTACACCATTCACACCTTTTTAATTAAGAATGAGGTCTCCACCCCAGGTCAGGTCCCATTATTCTATTGCCCAACCAAGACCCTGAGTTAGTTAAGGATATCATCAAAAAAGAAATAGAGGAGATGCTAGCCATGGTTGTTTTAGTTACCATAAAAATGGTAATACATGCTTCTATGTAGACTACCGGAATGCCATCCCTGGGGTAAATGAACTGTTAGATTGCTTAGGAAGGGCCTCTTACCTAACCACACTGGACTTGTCATAGGGCTATTGGCAGATCCTGCTAGAGGATTCTAGTAAGGATACATCTGATTTTATCACTCTGTTTGACCTTTACTAATTTACAGTTATGCCATTCGGAATGAAAAATGCCCCCTCCACTTTCAAAGGCTGGTAGACCAGTTGTTGCAGGGATGTCATACTTATAGCCATGCTTACCTAGATGATTTGTAATATTTGGTGGTGACCATCTGTGGCACGTGGCTGCTGTCCTGGGCTTGATCCACATGGCAGGTCTGACTATTAGACTAGACAAATGCCAGTTTAGGAAGGAAGATGTATGATACTTGGGGCATTGGGTAGGTAGTTGGAAGGTCTTTGCTTAGCCAGCTAAGGTAGAATCTATAGCTAGGTGGCCCACCCTTCAGACTAAGAGGCAGGTTATGGCAATGTTAGGTACGACAGGCTATTACCGTAAACTTGTACCTGATTATAGCTACGTGGCCAAACCTCTAACTGACACAGAAGTGGCTTCCCTGATTGATTGGGTAGGCCCTGGCCTGTGAACAAGCCTTCTTCACCCTGAAAACCAACTTCCAACTTCCAGCATGCTTTCACATTCCTTCCCAGTTAATTGCATTGGTGCTGTACTCAGCCTGGTAAACGACCAAGGAGAGCAACATCTAGTTGCCCACCTCAGTCGCCAGCTGCTGCACTAGTTGGTAAATTATGTGGCCATTGAGAAGGAGAGTCATGCAGTCATTGAGAAGCTGCAACCCTATCTCTATGGCTGGGTGTTCATCGTAGTCCCCTTCCACAATCCCATCTGTTGGTTGAACCAAGTTGCCGGGTATAATGGTCGTCTACTTCATTGGAGCCCAGCCCTTCAGACTTACTTTTGTTATAGACCAGGCAGAAATCACCCAAATGCAGATGAGCTCTCCCGCCAGCAGGATCAGTGATTTGGGCACGTCAGCCTCAACCTTTTGTGGTTCAGCTGACTTGGGACACTGAAAGGGTGGGAGTGATTAGGATAATGGGCATGACACCCGACTCATGCCTACGATCTAGTCCCCGTTACTTTTTCCCTTGCTTGCACCCCTGGTGGGAGATGTTCCTATGTGCAGTCTACACGTACTGGGGGAAGTACTACACGTACTGAAGATAAGGGATGAGATTTGCTGGCAACATGGCCGCATGTGGGAATTTATTCCTGCTGATATGAATATGAATAGTGCTGCAAATAATGAGATAGTGAGTTGCATGAGACTCTAGGACCACCAGACATACATGCCCAATTTAAATTAGAATATGTGGCGAAGATTGGTACCGTAAACAAGCAGGACCTGAGGCCTTGCTCAGCCATTTGAGCTGCGTCGCCGCCATCTTAAATGTTGGCCTTGGCGACCCAGTGGCCTTCCCCCAGCTCCCAGCTAAGAAGTCCTACTTCAGACCCAGAACTCAGCAGAGGGAGGGGAGGAGAGACATTGACAGGAGCTAAAGCCTCCGTCAGAGAACCACCGTAGACGCAACTGGCACCCAGTAGAGCTCTGCATCCTGCAATAGCCGGGGGCCCGGATCCAGGGCCTGGATTCACTCCAAGATTACAGAAGGACACCAGCACCCAGCCACACAGACTGGCGCAGCACCTTTGCACTTTCCACCTTTTCCACAACTGCTATCACACTTCTCCACGGAGGACCAACATGCCAGCATCTGCGTGAGTACAGCACAGCACACCACATACATAGAGCCAGGGTCTGGTGGAGGTGCAGAGAAGAAGGTACAACTGGGACAGAGGGCACCGGGTTGGGACACTGTCCCTAGAGACGAGTGTGAGGCCCTGGGGGAAAGAGTGCAGAAGAGGAGGGATGGCAGACAGCAAAGGGGTCACAGCACAGAGGATTTATTTTTGATATCCACCCCAAACAGGGCCCAGCTAGAAGGCAAGGGCTGGGGAAGCCATATTTATACATATACTTCAACATAAAGGGGGGGGGGGAAGTTACCATAGGTAAGTTGCGGCTTATATATTCTTTTTTTTTTTTGTTCTTGCCTTTCACGGGTGCAGTTTATATGCAGGTATGGCTTATATTCAGGCCAATACGGTATGTGTTATCTTTATTTTAACAGACACTGCTAGTGCATGAAATCTGCCATGACAATCATAATTCCTTTTTGAGTCACAAGGCAGTGAAAGAGCAAGGTTTTTATGTATAATTGCAAACTGTTTTCTGCCAAGTCTCTGGATGAGATGTGTAAGGTGTTCAGTGCTGAAATCTTATCTGAATCCACCAATGAGTCAATAATTACCCCTGTCTCTTGTCTTCCCTCCTTCGACTCTTAAATAAGTATTAACAGAACACGCCCACTCAAGTCAAGGGGAACTGTGGAAGACACCAATATGGCATGCTTCAGGCCCTGTTTCATTAGTGGACAATGGGAGAGACTCAAGGGTTTAAGTTGGGTATGTGAACATGTCGTTTGTTCCCTTTTGAGTGTCTGACCCATCCCCATTAAAGTCACTTCTGGTCAACGATTACAAGCATGAGAGCTGTACTTCATTAGTTCAGGGAAGCTATTTTATAAGGCATTTATGCTAGTTTAAAAAGAGAATCTATGTACCGTATATACTCGAGTATAAGCCAAGTTTTTCAGCCCTTTTTTTAAGGCTGAAAAGGGCCTCCTCGGCTTATACTCAAGTCACTTTCTTTTTTATTTGCTATTGTAATTGCCACAAGTCTTGTCGCGCGGTGATTGGCGCACAGTCCTACGCTCCATGCCACAGAACATGACCCGCCCCTTTCTCTCGCCCTTCTAACTACATCCTCTATCTCTGCGTTGTGATTGGCACGTTTCTGCCCCATCCCAGTGACTGACACCGCATGTACCTGCCTCCGCCGGCATTTTGCGCAGGTAGCGCCCGCTTCGGTCCTGCGTTTTCATCCGAGCTCGCTCCCTCTCCTTGACTGTCCGGCTCCCGCCCATACCGGGTTCTGTAACCTCAACTCGCGACCCTGCACCTCCTACCCACCCCCGCATTGACACACTGCAAGCACCGACTCGGATGGCGGCGGATTGTGTGCGGTGACAGGCCGGGACCTGAGGTGAGGGACACAAGATGGCGGCCAGGCTCACACAGCTACATACTAAGGGAGAGAGGGACATATAGTCATAGGCCCTCCATTCTTTACAAGGTGTTTAATTTGTTTTCTGCTATGTACTCAACCCCTGTACAGCTCTACAGAATATGTTGGCGCGATATAAATAAAGATAATAATAATAATAATAATAATAATAATAATAATAATAATAATAATATACTAATACAGAGAGGGAGAACTGAGGTGACAGGCCGGGACCTGAGGTCAGGGCCACAAGATGGCGGCCGGGCTCACACTGTACTTACCGAGAGGGAGGGACCGAATGCTAATAATATATGTATATAGATACAGAGACACATACTGACAGAGGCTGCGAGAGAGATTGAATAAGAGACACATATATATATATATATATATATATATATATATATATATACTGAGAGAGACTAAATGAGAGACATATATACTGAGAGAGACTGAATGAGAGACATATATACTGAGAGAGACTGAATGAGAGACATATAT
Organism: Discoglossus pictus; assembly: GCA_027410445.1. Lineage (NCBI taxonomy): Eukaryota > Metazoa > Chordata > Amphibia > Anura > Alytidae > Discoglossus > Discoglossus pictus. Next base: position 376,531,768 of record CM050165.1, read on the forward strand.
ACTAAGAGACTGAATGAGAGACATATTCTGTATATATACTGAGAGAGACTGAATGAGAGACATATATATATATATATATATATATATATATATATATATATATATACCGTATATACTTGAGTATAAGCCGAGTTTTTCATTATTACATTGTTTAGTGACTGTAATATTACCAGTAATTAGGGATATGGCCAAGGGAGCATGACATTGTTGAATTGTAATTATGTGTTGCCTGTACATTGTTATCTTGTATCCTAGTTATAATATGTTATAGAGCGAAAATGTGATATAGAACAGAATATATGTGGAAATGGTGAAAATGCTCTGCACCGAAACCTAACTGTAGAACATCGCATCTGCACACATACAGGCCTTGATTCAAGATAGATGACTGCTCCTTAGGAGGCCTGAGCAAACACTTGAGATTACGTTTTTTAGCCCTAGCGGGCTATAGATAACTGTCATGTAGTTTAGACATCTGGTGAGTCTTATCTCAAGGGCTTCTATAGCAACCAAGGTCGCAAGGCAGATGTGCTGACATCGCACACATACACAAAGGTGCACAAGGTGTTGTATGGGAGATGTATAAATATGTTGGTTCTATGATTCAATACATGTTCAGTTCTAGTTTCACATATCCACAGTGTGAGGCTGGTTTTGTGTTTGTATCCTGAATTGGGGAGTGGTCTTGTCATAGACCACTAGTAACCTGTATCCTGTATTCTCTGCCTGTACCTTTGAGCGTTATCCTCTTCAGATGCCATCTTTTGTGCCACAGAGAACAAGAACTAAACAATTCTGCTAGGGTAGGTTTGAACTAGGTTCATATCAAGCCCCCTTTAAGAAGCAGATCGTGATAAGGCCAATTTAATAACCTTAACTTTTGCCGGCTCCTTTACAGGCTTCTGGAACTGCGATTTGGTGAATTTAATAGGGCTCCAAGTGTTTAACACTTTTGCTCATGCCTGTTATAAGGGAACAATAACCTAAAGATTCGAGGAGGATTAAGGCACAATGGGTAACATGAGAGTCATCATGAGTATTCAGGTTTGTGGACTTACCTGATGAACTTTTCATCATCTAGAGCAGGGGTTGTCAACCTTTTTATACCTACCACCCACTTTTGATGGTAAAATTTCCACTGGTGCCGCAGTAACTCAATTTACCCTCATTTATGGTAACATAAATCATACGACCATGGCTATGTATCTCCCTGTACTTACTAGATAGTGATCCGGTTGTGACTGCTGCCCCTAGGCTCTCTCATCAGCTCTCCAACCAGCCAAGTGTGGTGCTGTGGGTCACTCATCAGCGACACCACCTAGCAATTACCTACCGCCCACCATGAAAGCTTAAATCACCTACTAGAGGGCTACCACTCAGTTTTTTTTCCTTTCTGTGACAGCATGTGGTGCTCTGGAATACAGCCTAATTACTATTTTGTACCCTCTTTTCTACAATGTAAGCATGTTTTAGCAAGACGGAGAAATGTTTGATCAATAGGACCACATTTAAGTGATACGGATAAGAACCTCACTTTAGGAGTCTGTGGGTGAAATTGAAAGAGAGGCTGGAGCTGTAAATAATGAGATAGTGACCTGCATGAGACCAGATTGAAGATTGGCATGTGTTATCAAACTGACAGAACCACTGCAGATTAGGAAAAACATAACATGTTTATGAAACATACTACACACTAACATTATTAGCTGCTATGCACGTGATAGGCTTTACAGTATTAAATCTTAATTTTTAGCAGACACTGCTAGTACATGAAATCTGCAATGACAATTGTAAATCCTTTTCAAGTCACAAGGCAGTGACAGAGCAGGTTTTGCATGTATAATTACAAAATGCCCTCTGCTGAGTTTGAAAGATGTGTAAGGTGTACAGTGCTAAAAGCTTATCTGTATCTAGCAATGATTCAATAAAAGTCCATTTCGCCTGTCTTCCCTCCTTCGACTCTTGTATAGATATTAACAATTATTAGAACACACCCACTCTGTCTCTAAGTCAAGAAGAACTATGGAAGACACCAACATGGCATCTTTCACTACGCCTCACTGGTTGGGTATAGGCATCTATATAGCCCACTGCTTGCTTTGCTGCCCATCACTGCCCTTGTTATACATATGGTAAAACCAGAGATGAAAAAAAAAACATCATTTAGTACATCTGCCTCAGTCTCCTTCATTATCTGAACAATGAACCCAGCAAAATCATTTTTATTCAGCAAAACCAATTTAAACCTAATTAAAGTTCACCTTTTCACCCTTAGCAATGCACTTTATCAATGACAATTGCTCTTCTGTATCCAATTTACATGGCACTCATCTTGTGTAACCCAGCTGTGTGATTCCTTAAAAAACAAGCTAAAAATACATTTCACCTTCTCTTTAACCAGCACTTCAAATCTGGACTTCAATGAATGAGGACAAAAATATTAAACGCAATAGAACTGAGGCCAGATGAGCTCAGCCCTGAGTAATGCAGTTTAATGTCATAAATAACAATTTGATGCAATCGGATGGGATTTTTTTAACATACAATTAGACATTTTGATTTGCTATTTTATGGTATATTACATGTTATTATTGTTGCACTTATGTAAGTCTCCGGGCTCCTTTGTAGGAGGAATTTAGATTACTCTACAAGCAAAGCTGACTAAAGGTAATTCAAACAAATTACAATAAGCCCTTCTTTCTGTTTGACCATTCACTGAATAATGGTTTAGTATATTTTTAAGAGGGAATACTTATTAAGATATACTCCACGTGTGGATGTATTGAGGATATAGCGCAGCCCAGTAATATGTTGGTTATATTAGTTCTAGCGACTTAAAATTACGGCAACAAAATTTGAAGGCTGGCAATGCTGTTTGCTACACAATGCAAGGCTCTCCCCCCTCTAAGTTGTGGGCCTTGCAATGAGCGTCTTTGGCGCTCATTGCGAGCCTCTTCCACTGTCTACTTTACGGGCCTTGCTTCGCCGCTAATTGCAGGCCATGCAATGAGCACCTTGGGCGCTCATCGCGAGCCTCCCCCCCCCCACTTTACTTTACAGGCCTTGCAATGAGTGCCCTTGATGCTCATTGCGAGCCCCGCAATGAGCGCTCATTGCAGACGTCGTCCAACCCGGCTCTTTCGTGCCTTCGGCACTCCTCGCAAGGTCCGCAATTGTGAGCCTTTCCCCACTCTCTGACCCCTGTGTCTGTTCCCCCCTCTCCCTGCCCTGTGTTTTTTTTCGCCTTATTTCCCTCCCCAGTGTCTGTTTTTCTTCCTCTCTCACCCAAGTCTTGTGTGCCTCGCGATGATCGCCGTTGGTTCTTTTTTTCAAAGTCTTGGGGGCCTCGCGATGAGCCGCCAAGTGTTACGGGCTTCGGCCTTGTTTTAAGCCTTTTTCAAAACATTTACGTCTTTACAGCAGCCAATTTTTTCCTCACTTAGCTGATTTTCTATCTCTGAAAAAAGCCAATTAAGCCTGGAATTAGCTTACAACCTCACTCACAGGCTCCCGGCATTTCTGCCCTGTGCTATGTGTAAGTTAATATTTTAATTAATTGACGTCTTTTGGTGGGCTTGCTACGGCTTCCGAGTTACAGGCTTGAAAAAACTGGTGGCCGTTAAAGCCGTAATTTTTCCAAAATCTGGCGTGCCTCGCGATCGCCTTTGGCGCTGATTGAGGGCATCGCCATGAGTGACTTCACTCATGACGATCCTGTTTCAAAGTCTTGCGGGCCTCGCGCACATCGTGGGCCTGGCAATGAGCGCCCTTGGCCTTACGATGATCCTTTAGCGCTCATTGCAGCAAAGTCGTGCGGGCTCGTGATGAGTGCCTATTTCGCTCATCGCGAGGCCCGCAATGAGCGCCTTCGGCGCTCCTTGGCATGCGCAAGCCCATAATTTTTTACATTGCGTGATGACATCTATTATATGTCATTATGAGCCACGGGTTGGGAGTTGAGGAAAGCAAACCGTAAAATCTACTTAAATGAATATTGTATGATGAAAACAATAAAGTAAACATATTGTTGTTGCCTCTGCTGGTCACTGGGGATATACATGATACTTTGATTAACATTGCATGTGTGAAAGGAGCATTTACATTTTTGTAGGAAAAATGTCTTGTAGTTCTTGTGAACGCCTGCTTCTGAGCATTTGCAGAAGTAGACAGTAGGTGTAAAATACTATAAGTTCCAATGATCTCCTCTCCCTCTTCCCCAATCCTCCCTGACAGATAGATATAGATACACACCTACTCAGGCGCCAAGTGAACAGAAAGTTTTAAAATCAGACAAGATAGAACTGCTTATACACAGAGTCTTCAAAATAAAAATGCTCTAAAAATGCTTTCATGCATCCAAGTTAACATACTCAGACATGCATCAGTGTATACATACAAAAGACATGCATCAGTGTATACATACAAAAGACATGCATCCATGTATACATACAGAGACATGCATCCATGTATACATACAGAGACATGCATCCATGTATACATACATAGACATGCATCCATGTATACATACACAGACATACATCCATGTATACATACACAGACATGCATCAGTGTACACAGTCATGTATCCATGCACTCATATGTCCCATGTTTTCAGATGGGGTTTCCGATTTGCTGAATGAGCAGTTAGTCACACATTTTACTGTAATTTGTGGGGAAGTTTCTCTCATAGGAAAGGCTTGTGCCAAAACTATTTTTTTTTTGGCATGGCACATAGTTTAAAATATTTTCTGCATGTTGTGTAAGCTTGATATTGACTTCTTTGGAAAAAGCCTCCCTATGCGGAGTGGGAATGGTGTAAAGTAGTGATTTCTGTAAAAATATCGGGCAGCTTCTTACTCAAATGCACACATACATACAATGCAATATGAACTGATATTTATTCATGCATGTGTACACACATGCTGTACAGTATACTTAACTACACTCATCCATATATACACACTCAGACATGTTTACTTTACAATATATATTCACATATATTCACACATATACCCACACAGTCATGCTGTAAAATGTGTACATTTATCTGTATACACTAGCAGACATATAATACAGTAGAAGCTCAGTTAACCAGAACTCAAGCAACCAGAAAAATAATACTGTACTTTAAATATTTAAATTAAATTTTACAGGGCTCAACAAATGCCAGGAGCCAGGTTGTCCTGCCACAAAATGCTTACAGACACCTAGATTTCATCCACTGTATGTCTCTGCAATTCAGTGTTACCTGGAAGCAGACAGGCCTGAGTGACTGAGCCAGTGCAGTATTGGTGTTACATTCCCCGGGGTCAGCACTGCGCCCTCCAGCTAAAACGTACCTGTGTGTAAGTGAGGGGTGAAAGCTGCTGCAGCTAAAACAGCCCTCACTGAAAATAAACTTAGCAGAGCATCCTATGTGCAGCTAATCTAGGCCTCTTTTAATATCGATTCTCAAGCAACCAGAAACTACATTTATTTCGCCATCAACCAATCCCTGTGGGTGCCGGATATCTGAGAGTCTACTGTATATATTTCTGCTTCAGTAACAAAGCCTGTATGTCATTGAAATGTGTTCACAGAGAGAGGGGGAAATGTGAACACAGTATTTACAGAGAATAGATCTGCAAATTGTTTCCATATCCAGAAAAGTATATTTAAATTTGCCAACTTAAAAAATGGAAATGAGACTTACCGTATATGCTCGAGTATAAGCCGAGTTTTTCAGCCCTTTTTTTAAGGCAAAAAAGGGCCCCCTCGGCTTATACTCGAGTCACCCCCCACACCCGTGTGTCTCTAACCCCCCCCCCGTGTGTCTCTAACCCCCCCCCCCCGTGTGTCTCTAACCCCCCCGTGTGTTTCTAACCCCCCCGTGTCTCTAACCCCCCCGTGTGTCTCTCTACCCCCCCGTGTCTCTTTCCCTCCCCCTCCTCAACCTAAACCCCCCTTCTCAGCATAAACCCCCCTCCTCCACCTAAACCCCCCTAAATACCTCCATGCGCGCCGGGTCAAGGAGCGGAGGCCGGAGCACAAGCAGGTAAGCGAGGGGAGAGGGGGGAGGTATTTAGGGGGGTTTAGGTGGAGGAGGGGTGTTGAGGAGGGGGTTGGGGTTGAGGGAGGTTTAGGGGGGAGGTATTTAGGGGGGTTTAAGTGGAGAAGGGGGGTTGAGGGGGGTTTAGGTTGAGGAGGGGTGATGAGGAGGGGGGTTGGGGTTGAGGGAGGTTGAGGTTGAGGAGGTGGGTTGGGGTTGAGGGGGGTTGAGGATGGGGGGGGTTGAGGAGGAAGGTTGAGGAATGGGGAGGGGTTTGAGGATGAGGAGGGGGTTGAGGATGAGGAGGGAGGATGAGGAGGGAGGTTGAGGATGAGGAGTGGGGTTGAGGAGGGAGGTTGAGGAGGAAGGTTGAGAATGAGGAGGGGGGTTGAGGAGGGTGATAAGTGAGGGGGGAAGAGACACAGGAAAGGAAGATGGGAGAAGAGACACGGGAGAGAGAGTGGGGACACAGAGGGCACAAGAGGGACACAGGGGACAGCACATTTCCCACCCTCGGCTTATACTCGAGTCACTCATTTTAGCCAGTATTTTGTGGTAAAATGGGTGCCTCGGCTTATACTCGGGTCGGCTTATACTCGAGTATATACAGTATTAGATTAAAAAAAAATTAAATTAGCAAATATAAAAAAGTATTTTTTCCTGCATTGTAATTAAGACACAGAACATGCAAACTGTACAATCATTTCTACATTATTCTCTTTGAGTCTGTTATACGGCAATTATGTATAGTGTTTTATTACTGAAAATAATAATACTTTTTAGTTTTAAATTGTTTATCCAGCAGCGATTTGTAATCCTTTACTATTCTACACACATTAAACTATCCTAACATTTAGACTATTACTTAAAGGGCCTCACAATGAGCAAGACCTTGATTTTCAATTAAAGGAGCATGCACGTTACGAGCCGAAAGCCGACCCCGTAAACCATGAACTCGTTCGTAGCAGTTCAAGGCCGGAATATGATCAATTAAGCAAGACCATAACCTCCAATTTCGAAAACAGCCAATGGAAAATGTGACTGCAATCATTACGACAGTAAAATATGGAGGTTACATGTCAATCAATAAAGTTCAGGGGTCCAATATGCGATGGGACTAGCAAACCCTCAAAATACAAAATAATAAAAATGGAGGCCAATACTGTTTTAGTCCATATGGGTGGCCTGATATGTATTAACTCATTGATTCCTATGATCGATATCACCCCAAAATAAAACATACAAATATTTTATTTTTTTTACTGCCGATTTGCAGGCTTGAGACTTTTGTGCAATTAATTCTATTGTCTATCATCGCTTTCCCCATTATTTACAGTGCAGTATTGATTTTATTTGTATTTACAATGCTGCAGACAGGGTTTAAACCCCCTTGCGGGTCCTCTCTAGCACTCGTAGGATTCTCTCCTACATTTGCCATTTACGGGTGTGAAAACATTTGCGGGCTTGGGGAATTGTAGCAATTAAATAGCGATTTGCGATTTTAGCAATCGTAACTCTTGCGCACGGGAAAGATCAAAGGCTTCAGGAGTCTGTAAGTTCCGGGTTTACCCAGCGCAAAGTTTTCAAGGCCATAACCCGTAACCCATTCAGAGTTTGCCAATTGAATAGCAAATTAACTTACGGCCTCACTTACGGACTCCAGTAACTTACGATTGCTCTATTGAATCGGCCCATTGTCTTTAATACAACCACTCTCCAGCCAATGGAGATCTTTGTGTGGTTACAGTTATGCCTGAAAACTAGCAGCTGTCTGATAGGGCAAGACAAGACCCCAATAGGTCTTATAGTAGGTAGATACGGCAGACAGTGGGTCTGAACCTTGAGAGTAAATTTAATACTGAACACTTTTTTTTTATTAATTCGATATACATTTTATTAATGATCTGTGTCTAATTAAAACATCTAGTGCACTACAGCGGCCAATTAATGTTAGGGACAGCTCTTATATCTTTGTGATATGAATCGAAGATGTCCAATCATTTGCACTTATTTATCAAGTTGATAAACCACAGGAATAGTTTCCAGTGTCAGGTTAGTGTTTTTATTAAAGTACCTAAAGTCACATAAAAAAATAATAATCACAGAGACTAAAATCATAATACAGTAAATTGATCATAAACTACAGTTCCTATTGTCTACTTGGGATGGTGACTTCTGCCCAATCAGAGTCGGCGTCACTGGTGAATCTTCTTAAACACCTGTTTGCAGGCGACTTCGCCAACTCGCATCTCCTGTGGGGAGGAGCAAGATAAGATTGGGGATTAGACACGATCTTCATTGCTGTGTTATACAGCTAGGAAATAAAAAAAATATGCCTAAACTGTTACTTTATAAAAATAAATTGGTGCTTTATTCCCTGTCTAGAGACAATAACACAATAGGTATATAAACGAATAGGTGACACAAAATGACTATGAGGTTATAATTCTGTAACAAGATTACAGGACATAGTAACATTGTGCTGATGGGAGTATTATTTTTTTAATGATATATATTTTTATATAGTAAGGAGGACTCCTCTGAGCTTTGGCAGTGGCTACATGGATTCCTGTGGCTATTGGATGACCTGGTCTATAGGAAATGTTCAGATCAAACTTAATATACACATTGTGTGCATTTCATGCATTCAAGTTTGCTTTTTTTTTCTTTCAACTGGATTCATAATGATCAAAGAAAAGGCAAGCTAGACATTGAATGAAAATCAGCCACTTCAAGTCAAGGGAGAGAGAATGGGCTCTTTGTGCTTGAGGCAGACAGGTAAAATGATACCAGTGTGTCTCAAAATGCACTTCTTTTATTAGTTTAACCCCATTGCGTTGTTTGGGACAGCAACATATCTTTGTTTCCTTAGCATAAATGTTAAGTCTAAATGTAATAAATATACGGACACCTTTTCTGAGAGAGAAATGTACTGAATTATGAATTATAAACCAAGCAAATCATACATTCGTGGCACATCAAGAATATTAGGTATTTGGCAATGTTTTGTTTTAGTTTAATTTCTTACATTAAAGTTTGATGATATTTAGGGCATTTTAAGAAAGATTGAGATTTTGAACCTCTCAAGGGACACGGATACAAATAACAGTTATATTCTGTTTTTAGATCCTGAAAACTATCAATGTCTGGGACACATCACCAGGAGCACTGAAGAGGGGTGAGATATGAGAAAGGCCAACCACACCTAGCCCAGGACTACCGTATATACTTGAGTATAATCCGACCCGAGTATAAGCTGAGGCACCTATTTTACCACAAAATACTGGGTAAAATGAGTGACTCTAGTATAAGCCAAGAGTGGTAAATGTGCTGCCCCCTGTGTCCCTTTTGTGCCTTCTGTGTCCCCCTCTCTCTCCCGTGTCTCTTCCACCCTCTCCATTCCCTGTGTCTTTTCCCCCTTTTCCATTCCCTGTGTCTCTTCCCCCCTCTCCATTCCCTGTGTCTCTTCTCCCCCTCCTCATTCTCAACCTCCCTCCTCAACCCCACTCCTCATCCTCAACCTCCCTCCTCAACCCCACTCCTCATCCTCAACCTCCCTCCTCAACCCCACTCCTCATCCTCAACCCCCCATCCTCAACCCCCCCATCCTCAACCACCTCCTCAACCTCCCTCCTCAATCTCAGCCCCCCACCTCATCCTCAGCCTTCCTCCTCATCCTCAGCCCCCCCTCCTCATCCTCAGCCCCCCTCCACATCCTCAGCCCCCCCTCCACATCCTCAGCCCCCCCTCCTCAACCTCCCTCCTCAACCTCAACCCTCTTCTCAACCCCCCTATCCTCAACCCCCTCCTAAACCTCCCTCCTCATCCTCAACCCCCCCCTCATTCTAAACTTCCCCCCCCTCATTCTAAACCCCCCCTCTCCCCTCACTCACCTGCCCTGGCCTCCGCTCCTTCCGGGTCTTGTTGTGGCGCGCATGTGACGGCACACGCGCGCCACGTCATTAGCATATACCGAGTGCTAATGACGTGGCGCGAGTGTGACGTCACATGCCGCCACATCAAGACCCGGAAGGAGCGGAGGCCGGAGCAGGTAAGCGAGGGGGAGGGGTTGAGGATGAGGAGGGGGAGGGAAAGAGACATGGGGGTGGTTAGAGAGATACGGGGGGTAGAGAGACACAAGGGGGGTTAGAGAGACAGGGGGAGTAGAGAGACACGGGGGGGGGGGGGGGGGAGTGACTTGAGTATAAGCCGAGGGGGCCCTTTTTAGCCTTAAAAAAAGGGCTGAAAAGCTCTGCTTATACCCTTGTAAATACGGTAATCTCTGCCCCCGAGGTCCTGGAGATAAACAGCCACTGCCAGTTCAGTTCTCCATGGGTTAGATAGAATTTGAGAAATGGCACAGTAAGTAAACAGGGAATATCCAATTTGTATAGGGTATTAGAATCAGTACTATATCCATCTAATGTGCCACTTAACCAGTTGTTTTAAAGGGATAGTATTCTCCCTAAGTTATTGTTATTCATATAATAGAACATGTTTTAAAAAATTGGATAAGAAACAAGTGTCTGAAGTCATGTAATCTTGCCTTGTATTCTACTGCACAGGTCTACTGTTCCTCGATGTGAAAAAAGTAATGGGAGGTTTGTTTAATTTTGTTCAAGCACTTTTAGAATATAATTATTATTTTTAGCAAAGCCAGCTTGTGTCAGTCAGCCATGTTGGATCACTTTTATATGGCGAATAAGCCAATCCCCATTTTTGACTATTGTAGAGGGTGGAACATTCCCTGCTTAAATGTTGTTGTACCACAGGGTATAACACAATATTATAGAACTCATTTAAATACAAAGATATAATTGTGTTAAAAACCTACTTTAAATGAATAAAAGAGTATTTGTAATTTTACTGTCCCTTTTAGTTCATGTTGAAGCTTTTTTTTTTTTTAATTAACATACACTACGATAGTGATTGACAGACGATCAAGTTTATACAATACATACAATTGCAAATTATACGTTTTCGGTTGTGTGTAATACTGCTGTTAGAGCAGAACATATCAGCTATCTTTTTGACATCCATGAAACCATTTTGTTTGTTACTTAGTAAGGAACCTTGAATACAAATGTCTTTTTCATGGACTTAAAAGAGCATGTTTTAAATATGACCAAAATATTGTTTTTTGCATGAAAAAAAGTAATAATACCTTTTAAAACTTCATTGAAGAGGGTGGATTTGCAGTCACTTCTTCACTACTCTTTTTTTTGTTTTGTTTCGAAAACACCTCTAAGCACCTTTAACTGGATGCCAAGCCAGCTCCAATCCCTTTAACAGTGTACAGCATTCACATCAGATTGGGATAAATACTTTATACTTAAGCAACTGGATAAACTGAAATCCTAAGCAATGCTTTATAACCCAGAAGGTTGGGAAACAATAAATCCTCTGTAAATCCATTCAGGAAGCATAAAAATAAAATAATTAACATAATTCCCAAGAGAAATACCAAATAGAGAGTATTTATGATGTAGGTAATGAAAAGAAAGTAGTGCAGACGTAGTAGTAGTAGTAGTAGATCCATGGAATATATATTCCTAGCAGACATTGTACAATTGCATACAGTAATATAATTACCAGTACATAATTATCACAGAAATTAACAGATTATTTTACCAGGTGAAGCTCGTCTCCTTCCACCCACTGTGTCCAGCCGCGTCCCTCCTTCTCTCCTCTCTGCACACACACCAGTTTGTCATCTACCCAGCTTACTGTGGTCTGCAGAGAGAGGATTCAACAGAGAGTGATTGTACAACTGCACTCTATATTATAATCACATTTATTAAGGCAGTGTCACCTATAAGAAACCAAGCAGCATTTTGGCAAGGTGATATAATGTAAAGGTTAAAGGGAAACTGACAAATACATTTCCTAATAAGTAAGGGGTGAGTAATTAATTTCCCAAAGGGGTGACATGAGAAACTCTGAATGTTGTGGAGGGCCGAGCCATAGGCTGAACTTAATGCTGCTCAATATTCATTTTATAGCTTTATTTTATTTTCTCAGTGCCAGGAGCAGTATCTACACAATGCTGTCCATCCCAGTTAGTCACAACATTGCTGCTCACAAAATGCCCCCTTTTACAATTAGCAGTGTTTTTTTTGTCCAGGACACAAATTTGTAGCCGACTGTAGGCCACTGTAGCGGGCCGGACAACAACAGCCAAAGGGCCGGATGTGGCCCGCGGGTCGCACAATGCCCAGGTCTGTAATAAATGATTGTTTCTCACATTTTTACTTGTAAATATACAGCTTTTTCCTTCTGATTATTGAGTCTTCAGTGGTTAGTTATTTCCTGCTTTACTATTGGTGGGTAGTATAATAACAGCAGCCATGTTTGTTTCTGGTAGTGTTGTGTAGAAGTGGTGTGGCGTCCATATTTGTTACTGGTGCAGTGATTGTTACATGCTTACATTATGTAGCCAAGTTTACACTAGATAGATGCAAGAGCATCTGGAGTCCAGGCCCCCCATTTAAATATCATTTGCTAAAGTAATTATTTAAAGAAATGTATATACTGTCCATAATGTTATTATTATTTATTAACCTTTATTTGTATAACGCTGACATATTCCATAGCGCTAAACAGGCTAGATACAATCAAAAAGAAACATTACAAATTACGAAAGAATGGAGGGCCATGTTATTGAGTTTAAAGTCAAGCAAACAAAATTCTCTCTCTAAAGCACCCAACAAGACTGAAAACTCACAAACTTACAGTCTAGAGGGTATGGGTGAGGTATAGAAAAGTGAGGTAAAATATGTGGTGTAAGGTGAAGGCGATAATTTATGCAAGTAATGAGCTGGTTCTATGTTAGACGTGGAGAAAACAGGAAACAATGTAGAGTAAAATGTGATACCTATAATGGCTAACTAAGAGGGGTTGCAGCGCAAGCTTTTGGGATCTCACTGAAAAATCTCCTATAATATAGACATCAGGATCTGGCATTACACAGACACATAGGATGAACAGAACAGTAATGGTGTGAGGAGATACGATTGAAATGAACAACACAGCTCTTAATTATTCTGGGTTGAAATTGAATTAGTCTGTAATTTATAAATGCCCAGCAAACACAATTATAAAATGATATGGAATAATGTTACAGGAATTCCTTTATTTAACCTTTAATTTAATCCACAAGTTTTCCATAGCTTTTGATATTTTTAGCTGTCTGTGGTCCTTTCATTTTGAAGAATATGAAATATATGTAGCTTATTTGGTCAAATGTTAATGTAAGAATGTTATAGTGATGACTTTTTAAGATGGGCACTATTAGAAACATGGGTGACTTTGTCATGTGGAATGAGGGAGCATTTCATAAGTATGTGTATATCCTAAATTATCTATATGTGCTGTACAAACTAGAATAAAAAAAATAAAAAAACAATAGCAAGGACATTGCTAAATGGCAAAAACTGATTTGGTTTAAATAATTTTTGTTGAAAGAAAAGGTTGCGCCAAATATACATTGCACGATTGACACAATATAGAAGCAACTAGCATTATGTAGAAAGCCTTCATTTTCCTTCCCTTAGTTTTTTGTTTTATACATTTCCATTCAGACCATATCAACTAAGAAAAAAAAAAGGTGAGGGGTTGAGATAGTTGGAAAGGACACTGATGATCAAAGATTATGGTTTCAAGGGAAATGTTTTGAAAGTCCTATATATTACCTACTTACAGCCCTATTAAATTAGAAGCCCGTAGCGGCATCGGCAAGCACGCATTTTTCGACTGTTGGATGCGCGGCCGTGAACATGATCAATTAGTCAAACCCGTAGTTACGAGTTTAGATGGAGCCAATGGCAACAGAGATCATCATCATTACGTCACAGAAAAATGGAGGTTGGATTTCAAAGTCTTACGGGCTTCAATTACGAGTTGCGATCGGACCCACATTCCAGATATGATGCAATATTGATAAAGCCGTAAATATGATATTCTAGTCCATGCAAGTTCCATTATATGTATTAAAACATTGATTGCCGGAATCAATATAACACAGAATTTAAACATAAAAAAAAAAAGATTTTATATTACCGATTTGCAAGCTTCACAATGTTGTGCTATTTATTTCAATACCTAACATCACTTTCCCTTTTAATATAAGCACAGTAGTGTGTGTATATTTGTATTTACAGTGCCACGGATTGGACTTTACCCCTCTAGCAGGTCCTCTCTAGTACCCGTTGGCTTTTGGGCTCCATTTGTGGGTTACGGGCTTGAACGCCAGTGAATTTGTTGCAATTTAATAGCATGATTGGAACCGTAACAGTTACGGGCTTGACAGATCAAAGGATTTGCGGGTGCGCAGTTCAAATTTCCACGTCCTGAGGCCTTTTCTCGCCCTTACCCTACAAGTCGTCGGCGGGTTGCTTTACAGGGCCAATTTAAATCGCCGGAAGTCTTGTGGGCTACATTACGGGCCACGGTTTTCAACGTTGAGGGAATTTAATTGGGCTGTTAGTCATGATTTAATTGAACAGCATTCGTGCAAAGTTAGCTAAAGGAATTCAAGTTTATTCGACATGGGTAGATGCTAATCACAATCTTCTTTACTTTTATTAGCAGGTTATTTTGCCGTCATACAAAACACTAGTCAGAAATGCTGCCTTAAAGCAGGGATCTTAGCACTGGGAGGGGGTATTATGTTGTAAGAGGCAGCGTGTTCAGCCTGGATAACTCTATTGGTTTTATTGAACTCAAGTTAGATTTATCTGAACCATGAAATGAACTTTGCCCTTTCCTCTCCCCCTTCCTCGGTGCACGTGTACTGACCTTTGGAATATTAACTCTTTCACTTAATGATTTCCAGCATCATAGTACATTTTATATGTAAACCACGTATATATAATCCAAAAAATCTATACAAGAAAACCTTTTATTTTTAGCATTTTATAATTACATCTTTTTTTACCTGTCTGAGACGTCTTTTAGAATCACACTCGTGCATATGGTTATATCTAGAGAATATGGGTGATTTAAAGAGAATAAATCCTAGCAAAATTTGGACAGTGATAGTCCTGCATGTTTTGGACAGTATTTCCAAGATTATTGTTTTTGTTTAGTCATTCATTCATGTCCATATGGTGTCCGTAACCACATGGATAGTAGCACATCAGACACATCTGTCAGCTGCTGCCCTCCTGAGCTGCATCAAGCTTGTGTTCATTGCTTCAATGGCCTCATTTATCTATCTATCTCTGCTGTCCCCTTCTTCATGTGCCTTCAATCCCTCATAGCATTAGGAGTCTTCTTTAGGGAATTCTGTCTTTTTATAATATGGCCAAAATATTTCAGCCCCATGATCATGCCTTCCAGTGAACAATTTGGCTTGATTTCCTGCAGTATTGATTTATCCAATCATCTTGCAGTCCAGAGGAATCTAATCAGTTTTCTCTAACACCACAATTTAAAGGCGTCAATTCAACTGCACTCAGCCTTCTTAATGGTCCAGCACTCACCTCTGTATGTTACTACTGGGAATACTATTGTTACTACTGGGAATATCATCAGCCATCAGAGTAGTTCCTTCTTTGGATTCATCCAGCCCGGCCCTACGCATGATGTATTCTGCGTATAAGTTGAACAATTAAAGTGACAATATACAACCTTGCTGCACTCCTTTTCCGATCTTGACCCATTCAGTTGTCCCATGTTTAGTTCTGATTGTGGATTTTTGGTCCACATGCAAATTCTCCTCTTTTTAAGGACATGCCACATTTTGTTGTGATCCACACAGTCAAAGGCTTTAGAATAGTCTATGATGCAGAAGTAAATGTTTTTCTAGAACTCTTGCTTTCTCTAATACCATTGGTAATTTGGTCTATTGTGCCAAGACTACTGATAAATAGTTGTCCATTAAAAAATATATCACTTTATACTGCACTACTCTCATTATTAATCTATATTACTGGACATTCCCTACTACTACACTCTTGTAAGATCATGTAAGATCCTCCTAGTGAGAAATTCCCAAGTAACATTCTACTATCATGTACAAAAAAAGAAGCAGTTTATAATTAATCCTGAACTGGCAAATACCTGTCATTGTTTGATTGTGCATTCAGCAACTTTGTTGCATGACATAAAGTAGGAGGTAATGTATTTGCTGCTTGAAGCTGTGAGCTTGCTTCTTGTATCTCTGCTTATGTGACTGATGTGAAACGTTCTAACAAACAGAATATAACATAATATAATGAAATATGAAGCTTGAAATTTAAAGAAGCTATATATATATATATATATATATATATATATATATATATATATATATATATATATATATATATATATATTGTGTTCTTTTGTCAACCATAAATTAAATGATTGTTGTGGCAAACTACCTCCCCATAAAATCTACTACACTAGCTAGAAACTGGTCCCACACTGATGAGAGGCAGTAACCTTTAAACAGCTGTACGTGGGTCGGATTCTTAGCTTGTGCATAATCCATCCTGGGCTTTGCTTAAAGCTATGTAATACAACAAGCATATACTTAAAAAGGAGCCATGTTTGAAATAGTATTTAGATTAAAGAGTGAAGCCTTTGTGGGCACATTTGCCTGCCCCTGCCCAGGTTCCCAGAATTCAGTGCAATAAGTGTATTTCTCAGAATTCTGAGCAGGAAACACATTTTTTTACTTGTTTTAGACATTCAAAGGTGAACACAAATGTACTATTTATTTATTTACTATATGTGTGTGTGTGTGTTTGCATGGATAAATGGAGTACTGAAAAGGATCTTGCATGTTTCACCAGCACACCAGTTACACTGCTCCCAGTGCTCTGTCAGAGGCTTTGTCCACTTAAGGTGGATTACTACAGTTACAGTTATAACAATGATTTCCAAGCAGAACGAGTGTTAGAGGATATCAGAATGGGGGACCTGGGGGTGGGGTTTGTTAGTTAGTCATGTATTCTGATCTCCTATAACACTCTTTCTGCTTGGAAATCATTGTTATAACTGTAAATGTAGTAATCCAACTTAAGTGGACAGAGCCTCTGACTGAGCACTGGGAGGGGTGTAAGTCTGACCAGCCTTGCGCTGGTGAAACATGCAAGATCCACTGAAAATGTTAAAATATTTATTTAATGCCAATTTAACATCCCACAAAAGCAGATGTATTTATCATAAAGAGGACATTTGTTTTTCTAAATTAGGAGTGTTAGTAGCCACAGCTTTTACTTATCTAAAAAATAAAATGTACAAAAAAGACAAAACTGATAGGGACATAATTACCTTAATAAGTTTAGCTTAGAGGGCAGAAGAGAGGGGCGATAAGATAAAAATCACCAAATATATCAATTATTGAATAGTTTAGGAGGAAAGGGGTGTTGCATGAAAGTAGTATTTTACAGAAATGGTAATAGATAAGTGGAACAGCCTTCCAGTAGAAGTGGTATGGGGGACACACAGAGTAAAGAAATTCAAGCATACCTGGGATACACATAAGACTATCTTGAGTATTTATTAAACCAAACTTTATGTAGATAGAGTGAACAAGCCGTATTCCCCATTTATTCCTATCTGATGTCAGATATAACGCACATTAGGTGACTATTGTATGCCCAGGAGAGGGAAGCAAACAGAGGATCAGCTAATACCTCCCGAGCTAATTAAATGTAATGATGATTTCAAAGTACTAAGTACATAGAAAGAGGTCAGCTTCCAAAATAATATAGTAATTGCTGTCGGTCTCTGTCGTTTTGACCTGTGAGGGCAGATACAGAACATCCTCTGGGTTAATAACCTCTAAAGGAAGGAAATGTTTACAGTGGTCTAGTGGATTGGAAGTTCCCACAACGACTTGCACTCATGGCCAGATTCTCTTTATTTACAGAGTCTGACAGGGCGATGATGAAAGGAACCCAGCTTTTGTTTTAAATATAGTTAAAGGTAACAATTGATTTAAAATAATTGTTCATAACTGCTAATTAACTTCAGGAGTTTACATGCATTGGTTTAGTCTAAAGCCATATGATAGTGTAAAGAATGATCATGTGCGCATACAAGGATAAACAAGCCTTATTATCCCATGGGATTTGCATATTTGACTCTTCTTAATGTAATATTGTTTATGATTGAAAAACATTCAGGCAGACCCATGGGGTAATTAACACTTATGAGCAAATATTACACTGATAACAGCCCATGGTTGATGGGTAAAGGCTGACTAAAAGTTAAAAATTACAATATAAATTAATTGCAATAAAATGCAATTCAGCATTGAGTTTACTGAACCCCTTCTGTGTTTAGGAACAAAGTCCCTGTCTTGACTTGATACTGGACGATACTGACACAATATGGTACAGAGGAATGATAAGAATAACTCTCTAAATTAAGACATTCCAGGATTATCCATCAGGGTTTAGTGGATCTTTATCCTGCTATTACTACAAAGCCCATGCAACACTCCCACAGAAGATCTATGTAACTGGAGTGGGTTATGCAGAGTTTCTGGACCACTTTTGCAATGAAGTAAGAAAGGCACAGAAGGCAATAATTACATTTAATTAATAAAACTGGTGAGTTGAGATGTTTGGTCTCCCCTCATTGACTTCCCTGCTAATAGCTCACCCAAATGCCTGATGTATGCCACAAGATACAAGAAAACTGCACAGAGCCACATTGATCTCCTTCTTGTTCCATAGTAAGGTGTCCTACATCCCCTTGTGTTCAGGGACAGTGCCACACAAGTGTATTGTACCAAAGTGCTCACCCTGTTTAATAAATTAAGGGGACTCTGTCACCTCAATATTAAGTTGTTGTTTTAAAGAGCAAGAGCATGTTGTGTTATCCATTTCCTTCTAAACATAATCAGTTCCTGGAAATGTCATGTTGTGGTTGCTTCAAATAAGAAGATTGTGCATATTAATTAGCTGCTTTGATGTGCTAATTAGGATTTCAATCTGTCTCGGTAGTGGCCATAATAAAGACCTGCAATATTATCTGGCAGTTACAACCCTCTCCTACCTTTACACGAGCTGCAAAATCTATTCTAAATATTTCAGAAATTATAAGAGAAAAACTGCTAGTTCAGTGTATAGCTAGTTTTTTTATAATGATCTTTAAGAGGAAAAAAATGGTGCCTGGTCTTCCTGGAGTTCTGACAGAGGAAAGTATTGTGGCAGCATCTTTGTTCTATGCACTAACATAAAAGGTATATGCAAGTGAGCTGGGTTATTAATGCATCTGATAGAGGAGAATTTATAGTGTCTGAAAATTTTGCATGAAAAACTTCCAAAGTAAATTCCCAGGTATAATTAGCATAACTTATACAATGTTTCTTTTTTGCCTGGGGATTGTGCAGATATGCTCAGTTATCACCTGTAGTCTGCCCTACTGTAGGAAGCCACATGATGTCAGACCCTTTCCTTTCCTTTAGCCAATCAGCATGCACATGTGCTGCATTTTGGATATCTCATTAAAAATGAGATATCCAATATGCAAATCTCATTTGCTGAGGGTGCCTACATCACCCCCCAGCACATTTTTTTCTTTTCTGCAAAAATTTTTTGCATTTTTTCATGCAAACATTTTTTGCTAGGTGGGTTATGATGCATTTTACAGGATGCATTCATAACCCACCTCACGTACATATACCTTTAAATTATATTATATTTGGAACCTCTGCTTTGTCAGTCCTTTCCCTTTTTAAATAATTCGCCATCAGTGGCAGCAGCAGTGCTGGCCACCAACCTCTAGATGGCGTTGCTAATTTTCAGTGCCAATACCATAGACTTAGGGTTAGGGTAAGGGTTAGTGTAACCTTCTAAGGTTACAACTTGTCTCAATTATTGGCAGCGCTGCAAAATATAGACAGCGCCATCTAGCAGCCACTTGGAGCAACTGCTGCTGTCCCTGGTGGAGAATTTGAAATGGGAAAGATCCGCTTTGTCACTTTAACAATAGCAAATCACCCAGCTTTTTTAATACAAGTTGATAGTGGGACTCCTGAAGGAGGGCGCTGCTTATTGCTTAGTGTAGCAGCAATGCTTGAAGAACCTCCTGAGCTGCTGGGAACTAGGGCTAATGGGAAGAGAAAGATGAGTTTTCTGGCCACAAAGGCGTGGTATCAGTGTAGCTTCAAACAAATAATTCCAGAATAAATATTCAGATGGCAGATATTCAGCCATTGTGCAGTATTGTGTGTATTAGAGAGCAGGAATTAGCTCTTTCCAAACACAAGACATGCAAAAACAAGTCATAGATTGGTAGACTGACAAAATGTCAGATACTGAAAGAGTAGTGGTTGTCTAGAATAGTCCTCCAGCATAGGTAGTATAATATATGATGTAAGGAACTTGAGGCAAAACATTTCTAAAAGAAAAAAAAACTATCCTGATTAAAAAAAAAAAAAGCCAAGGGTCCAATAAGGAGGCCAGCAGTACTTATTTAGAGTATCAAAAATCTGCTTGATAAGAGAACCATTGTGCTAAAAGGGGGTTAATCCAGTTTTAATTCTTACCATGCATTTGCGATCATCCACTCCAGACAAATCCTCTTCGAACTCTATTCCCACGTCAAACTCCATGATGTAATTCCTGAAGGTGCTCAGAGTCTTGATCACCATGTGGTCTCCATTCTGAAGAATGTCTTTGTCCGGCTTTAGTAGGGTGGCGATTTTCCTGATAGCGACATTGACGTCTGTACAGAGAGGAGAGGATTTAATACCACCCTCCTAAACAATTTATTTTTTTGTACCGTAAAAGATAAATCACTTTATTAATGGTATTTTTAAGGTGATGTTGCTTGGTTTGCAGTGGTAGTTCTATTTGAGAGATATTGCCGAGTGCTTTCCCTAATGTAAATACAGACTATTGTGTTCATTTGGTCTTTAAAGCAAGGAAGAGAAAATTTGCCTCTTAAATGTAAACAGCAATGTTTCCAAATATATTAGAGAATAAAAATATAGATTATAACAAGTACTTTACCAATCATGTGGTTTAAAAACAAACATGCATTTTCTTACAATAAATTAACATTGAAGTTTGTATTTGGGTGTCAGTCAACCCATTTGAAGCAGCCACCAAGTATGGGATCTTTTCTGTGTAACTTTTGCTTCTAATTGTGAATTATTCCCTGTGGTTTGTCTGCGTTTTTTTCAGTCTAAAGCCACCTGACATTTAAAATAATGAGTATGCGAAGATCCCGGGCAGTAATTAACTTAATCAGCATAGTCAAGGATCAAAGTAAGAAAGGACATTTAAAAAGATGGCCAAGCAACACAATCCAGCAGAGGTAAATAGGCAAATGTTATATATGAGTTCTCACTATGTACATTTTTTTAATTGCAGTGACGTTATTTATACTTATATTTTGTTCTGAAATATTTACATTGCTGGAGTGTTAGTGTTAAAGCCGGATCTTTCTCTTTATGACTGCGCCGGCAATGGCAGCAGCAGTTACAGCAAGGTGCTGCTAGATGGCGCTGACGATATTTTGCATCACTGACGATTTTTTAGGGAAGTTGTTACCTTAGAAGGTTACCCTAGCCCATAAACAGTTTACATAACCCTAACGCTATGATATCAGCACTGAAATATCGGCAGCGATATCTAGTGGTTGGTCGCCGCCATTGCTGGTGGTGTGGTGGCAAATTAAAAAAAGAAAAGGACACAGTGGCCAGTAACATTAAAGAAGTTAAAGGGTCAGTCACCCCAGGGAGCAGAGTGACCTAATGAATGGGCAAAGGGTCGGACACAGCAGTGATCAGTGTAAGTAAATGCCAGGAATTTGCTAAAAGGATCAGTCACACCGGGGAGCAGAGTGACCTAATGACATGATTGTTTAATGTGTTATAGGGCCAGTTTATATTACCAATTTGCATATAGCTTGCTGTATGCTATCAGAGATGAGCACAGAAATCTCTGGATAGTGTTAAAAGGATTATCCTAAATAATTAATCGCCTTACACTATAAGGGGAGAGAGACACTCGCCAGAGTTTCTTACTAATTCCCAAAAGTGGGATTTAAATCTCCATCTTCAGCTACGATGTTATATAAATAGCACTCTCAATGTCCAAAGCTTTGCTTCCACATCAAAGACTGCACTCTGAAAAGCTTAGTTCTGAGCTGTAACCCCCATCCTATGTGTTGCAGCAAACTACTGAGGGGTTAAACCCCTGGTGCTGCCCCTCCACCCACTGATAAGGTTACAGCTGTGCTCTGCTGTTAGAGGCTGCAGAAGGGGAGATGCTATAAACACTTATACCAGCAAACTGGATCTCATATTGATCCATCGCAACCAAATCTACTAACAGGCACCTGGCAGAAAAAGATGTAGTGCTGAGAGGATGACGTGAGGGTCAATATTGTAAGACAATGATTTCATTAGGTGCCTCTGATCAAGATCATCTTTAATTAACCCTTTTGTTACACATTTTTTTTTTACAATAAATGGCTCTTCTGGCACTGAGCTGTTTAAAGGGACACAAAAGTCTGGATTTTTTTCTGCCCTATTTTAAATAACTAGTATTGATAATGAGCAAAAAAGTTTTAGTAAAGTATAAAAATAACATTTACATTTATTACCTGTCTATGCAATCATAGTATAATTCTGACCATCTCTGTTATTGTCTTCATATACATTCCCCTATGTGTGAGCATGTTTTCTCATCAATTAGGTGGCTGAGATCAGCGCATTGCTACATAATGATTTGTAATTTACACTTTTATACCACAGACACTTGACTCTGCTTATCTTCCCTTCAATTCGGAAAGAGCATTGGAAGCCTTAGAAGTTAAGACATAAAATATCTGGTGAAGATAACAATGGAGATGACCATGCATGCTTATAATAGGTACTAAATAAAAGTTTTTTTTGTTTTTTTTAGTTTTAAACCTAAATCCCATTATTCCTTCTTGTTCTTTGAGATAGCACTACAAACTGGAACTGCAATGTCTCTTTAATACATATTTGTGATTCATGCTGATTAGCATTACAGAAATATTAGGATACGCAACAGGGAGATCATGTTACCTCAGCAGTGGTTGCACTCACCCTGCATCTGGATAATTCAAATATCCAAATTCTGGCTACACCAGACACCGACTGATTCACTCCTCAGAGTGCATTCCTGGGCCAGGAGCAGCCTTTTGTGCAGCAACAGATGTATATTGCATGAGGGGGCTGGTGCTCATATAGTACAATTGCTGGGTTATGCTTAGAATAAACATGGGGCCTGAATATAAGACAAAGCAAATAAACATATAACAGCAGGTAAGAATAGAGCAGGCAGGGGCAGCTCACACTCTGTGCTCTTATCGCTGCAGGAGAGACTACAAAAAGAATGTGGGGTGAAGGACATCTTCATTTCTTATTAAGTCTATTTAAACATGTAGAAGCGTCCAATCATTTCAATGGTCAATCTGTATTTATAATAATCTAGAGAAAGTCAAACAAATCCTCCCTCCTGTTACTCAGTGCTGATGGCAGACATGTCTGATTCATCCGTCAATTATACACAAACAGACATCTAACTCACCCAGAGCCTTCAGATAATCCTCAAAATTCTCATTGCTTAACATCTTCCAGTAGCCATTGAAATCAGTTGGCATGTCTGCGAGGGAATGGAAAGGAGAGACTGGGGGTGTGCTGCTGTGGGTGTGAGGAGGCTGGGGGTCTCAGCAGAGTGTGTGTTATCTCCGGTAGTGTGTGTGAGTCTGGGGGTCTGGTAATGTACGGTGTGTGATGTCTAGGACTGTATGCAGAGTTTGGGGTCTTAATGTGCGAGGGTCTGTAAGAGTACTGTGTGCTCACTGTGCAGTATGTGAGCTCTGGCTAACAATTCCTCATGGGTTACTCAGACCCTGCTGTTTCTGAGCCCCTCCTAATTCCATCACAATGCACAAAGTTACCTCCCACTGGCTGACATCTCATGATTTACAAAGCTGCTCACTGACTGCAAAATATCCCTCCTGCTTCTTTATCTTGGATTTGTTTCATTAGAAAGGAATCACCAGGACCCCACCTGAGTGACGCATTTGTCCTGCATTGGATATATCTCTATTCTCTATGTACATATAAACAGTAGTTTGCAATCTGAAGCACTGACCAGACAAGTGAACATGCTAGATAACATAGAGAGAGAGCGTGGTGACACTTTATAGATCATTAGTATGGGACGTATAAAGTGTTTAATATGTTTTTTTAAACCACATTTCCAAAATGTAAAAGGGCTATTGAGGATTTCCGTAATTATTCTAACAAAGTGTCTCTTAAAAGGGGATGAAATGCAAATTTTTCTATCATGCATTTAAATGAGCCTGTTTTAAACATTTTAAAGGTGTAGTTTGTTATGAAAAAATATTTAGTAAAATGTGTCTAAACTTATCGGAAATCAAAAGGAAATGCCACAGGAAATATCTGTATGTGATCACGACTGCACGACTCTAGACCTCATACAGCTGTATTGCTGCTCATTGGCTGGGACGAGCCTCCAAAGACAGTTAGTTATACATTCAAAGCAGTATATTCTTCTCCAGGGACATCATTTTCAAACAAGGAACACACTGTTAAACATTATCTTTCCTAAAGAGAAAAAATGCCTTCAAGGCTTTTTCGAGCTGTTACCTTCCAGTGCTGATGGGGGCCTGCTTTGACATCCAGAATATCTTGAACAGGGTTTTCACTGATTTGATTAATTAACAATGGTGATGGCACCAGTACAATAAAGAAAAAAAAAAGAAATATATACAGTATATATATATATATATATATATATATATATATATATATATATATATATACCGTATATAATAAAATCTAATGAACAACTTTTTCAGGAAAAATCGGGTTCCAAATTTGGAGTGCGCATTAGAATCAATGGCGCACTAGATTCAATGTTTTAACCCCTTTTTTCGGGGTTAAAACATTGAATCTGGTGCGCCATTGATAACATTGCATTACCGGTAATAGCAAAAAGGAAAGTACAGACCAGGACATAAAGGTATACACCGCAACACCACCATCTCTCGCTCCCCGGCTCTCTAGAGTGGGTGATTGAGGCTCTCAGATGGGCCGGAGGAAGTGGCTCCTCAAAGACTGTTACACAGAGCCCAGCACACAGAGAGCCCCCTGCAGACTGTCACACAGAGAGCCCCATGCACACTCACACAGAGAGCCCCCTGCACACTGTCACACAGAGCCCAGCACACAGAGAGCCCCCTGCACACTGTCACACAGAGAGCCCCCTGCACACTGTCACTGTCACACAGAGAGCCCCATGCACACTGTCACGCAGAGCCCAGCACACAGAGAGCCCCATGCACACTGTCACACAGAGCCCAGCACACAGAGAGCCCCCTGCACACTGTCACACAGAAAGCACCCTGCACACTGTCACTGTCACACAGAGAGCCCCCTGCATACTGTCACGCAGAGCCCAGCACACAGAGAGCCCCACGCACACTGGCACGTAGAGCCTGGCACCCAGAGAGCCCCAGCACATTGGCACGCAGAGCCTGGCACCCTGAGAGCCCCAGCACTCTGGCACGCAGAGCCTGGCACCCAAAGAGCCCAAGCACACTGGCATGCAGAGCCTGGCACCCAGAGAGCCCCAGCACAGTGGCACACTGTTCGGTACTACTCGTACAAATGACAAATGCGCATTACAATCGCCAGCAAAAACATTTTTTTGATTCATGGGTTACAAATTTGGAGTGCGCATTAGATTTGATGGCGCACCAGATTCGTGTAAATACGGTATATTGTTGAAACCTTTAAGTCTGTCAAATAGCATAAACCGTCTGGGACCCCATCATACCTACAACCCGCGGGACTACACATCAACACACAACTCAAAAACACAATTCAAAGTGCGAGACCCGTAGCACTTTGCAAAAATCGCCTATAAAAATTACGGCCCGTAACACTTACAAAATAAAACCGCCACTGAGGGGAAAAAAAAGCATTGCTGACACTTACAACTCAGCTCACCAACACTGCAAATCTACATTGTATGCTGCAGGAACATCACAACAGATTGTTAGCTCTTCAGCATATTGCTTCCTGCATATATTAATTACAAATAGGTAAAGTATATTAATTTATAACTTTAATAATTCATTTACAATAAAAAATACATACAGAGAGAAAACCAAATACAAAAGTTACAGAATCACAATAAACGATAAAGGCTATCAGCGCGAGCCTCACAAGCAGCGCCAACGGTGTTTACAGAACCACAACTACACCAGGGGAGAGGCTCACAATGCCAGCCAAAAGGCCATCAGCGCAAACCTTACAATCAGCGCCAAAGGAGCTCTCATAACCAAACATACACCAACCAAAAGGCTCGCAAAGAGCGCCGAATATATATATATATTCATATATATATATATATATATATATATATATATATATATATATATATATATATATAAAATAATAATAATAGAAACAATATGTATATGTATATACACCCATCCATATATATATATATATATATATATATATACATATATATATATATATATATATATATATATATATATATCATGTATACAGTAGACTCTCAGTTAAACAGCACCCATGGGGATTGGTAGATGCCGGATAAATGTAGTTTCTGGTTGCTTAAGTCTCTGTTAAGAGGCCTAGATTAGCTGCACATAGGATACTCTGCTAAGTATATTTGTCAGTGAGGGCTGTTTTAGCAGCAGCAGCTTTCACTCCTCACTTACACACAGGCACGTTCGGCTGGAGGGTGTGGTGCTGATCCCGGGAAATGTAACATCAACAATGCCGGTGCTCTGGTCTGATGAGACTAAAATTGAACTTTTCGGCCTTCAAAGAAAAGCTATGTCTGGCGCAAATCCAACACATCACATCAGCCAAAGAACACCATCCCCACAGTGAAACATGGTGGTGGCAGCATCATGCTGTGGGGATGTTTTTCAGCAGCCGGGACTGGGAAACTGGTCAGAGTTGAGGGAAAGATGGATGGTGCTAAATACAGGGATATTCTTGCGCAAAACCTGTACCACTCTGTGCGTGATTTGAGGCTAGGACGGAGGTTCACCTTCCAGCAGGACAATGATTCAACAGCAGTACAATGACATCCAACTTGAAGGAGCTGGAGCAGTTTTGCAAAGAGGAATGGGAAAAAATCCCAGTGGTAACTTCATAGAGACTTATCCAAAGCGACTTGGAGCTGTGATTGCCGCGAAATGTGGCTCTACAAAGTATTGACTTTAGGGAGGTGAATAGTTATGCACATTGACTTTTTCTGTTATTTTGTCCTATTTGTTCTTTGCTTTACAAATAAAAAAAAAACATCTTCAAAGTTGTGGGCATGTACTGTAAATTAAATAATGCAAATCCTCAAACAATCCGTGTTAATTCCAGGTTGTGAGGCAACAAAACACGAAAAATGCCAAGGGGGGTGAATACTTTTGCAAGGCACTGTATATATATATATATATATATATATATATATATATATATATAATCGGGTTATCCTTATACTGTATATAGCGGGAGTGAGGGATGTTGTATACCCCTCCCACTGGCCTCTGTTGTGTTAAGGTGAATTACTGCAGTTAGCAGGATATATATCAACAATGATATAGAAGAGTGTTATACAGACAGGGGACATGGGGGGTAGGAGATCTGAATGGGGCACATGGGGTGGTGGTGGGGGTAGGAGATCTGAATGGGGCAACTGGGGAGGAGGGTGGTAGGAGATCTGAATGGGGCATCTGTGAGTGGTGAATGCAAGAGATCAGATTGGGGGATCTTGATCTTGTTTAAAAATATATAATGGACAATTCTGTGCATATCAACACCCCCTTACCCCAAATCCAGCAGGGTTCTCAATCAGGAGGTGGCTGAAGTTAAACAAACTCGGTCCTTTCCCAGTGTGTGTGCGCACAGAGTGCGAACGCTGCGGTAGAAAAAATGATTCCCCACTCTGACGTGGCGTGCAAGGCGCGCCGACAGAAGAGGCCTTGAGCTATAAGAGGGCCGAGTGTCCACGCTGATCATAGCGATGGCCTCGCTGTCGATTCAGCGCTGTCGAGTTGCGAGGTATGACGAAAGTTTTCGTCAGTGTATGGCCACTAGACCAGGGATGTTGTGGAGTGACAAGGCACTGGCTGAATGAATGACCCCCATGCAGGCGGTGTCGCCCTTTCGAGGTGGGGCGGGCAGGCCTAGACTTCCCGCCACGCCGGGTGGAGCAATCAGGCGAGCATGCTACTCCTTCAATGAAGGGGTTTGCAAGTGGGCGCCCAACTGTAGATATAGGCACGTTTGCTCCAGCTGTGGAGGTGAGCACTCAGTGCTTAGACGTGGAAAACCAAAGGAAACCGGCAGACAGGTTGAGCCCTCTGGAAAAGGGAACGACGCCGGTATCACTGGACGCAATGCTGCCATGGCTAAGATGCTACGGTAAGGTCTCTGGAAAGGGGCAAGCAGCAAGGCTGCTGATCGACGGTTTTCGTGAGGGTTTTATAATTCCATCCAAGGTGGATCAATGTTTTACCGCACAGCCCGCGAACCGTAAATCAGTGGCCGAGTTTCCTGGTGTAGCAGAAGAAAAAATTGGAAAAGAAGTTAAGTTGGGCAGGATGGCAGGCCCGTTTGCAGAACCACCTATACCTTGTTTACGGATATCCCCTTTCGGTGTGGTGCCGAACAAAGAACATGGAAAGTTTAGGCTAATACATCACCTATCATACCCAAACAGTCAATCAGTCAACGATGGTATCGACAAGAATCTGTCGTCAGTTTCATACGCGTCCTTTCACTCGGCAACCGAGATAGTTCGAAGGGAGGGCGTTGGGGCTCTCTTGGTGAAGGTTGGCATAGAGTCGGCATTTCATTTGCTACCAGTTCACCCGTCCAGTCACTGGCTGTTAGGCTGTAGTTTAGGGAACAGCTTTTTCGTGGACCATGGGCTGTTCTGTGTCATGTGCTAACTTTGAGACTTTCAGCAGTTTCCTGCAGTGGGTATCAGTCCAGGAATCAGGATGTGATAGCATGGTGCATTATTTGGACGACTTCCTGTTCGTGGGTCCAAGGGGACAAGAGGTGTGTGCGCATCTGCTGGCTACGTTCTCCAGGGTGGCGCATTCCTTTGGCGTTCCGCTGGCAGAAGACTGAGGGTCCAACCACCTGCCTTAGCTTCTTGGGCATCTTGATAAATTCCCTGACGTTGGAGTGCAGTTTACCACTGGAAAAAGTCATCGATTTAAGAGGCGAGTTGGCGGCACTTGCAGGTGCGAGGAGGGTGTCTCTTCGGCGGCTTCAGTTTATTCTTGGGAAGCTCGCGTTCGCATGTAGAATCATTCCCACGGGAAGATTTTTTTGTTGTCGGATCGCGTTAGCTACGGTTGGTATCAAGCAGCCGCACCTTTTCACTAGGATTACGGCATCTATAAGAGAGGACGCAACGGTGTGGGTGGCGTTCTTGGAATCCTTCAATGGTAAAGCATTGATCCACACGTGTAGTCAGTCTAACATCCAGCTGGCTTTGTTTACCGACGCGTCGGGGGCTCACGGATTCGGTGCATATTTCCGTGACAAATGGTGTGCAGCAGCATGGCCTGAAAAATGGATTGAGGCAGGCCTAACCAAGAATCTAGCCTTCCTGGAACTATTTCCAATCATTGTCTCTGTATGTATGTGGGGAGAAGACCTGAAGAATAGGCATGTCATCTTTGTCTCACGTCATCGTCAATACCGGTCATCAGGATGCATCGACACTTAGTTTTTGCCTGCCTACGTTTGAACATATGTTTTAGAGCTAAGCATGTTCCGGGCATAGATAACAGTATAGCTGATGTACTGTCTCGTTTTCAGTGGGGGCGCTTCAGACAGCTGGCACCCCAAGCAGCAGCGAGGGGGAGCAGTTCCCGCTCACGCTATGGGAGCTCGGAGCAGAGAGGTAGTGTCAGGAATTCATTGGCGCCATCAACATGGTCCGCATACAGGAAAGTGTGGTTTAAGTGGGCCGACTTGGTGGCGGCGGCTGGCGGTGAGGAGTCTGATGATCAGAGGTTAAGCATACTGCTGTGGTTCATACTGCAATGTAGGGATGCCGGTATGTCTGCGGCATCAGTGTCCAGTCAAGTAACTGCGTTAGCTTTTATATTCAAGCTAGCTGGGCAGAAGGACTTGACTAAGGAGTTTCTGGTAAGAAGGGTCCTGAAGGGACTGACAAGGGGTCAGTCGAGTAAGGACAAGCGGCGCCCTGTCACATTTTTTCTGTTTTTGCGTATCTCTGTGGCACTGGAGGAAGTTTGCCACACGGCCTACTAGGAACTGCTGTTCCGTACAGCTTTTTTGCTAGCCTTCTTTGGAGCATTCAGGTTAGGCGAACTGATTGCGGCTAGCAAGCACGGCCCGGGAGGCATGCAAGTGGAGGACGTATGGGTAGAAGGTGACAGGGTAGTGTTATGGTTAAGGAGGTCCAAGACAGACCAGGCCGGAGATGGTTAGGAACGGACTGTTGCCCAGTGGACTGTGTGAACCGACTGTTGCAGCGGCGGCCGTGTTTGCCCAGGCCGTTATTATTACACTTGGACGGGCTCGCCTTGTCGCGCTTCCAATTCTCTAAGGTTTTCAAAAGTTGTCTGATCAAACTGGGATTATGTGAGGCTGAATTTGGAACTCACTCATTTCGCATAGGGGCGGCAACGTAAGCAGCGGGCTTGGGTCTTCTGGATGAGGTGCTTAAGAGGATTGGAAGGTGGCAATCGAGCCGTTTCATGTTATACATTCGACCGGCTTCAGTTGCTTACTAAGTTTGACATGCCATTGCAGACCCTCGGAATCAACTCTGGGTGATCGGGCACTCCTACATATAGTGGGCGGAGCGTTTTGCCATGAACTCGAAGGATGGTCTGCAGTTGAGTATACCTAATGGGCGCGGAGCAGTGCGCTGGTTTGGTACTAGAGGAATGAGGTGGAGGCAAGCTAGTGAGTTGATGGACTTGTACACCCAGCGCTTTGGTCGGCCGGAGATTGTGTTATTCCATGTGGGAGGAAATGACTTGGGATACATCCCTATCAAAAGGCTGGTGAGGGATATGAAGCGTGACATCAGTGTCTGGAGAGAGAGTTTACCAGGAATAATCGTTATATGGTCAGAGATGGTAAAAAGGAGGGCGTGGAAAAACGCAAGGGACCAAGGTAGCCTGGACAGGGCCAGGCAGAAGGTGAACAAGCTGATGTCAAGCTTCATTAGAAAGATGGGATGGATATCTCTGCGCCATCATGATCTGGAGGAATCTAATGCGGATGCATTTGTCTTGGAAGATGGAGTACATCTAACGGAAATAGGCTTGGAGCTGCTTATGTTGAAGTTTAAGGAAGGGGTACAGGGGGCCTTAGTGATGGGGGGAGCGACTCCGTAGAGGTTTCGTCCGGAGTCACCATGGCGGGTGGGGTAGTTGCCCGGGCCAATGGTGAGAAAGAGCCGTCCCTACCCCTGGGAAGGTGTGACGACGACACAGAGGTTGACCTCTTGAGCGTGGGCTCAAGGGATGGGGTTACTGCCAAGCCCGGGGCTCCTCCCCTATTGTAGTGAATTTACATATGCCGTTTGCATATTATAATAATAAAACTCGCTGCGGCCAGTTGTACCTCCAACAGTTATGTTGTGTCATTTTTGGGGGGTCAGGGACTTTGGGTCTTGCCGGGTCATGAAGTGAGCTGGTATCTGCAGCGGGGGTCCCTTGACATGGTAGAACCAAGTGCCGGCGGAGGAAGCGGGGGCGGACCTCGCGCGAGAGGTGCAGTGGCTCTGCCCCCTTAGGCAAGCGCGGGCGCCATTTTTCTTCACTCTGCGGCAGTTAGGGAATCAGGCACCCACCCACCCCCCTTTTTGTATAAGCATTTGTTATTGTTAAGTTTTATATATTTATAAAAAATATTATATATATATATATATATATATATATATATAATAAATAAATAAATAGAGAATGTGTTTAAAAAAAAGTAAATAAGAAATATTGTAATATATTAAGTCATTATTCAGGAGATTTGTTGCTCATGTGATGAGCTTATGGTTGTTTATATGTGGTTTGTTGCAGCAGAGTTTTTAATAAGTTGTGTTGGGGCGGGTGGGGGAGTTGCCCGGGCCAATGGTGAGAAAGGGCCGTCCCTACCCCTGGGAAGGTGTGACGACGGCACAGAGGTTGACCTCTTGAGCGTGGGCTCAAGGGATGGGGTTACTGCCAAGCCCGGGGCTCCTCCCCCGTTGTAGTGAATTTACATATGCCGTTTGCATATTATAATAATAAAACTCGCTGTGGCCAGTTGTACCTCCAACAGTTGTGTTGTGTCATTTTTTGGGGGGGGGTCAGGGACTTTGGGTCTTGCCGGGTCAAGGGTTTATTGTTGTTTTTTTGTGTGTTTATTCTGCACTAATTACTTAGGAGGGTATGGCAGTGTAAACTAACAACATTGTCCTGCAATAAGTACTTGCAGTTGTAGCTGTCCCATTCACATTGTGCTGATAGAAGATTCTGGTGAATTCAGTCTCCTCCCATCTCAGGATGTAGGTAGATGAACAGAAAACAAAATGGTTGATTCCACAGTAGCATAATTGTATATAAAGCATAATAAACTTAGAGGCTGTGTGTTTTTGGCATTTTAGAAACAAATGTTCTGTTTTCAAGTGTAGATCTTCAAAAAGAGTATATACTAAATATATGACTACAGTGGTCCTTCCGAATAACTTTCCCTTTCTATAAATACTATAGAATAACAGAATGATACAAAATCAACTTTATTAAATGAGGGTGTCTCTTGTCCGAGGAAATGTAGATGGTTAATAGTTTGTTTGAAAGACTTCACTTCCTCTGGCTCAGTACCATGGAACTGGGGAAAAGCAAATCTAATGACATTATTTAAAAAGGGAATTAGAGGTCAGCCAGTAATATAGTGAGCCTGACGTGCATAGTGTGCATGATCCCAGAAGGATTCAAAAGTTTAATAAGCAAGGATATTACAGAATTATAAGTGGAGGTTATCATGTTGTATAAGAAATAGGTCATGTCATGCTAATGTGATTAATAGGAGCAGGACTTACCACTGTAGTGGTAAACCAGTAAGGTTTAATTAGTTTATTGAGTAACTGATTAGCAATAAATTAAGTATTTGCAGAAAATAAATTCAGAGTAGCTGTTAAAACTTACATTTCAACTAAGCATTGTAGCTTCTCTCTACTGATAGGTCTCCAAAAGGTGAAATATTATCTACCCAGAAGGCTGTTTTCTGACTGGTTTAAATGACCCCACAATAGTCACTGCTGGGAAGGTGACTGATAAAGATGCAAATCAGGGCAAAAGGTAAAGACTCCTATTAGGACAGCCCTCATTCACTTCCTGGAAACCTGTAGGGGGTCAAGAGTAGCAACCCTGCTGTCTAAACACTAAAGATCAAATTTAAGTTTTAACAAACAACATTGTAAATAACTCCTCCCAAGCAAGGGGATGTCCAGCTGGTCAGTAAGGAACAAAGAGAGTGGGGGGAGGTGGTTGTTTAGTCTTATTAATCATATGTTATTAACATTGGAGTTGCGGCATCAAGTATAACTCCTCTTTAATGTTCATACAAGAATATGTGTGGATCATGAAAGACTATTCACTAGGATATCTTTGCATTGTAGCGGTGAAACTGGGAATTGCATAATCTGTATGACTAGCAAGGTGCTTAGAAGGATTTTTATACATTATATAGGTTTCTTTTAATACCCTGTTTGGACTTATATGGGGGCATTAATGATTACAGTGGAATCATCCTTTTTTTTCCAAGCCCGTAACTCGCAAGCCCGTAACTCGCAAATTATCTTTCAACCAAACTTATGGACTCCCTGCCTCAGGGTTGCAATCTAATTTCCTATTCAATTGACAGCTTTTGGCGGCCTCCCAACGGCTTCCGAGTTACGGTCTTGAAAATAAATGGTGGCCATATGTAGCCTCTCCCCCCTCTATTATTATTATTATTATTATAGTTTATTTATAATGCGCCAACATATTCCGTAGCGCTGTACATAAATTAGGTTCAGACAGATTAACATTTAGCAAAGGTAGGAGGGCCCTATTTTTGAGCTAGGAATCCAATGTCCATGGTGAATTCCCAAAGTACTTAGGATAGAGGCTCGCAGACTTACAATCTAAGGTATAGTGAGTGGTAAAAGAGGGAGAGAGAGGAGATAAGTGTGTTAGGGTGGAAGGTGATACGCTTCTTTAAAGAGATGCGTTTTAAGTGAGGTTTTAAATGTTTTGAGGCAAGAGGATAATCTGGTAGAGCGAGGCAAGGAGTTCCATAGACTAGGGGCAGCATGAGAAAAGTCCTGGAGGCGGGATTCAGAAGAGGTGCCAAGTGTTGTAGAAAGAAGAAGGTCATTAGCAGAACGAAGAGGGCGGGTGGGGGAGTATTTGGAGATGAGAGCAGAGATGTAAGGGGGAGCATTATTGTTGAGGGCTTTGTAACTTAGGGTCATGATTTTAAATTGAATCTACCTTGAAGCCGTCCGTAGCCTCTCTCCCCTTTACCTTGCGATGAGCGCCTTTGGCACTCATCGCGTTCCTCGCAATAAGCGCCTATGGTGCTCATTGTGAGCCTTTCCCCCCTCTACATTACGGGCCTCACGCTCATTGCAGACCACTGCAAACCTGTAAATTTCGAGCGCAATGACAAACTACAAAGTACCTTAGAAATAACAATTACATTTAAGAGTGGGGATTTCTGTTAAATTGTGTATTGTTTTAGGCATAAAACTGCTACATGAATAGAGTTTGATTGCAAAAGTGAAGTAGGTAATGAGGTGGTACCCTGTTAGCAGCGGAAAAACAGAAAACAAAGTGGAGTAAAATGGGATACCTTTAATGGCTAACTATGTATCACATTTTAAACCACTTTATTTCCTGCAAAATTGAAGGGAGAGAATGCAATGGTGGGATTGTCACTAGAATTAAGTGAGCCAGTATTGCTGAAAGGGTGATGGAGGTTTAAAGTTGTTATTTATACGATAAGATACTGTGCTGGAGGATGGATAACTGGCCCCATCCAAAACTGTGTTGGAGAACGGAAAATGGTAGAATTATATCAATAGTAGAATCAAAAAAAAAACTGAACAACAATTTTTATGTTTTAGAAAATTGGAAAGTTTCTATTTTAAATAAAAGATCACAGTGAAGCTTAGTTTATTTTATATATATAATTGTGATATAAGTACAGGTAGTTAAATAGAAAATGGTCTATTAATATGTTTGAGAGAACCCATATTACATATAATAGGGGTCCAGTTATTTTGATTTGATTTTTATATTGATTTGATATAATTTTTTATTTGTAGATTGCTTGCAGATTGCATAGTGCTAGGGATACAAAAATACATGAACAGAGTTTGACATACATTTGAAGAGTAAAAATTAGATTAGATGGCACATTTGTACATATATATTTGTATAGTAGGAGAGAAGGGTCCTGCTCTCACAAGAGGTAATAGGGTTGGCAGAGAAATTAGGTGAGGGGACAGGTTAAAAGATAGATTTAAGGAAAATGTGTGAGAGAAATACAATAAATAGCCTTATTGAGGATAAATGTGGAGTTCAGGAGGTAGGTTGTATGCTTCTCTGAGCAGATGTGTTTTTAAGGAATTTTGTAATGTCTGAAGATTAGGGGAGAGTGTATTGAAGCGTGGTAGAGAATTTAAAAAATTGGAGCTGCTTTTGAGAAGTCCCATAGGTGGATATGGCAGGAGCTAAAGATGAGAGATGAGGCACAAATATTGAGCAGGCCAGAGAGGGGGCGAGTTGGAGTGTATTTAGAGAGAACATTTGCGATATAATGAAGTTCAATGGTGTTGAGAGATTTGGAAGTTATGTTTAGAAGTTTTTGTGATGCAGCGCATGTGTGAGGTGGATGAACCTAGTAAAAGCGCTGATGATAGATTGGATTGGGTATAGTAGGTTGAGTGGAAGGCCAGTTATAGTTGAGTTGCAGCAATCAAGCCTGGACATGAGGAGTGTGTGGATTAAGGTAATCATTGCTTCATGCTTGAGGATGGGTCAAATTGTGGAGATATTCTGGACATGGTGATAGCAGGATTACTGAGTAATAATATGCTGGGGATAAAGGAGAGGTGTGAATAAAATCTGACACCAAGACAATGGACTTGTCTACAGAAAAGGACATTTCAGGTGCAGAGATGAAGAGGCATGGGGGAATAAGTGTCTTTGTAGGATCCAATTCTTAGAGTTATTTAATTAAAGAGGTGATAGTTATTCAAAGATTTAGAAACCTATGATTTAGGAAAATGTGAATAATGTGAATATTCCATTGTATGAGTGTGTAGTTTGGTATTCTATTTTGTTGGCATTCCATTTTTTGGCAGGCCACTTGCCAATAAATCTTGGATTTGGTCGTTGTAGGCAGGAGAGGTGTCTTTACAGGGTTAATTCTGAGAGCTTTTGGAAAAATACAATGTGGCATGACATCACAGACTTGCACTGAATGTATTCCATGCGGAGTTAATGAAGATCAAGAGATCAATTCCCCTTACCCCAGTGATAGCTCCAAAATGAGCTAATCAGGATCAACTCACCCTGATTAGGGTCAACTCAACAACTGTTTTATTATAATAAAGCAGATCAAAATAACAAAACAAAGATGAAAAAACATAAACATTACCCAGCCCCTTGATCATCATTACCTCAGCCATAGGCATCCACCACAAAGTCTATCTGGGAATGAAATAAGATTTTTAAAGAGATTATTAAATAAAATATACTTCTTAGTGGGGACTTAAACTTGTCAAGAGATGTACATTTAGATTTTAAAGGGGGTTCTGAAGTCACTGTATGTGCTTTGCACCCCCAAATAGGGGACGAAAATCTATATGGAAAAGTTGTTAAATTGATTAAGAAAGGACATAATATTGCCATTTTTAGTTATTGCTTGTATAGCACCGGAATTTATCTAAAAAGAATCTGCATAGAGGATGAGGTTCATGCTGTGACTCTCACACTGATTATATTTAGTTCTATTTTAGAACTATAGGTCGTTACTTTGAATCTGCTTTTTACCTTTTCTTTTTTTTTACATTCTTTTTTTTTAATTTAGTTTAAATAATTATTTTAAACGCATAGTTGTCTCATACATGAAATTAGACTATATAGACAATATAACAGGCTAATTAAAAATTTCTGTGCTACTGAAGATTAAACTAATCTGTCTTTGCAGATAGTCTTTGGAATTCAGACTTTCTTTTTTCTTTTATAATCCTTCAACTAAATGACAGCCAACAGAAGAATTAGAAAGCAACGTTTTAATTCCATTTTTCAAAACTAGTATTTAGGTATCATTAACCTTCAAAACATTGGCCCTTTTCAATGTCATTTTACTCTCTAACAAAATAGAAAGAATAAACATGAAGCATTTGTCTCAATTAGTCTCTATATTTATTATTATCATCCAATGCTTTTTTCATGGTTTGAGATAAACAGGTCAAAGCCATACATCCCCAGCCATCTTTCACCATGAAATACGTGCTATAAATGTGGAAATAATTTCCTTGATAGCTCCTAATAAGGATATTTCAATACCTTAAAATATGAAAAGAAATGTACCATTTGCACAAGATTGGTGATAATGTAATGTATATTGCCTATTTATCTAAGGATCTTTCAAGTTTGGATAAGAGTATTTATTTTGTCAGTTTCAATGTTGGTGGATCCCAGCAGATTTATTCAGTCTAAATCATTTTTTACTTGGTAAGAATCATACACTTCTACTTGTGGTTTATTTTAATTTTGTATTTCTCCTTGATTCCCAAACAGACA
Organism: Discoglossus pictus; assembly: GCA_027410445.1. Taxonomy (NCBI): domain Eukaryota; kingdom Metazoa; phylum Chordata; class Amphibia; order Anura; family Alytidae; genus Discoglossus; species Discoglossus pictus. The sequence continues at coordinate 376,569,617 of CM050165.1, forward strand.
CAGACTGTTTTCTGCAGGGTCATAAATGGAGGTGGCATTTTAATCCACGGCATACTTTTGCACCAGAATCTTTTCACCAGCCACTACACAGCCAATTAAGGTAAGATTAATGGATTTAATTTTCAGAGATAGCCAAGTGGGGGAACATTTGCAAGATTAATGGATCTGCACTTGGCTCAGTTTTGGAGTGAGTTATTGTTCTTAATCTGGTTTATTGTTCTTAATCTGGTTTTGAGAATAGAGTGTATAGACTTTGTGCAAGATTTTATATTGAATACACCTCATATAATAACTAGTTATTTTTCATCACTGGAACAAGTTATCTTCAGCGTTCTGTCGGATAGAGCTGGCAATGCATTTATCCAGATTTTGAAATTAGTAATCAATGCAAGTCTTACCTTAGCTGTCAGATAATTTGCTCTGACTCATCCTCTTAGTAGGAATCAGGTTGAGTAGACATGATACCTTTTCATTTCTGGGTAGGGTCACATAGGAAGCTAGGAGGTGGAGAAATATATATACGAAAGCTGGATTCCAGTACTATAAAGACAATTCTCAAACAAAGCTCTGTTTTCAAATCCAGGTCAACTCTGTATAGAGAACTGACAACTCTGCATCTTCAATTAAATAATAACAAACATGCAGCACATTTACAGAAAGGTCAAAGGCATATCTTAGTTATCTCGATTATGAATGCATCTGATAGAGGCGAATCAGTAATGTATGAAAGCAATTTTTTTGCATGAAAAAATCCCAAAATAAACATTACGAAACTCACCCTGAAGTTAGCAAAATATCTTCTATTTTGTGCCAGATGGAAATTAGAGTAAACACCCCCTACAAACTCTAAGCTCTAAATTAGCATAAAATTCATAATTAGTTTTAGCCAATTAGGAGTGAGACAGCGGCAAAATTGTAGCAAAAGTCTAGGGTTCCTGTCTCAGCAGAAAAGCATCATGGGATTTGTAGTCTGGCACATATCCATGTAAGAAGGTGCTATGTATTTTATATAAGAACATCTCCCTGCAGCAGATTCTGCCTCAAGTCTCTGCAGCTCATTTCAACTCTCACATTCACTCTTTATTCCACATCAGTATCTTCAGCACATTCTACCCCAGTCCCAGCAGCGAACAATAACATAGGGTTTACATATAAAATACAATCATATTGCTATACCTGCAGTTTGGGTTCAGTCTTGGTTACCACTTCTACTACCTCTGCTGTAAAACCATTCTATGTATCAATTACTGCATCTATATCTCTGTCTCTACTAACACCCCACTGGAAATCAATTATATGTGTCAACTACTGATGCATATTTTTTTTCATTTGAATTGCTGGGAAATTATATGGAAGAGTTGTTTAACTGTTTTCAGTTTATCAAGAATTTAAAGTAAAGCCTGTGAACAAGAATCTGCATAAAAATAAGGTTCAACTGTAACTGTCTATTCAGCTTTATTCAACTGTACTGTTTCCAATGTAATTTGATCTATACTCCCTGTTTAACATGCATAGATGTGGAGCAGTGGGTAAAGTCCTTGACCTCTGCATGTGTGACTTGATCCGCCTAAACTAAAATCCCAGAACCCCAATAAACACACAACACCAGATGTATGGGTAAAATACAGGCCACAGCTTTTATTAACATAACCTGCAGGTACCATAACCTGCCCAAAACCTGGGGCTGCATACCTTCCCCAGGACAGAGCTCATACCCAGCCAGAGGCTCTATGGAACCCCATGCCCAAGAGACCTCTGGCATTGGCCCATACCGGATACCTTCCCAGCTAATGAGCTCCGCCCTAAGGTGACGCAGCACCCCCGCCAAGCTGTGACAATATAACATTACACATATGTAAACATATACATAAACCATATAAATATATAGGGAGGGAGGGAGGGAAGCTCTGCTCTGATTATCAGTTAAGTGCTCCCAGGCGGGAAATTACCCCCCTATATAAACTGACAAACCCCTCCCCCAAATTTAACCTAACCAATGGCTACCCAGCACCCAGCCCGGTCAAAATGCTCCTGTAACTAGGCAGTTACAGGGTGCTGACTTGACCTCTGCATGTGTGACTTGATCCGCCTAAACTAAAATCCCAGAACCCCAATAAACACACAACACCAGATGTATGGGTAAAATACAGGCCACAGCTTTTATTAACATAACCTGCAGGTACCATAACCTGCCCAAAACCTGGGGCTGCATACCTTCCCCAGGACAGAGCTCATACCCAGCCAGAGGCTCTATGGAACCCCATGCCCAAGAGACCTCTGGCATTGGCCCATACCGGATACCTTCCCAGCTAATGAGCTCCGCCCTAAGGTGACGCAGCACCCCCGCCACCCGCAAGCCCTACGGGCTAAGCACCGCCAAACGAAACCATGGCCTGTATAATACCCTCCTTCAAAGTGTAATTAAATAACTGAAGGCCAATTTCATTTAGGTGAACCCCATCTTTCCCAAAAAACGTGTGAGCCTCCGGGGTCTCTAGGTCCTTGTGTCTAATGGAAAACCCCCCCAAACGCCTGACAAAAGATGCCATGATCTTATTTATTCTTTTCCTGGCCTTGTCCAACCTGGCATAATCAAATGCCCCCCGCCAGCATAACCTTGGAGTTATATGGGACCAAATAACCAATAAATCTGGGAACAATTCCCGAAGCCTGAGGACATCCCTCTTCATTATCCGAATAAGCTCCCGCATGGGCATGGAACCTAAATCATTACCCCCTGCGTGGATCAGCAGTATCTCCGGCGGAGGAGATGACCTAGCTAGACTAGATACCGTTAATAACACCTGTTCCCATCTCAACCCCCTAACCCCAAACCACTTAATTACTACTGCTTCCTCTGGGAAACCCAGCTGACGGCCCTGATCAGTTATTCCTGCTGCCCTTCTGGCCCAATAAATGAATGAATGGCCTACGATCCATAACTGTATGGGGTTTCCTGCAATAAAAACACATAATATACATATCACAAACTTTGATTTTCACAATAACCAACATGTTAGGGACACTGAAGCAGTTCCTACTCCGTGCCCCTACTTTAAATATAATTCTAACTTTGTTTGCCGGCAGATCTCTTCAACTTATCCACAATACTCATACCACTCACCGCCATAGGGGCAGTCCTCTATACCCACTACAGCTTTTCGTTGACATCTGGGCAGTCCTATTACCCAGTGCCCCCAGCACTGTAACTTTCCTGCTCGGGCAGCTGACCCGTACCCCTTTCTGTGCCAGGTCCTGCTCATAGGATCAAATTCCACCACTCCATTTGAAATGGTGTTTGCTCCACCTTAGCTAACGGTGCTTCTTTCCTAAACCGCTGCCATTCAAACCTTGATAAGGAATCTGCAATCACATTTTTAACCCCTGGTATGTGCGATGCTCTAACTAATATATTTAACTGAAGACACTTCAATACCAATTGCCTCAGTAGCCTCACTACTGGAGGCGAAGAGGCAGTAATAGAATTAATTGCCTGTACCACGCTCATGTTATCACAATTAAAGATAACATGATGATTTTTTAACTCATCACCCCACAACAATATTGATACCAGAATAGGAAACAACTCCAGTAACGTCAAATTCCTTGTCAAACCACTCTCCCTCCAACTAGCGGGCCACGCCTGCGCACACCAACAACCCCTAAAGTAAGCCCCAAAACCCAGAGATCCTGACGCGTCGGTAAACAACTTCAACACTTCATTGGCAACTGGTTCCTTCATAATCATATTACGCCCATTAAAATGCTCCAAAAACTCGAGCCAAATGCGTAGGTCTGCTTTATGATCTGCTGAAATCCTAATGTGATGATGTGACTTATTTACACCCGCCGTAGCCAATGATAATCTCCTGGAAAATATCCTCCCTATTGGAATAATCCTACAGGCAAAATTAAGTTTCCCGAGCAGGGACTGCAAAGACTTCAACGTAACTTTCTTAGCTCCCAACGCCACTGACACACTTAACTTTAAGTCTGCGATTTTATCTCCCGGAAGACTACACTCTAGTTTGACAGTGTCCAGCTGGATACCAAGGAAACACAAAATGTGAGACGGACCTACAGACTTATCCTCTGCCAATGGAATGCCAAAGTCCCCCGCCAACTCTTGAAAACCTTGCATTAACCGGATGCAATCCCGGGACTCAGCAGAACCGATAAAAAGAAAATCGTCCAAATAATGCACGACAGAAGACAAACCCGTCTTAACGCAGATGACCCAATGTAAGAACGAACTAAATTTCTCAAAATATGAGCAGGATATACAACAGCCCATCGGAAGGCACTGGTCCACAAAAATCTTACCCCCAATCTGGCATCCCAACAAATGAAAGGAATCCGGGTTGACCGGGAGTAACCGAAAAGCCGACTTTATGTCAACCTTTGCTAACCAAGCCCCTCTACCAGCCCTCCTAATTAACTGAACCGCCTGTTTAACTGAAGCGTACGAAACCGAGGCTAACTCCCTGTCAATCCCATCGTTAACTGATAGGCCCCTGGGGTAAGATAAATGATGAATAAGCCGGAATGAACCCGGCTCCTTTTTAGGAACCAGGCCCAACGGTGATATCCTCAAATCTTTTATCGGAACCTCATCAAAAGGACCTGCCATTCTACCTTTTTCAACTTCACTGATTAACTTGCTCCAAACCAACGAAGGATTCTCCCTAGCAGATCTTAAATTCCTAGGCCACCCCGACGGGGCTGAAAACAACGATGGGATAGAAAAACCTACCGAAAAACCCCTAAGCAACAACCTAGCGTCCTCTGATGAAGCAACCCTACTGGCGTAGCGCCTTAACCACCACTCCATCCTTTCTAACCGGACCGGGCTCTCCCCCTTTTTGTCCAAACTCACCCGCCTTTTGACCTTTTGATCTCTTAAAGCAGCGAAAAAGAGGATGACCCGTGCCACATTCAGAACACTCATGTCTAAACTTACAAGAACCACCCCAACTGCAAGATCCTTCATTATAAGCGAAACAATACCCTTTTTTACCACTAGCAGCTACCGCCGGTTTTGGGGCCGCCCCAACCGCCGGCCGCAAAGGTGTTACTATTTTTAACCAACTACCCATATCCCTATCATCCCACTGCATGGATGGCCTAACAGCCAACTTCTGACGGAATTTTTCATCGTACGCCCACCAAGCTAAGCCGCCGTAAGTCCTATGGATGCCTTCAATTTCATCCAGGTAACAAAACAATGCTGAACAACATTCCGGATTACGCTCCCCCACTATACTGGCAAATATAACATAGGCCTGCAACCAGTTACTAAAAGTCTTGGGAATCTTCCTGTATCTGCGCTTACGCTCATCCTCCTCTTTCTTTCCTTCATCCTTCTTATCATCTGCCTTGACTTCTATGAAATTATCCAGCGGGAGAAGCGAGAATATCTCTATGAACTCCCGCTTCCAAATCCTTTCCTTCAATTCTTTCGCTACGTGTTCTCCGATAGGACCAATTGAGCACAGTGCTGATTTATTCATGACTGTGTCGGCTACCCTAATAACTGCTGGAGAAACCTCTTTTTCCTGCACTTCCCCACCTCCAGTAACCTCTGCCTCCATGCCTGTACCCCTTTCAGTAATATCTATTAAAGGAACCGCCCCTAACCCTGGATTGATAGCCCTCTCATGCCCCACCCATGCTAAAGCGGGTCCCAAGCTTTTTCCCTTTTCCATCTGTGACAATAAATTTTTTAATTGAGCTACCGCCTTGACTAAACTAACTTGTGTGTTGTCAGGATGTGTATGTAGTGTGTCTAGAAATTCACCTGTGGTATGACTCCAGGCATTTGCTGGCGCGAAAGCTGTCGGGGCCGCTGGGATGGTCGCCTCATTCCGTTCTCCTGCTTGTCCGGAGAAGGGAAGTTGCTTGCTCCTGTCTGGCGTCGCCTCCTTTCTTGTGCTCTGTTTTACCCTCCGGTCTTCCCCGGAAGGCAGTCTCTGGTCCTTTCGTTCTCTTGTGTCCTTATTGCACCTGGAACGAGGATAAACAGATCGCCTACCTCTTTCATCCCTTTCATGCTCACCTCCACTTCGAACATGCAGTGGCGACCGCTGCCTGGACCTTGACCTCCACCTGGGGGAGGGCGTTCTTCTGCTCCTGCGGCTCGGTGAATTATACCCTCTGCTCTGCCGATATGCACCCGCCGGCGACCTCCTCTCTCTGCATTCGGATGGTCTACTTGCACTCCTTTCTTTTTCCACTCTGTCTCCTGTTGCTTCAACTCGCCTCCTTGAGCCGGACGATCGGGACTGTTCATGCGCCGGTGAAGACCTTACAAAATCCTGCAGCCGTCTGTTCTGCACACCCGGTTGTGACTTGCTCCTGGCAGATGTCCCTTCATCCGGATCAGCATATGTGGAAACAGGACACAACAAAGCAGGAACAGCAGCCGTAGACACAAACCTAACTTCACGCTGAAACTCCTCTTCCTCTTCACTCACACTTGACACTTCCTCCATGTTATATCCTAAATCTAAGCTACCTGGAAAACTGCTGACTTCCACCCCTTCCTTGCTGGAATCCCACAATTCTACTCCTCCTACTTCCTCCATAAAATCCACCACTGCAAGATCTTTTGAGGCTGACAGCCCATCTCTGCACAAGCTGCCCTGCACATTTTTCTGCACCCTCCCTTGCTGAACTGTCTGTCTACTGTCTGTGCTTCCCTTTCCTAGAACCCTGCACCCTGCTGTCCTCCTCCCATTCACTGTCCCCTGTCTGCTACTACTAGCTTGCCTCTCCTCCTCACCTGTTTGGTACCCCCTTGGGCTTATTAATCGCCCTGCAGACCTCAGCGACGCCGACCTTGTGCCTGTGCCTGCTCCTTGCTCAGACCTCCCGTCAGACAGCTGCGCCAGCTCCCTACCGGCTGGCCGCCTCCTCCCGATGACGTCACGCCGGCTCCTCGTCGGCGCGTTGATCTCCGCTGCCTCTTCACCTCCTGTGGCGTGTTCTTCCGCCTCCTCCGCCGACGCAGGTCCTTCGGACGCCTCCTGCTGCTGCAGCTGCTCACCAGGTCCCGTTGACGCGCCGGCAGGACTCCGGTGAGTAGCTCTTCCTTTTCTCTTCTTCCCTGGGCTCTTCACAGAAAGCTGCGCTCCTCTTGTCACTGCAACCGTCCTTTTTGCGGGTCCCGTTCTTCCTTTCTTCTTGGGGGTAATTATTTCAGGGCTAAGCCTATTGGGAGGCTTTGCTGACCTTGCTGGACGCCCTTCTCTTCCAGCATGAGTCCTGGTGTCCATTGCTGCATTACTTTCTGGGCCACTGGCGGGGCCACTCTCTGTTAGCCTAGCCATCAGCTCCTGTAGCCATTCATGGCCATATTCCTCTGCTTGGCTCCTGAGTTGGGCTATGAAGGACTCCACGCTTGCTGTAGACATTGCTTAATCAGATGCAAGCTCTGCTCTGATTATCAGTTAAGTGCTCCCAGGCGGGAAATTACCCCCCTATATAAACTGACAAACCCCTCCCCCAAATTTAACCTAACCAATGGCTACCCAGCACCCAGCCCGGTCAAAATGCTCCTGTAACTAGGCAGTTACAGGGTGCTGACTGATTTAGAATTGCAGGTTCTAGGTTTGCATTGCGAGGCTCGCAGCGATGAGCGCCTTTGGCGCTCATCGGCTAAGTCATACGTGTTTGGACTTAGGGTTTGGAATTAGGTTTAGGGTTCAGGGTTAGGGTAGTGGCAGATGATAAGCTTTACATAGTAAAGTAGTGGTACGCCACTACTATTTTTTTTAGCAACAGTAATAATAGGAAAACACTTTTTCCAAATATTTTTCTACTCTATATTTTGTGGTACAGAATAAGTGTATATACCTGATTTTATTTGAAGTGACTGCCTTTATTCCTTATACAAGCGTATTTATTTTGATATTTCTAGCACATGGGCAGAACAATGTTTTTTTTATCTGCTAGTATAATATTTATTTCACATAAATGCTATATTAATATTTGGTATATATTTATGTCTAGGCCACAAAGCCAGTCCTAGAGTAGTAACTTGCCTAAAGCTGCCGGTGTAGTGCTCTAAAATAGGGTGTGCAAATCACATATATAGTTGTGAGCATGCGAGCCGTTGCAAAGCTTGCGGGCTCGCGAAGCGATGGCCGCAGTTGCTGGCATGGAGCGCCGAAGGCCCCCGCAAAAAAGTACGAGACACGTTACGACCAATTACGACCTCGCAAAAATCGTCCCCCCCTGCGAACATGAGAAAATGAAAAACACAATAAGTACATACAACACATACATACAAAGCTTACCTACAGCAAGAGGGAGCATCCAGGACCTCAAAAAATTAAGTTACACCTCAATTTAACTCTAAATACAAGAGTTTAGACACTAAAAAATTCTCTAAGCGAGAGAAAAAATGGCCGCCGAACAAAACAAGGCTACAGCACTCTAAACACGCGAAGCACCACAAGAAACACGCAAAACACCACAAAACAGTTACAGATATTCCGCCACAGCCGCATACCACACATTAGCCGCCATTTTAGAACAATAACTTATACAATGCGGAAGTAAACAGCTACGCTAAAGGATTTGCCTCGCGCACGCACACTATTACACTGCACACATTCATCACGCTTATACAGCAGCTCAACAGCACAAGAGATTGCCAGCTCTTCAACACAATGCTTCCTGCATATATTACTTCAAAATAGGTAAAGTATATTCATTTATTAATGTATTATTTATTTGATTATTATACACCAAACATCATTATCTCACTTACAATTTCATTGCTGTAATTTTTTGACGGGCAATACTCTAGTTCACAGTAATGTTTATATTTTTGCCTGGAAATGTTGCTAACACCTTCTTACATACTCTGTATATAGATAATCACATATACACTTATTTTCTCATATATCCATTTGGTAAATTTAAGATGTGGACATGGATGTAGAAAAGAGTAGTAGTTAGAAGGGTTTGGGTGCCCCAACCTGAATGGACAGGTTAAAACTTATACCTCCATGACTAATATCTAGTATCTCCTTGAGTTGCATGCACCCTACAGATCAAAAACATCAGTCTAATATGGCTTAAAGTGTGTGTGTTGGGGGGGGGGGGGGGGTAGGATGGGCACCAGTAGAAATGGTAACTCTCGGCACAGCCTCTAATGAATAAACCCCACTGAGATGCTCTAACCCTACTGAGATGCTCTTTGTATAACATAAACTCTGTACAGCCCCCTGGAGACCTCCTTTTGTGCTTATCCTTATGTGATGAGAGGAGGAGAGGCGACAGATTAGCTGTACATCTACATCGTGTGAGACCACTCTCATCTTTTATCTGTGTTTGGGCCAAAAGTTTAACACGTTAAGCATCACAATAGGGATCACAGCTGATATACTGCTCTGCAGTTTATCTGGATAAACAAGGAACAAAAGACCATTTATATAGTAAAAAAATATGTATATGAATGTATCGGGATAAGAGGTGTTTTCAAAGCCTGACATGGCAAAGAAGGGTTAAATCTTAACTAATACAAGATTTGGACCACAGGAAATGGGGAGAGTTCAGTGGAATTTCATTGAAATGCAACAAAGAGAGAGTTTGTAAATAAATAAAGAGCGCTTGTACTTTGTGCCGGGTCTGTGGCTGGTGGACTAAAAAAAAAAAGAAAGACCGTCTTTCAAGTTTTAAGTAGATTTCCATAGTGCTGAGAGTGGGAACAAAAGCTAGATTACCCTGTGTTACAATGAGACTGGGACAAATAAAGACACTTTCCAAATACCATTGTATGCACTAAGATTGAGATACTCAGTTGTGTGTGCTATTTTTAGTATATATCCAGAAAGTATTCGAGGTATCGTTACATATTTTACTTTGCATTACAGCATATTTGTAACATAAGTGCTTTTAGAGAACGTATAACCAATTATTTTTCTGTAAACTAAAAAAACAACATTTCAGTACCATCTCATACATTTACAAATGCCCAAAATTATAAATCTAATGGCCTAATGCACATATCAATCTAGTTTACTTAATAGGCTGTTAATAATGACAATGTTATAGACGTAGCTCTATTCTACAGTCACTTCCAGATGCTGTTAGGTTTTATTGCAGAAGAGTGCTCTTTAGCACAGAAATGGGCCCATAACGCCTCCCTTAAGCAGGCCATAAATATTTAATGCAAATGTAACCTTAGTTTAACCTATTTCTTGCCTTTGGATTTTGTTTTGTTGCATTGGACTTATATATATGTGTGTTTCTTGAATGCATTTATGCATTGAAGTTATATATAGATACACACACATGTAGTTTTGTGGAAAATATACATTAAACTAAAGAATAATAATAATGATTTAAGAAGGTGTAAGTATAGAGTGCCCTTCTGGATCGTTACCTTTTCGTGATGAAGGGTCTTGTGTACCTCAATGAAGCTGTGAGTTATACCATGTAGGGTAACCCAAAATGGGCAGGTCATAGCAGAGAAGTCAGATAATTCACGGTACACTGGAGAGTATTCTCCAGTATCTTTGCCATGAAAACTTTATGGATGAACGACTAAACAACAACAACAGTATAGAGTAGTTGGTACTGTGTAGATGCAGAAAAATTAGACATAGGGTGAATAGAGTGGAAATATTAATTGGGTTAGATTGCAAGATTTTAGCCTATAAAACTCCCTTCTTCAGCTAAGATAACAAATACAGTTGCTATGGATCTCTTTTCTTGCCGTTGGTCCTGTGGTCGTGGCAGGAGATCCCACCATCTGGCACCCTTCTTTCTTGTCATATGACTTGGGACTGCTGTTTTCCAGAAGTGTATCTCTTTATCCTCGGGGGCTCCAGCACCTGACATGCTCTATGTAAGACAATGTGTTTACTTTGGTTGTAATGATCCTAACTAAAGACCACTGTAGTGTATTTAAAATGGAAGCTCATATGTTTGTTTGCTGGACAGAGACTTTTAAAACCATATGCAGATTAAAATAAATACGTTTAAATATTTTCTTACTTTTCAAATTGTCTATTTAACCCTAAGCAGAGCTGCATTTTTCCACCTGACTGGACCGGGGGTCTGGACCATGATGGTGCTTTGAAGCAGGTTGGGCTATGATGTCATTGGCTCTACACTCATTGCCCACACAGATGTATTGAAGGTAAAACCTCCTTGCAGCTGCCCCATTGACCCCAACAAGTGGAATCACAGGACATGGAGCCAATAAATACATATATTATCATAGCCCCCACCCAATTTACTGAGCATACCCAGTCTGAACTAGAATCTGGACTGGTCAGACTTTTTTTGCCCATCTTTCAGGCAGAGCAGACTACGCCCCCTCATAGGCACAGGGCGGGTGGAGATAAGCCTCTCTGATTGAGGGGAAAACTTACATTTCAAAGTAAGAAAAAATATTAACTTGTATTTATATTAAGTCTCAGTTAAAAGGAACTCAAGCAACCAGATTTTTTTTGAATACTGTAATTTAAATAACAATAACATTTTACAGGGTTTAACAAATGCCAGGAGCAAGGTTGTCAAGGTACATAATGCTTACAGGCACCTAGATGTCATCCACTATATGTCTCTGCAATTCAGTTTTACCTGGAAGCAGACAGGCATGAGTGACTGAGCCAGTGCAGTGTTGGCGTTACATTACCTGGTTCAGAACCGCACTCTCAAGTCGAACATACCTGTGTGTAAGTGAGGAGTGAAAGCTGCTGCTGCTAGAACAGCCCTCACTGACAAATATACTTAGCAGAGCATCCTATGTGCAGCTAATCTAGGCCTCTTTTAATAGTTACTCTCAAGCAACCAGAAACTACATTTATCCGGCATCTACCAATCCCCGTGGGAATCTACTGTACAGTCTATGCCTAACAAACAAACATATAAGCTGTACTTATAATTGTGTTAGATTGGTCCTTTAATGTAATACTTTGTCAATAGAGATGCATAAATGAACTACTGATGAGGTCTAGTTCTGATGTTTTGTTTGAAATAAGATAAAATCCCAAGTGGCTGTGCAGCTGTTTTGAGTGAACCTTTATGTTGAGTGAAAAGATTTTACCAATATATTTCCTAGTTTTTTAATTTGTGAGAAGCATTTTTCCAGAAAGTATTTTTAAGATATGCTGCATGGACCATCATAAGTGCTTTAAACATCTATATGTGTATGTTCTGGTAGCTAGCTATATGTATGATGTGTGTTTTTGAATTGTTAGCACATTGGGAGTGCATGATGTAAAAATGTTAAACGTTGTAATCTAGTAGTGTCAGGAATGGCTGATTGAATGCTCGTACAAGCAACGCAGACTCTTGAGCTGATAAAGTGTCACCACACGGCAGAGCGTGTCAGGCAAGGTTCACTTTTACACCATTAAACGGTTCCTTATAATTTTGAGTCAGTTCAAAAAAATGCACCAATTTTTAAACTATGTTTAAATCATGCAAAAAAAAAAAGCAAAACAATTAATTAATGATGCTATACCATTCAAACGGCTATATTCTCTAATTAACAGCCTTATTAAATTGCGATTTGGCCAATTGAATAGGGCTCTATATAAGCACAGAGCATATTTTTTTTACAGAAGTTTTTAGTTAGTGAAGACCTTGCTTTTGGATAGAAGTTCACTAACTAAAAACTTCTGTAAAAAACATATGCTATGTGCTTATATAGAGCCCTATTCAATTGGCCAAATCGCAATTTAATAAGGCTGTAAGTCAGTGGCTGAGATCTTTGTACTGACAACATTGCAGCCATCTGAGATGGGAGAGTCTTGGAAGGTGTTGTATGTAAAGCACATAGCAAGATCCACTTACAGAATAAAGTATTGAGGGAGTTGTATTCCCATAAATAATAGTATGTATGAATTTACAATGGTAGCAACAGAACCAACAGACAATCACATAAAGTAGACAATATGGGCCTCATTCAATTGAGCAATTGTAAGTTACTGGATCCCGTAAACTAATTTGCTATTCAATTGGCGTCTTTTAGCGAGCTGCAAACTGTCTACTGGTTACCGGTTGAAATCCCTGTGGTTGTTACCACCGTAATTTACACCCCATCTTAGCCTTCGATCTTTCACGTCTGCAAAAGTTACAATTGCTAAAATTGCAAATCGCTTTCAATTGCTACAATTCCGCAAGCCCGCACATATTTTCACACCCGTAAATGATATACCAGATGGGACCCGCAAAAGGGTTAAAAACATGTCCGTAGCACTGTAAATGCAAATAAAAATCCAATACTGCACTGTAAATGATGGGGAAAGCGACGAGAGACATTAGAATTAGTGGCACAACAGTCTCAAGCTCACAAATCGGTAATAACAAATAATTTATTTTTAGGTTTCATTTCGGGGTCATATCGATCTTGGGAATCAATGAGTTAATACATATGAGGCCACCCACATGGACTAGAACATTTCATTCATTAATTTGTATTATTTTGTACATTGCAGGATTGCGAGTCTGATTGCATATCGGACCCCCAAACGCTAATTTATTGACATATAACCTCCATGGGCTGTTTCTAAATTGGTAGTTACGGCCTTGCTTAACTGCTCATGATCACGCTTTGAAATGCAACATACAATTGCATGGTTTACGGTTTCGACTTTCGTCCGTAACTTGCTGGCTTGTTCAATTGAATCACTCCGTAATTATAGCAAATCTCCACCCCACAGACATACGGCCTATATACCGCAAGTTGCGGCCTTGCAATTGAATGAGGCTCTATATGTATTATCTTTTACCACCAAATGTCAGGACAAAGATATTTACCAAATATTATGATAAAATCATATATAACTTTATTATATTTGCTATTCACCATATGATTTCTATAAGATCGAAGCTGAGCAGTGAATATTTATTATCCTTACTATTCTGTTATATTACAAATTACTTGGTAAATAGAGAATATAATAAAGTAATACATCTTTACTGATCATTTCTATTACAATACCCTGCAAATATACAGTGCTATGGCATCAATGTTATAATTTATCAGAAATAATATGAAGAGGAAAGAACAGACACCTTTTAATTCCAATCACAAGCTACCCCCACAGCCATATATATTGGCATTTTCTGTGAACCAATAATCATGCAAAAAAGAAACCCATTCCATATATATTAAAATATAACTTTTATTATATTTACAAAGATAAAAATGTGTATATACAATATAAATTAAAAGAATAATCTCCAAATGGTATATTGGACTCGCAATAGCATCAATAAATGGATAAACCAAAGTTATGAATATATCCGGATAAAGTATCCTGTAATCTAATACTAATTGCTATTTCTATATACCATTTGATAAAGGTCGCCCCAGTTGAAATAATCATCTATAAATACAAAGTAGTACTATGGTGAACTAAAAGAGTACAGAGAATCTATATACATGAAAAAGAGGACTTAAGTGGAGACAGAGGGGACATGATACACTACCACTGTGGCCCTGTCTAAAGCTATATAGCGGATGGCCCTGTCATCAAATCTATGGGGACCCACTATTTGTCCCCTGTCCCTGTTAAGAGTCAAATCCCTATACTATAATGACTTAGACTAGTCCCCTCTGCTCCACTTACCTTTCAGTCCCACTTTCAGGCTTCCGATTTCTTGCACAAACAGTGCTGTGTCCACGGCAGCGTGCAGACGCTTCTCTGACGTCATCAACGGGCGACCCGCAAAACAGCTGATCGACACACGTGTTTCGCGTCTTCCGCTTTCTCCTGGAGGGGGTCTATAGCTTGTGATTGGAATTAAAAGGTGTCTGTTCTTTCCTCTTCATATTATTTCTGATATATTATACACTGCTGATCACATAAGTTATTCCTTATGTTTGTTTATGTATGGGTATTGAAGCTATGATATAGCAAATCCAGACCAACATAAGGAGATTCCTATTAATGTTGTTCACCTAAACAAACTCTTGAATGTTATAATTTATACCTACACAGTGAGCACCAACAAACTGCAATAACACTAAACTGTTTTTGGCACATGCACATTTGCAGCCAATCCAGCAACAGAATAAGAAAGTAGCTGGGTAGGTAGGTAGTGCTCCACAGCTCATTAGTGAATACTATGAAATTGGGCTATTATAGTCTGCAGTATCCACTACTCTAGTTAATCTAAGTCATTCCCTCTAAGCACAAACACTCCTTTTTTTACACTCTTTATCATTTAAATTGGAGGGGATTGATGGGGAAATGTTTTAGGGTTCTTTAATACAGGAGGAAAACATGGAGAATCCCTATATGGCCTTACATTTAGTGCTTTGAGTCATCAAAGGAGGAACATGGTGTATTGTTTTCCAAACACTATGGGCTCCATTCAATTTGAGCCTCGCAACTCGACTGTAGACAGGTAAATATCTGCGATTGAGTTGCGGTTACTGTTCCCCTCCAATTGCGATGCTATTCAATTCCCTAAGGCCGCAACTAGCTGCCTGGTTGTGAAGCCCAGCAACATTTAAAAATGTAAACCTCCCGCCGCGGGTGCTTAAAGGGCCCACGGCATACAAATAGGTAACCCCCCTCTAAGTAATTAATCCCCCTCTAAGTAATTAACTCTAACCACTTAACCCTATCTAGACCCAGTTATCCCTATCTAGTCCTATTTAACCCTAACTGTACCTAATTACCCCTAACTAGACCCAATCAACCCCTACCCTATTATCCCATACCCTACCAACCCCTACCTTACATTATTAACCCATAACCTACCCTATTAACCCCTACCCTACATTATTAACCCCTATCCTACCTTATTAACCCCTACACTACCTACCTACCCCCTAATAAAATCCCTAACACCCCACTAAGTACAAAAAATAAAAATACCAACATTACAGAAAATAAAAAAACTCAGTACCAAAAAAACAAACTACTAATTACATAAAATAAAAAAGATTGCAGAAAATGAAAAAGACTAGCAAAATAAAAAAGACTTACAACCTGTAAAAAAGAGAGGGTTAATGAGTCTACTCACCTGGCCAAAATGCCTTGCCAGAGGTGATCCCTAATGCCCTGGTCTTCACTCTTCTGGTCCAGGAAAGGCACCTCCATCAAAATCCCAAAGTTCTATAAAAAAAAAAAATACTGCTACTAAATGGAAATCCTCCCTTGAGGAGCTCCCCGCCGCATATGAAGGTTCCTGTGCATGCTCCGATCTAAAAAAAGGAATTGCGCTTTCTGATTGCTGTCAATCAGATTTCAACCAATTTCAGCCAATCAGAACACGCAAATGCTTTCAGCTAATCAGAATGGGATACAGGGGTGTATCCCATTTTGATTGACTGAAAGCAATTGCGCGTTCTGATTGGCTGACATCTGATTGACAGTGATTTCAGCCAATCAGAATTGGATACACCCCTTTATCCCATTTTGACTGGCTAAAATCTGATTGACAGTGATTTCAGCCAATCAGAACGCACATTTTTTTTTTTAGATCAGAGCATAGGCTGGAGCTCCTTAAGGGAGGAGCTCTGTTTAGTAGCACTGTTTTTTTTATAGAACGTCAGCATTTTGATGGAGGGGTAATTAGGTCCAGTTAGGGATAATTGGGTACAGTAAGGGTTTATTGGGTCCAGTTAGGGGTAATTAGGTACTGTTAGGGGTAATTAGGTACAGTTAGGGTTTATTGGGTACAGTTAGGGCTTATTGGGAGTAGTTATGGGTAATTAGGTACAGTTCAGGTTTATTGGGTACAGTTAGGGTTAAATAGGACTAGATAGGGATTACTGGGTATAGATATGGTTAAGTAGTGATATAGTTAATCAGGTATAGTGAGGGTTAAATAGGGTTAGTTTCTTAGAGGGGGGTTAATTACTTAGAGAGGGAGTTTACTTAGAGGGGGGTTCATTTAGATTTATTAGTTTATTGATGTGGCTAATAGTGTAGTGTAGGGTAGTGCTTAGACTTAGTGTCATAAGGTTTCTTAGTGTTAATGTCAGTGTTAATTATTATCCCATAAGGGTCTATATAGTCCCTTATGGGACTGATGGGGTAAATTAGAGGCACATGAGGGTCTGTATAAAGCCCCATGAGTGATGGGGTTAATTTTAGACGGGGGTTAATTAGAATTGCAGTGCGGGTCCACCAAGGACCTTTAAGGACTTGCAGCGGGAAATGTAAATGTTTAAATGCTGCGGGGGTCCCAATCTGGACCCCCTCAGCATGGAGTTAATATGGGGACCCTGCGGGGGTCTTGATGGGGATAATGTTAGGTACCCTCACTGCCTGGGGTTAACTATTTGTGTGCCGTGGGCTCTTTAAAGAGCAGTAGGGACATTTAGGGGGAGCATACGTAAGGCCTTTTAAAGCCCTTGCAAGTCATCTGTGGTACCCTTAATGTGTGCTTCGACTTTTGCCATTTGTGGCCTTGGCGGATGGCTTAGCAACAGGGAATCAGGGCCATTGAGTAGCGTATTTGCGATTTAAGCCTTGCGAAAGTGAAAGATCAAAGGCTTGGAAAGCATTAACTTACGATTTTTACAAATTGCTATGAATCACAGCTCGGAGCCCTTAACTCATTCGGAGCCCGCAAAAAGACGCCAATTGAATAGCAAAGTAGCTTGCGACCTCACTTACGAGCTACCGGATCTCAAATTCGCTCAATTGAATGGGGCTCCATGACTTCACAGTGATAACACAGTGCTTTTGAAACCAGTTTTCCAACTAAACAACCGAATGTGAGAACTATGTTACACATCACTCTTATTACTAAGAATAATGCGGAATAAGAAGACTTATGCAAAAAAAAGTACATGACATACACTGAATAGTCTGAGGCACCAGGAAAATGTTTACTGTAAGAGAGAGCAACTTATCTGGTGTCTGATTTCATATCTATGTCTGCAGTGTAACTGGGTCAAGGTCCAGAAGACTATTAACAACTATAAACAGAGCTGAGTTAGATTTTTTGCACAGATTATTATATGTTTAAATAGTCTTTATGTGACCAAAATATCTATCTGCCTTATTAAATTGCAATTCAGGAAATTCTAAAGAGCTCTATATAAGCACATAGCATATTTTTTTACAGAAGTTTTTAGTCAGTGAACTTCTATTCAAATGCAAGGTCTTCACAAACTAAAAACTTCTGTAAAAAAAATATGCTATGTGCTTATATAGAGCCCTTTAGAATTTGCTGAAGTGCAATTTAATAAGGCTGCTTATTTCTTGGTGCTTTGCTTGCAACCTATATTTTTTCTCTAGGTGGAAAATGAATTCAATAAAAGTGGAAACCACACACAACAGGTTCCTTCAGCTAGGCAACCTGCCTTGTACAGTGCAGGATAGTGTAACTTTAAAGGCATATTAAAGTTTTCTGGATTCTGAGAACATAAGTAGTTTATGAAAACAGTTACTACAACAAACATGATTAAACTTACCCTAAAGTTTGCTAAATCTTGAGTCTGCTAGCAGTTGATTTTCATACTTAACACTTCTGGAAATGCCTGCTAAATTAGCTTAAAATTCATAATTAATTTGAAACAATGTATTAGCTGCCTGTGATTGGCCAAATCTGTAAAGTCAGTTTGTGCAGCAAGTTCATCATGGAATGTGTAGTTCCCTGCACAAGGAAGAAAGGAGGAGCTCAGCCATTGCTCTGTGGAATTCTGCACTGTACTGCTGCTGACTTGAAGATTAGTAAAGGGTTAAAATCTGTACCAAAATGCCTTGTATCTTTTGGTAGGTTCACTGTTCCTATGTTGGCAGCTCTTGGTGTGTGTGTGTGTAGAATGTAATGTGTGTGTCTGTTATAAGTAGCAGGTGTTAGATTAGAGAAAGGTAACAGATGATCCAGGGTCCATACCTCTGTGACAGGTGTGAGCATGTTGCCTCTCTGGAAGCTCAAAATGGAGATTTGGAAAGGGGAATTGCAGCACTTAGTGATATTGCTCCACTGGGAAGGGGGTTGGTGCTCCCTGAGCACAGTTTAGCTGGGCCTAGCATAGAGGGTGGAGCTGGGGCTAGTGAGGATGTCCAAGGATGTAGCTGGTTTACAGTTAGAAGGGGAATCAAGGGGAACAGGAGGAGGCAGGTCAGTTCTGATTTGGCAAACACCAACAGATTTGCCAGATTGAGTGAAACTGTTGGGGATGTCCATTCAGGAATGGCAATGCCAGACAGAGCTGTTCCCTCTAACAGCCGGGAGAACAGCTTTACTGGAGGAGAGGGAAGGCAGAATAGGCAGAGCAACAGACAGTTTTTGGTTGTAGGGGACTCTATTATTAGGAAGGTAGACAGGGTCATTTGTTACCCAGATCCCAGCAATCGAACAGTTTGCTGTCTCCCGAGTGCTCAGGTTTGTCATGTTGTGGATCGGGTAGACAAATTATTGGGAGGGGCTGGAAATGAACCGGCAGTCTGGGTACATATTGGTACCAATGACAAAGTTAGTGGAAGATGGGGTGTCCTAAAGAATGATTTTAGAGAACTAGGTAATAAGCTGAAGGCAAGGACCTCCAAGGTAGTATTTTCTGAGATACTACCAGTGCCATGTGCTAGCCCAGGGAGGCAGAAGGAGCTTAGGGAGGTTAATGTGTGGCTAAAGATGTGGTGCACTAAGTTGGGTTTGGGTTTTTAGAGCACTGGGCTGACTTCTCACTTTGGTACAATCTCTACAGCAGGGATGGATTGCACCTTAATGATGAGGGAGCTTTTGTGCTAGGGGATAGGATGGTAGAAAGGCTGGAGGAGTTTTTAAACTAGTAGTTGGGGCGGGGAGGGACTAGATATAAGTAATGGGGTAGAAAGTGAAGAGGGTATAAGGGATGAATTAACAACTCATAGGGGAGGAGATGGGGGAGGGGTAGTATAGTCAATAGGGAGGTAGTACTAAGTAACTCAAGTACAGTGGCATGCACTTCAGAACTACAGACTCATAACATAAGGTGTATGGTTGCTAATGCCAGAAGCTTGCCAGGAAAAATGGGAGAGTTAGAATTATTAGCAATTAATGAAAAATGGGATTTAATAGGCATTACCGAAACATGGTGGGATGAATCTCATGACTGGACTGTTAATCTGGATGGTTATAACCTATTTAGGAAAGATAGAGGCAATGGTAAAAGAGGAGGAGGGATTTGTCTGTATGTTAAGCCTGAATTTAAGCCTATAGTCAGAGACGATATTTATGGTGGACCTAGTGATAAAGTTGAATGTTTGTGGGTAGAGTTAAATAGCGGAGCAGCAAATTCCAAAAGAATATTAGTAGGCGTATGCTATAAACCCCCAAATATAGCTGAAAGTGAGGAAATACAATTATTGTTACAGATTGGAAATGCAGCTAAGCACGGGCAAGTTCTAATAATGGGAGATTTTAATTACCCTGAAATAAACTGGATAAATGAGACCAGCAGTTCAGCTAAGGGGAGCAGGTTCTTGAGTACACTCAGAGATCATTATCTGGACCAGGTTATACAAGAGCCTACTAGAAATGAAGCTATCTTAGATTTAGTCATCACAAATAATATTGATATAATATCAAATGTTGGAATAGGGCAACCTTTGGGAAACAGTAGTCACAACACAGTTTCATTTGAGATTGAATTAAAAAAACAAAATTTTAGGGGCCAACAAAAACACTTAATTTTAAAAGGGCAAATTTTAATGCTCTAAGGGCAGCAATGGAACGTATAGACTGGGAAAGAGAATTGACAGGTAAAAACACTGAACATAAATGGACAACATTTAAATCATACTAAATATACATACACATCGACATATACCATGTGGGAATAAAAGTAAAAGGAGTAAATCCCATCCAATGTGGCTTAACAATGATTTAAAGATCAAGACAAGGAGTAAAAAACAGGCATTTAAATTATACAAACAAGAGGGGACAGAGACTGCTTTACGGGAGTACAAGAAAATCAAGAAGGCTTGCAAAACGCTATTGGACTGGCTAAAATAGAAAATGAAAAATGAATTGCAAAAGAGAGTAAGACTAACCCTAAAATATTTTTTAACTATATTAATGGGAAGAAGGCCAGGAAGGAAGCTATAGAAACATTAGAATGTGAAACAGGCTATCTGAAAATTAGTGACCAGGAAAAGGCAGATGAGCTAAATTGGTTCTTTCTTCAGTATACACAAGGGAGGTACCAGTGGTTGGGACACATTTGCCAAATAATTGGTTAACACAGGAAGTAATCCAAAAGAGGTTGGAAAAAATAAATGTTAATAAAGCCCTGGGTCCTGATGGAATACATCCACGGGTACTGAGGGAACTGGGTTCTTTTATAGCCAAACCATAATATTTAATTTTTCAAGATTCACTCAACACAGGGTTTCTACCAGATGACTGGAGAAAAGCAGATGTGATACCTGTCATGAATCAGCCAGTGGCCATATTGGATTTGGCCTGAATAGCCGGTGGCCATGTTGTGACTGGCACAGCCAGGTTGTGACTAGCAGCAATGGTCACATTTAAGAGCCATTTGTTACATTGTATATGATAACTGGGGGGTTTGGGGCTCACAGACCCACTGTTATACTGTATATTGTTATGCTGTGGGCTAGGGGGAGTAGCAGGGTTTTCTCATCACCATTAATAAAGTCATCATAATGCATAAAATGGATTGATGGAGAAAGCCCTGTCCCAACCCTAAATATCATAACTCCCATGTTTAGGCTCAGTGTAATGAGTGTCCTGTGAGAGAGCTAATGGGACATATTGGCTATACGTGGGGGCAACATTGTGTGTTATATTTGTAAATATATAAATGTATATTATAGTAGAGAGTAGCCCTATTGTACATATGACACATACATCTTGTCATAGGAGTCTGTTGACCACAAAGGCTAATCCCTTGTGTACACTCACATAAGGGATAGGAGCCATACACAATGGGATCTCCACAGACACAGAGGCACCATAACTCCAGGGGGTCTACAGCTTGTCCCCTCCCAACTATCAGAGCAGGGAGCAGAGCAAAAGGACATGTGTCTCTCCTGAGAGCTAGAAGCCAATTGAATTAGGCAGCCACACCTAGTGGGCAGACCTGGGAGGAGTCTCATGTTTCCCACAGTGTAACGCTACGTGATTGGCCAGAGGCCATTAGGGGCTGACCTCAGGTAGCCCCTCCCTCTACTATGTTGTAAAGAGTTTATATACGTGTGTTTTCCAAATAAAGTTGTTCTTAATTTTCATACTTTGACTAAGCATGTATTATTGACCCAGAGGCATATGCTTGTAGAGGAGCTCGTTCTGACTCCCTACTAAGGTGCTCCCAGGTACACTACCACAGCAGCTGGGACTTATGCCTTTGTAACAACAAAGACTGTCCATAGGTCTAGAGTCACCCAAACTTAGGTCTAAACCCACTGGGAATAAGAGTACTAGGATACTCTAGATCCCATCATCATAGTAGGTTGTGACAATACCTAAATATAAAAAGGGAGCAAGCGCAAATCCAGGGAATTATAGACCAGTGAGCCTCACTTCTGTAGTGGGGAAGCTTTTAGAAGGGTTAATAAGGGATAATATACAAGAATATATCTATTTGAACAGGATTATAAGTAGGAGTCAACATGGATTTATGAGGGATAGGTCATGTCAAAAAAATCTAATTCATTTCTATGAGGAGGTTAGTAGAAACCTGGATCAAGGCAACTCAGTGGATGTAGTCTTTTTGGATTTTGCAAAGGCTTTTGACACAGTGCCACATGGGAGACTATTGTGCGAACTAAGAGATACAGGAATTGTGGTAAATATATGCTCATGGATTGAGTGCTCGCTAAAAGACAGGAAGCAAAGGGTTGTTGTAAATGGAACATACTCCGATTGGACTAATGTGGTAAGTGGGGTTCCTCAGGTTTCAGTATTAGGTCCTCTCCTTTTTAACATATTTATTAATGACTTAGAGGTAGGATTGGAGTGTGGTGTCTCCATTATCGCTGATGACACGAAGTTGTACAAGGAAATTAAATCAGATAATGATGTGCTTTCCCTCCAAAGGGATTTACATAAAATTGAGGAATGGGCATCTAAATGGCAGATGAGATTTAATACGTATAATGTAAAGTTATGCATCTGGGAAGGAAAATAGCCATGCAATTTATAATCTTAATGGAGCAAATATAGGGGTATCAGATATTGAAAGGGATTTGGGAGTGCTTGTGGACAACCATCAAGGTAACAATGCTCAAAGCCAAGCAGCAGCTGCAAAGGCAAATAAAATATTAGCATGTATTAAGAAGGGTATAGAAGCCAGGGAAGCAAATATAATTCTGCCACTATACAAATCTCTAGTACGCGCTCATTTGGAATATGGAGTACAATTTTGGGCACCACTTCATAAAAAGGACATTTTAGAGCTGGAAAAGGTACAGAGGAGGGCAACAAAACTAATAAGGGGAATGGAGCGGCTAAGTTATGAAGAAAGACTAACCAAATTAAACTTATTTTCTCTAGAAAAAAGGCGTCTAAGAAGGGATATGATTGCCTTATATAAATACATCCAGGGTCAGTATAAAGATTTGTCAAGGGAGCTTTTTGTGCCAAGAGGTTTTAAACTGACAAGAGGACATCCCTTGAGGTTAGAAGTAAAAAGATTCCCCCTTAAAGAAAGAAAAGCGTTCTTCACAGTAATAGTGGTTAATCTGTGGAATTCTCTACCAGAGGAGGTGGTGACAGCAGATTCGATAGATAAATTTAAAAGAGGACTGGATTTATTTCTAATTAAAAAGGGAATTCAGGGTTATCATGGATAATTAGAGAGACATTATTGATCCAGGGAGAAATCCGATCGCTAGTATCTGGAGTCAGAAAGGAATTTTTTTTTTCTCCCGTTGAGACGACTGGCTAAGTCTTATTTGTTTTTGTTTTTCTGTTTGCCTTCCTCTGGATTAATAATAAAAAATTAAAATTAAAATTAAATAATTGATTAATAATAAATTAACAACTAAGTAATTCATATTTAATCTGCGTATTGCAGATCAGAGGAGGTCTTAAAAGGTTGAACTTGATGGACTGAAAGTCTTTTTTTAACCTTAATTACTATGTAACTATGTAACTATGTAATATACTGTACCTAATGATCACACTGCTTTCTTATAGGGACACAAATATCACAAATTTGTAACAAAATAGGTTTTAAACATTACAAATGCTTTTGTTTCCATGGGATATGTGTGCTTTAAGGTTTAAAATGTTTTTAGTCCTTATAAAACCTCTTCTAGAAAATGTCAGGACCACCTACTTTTTTTATAACTATTTCACTATTTAGATGGAGTAGCCGAATGTTTCATAGAGCTGCATAACTCAACTGGTGCCATGCTCTGATGCACCATAAATAGAATTAGTCGTAAGGGGGGCCCTGACTTTATTCCAGAAGCAGTTTGTACAGAGATTAAAAGAAAAAATATTTAACCATTGCAGCACTTTTTAATGCTTAAAATAAGCTCTTTTAAATGTATGATAGCAAATGTGTGAATCAGTGTCTGTAAGACGTGCTCAATTCACTATAGACCCTAAACACAGAGATTTAAAGGTTAGAATCTTCCTACACACAAGACAAAGTTATGGATTGGGTTGAATAGGATTATAATACCTCTTAAAATATGGGAATCTGGGATCTTTCGTGTTTTTAAGAGGAAACCTTATGTAGGTTGCAGATAACAGGAAATGTCCAGAATCTGATAAGTGGAGGAGATATAACAGAAAAGGTCTGCACTATATTAAAGAGTCTGTTTGTGTCAAATGTTAAAGGGCTAGTGTAAGCTTCAGGCAAAGGACTGTAAGTATTTAGTTAATCACTTAACTAAGTTAACGAAATGTGTGTTTATATTAAACAATAAAGCGATCTGTAAATAAAATGGTTTAAAAAAGAATGTTAACCTGCCTGAGGTGCTGAGCCTGTCTCTACTTCCTTTCTTTCATGTACCTCACATTGTTTGTATGGAAAATTAAGCATCAAACAAATAAAATAAATAATTGACATCACTAATGATATCGGTGGGGAGGTGGGATAAATTACAACTACTGAGTAATTAAACTGCTTCCAGGTTACTTCAATGGAGACAGACTCTGCACACTAGGCAGGTGACATTAATTAAAAAATAATTTTATTTACAGATGTCTTTATTATTTACTTTATATATTTATATACAGTACATTTCTTGAACAAAGGGTGATTTAGATACAGCCCTTTTACACTGGGCCTTTATTTAATGATCCTCAGCACACTATGGAATGTGATAATCCGGAGTTGCAGCAATCCACTAGAGTATTGTGTCATTAGAAGACGTAATACTAATCAGCTGTGCTGTATTAATAGCATGTGATTATTGCACTGGAATACATTATTGTGCAGGTCTGTATGTATTTATTACTACTTTCTGATGATAACCATTGTAAAAATAAGAGGTTAATTACAAGTTTTCTGTGTAAATGTTTAGAATAGAGTGTGGTTCTATAATTAATCATATTTGTTTTGGTGTAAAAGTTTACAAACATTTTAGTAATTTCAATAAGAATACCTGTGTCCTTTCCTCTTAGGAGAACGCCGGCATACCCACAGCGCAGGTGGCAGCAGTGGCAGTGAGCATCCGCTACATGTCGCTGCCAAGATTTTGCTGCCAATGTCATAGCTTTAGGGTTAGGGTTAGGGGTTAGAGTAAGGGTAATGGTTTAAGCTTGGAAATTGTGTACAATCTCAGCAGCGATTACAAACTGTGTACAATTTTGGCAGCTAGTTCTAGCTCCTTGCTGCATCTCGAACCAGGAAAGATCCAATATCTGAGAAGTGAAGCAACAGATCACTGTCCATCACAGCTCATCATACCAGATCATTTCACACTATTTAGTAGTTAATTCCATTGTATATTTTGTGAGTTTTCAATCTTGCATGGTGCTTTGGGGAAAGCACTTTGGACACTGGATTCTAAGCTCTAAGACAGTGCCCTCCATCCTTTGCAATGTGTTAATATTGATGACGCGGAGGCTGCACAGGTTACCTGGGTCAGCCTGCAGCGTTGCGTAAACCAGCGGAGCCTGTAAGGCAGAACAGCCAATCGTTTCAAGAAGTGTCAGGGGAACTCGTACAGAGGGCTACAGAGCACACGGCGCTAGCCCATTCCAGCCACGCAAGCTTAGGTGACCATGACCAGTCCTCAGGGGAGGAACAGACAGAATGGGCATGGGCATGCAGGTCACGGAGAGCTAGTGACTGTTCCTCTTACACCCACAGGTCCAGAAGAAGATCAAGATCAAGGAGTAGGAGATCTTGCCGTTGCAGTTGCGCCTGCACGGAATCAGAGAGAGGACGGAGCCCACAGAGGTCCAGAAGGTCAGAAGACCCAAGGCGTCAGGAGTGACGCAGGGACACCCTGATGCAGGTGAGGTCCCGATGGTGGGAAGTGTAGAAGAGGCAGAAAAATGTGAACTGCTACACACAAAAAGGGGTTTCCTTGGGTCCTTTAAGACCCTCTTAGCCACACAAAACTTTGCGGTAAGCGAGCAGGAAATGGGTGTGTGGATAGGGGGCTTAGCGAGAGGCGCGTGTGCTGAGCAGTCCACCAGCGAGGCAGTGGGGCGCTGGCCAAGGTAGTGACGGCATCAGGGCCCCCTGAGGCAGTGGGCGGACCGGGCCCGCAAGCAGGTAGTACCAATGCAGTAGCCTCTGATGCAGCCATGAGACCAATTGTCTTGTGCACATTGGATAACCTGGGGGCGCATCTTCCCCAGGAGGTAAAAGAAAAAATCTGGAGGAGGGAATTTGTGGATTTGTTCTCTCTTCTTCCCATGTCCAGACAAATGGACATGGGCGAGAGGGGACTGTGAGAAGGCGACGATCGTCGCAGGTCCTATGGGCGGCTGCCTAGGACCTTCGACACATGGCTGCAGGCCTTTTCAATTATGGCATGCGTGCTATGCAAACGACATCCTGAGCAAGGTTCAGGTTTGTTTGTATACATAGATACGAGATACGTAACGCCCACAAACTGTATGGGGGCATGGCATGGTGGCGGTACGACGAGGAATTCTGCCAGTACCTGGCATCTAGGCCAGCGATGGCATGCAGCGACAAAGCGGTGGCATACTGGCTGAACATTATGACACCTATGCGCGGCATTCCGCTCTTTCGTACCGGATCTGGTGGGGTCAGGGGCCCCACCACCGCCGTGGCTACAGGTCTCAAGAAGGGGTATGTAAGTGGGCCCCTAACTGCAGGTTCAAGCATGCGTGCTCCAGCTGCGGCGGCGAGCACCCCCTTGCTAGATGCACCAGGCCCAAGGAAGGGGGCAGAGCAGAGCTCTCTGCCAAAGGGCAAGATGCCCATATGCCTCCCCGGCATGCTGCTATGACTAAAACTCTACAGTAGGGTGGCGGGCAATGGCGCCGCGGCTCGCCTCCTGGAATCGGGTTTCCAGGAGGGTTTCCGGATCAAATGCACAACAGAGCTGCGGGGTTCCAAAGCACCAAACTTGCGGTTGGTCCGGGAATTCCCTGGAGTAGCAGAGGCAAAGGTACAAACCGAGGTGCAGGTGGGTAGGATGGCAGGGCCATTTGTTTACCCTCTTATCCAGGATCTCATCGTTTCCCCTCCAGGCGTTGTTCCCAAAAAAGAGACGGGTAACTTTAGGTTAATTCAGCATCTCTCCCACCCCAAAGGGGGGTCGCTCAACGACGGGATCACAAAGGATAAATCAGCTGTATCCTATGAATCTTTCAACCGGGCCGCCGAGATGGTCAGGTTTGCCGGCGCTCATGGCAAAAGTGGACATTGATGCAGCGTTCAGATTGTTGCCGGTTCATCCGTCGAGCCACCGGCTCCTAGGTTGTTTTGTCGATGGCAGCTATTTCCTCGACCTATGCTTACCTATGGGGTGCTCGATATCATGTGCCTACTTTGAGGCGTTCAGCTCATTCTTGCAATGGGTTGCGGTCACAGAAGCAGGGTACAAGAGCATAACGCACTATTTGGATGACTTTCTGTTCGTCGGTCCAGCAGGGCAAGATACTTGCCATTTCATCTTGGAGGTGTTCACCAAAATCTGTCTGGATTTTGGGGTACCGTTGGCCCACAAAAAAACTGAGGGCCCCACAACGAAGTTGACTTTCCTGGGGATTCAGATAGATTCCAAGACAATGGAGTGCAGTCTTCCCCGGGAAAAAGTGGCGGAACATGAGAGCGGAGCTCAGCACGCTAGAAGGTGCACGTTGGGTGTCCCTGCGACGCTTACAATCCATCATGGGGAAGTTGAACTTTGCCTGTAGGATTATCCCCATGGGAAGGATATTTTGTAGGAGAATGTCGCTCACTTTAACAAAGTCTCGCGGGCTATGCGGGACGAGGCACAGGCTGGGTCGGTTTTCCTGGCCAAGTTCAATGGGATGGCTCTTATTCATAGAGGGAGCGCTACCAGCGCCGACTTGGAACTCTTTAATGGGGGGTCAGGATCAGTTTGATGCGGCGCATATTTTCAAGGAAGATGGTGCGCCGTGGCATGGCCAACGGAATGGGTGGTGGCAGGTCTTACAAAGAACCTGACATTTCTCGAACTATTTCCCATAGTGACGGCGGTGCACATATGGGGTTCAGAGTTTCGGGATCGGCGTGTGTTATTCCACACGGAGAGCATAAAAGTTGTACAAGCAGTAAATAACCTCACGGCAACTTCCATACCGGTGGTACGATTACTTTGGCACTTGGTGTTGTGCTGCCATCGCCTGAACATATGGTTTCAAGCGAGGCACGTACTGGAGTTGGAAAATTGCATTGCTGACGCCCTTTCTCGGTTTCAGGAAGAACGGTTCAGGGTACTGGCCCCCCGTGCGAAAGTGCTGGGGGAGGCCATTCCCGCGGAGATCTGGGAGCTTGGAGCTGCCAGGTAACGAGACTCATCAGACAGTCTGTTGCCCCAGCGACGTGGGCCGCGTATAAACGCGTGTGGGCAAAATGGAATGACCTAGTTAAGATGGCCGGTGGGTCAACATCAGAGGATAAGACCCTAGGGGTACTGCTTTGGTTTCTGCTGCAGTGTGCCGCGGAAGGCGAGAAAAAAGCAGTGGTTGGGAGACAGGTCACGGCCCTGGCTTTCATGTTCAAGCTGGCGGGGCATAGGGACCTTACAAAAGAGTTTATAGTGCGCAAGGTGGTGCGCGGCATGTTTAACGGGGATCGCAGGCCAGATACCAGGCGGCTGATTACCTTCTCTTTGTTGCTGCGAATGGCGCAGGTTTTGGCAGTAACGTGCAGGACCCCTTTTTCAACACGGCTTTTTCCCTGGCGTTCTTCGGAGCGTTCCAGATAGGGGAGTTAGTCGCGAACAGTAGACACGGTTCCGGGGGAGTACAAGTGGTGGATACCTGCCTAAAGGAAGGCACGGTAGTGATATGGCTTTGGAGGTCTAAGACCGACCAGTTGGGTAAAGGAAAGGAGGTGGTGTTGCACCACGTTGGCATGGAGTGCTGCCCCTACGGGTGTATGGTGGAGTACCTTAGTCAGCGACCAGCGGGACGGTGTTCGCTGTTGGTTCATGCCGATGGGACGGCGTTATACCGGTATCAATTTGAAAGGATGCTAAAGGGTGAACTACACAATCTGGGTTTAGAGCAGTCAGAGTTTGGAACACACTCTTTCCGAATTGGGGCTTCTACGGAAGCAGCTAGGTTAGGCTTGCCTGACGCCGCGGTCAAGCGTATCGGGAGATGGGAGTCAGAACGTTTTCGGTCTTACGTGCGGCCTAGGGCAGTAGTCTAATGGATGTTACTTTCTGCTTTCAGGAGGACAGAAGCAACTGTGGATTATGGGTCACTCGTACGTAATCTGGGCCCACAGGTTGGCCGCAGTTACAGAGGACAAGACACAACTGGGTTTTCCTGTCACGGACTTGCACGTGCAGTGGCTCGGGGTTCGAGGTCTACGGTGGGCGCAGTTGGACGGGCTTCTGGATACGTACGCCCAGCGTTTTATATAGCCAAGCGTAGTATTATTACATGCCGGCGGTAACGATTTGGGTACGGTCCACATGCGGAGGATGTTGAATGTGATGAAGCGAGACGTGGAAAGTTGGGTGAAGAAATTTCCGGGGGTATTCCTGATATGGTCCGAGATGATAAAGAGATGCTCCTGGCGGAACGCTCGGGATCCTGTTGGGTTGGACAGATCGCGTCAGAAGATCAACCCTCAGTTGTTAAGTTTCGTCAGAAGACTGGGTTTCGTCGCTATCCGATACAAAGAGTTTGAGCCGGTCAGGGCCGACGCATTTTTCGGACAGGACGAAGTTCATTTGACCGAAATTGAGCTAGACTTACTCATGCTGGAGTTCAGGGATAGTGTTGCGCGGGCCTTAGCTTTAATTGCCAGCAGAGGGGGGTCGCAGTCTTAGGAGGGGTCTTTCGCTCACTCTGTGGCGGGAGGTGAGTTGCCCGGCCCACTGGCCTAAGTGGGTGTGGCCCTACCTCACAGGGCGTGCTTAATATAAGCATCGGGGCTTTGGGCAGGGCCCAAGGCGTGAGGTCACTGTCCGCGGCCGGGCTCCTCCCTCTGGATATTAATATGTTAATATGTATACTATAGACAGGTTTTTATGTTATGTTAAAATGGTTAATTTATGAATAAAGCTGTGGCACGTGTTTCTCCCAAAATCGGTTGTGGTGTCAATCATTTTGCACAAGCCTAAATGGATCATGCTTGGGTCATGCTATTGTTCTTGCCTTGAACTTAACCCATGTATAGTGCTACGGAATATGTTGTCGCGTTACAATTAAACCATAATTATAATAATAACTAGCGAATTGCCCGTCAAAAAATGACGGCAATGAAATTGTAAGTGAGCTAATGCTATTTGGTGTATAATAATAAAATAACTAATAGATTAATAAATTAATATACTTTACCTATTTTGAAGCATTGTGTTGAAGAGCTGCAATCTGTTTTGATGTTGCTGCAGCATTAGTGGTGTGGAGCTGCTGTGTAAGCGTGGTGAATTTGTGCAGTGTAATAGTGTGCGTGCGCGAGACGAAACCGTTAGCGTAGTTGTGTAGTTCCACATTGTTCTAAAATGGCGCCTAATGTGTGGTATGCATCTGTAGCGGAATATCCGTAGGTGTTTTGTGGTGTTTTGCGTGTTTCTTGTGGTGTTTTGCGTGTTTAGAGTGCTGTAGCCTCGTTTTCGTTTTGTTCGGCGGCCATTTTTTCTCTCGCTTAGAGAATTTTTTAGTGTCTAAACTCTTTTATTATGAGTTAAATGAAGCTGTAAGTAGTTTTTTTGAGGTCCAGGATGCTTGCTCTTGCTGTCGGTAACCTTTTTTTTTATGTGTTCTGTGTATTTAGTGTGTTTTATCTTTTTTCCTGTCCGCGGGTTGCGTCCGATTTTTGCGATGTCGTAATGTGTCTTATGCGCCTTTGCGGATTATCCGTAAGTGTTTTTCGTGGTCAAAGTGCTGTAGCCTCGTTTTCATTTTGTTCGGCCGCCATTTTTTCTCTTGCTTCGTGTTTTTTTTAGTGTCTAAATTTTTTTATTTTCAGGTAAATCAAGGTGTAACTTGCTTTTTTGAGGTCGTGGATGCTCCCTCTTGCTGTCGGTAAGGTTTTTATGTATGTGCTGTGTGTATTTATTGTTGTTTTTTTTTTTATGTTCGCGATTTGCGGGCGTATTTTTTTTCTACGTTTTATTGGCTCGCCTCGCTACGCGAGGCTTGCCTGCAATGAGCGCCTGCGGCGCTCATTGCCACAGTGCTCCGTATTAGCGGCTCGCCTCGCTATGCGAGGCTCGCCTGCAATGAGCGCCTGCGGCGCTTCCGTATTTTTTTTCTGCGTTTTAACGGCTCGCCTGTGGCGCTTATTGCCAAAGTGCTCCGTATTGAGCGCCTGCGACGCTCATCGCTAAGCCCGCTAAAGTACTACGGTTTAACGGCTCGCCTCGCTGCACCTGCGGCGCTCATTGCCAAAGTGCTCCGTATTAACGGCTCGCCTCGCTATGCGAGACTCGCCTGCAATGAGAGACTCGCCTGCCGTCTCATAATATGGTCAAAATATTTGAGCTTCAGCCTTTATGATCATAGCTTCTAGTGAACAGTTTGTCTTGATTTCCTGAAGTATTAATTTATTGGATTTTCTTGCAGTCTTCTCCAACACTACAATTCAAAGGCATCAAATCTACAGATTTCTTTATGGCCCAGCTCTCACATCCGTATGTTACTACTGGGAATACCATAGTTCGAACTATGCGGACCTTTGTTAATAGTTTAATATCTTTACTTTTTACAAGCTTGACCAAGCTTGCCATAGCTTTCCTCCCCAGAAGAAAACATCTTTTAATTTCATGACTACAGTCACCATCTGCAGAGTTCTTGGATACAAGGAAAATAAAATCTGTCACTGCCTCCACTTCTTCCCCGTCTATTTGCCAGGTAGTCAGATTGCCATGATCTTTGTCTTTTTAATGTTGAGCAGCAGGCCCGCTTTTGCACCCTCTTCTTTTACCCTCATCAATAAGTCCTTTAGTTCCTCCTCACTTTCAGCCATCAGAGTAGTATCATCGACGTTTCTGAGGTTGTTGATATTCCTTCCAGCAATATTGATTCCAGCTTTGGATTCATCCAGTCCAGCCTTACGCATGATGTACTCTGCATATATGTTGAATAAATAAAGTGACAATATACAACCTTGTCACACTCCTTTTCCGATCTTGAACTATTCTGTTGTCCTATGTCTGGCTCCAACTCATTGGACAAATTATTGAGGTCCTCACTGCTGTTAAGATCCTTCCTGTATAGATCTTCAGTGTATTCCATGCCACTATATACATGCCATGTATATAGGAGCCATGTATATAGTGGTTTATTGGATTATTAGAGTGAGAATACATTGTGGTCTCATTTACCTGTCCCAACCTCCAGTCTCTAGAAGTGCAGTGTAACAACTGTATTTCTGAGAGACTGGAGCAGGAAATATGTTTATATGTATATATATATATATATATATATATATATATTTAATGTGTGTGTAGATGTATATGCATATGTAAATAGATAGATGTGTGTATAAATATATAAACACACACACGTACTGTGTGAGTTGATGCTGGAGGGGGCTGGGAAGAGAGCCCCAATGTACTAGCTCGACCATATAGTTGTATAAAGAGATAATGCTACAATTTTGAAACCAATGTTTGTGCTCTAGAAAGCCTATTTGTAAATGTATGGTTTGAATAGAAATAGTGGAATTATATGGTATTTTTATAGTAAGGTATAAACCCATGAATTTTTTCAATGCCAAGAATACATTCTCAGTCTAAAGACAGTCAGCAATTTTACACATTAGCTTTAATTAAAAATGAAATCAGGTTAGTATATGTGCTGTCAGTTTTTCTAAAAGATTATGATTTACTTGGCAAACAGCATACTCTTTCTAGATTTTTCTTGGCTTTGTGATTAAGGGTATGACATAATCCACTGCTCACTTGGCTGCTTTCTTGCTAATTAGGTCATAATGTGTTGGAAGCATTGATTTTTTTAAGCACTGCCTACCACTCCCATACCCTCTCCTTTACACTTGAATACAATTGCCAAAAGTTTTTCTAAGCCTCTGTCTTAGCTAATATGTTAGATAATTAATAATAGGGGAATTTCCCAGAATTTAGGATTTCTTTATATCTGCCACCATTATAATGCTTTGGTGTCTCTGTATAGGGACCAGCATGAGCCCCCTCCTCTAGTACAAAAATACTACAGCCTTATTAAATTGCCATTCAGCCAATTGAATAGGGCTCCATATAAGCACAGAGCATATTTTTTACAGAAGTTTTTAGTTAGTGAAGACCTTGCTTTTTCCTGTAGCTACTCGCATTATTTTAAATTGTAAAAAAATGTGTTGTATATTTTAATCCATCTCCTTTTATCCAATTACCATTGTAACGGAACCCATCACTGTTTTACCCTGTTTTATGGTTATTTAATTATTATGGTTAAAATATGATCCTACTGTTATACTGTATGTATGTTGGTTTATGCTCTGCAGAATATTAGCCCAGACTATTGCAGACCTTGGTATAATAGATAATCCTATTACAAGGGCTCCTCATAAGCAAGAAAGGTCCATTGTGTGAAGTGTTCACATTGTGAAGATGGAACAAAGGGAAGGATGATCTAATCAATGTCTGATTGTATCAAAGTTGCCAGGTAGCCTCAGGGAGGTGTGACCCACCTATTGTCCCTCTATGTGTATTATGTGGCCAACTATGGGGGATGTGTATTGCCTGTGGGAAGAGATGTGTATATATGTCTCTGCACAACAAAATAAAGACAGTATTCTTTTGACTCCCAATTAAGTGTCGTCCAATATGGGAGGTTGGGGATGGTGAGACTGTAGTGCTTCTTGGATATTTTACTGTATACCAGCGGAGATATTGGATTCGTGTTCCAACTCCATTACATTTGGTGGCAAGTGGCAGAATTGTTCCCACGGTCAGAAGGACAGCTAGAGGAGACACCAATCCGTGGAGTTACAAATTAAGGGCAACGCTAGTATCCGTACAGCGCCCCTGGCTACAGCAGGATAGAACCGGCTAGTTTTCGGACAGCGTTCCATGATGAGGAGGAGGAGGCGGCCGCATACTACAGGGATGCAGACAGAAAGGAACTCATGGAGGGAGACCGGGCAGCGGCTACAGCACCTCTTACGGAACAGCACACAGACTGAGTTTGGAAGAGAACTCCAAAGCAGACTGGCCTTTTTCCCAGGTACGCTTCCCACAATAACCTGGGAATGGTTAATGACAGATGTCCACAAATACATAATGGAAAAGCAGCGGGCACGGGAGCGGTCCATCTTGGGAGCTGCTAACCCACCTCCCACCATTAACCCCCCCAGCACTGCGTCCGGGTGGTGGGAACTACCAAACCCCTCCACGGTACATCAGGTGCCACACGTGTAACCAGCAGGGCCACATGCAGAGAGACTGTCCCAGAAACAGAAACCGCTCCACGTGGAATACTCCAACTAATTACCCTCCCCAGCGACAGTGTGTATCCCAGGGAGCAGAAGGTGCCGTCCTTCCTCCCCAGCGACAGTGTGTATCCCAGGGAGCAGAAGGTGCCGTCCTTCCTCCCCAGCAGCATTGTGTACCCCAGGGGGCCGAAGGTGTCGTCCTTTCCCCCCAGTGGCAGTGTGTATCCCAGGGAGCAGAAGGTGCCTTCCTTCCTCCCTAGCGGCAGTGTGTACCCCAGGGGGCCGAAGGTGTCGTCCTTCCCCCCCAGCGGCAGTGTGTATCCCAGGGAGCAGAAGGTGCCATCCTTCCTCCCCAGCGGCAGTGTGTACCCCAGGGAGCAGAAGGTGTCATCCTTCCTCCCCAGCGGCAGTGTGTACCCCAGGACTTATTGCCAGCCTCCTGCCCTGCGACTATGGCCCTGGGACATATTGCCCTTT
This sequence comes from Discoglossus pictus, assembly GCA_027410445.1. Lineage (NCBI taxonomy): Eukaryota > Metazoa > Chordata > Amphibia > Anura > Alytidae > Discoglossus > Discoglossus pictus. The sequence continues at coordinate 376,605,015 of CM050165.1, forward strand.
AAAAACAGTATTCGGCCATACCAGAGTGTATGTCACTCATTCTGGCCCTTTAAATACAGGGGGGTCATTCGGTACTTGCCCTGTGGGAGCGGTGATACCCCAGATAGCTATGCCATGGAGCCCATTCATATAATGAAAGACTATGGGAAAGACTTTAGCTACATGGCAATTGAACTGTGTGAATAGGATCTGAGCACTATTCGGTAGTTTTGTGCGCTCAGATCCCAGCTATCTGGGGATATGTGAAATGTGAGTAAATGTGAATTGCAGTAAGGCTGATGGGTTGTCAAACTAGAGAATTGACCAACAAATACTTTTGTCCGGACATCCCCAGGCCGATCCGTTGGGATCAGACCGTGTATGCCTGCTTATGGTCACGGGGGAGGTGTGTAACGGAACCCATCACTGTTTTACCCTGTTTTATGGTTATTTAATTATTATGGTTAAAATATGATCCTACTGCCCAGACTATTGCAGACCTTGGCATAATAGATAATCCTATTACAAGGGCTCCTCATAAGCAAGAAAGGTCCATTGTGTGAAGTGTTCACATTGTGAAGATGGAACAAAGGGAAGGATGATCTAATCAATGTCTGATTGTATCAAAGTTGCCAGGTAGCCTCAGGGAGGTGTGACCCACCTATTGTCCCTCTATGTGTATTGTATGGCCAACTATGGGGGATGTGTATTGCCTGTGGGAAGAGATGTGTATATATGTCTCTGCACAACAAAATAAAGACAGTATTCTTTTGACTCCCAATTGAGTGTCGTCCAATATGGGAGGTTGGGGATGGTGAGACTGTAGTGCTTCTTGGATATTTTACCGTATACCAGCAGAGATATAGGATTCGTGTTCCAACTGTATTTTGGTAATTTGTTTTGCCTTCTTTGTTTCTTTTCTTTTGCAGAGACTAGAAAATACACACATACTCATAAAGCATTATGTATATTTTATTTAATGGTGGAATTATATATTATTGATTCATATCTACAAGTCGAAGCAAATCATCTAAACTTTGTCAAATTTCAACATAACAAGCTTTGAGTAGAACAATATTGTGGATTGTTGGATTATGTCGCTGAATTGGCTGCAAACAGCAATGATTTTGCCATCCTCTTTCCAAGGATCTCCTTGCAAAATACGAGAAAGATACCATGATGTCATGGCTATTGTGGATAACCAGATGTATTCATTACATTCACATGTAATCCACAATGGCCAGAGATCAAAGAAAATTTCAAACTTGGCTAAAATACTTCTGACCGACCAGATTTGGTGGCTATAGTATTCAAAATAAAACTATATTCATGAATTCCAGAGCTGCTCCTATTACATATAAACACAATGGAGACTTTTCCAAAAGTCTACCCCCTGGTCTCTCATATTCTTTTGGTTATTAAAATGTATATTGTGAAATATTGGAAATCAGAGTTCTCCCCATCTCTTCAAGAAATTATAAATTGTGTTATAAGAAATAGAAAGTTTGAAGTCCAAGGAGAGAGCTCGGTCAAGCGAACTGGAAGAAAAGGACTAGACAGATGGTCTGTTTGGGATAGATATTGCAATAGAAAGGTTAGTATATGAGAAATTATGTTCGATAATTGGTTATTATTGGTGTTATATGCCTTTGCTGTTAAATCAATTTATTTCTTTCCCTTTGCTTTTCTCCGTCTCTCTTTCTCCCTTCCTTTTCTTTTCTCTTTTCTGCTCCTATTGGAGTGGAGGGAGGGGAGGGGTAGGGAAGAGGAAAGCTTTTTTGTTTTTTGTTTTTTGTCTTCCTTCTTCATCCGAGTCTCCCCAGAAGCACATGATTTCTGTGCTAAACTGTTAACTATATTGAGAGTAGTGCCGGTTCCTTTGTATGCTTGTTGGAGGTATCAAGTTAAGTGACCTTGCTATTAGGGAATTGCCTTCCCATCAGGAGTACAAGATATTACATAAAAATTGGTATTCGAAGAGATGGGAGGGAGGAGATTTTAACAGTATATTTATACATATGCAATTGCTAAGCTGTTGAATTATTGATACCTCTGGAATGTATGATTGTTTTGTTTTGTTATGTTTTTGATGTTTGTTAAAAAAAAACGAGAAAAAATAAAGTATTAAAAAAAAAATGATATAACTAAAGCACACTTTTTTGGGAAATATGTGGCTTTTGTACCATTGAATTTCAAAAATGAGGCCTGCCACATGCACATATAATTTTAATACTGCAAGAAAAAAATACATTGAATACTGCAGAGAGAGTGGATTCAGTAATTACGGCTGAACTCCCACATCCAGAAAAACATAAACAATTTACGAGATTGTAACTCATAGAATGATTCATGGTCCATGTGGAGATATCAATCCAAAGTCACCATGTATGAAAAATAAAAAATGCACAAGATAGTTCTCAAAACAATTTCAATTACAGACTTTTGCTAATTTTGATGGATACTCTTTGTATAAAAGAAGAGAAGGACAAACAGCTATTATCTGTGGCCAAAAGGTTGATAATAGATATGTGGATCCATACAATCCACATTTGCGGATGAAGTACAATGCACACATAAATGTTGAAGCTTGCACTTCTATCAAATCTATCAAATATGTGTATAAATATATATACAAATGATATGAACTGTTGTTGTGCAAGGTGCACAAAAAGAACAAGACAATCCAGTTTTACATTATGAACTTATTTAGATGGTCGCTATGTAAGTGCTCTAGAAGCAATGTGGCATCTTCTCAAATTTGAGATGCATGATCAGTCACATGCTGTGTATCAATTTGCTGTCCATTTGCCACAAAGTCAATTTGTTTACTTCACTGTAGGGGATGTAATAAGTGCTTTAGCACAAAGTGAACATCGAGCAACAACACTTACTGCTTGGTTTTAATTAAATTGCCAGGACACCGAGGACAGACAATTTTTATACATTGACATTCCACAGCACTATGTATTCATAAACAGCCAATGGTGACAATGAAACAAAGCTAATCAAAAAATGATCCCACAAATTTATACCGTTGGTCCAAGAGACATTGAACGTTTCAGTTTAAGATTACTTCTTTTACATGTTCCCGGTGCACAAAGTTATGAACATTTAGGTACAGTGAATAACATCGTTTATGATACTTTCCAACTAGCTGCAAGACATCAAAACTTCCTGGCAGATGATGTGGAATGGGAGAGATGTCTAGAAGAAGCAGCACTATGTCAAATGCCAAAGCAAATGAGAGAACAATTTGCTTTCATTTGCATCATTTGCAATGTACCTGATGCATTAGCTATGTGGGAAACATTTAAATTAAATATGTGTGAAGACTTCTTGAAACGTTACAATGAGACCATTGGGGTATTAAAAGCATTAATGGAAATTCAGGAAATTTTTCTTTGTCATGGATTAAATTGTGCAAATTTTAATCTACCTGATCCAGGACTTATAGATGAAATTAACTTTGAGGAGTATGGCACTGAGATTGGATACCAACAAACACAAGAACAAATTGGAACTTTAAATGCATCACAATTGGAAGCATTTAACGCTATTACAAATGCAATAGACAATGACATACTCAAAGAGCGTTATTTCTTTATAGATGGCCCTGGTGGATCAGGAAAAATGTATCTTTATAATTTATTGATGAGTTAAATGCAAGCACGGGGTCAAAGAGCACTGTCATTTGCAACAACTGGAATTGCTGCACTTTTGTTAGAAGGTAGTAGAACTGTGCATAGTGGATTTAAACTGCCAGTTCCCATTCTAGAAACATCAGTGTCAGATATTCGAATTAATTCATTACAAGCCAAAATATTTCACAAAAATAGATGAGGCAACAATGATGTCATGTCATGGCGTGATGACATGACAATAGATGAGGCAACAATTATGTCATGTCATGCCGTGCAATGTATTGATCGATTATTAAAAGAAGTTATGGGTAATGATTTGCTATTTTGTGGAAAGGTGATGTTGTTAGGAGGAGATTTTAGGCAAACATTACCTGTGGGGCCACATGGCAATAGGACTGACATCGTCAAAACAAGTATAAAGAGAAGTGAACACTGGAAAATATTTACACACCTTAAATTAGAAATAAATATGAGAACTGAAGGCATAAGACAATTCAATGATTGGCTAATTCAAATTGGAGAAGGAAAACATCAAAAAATAAATAATCTACCCGATGATACTGTTGAAATTCCATCAGAAATGATTTGCAAAGAATCACTTATATCGACAATCTCAATACCATCAATAACGAGGATTACTCAGACATTGCAAGCAAAGTGATATAAACATCAAAAAATATAGATGCCTTGAATCTAAATAACAACATTTTAAAATTAATCCATGCACCCCAAAAAAATTATTTCAGTGCAGATTCTATTCTGGCTGATGACTAAGACAGTGAATCTAAATTTACTTTATTCATTCTTTAACTCCCTCTGGAATGCCACCACATATTTTGCAACTTAAAAAAGGGGCAAATGTCTTGCTACTGAGAAATATGAATCCCAAAAAGGACTTTGTAATGGGACCAGATTAATTGTGAAGGATTTAAAAGATCATTTTATACATGCAGAGATTGTGAATGGTAACCATAAAGGTGAACCAGTTCTTATACCAAGAATTGATTTGGCTCCAAGTTTGAGTGTGGTCCGAGTGGTTTGCCTTTTGTCCTTCAAATGAGACAATTTCCCATTATCATGACATTTGCCATGACCATTAATAAATCCCAAGGACAAACTTTTAAGTCTATCTGTATTTTTTTTACAGGAACCTGTATATTTGCCCATGGACAACTCTATGTTGCATTTTCAAGATGCAACAATCCTGAGGAAATTAAAGTTCATATTGAAGAAAACCCAAGTCAAGGTGATTTATTGGAGGATGGACGCATTTTTAGCAAAAACATTGTGTACTATGAGGCTCTGTAAACATAGAGAACAGTGGTTTTATTTCGAGGACAAAATTTGATGTCACCTGGACTCTTTTTAGAGGACCACTGTTCCACTACGGAAACTCTATAAAATGGCAAAAAAAAATAGAGTACAGTGGTTATACCCTGCAGATGAACTTTTATGTCTGGCCGTCTCTTTTTAGAGGACCACTATTTTTTTTTTGCCATTTTGAAAAACTACAACAATAACAACACAAAGTGAAAAATACAAACAAATGCAAAGACAAAGTGACATTTTGGAATGTGTTAGAAGTTACCTTTTGGCATGATTGGCCTCACAAAACAATGAGGTGGCATTTTCGTTAAATTCAAGGTTAAATGTTAGTATTTTAAGGTACTATTTGAGATGTTAACATTGTATTTTAAAAGGTGTGCTTAGCCGATGTTATATCTCCTTAAAATAGCATTTAGGGCTAAAATTAGCTTGCAACCTCACTCACAGGCTCCCTGGCTGTCCCCCTGAGGTGTGTGTGAGGTTTTCCATTTATTTTGTATATTATTTTTTGGTGGTCTTTCGAGTTACGGCTTCGGCTAAGTGTTACTGGCTTAGGTTAAGTGTTACTGGATTTGGCTATTCGCGTTTTCAATCTCTTGTCATCCTCTATCAGTGGAGTGTAATGGGGCAAATGACATCTCTGATAGGACAGAGGACCCTGAAATGGCACTATTGCGAGAGCTGCAATGAGCTCATTGCAGGCCTCACATTGCGAGGCCCGCAGATGAGGGCCACAATGGTGGGCATCACTTTGCAAGGCCCACAGGTTACAGGCCTCGCTGAGCGTTACCATAAAACCTGTAATTACCACAACTATATATGTGATAGTTGTTTGTCTCCTTTTTAAATCATAATGATAACAGAAATCACCTTAATGGCCCTGTTTAAAAGCTTACATACCCTTAGTTCTTAATACTATGTATTGCCCCCTTTAGCATCAATGACATTGTGCAGTCTTTTGTAATAGTTGTCTATGAGGCCCCTAATTCTTGCAGGTAGTATAGCTGCCCATTAGTCTTGGCAAAATTCCTCCAGGTCATGCAAAGTCTTTGGTTGTCTTGCATGAACCGCACGTTTGAGATCTCCCCAGAGTGGCTCGATGATATTAAGGTCAGGAGACTGTGATGGTGACTCCACAACCTTTATTTTTTTCTGCTGTAACCACTGGAGGGTCAACTTGGCCTTGTGCTTAGGGTCATTGTCAGTCTGGAAAGTCCAAGAGTGTCCCAAGCGCAGCCTTTGTTCCGAAGAATGCAAATTGTCTGCCAGTATTTTCTGATAACATTCTGCATTCATCTTGCGATCAATTTTCACAAGATTCCCCGGACCTTTAGAGCTTACCCCCCCAAAACATCAGTGAGCCACCACTATGCTTCACAGTGGGGAGGGTATTATTTTCACTATAGGTCTTGTTGACCCCTCTCTATACATAGTGCTTATGGTTGTGACCATAAAGCTCTATTTTGGTCTCGTCACGCATATTATAACCAGGCTTTTTTGTGGCATTGGTGTAGTAATCTGGCATCTCAACCATGCAGCTCATTTTTGTTCAAGTATCATTGTATTGTGTTCCTTGAAACAGCCACAACGTCTTTTTCCAGAGCAGCCTGTATTTCTACTGAGGTTACCTGTGGATTTTTTTTTTGTATTTGGAACAATTCTTCTGGCAATTGTGGCTGAAATCTTTCTTGGTCTACCTGTCCTTGGCTTGGTATAAAGAGATCACCAAAATTTCCACTTCTTAATAAGTGATTGCAGTACTGACTGACATTTTCAAGGCTTTTGATATATTTTTCTATCCGTTTCCATCTTTATGGAGTTCTATTACCTTGTTACGCAAGTCTTTTGACAGTTCTTTTCTGCTTCCCATGGCGCAGTATCTAGCCTGCAGTTTAAAAAGCCACAGGTGTGGGAAATTAACCTTTAATTGCCATTTTAACATGTGTGCGTCACCTTGTGTGTCTGTAACAAGGACAAATATTCAAGGGTATGTAAACTTTTGATCAGGGCCATTTGGGTGATTACTTTTATCATTATGATTTAAAAAGGAGCTAAACAACTATGTGGTAATACATGGCTTCATATAATCACTATCCTTCAATAAAAGACATTTTTTTGCATGATCAGTAAATATTTTCTAATTAAGTGCCAACATTTTACAATTTCTGCCAGGGTATATATACCATTAGATACACATTTACACACATTTCTATATACAGCATTACATACGCATTCACACACTAATATATAAGAACAGCATTATATACACATACATGCAACATTATATACATATTCATAAGCATATTTAGGTTTTATGATGCCCTAGGCCATTTTCCACTTCCTGATCATTATTTCACCTTTCTATATCTCAAATCATAAGTTTGTGGGTTTGTTTCTATTTCTTGTGAGGTAGCCATGAAGGTTCAGTAATCCATATAAATAATCAGAGTATTGCAGTATATAGTGATACCTATTTTATTGGACAAACATATTCATAGGTTTCATGACAAGCTTTCGAGAGCGTTCCTCTCTTTGTCGAGTCAGAGTCAATACTAATTATAGATTCACAAATAGAGCAAAAAATTCCAGGATTGACAAATAATGTTCTGTTCAGCCAGCTGTGCAAGCGTGTGGGGGTGCCTGCTAAAGTAAGTAAATTGGGGTCTTAAATAGTTTCACATCTAAGGAACCATATAGCTGTAACCGAAATCAGGAAGAAGGCAGAGAACAAAAAATCAACGCACACATTTATTTATATATACCGTATATATATATATATATATATATATATACACAGTATATACATACATACATGTATATACATTTATATACACACATATATATATATATATATATATATATATATATATATATATATATATATATATATCCACAACCATGAGTGTTAGAGGTTACAAGAAATTTTGGTAATGAGATAAAAAAATCCATGTCTACATTAAGACCTGAGTTATTACTGTTAAAGAGCATAATCATTTTAATTTCAAATGTCTTTCTTTCCTTAGTGTTTTAAAAAAATCCTTTGAGTATTTTGATTTTGTGATTTTTCATGTAGTGGTTATTCTGGGTGAAATGGTGTCTAACTGGAGTACAGTAGCTGTACTCACTGTGCTTATTGATGGAATGTCTGTGTAGATTCATCCTGATATGTAATTTCTGGCTGTTTTCTACAATGTAGCAGCCTCTCTCATAAACAGTACATTGTATCATGTAGACTACATTGGATGATCTACAAGAATATGGCCCTCTGATATTATAGGTCTTGTTGTTGTGCGTGGCTGTGTCCTCTTTGGAGATGTGTTGACAAAATTTACAGCAATTTTTATTGCAAGGTTTTATGCCATTTTCTTTGTTAAGCTCTTCATTGGCCAATCTACTGTTCACCAATGTTTGTCTGAGATTTGGTGGCTGCCTGAATGCAAGAATAGGGGGTTTGGGGAATATATGTTTTAATTCTGCGTCCTCTGTTAGCTGTAATTGTAGATCCTTAAATATTTTGCGTATTGCTTCTAGATCTGAATGGTATGTGATTACCAGAGTTGTACGTGAGGTCATATTTTTAGTTTTGTATTGCAGCCGGTGTTCCCCGATGTGTTTTAATGTCAGAGGTTACTTTCTGTGTTTATGACATTAGGTTTGTAGAGCTTTCTCCTGAAGGAGTCAGACAGTGTTTTTAAATGTTTATCACAGTCCTCATTGTTAGAACATATACACGGTGGTATCTGATGGCTTGACTATAGATAATCAATTTTTCTAATGAGATGGATGAAAGCTAGAGCTGTGGAGATAACTGCATCTGTCTGTAGGTTTCCTATATACCGATGATTTAAGTTTACCATTGGTGATGAATATGGTGGTATCCAGAATGTTCACCTGTGCAGCAGAGTAATCTATTTTACATTTAATAGTTGGGTGGAAGGTATTAAAGGCAGTGTGGAAGACTCTGAGCTGTTTTTCTCCCTCTGTCTATATGATGAACAGGTCATCTATGTAACGGTAGTATGTGTAAGGTTTGTGGATATATGTGGACAGGAATCTCTGTTCCAGGTCAGCCATAAATAAATTGGCATATTGTGGTGCCATTTTAGTCCCCATTGCGGTCCCCATTATTTGCAGGCATGCAAACACCACAATATGCCAATTTATTTATGGCTTGAAAAAAATGGCGTCAGTTAAACCTGTATTTTTTTCTTCTTCATTGCAGCCCAATCAAGCCAGTCATGTACAGGCCTTGCGATGAGCGCCTTCTGCGCTCATTGCAGCCCCCATCAATCTCGTAACTTTCAGGTTTAGCGATAACCGCATTTAACGCTCATTGTGCATACGCAAGCGCATGAATTTTAACATTGAGTGACCAAAACTCGCAATTACCACAATGATTATATGTGATATATATATACTTACTGTACGGTGGAGAACCTCTATCGCTCTTTTGCCCACCATATATTAAATGATTGTTGTGGTAAACTACCTACTCATAAGGTCCACAACACAAGCTGGGATCCCGCCCCACACTGATGAAAGGCAGTAACTTTCAAAAGGCTGTCCATGGGTAGGACTCACAGCTTGTGTATAATTCAGCCTTGGCTTTGCATAAAAGCTGTGTAATGCAGCAGGCATAAGCTTAAAGGAAGCCATGTTTAAAATGGTCTATGGATTGCATGTCCCTGCTCAGCTTCCCAGAATGCAGTGTAATAATTGTATTTCTCAGAATTCTGAAACAGTTTTTTTAACTTGTTTTAGACATTGAAACATGAACACAAATGTACTATTTATTTACTATATATATATATCACATATTATAATTGTCTAACTGCGAGTTGTCGTCACACTTGCGGCCTTGCAGGATGACAACTCGCAGTTTGACAACATGCTCCCTCCTTCCCTGCATCATCCTCCTCCTCACCCCTTATCATCCTCCTCCCTCCCCGTTATCCTCCTTCTTTCCCCCCTCTCTCCTTTCCCCTCTCCCCTCTCTCTGATGTGAGCACCTCCTGCTTCTCTCCCTAGCAGCATGTCTTCTTCCTGTGAGCATCCGCATATGTTAATGACATCACGCAGTGGCCTCTCTCCTCTGCTGTTCACTTAAGGTGGATTCCTATATATTGAAGCATACATGCACTTTTTCTCTGCTATGTGTAAATTATCTCCTGCTACTGTAATAAGAGATTCAGTATCCCATCAGATCCTGTATCCTCTGGGACCAGCATTCAGACAAAGTCCCACCCCTGCCTCTCTCCTCTTCTGTTCACTTAAGGTGGATTACAATATATTAAAAGCATACATGCACTTTTTCTCTGCTATGTGTAAATTATCTACTGCAGTGCTACTGTAATAAGAGATTCAGTATCCCATCAGATCCTGTATCCTCTGGGACCAGCATTCAGAACAAGTCCCACCCCTGCCTCTCTCCTCTTCTGTTCACTTAAGGTGGATTACAATATATTAAAAGCATACATGCACTTTTTCCCTGCTATGTGTAAATCATTATATAAGTTGTGAGCATACTAGTTGTTGCTAACGCTTGTGGGCTCGCACAGCGAGCCGCGGCTGTCGCATAGCGAGGGCCCCAGTTGCTGGCAAGGAGCGCCGAAGGTGCTCCTTGCCAGCAACTGCGACCTTTGCAAACCTTACGTCGGAACGCAAACAACATACGACACACGGCACCGAAGGCGATCCATGCCACCAACTGCGACCCTCGCAAACTTTATATCGGAACGCAAACAACATACGACACACGTTACCACACATTACGACCTCGCAAAAATCGTCTGCAACCCGCGAGCATGAAACAATGAAAAACACAATAAATACACACAACACATACATAAAAAGCTTACCTACAGCAAGAGGGGGCAAGTTACACCTCAAAAGAGATTAGACACTCAAAAATTCTCTAAGCGAGAGAAAAAATGGCCGCCGAACAAAACGAAAACGAGGCTACAGCACTGTAAACACGCAAAACACCACAAGAAACACGCAAAACACCACAAAAGACCTACGGATATTCCGCAAAGACGCATACCACACATTACCCGCCATATTACAACAATGCGGAAGTACATAACTACGCTAACGGTTTGGTCTCGCGCACGCACACTATTACACTGCACACATTCATCACGCTTACACAGCAGCTCCACACCACTAATGCTGCAGCAACATCAAAACAGATTGTCAGCTCTTCAACACAATGCATCCTGCATATATATCTTAAAAATAGGTAAAGTATATTAATTTATTAATGTATTATTATTCACCAAACAGCATTAGCTCATTTACAATTTCATTGCCGTCATAATTTGACGGGCAATTCGCTAATATATATATATGTACACCGGTATACCCCGCTTAAAGCTATCCCCTGATTCATTATAGAGCTGTTTTTCCTGCCAGATCCCTTTTAATGCTAAACCCTGCTATAGCGCAGTTTTTGCCTGCCAGATCCCTTTTAACGCTCTGATTTTTTTATAGCATTGCCCCACTATAACGCTGTTTTTGCCTGCTGGATCCCTTTGAATGCTCTGATTCGCTATAAGCATCTAGGATGACCCAGGAGCTTCAACATCAATAATGTAAAGTTTACATTTTTGCTAATGTTCAGTTTGTGTTAGTGTTATGTTTGCTATTTCTTTGAAGTTCATATAAAACCAAAAAAGTTTAAATTTCAATTGAAATTGCTGTTTTTTTCATGAGTTCCTCTATCCCTATCTTCCCCATGTTAAATTGCCCCATTTAGAGCTGTTTCGCTTAACACTCCTATTAACACTCCTATTGCCTGTCCCTCTTGTGCCCTCTGTGTCCCCCTCTCTCTCTGTGTTTCTTTTCTCCCCTCTCCCTTCCCTGTGTCTCTTCCCCCCTCCCTTATCACCCTCCTCAACCCCACTCCTCAACCTCCCTCCTCATCCTCAACCTCCGTCCTCATCCTCAACCTCCCTCCTCATCCTTAATTTCCCTCCTCAACCTCAACCTCCCTCCTCAACCTCAACCTCCCTCCTCAACCTCCCTCCTCATCCTCAACCTCCCTCCTCATCCTCAACCTCCCTCCTTATCCTCAACCCCCTCCTCAACCTCCCTCCTCAACCCCTCCTCAACCTCCCCCCTCATCCTCCCTCCTCAACCCCCCATCCTCAACACCCCCATCCTCATCCTCTCTCCTCAACCCCCCATCCTCAAACCCCATCCTCAACCTCAACCCCCCTCCTCAACCCCTCCTCCTCATCCTCCCTCCTCTTCCTCAACCTCCCTCCTCAACCCCCCATCCTCAACCCCTTCCTCAACCTCCCACCTCAACCCCCCCATCCTCAACCCCCTCCTCAACCCCCCATCCTCATCCTCAACCCCCCATCCTCAACCTCCCTCCTCAACCTCAACCCCCCTCAACCCTCCTCAACCTCAACCCCCCTCAACCCCAACCCACCTCCTCAACCTCAACCCCCCTCAACCTCCCCCCTCTGTGAGGGGGGAGGTATTTAGGGGGGTTTAGGTGGAGGAGGGGGGATGAGGGGGGTTTAGGTTGAGGAGGGGGGAGGGAAAGAGACACGGGGGGGGGGTAGAGAAACACACGGGGGGGTTAGAGACACACTGGGGGTAGAGACACCGGGGGGTTTAGAGAGACACGGGGGGGGGGGGGGGGAGAGTGACTCGAGTATAAGCCGAGGGGGCCCTTTTTTGCCTTAAAAAAGGGCTGAAAACTCGGCTTATACTCGAGTATATACGGTACTTTAAACTACAGTGCTGTACAATGTACAGATTACTGAACTGGGGTTGAAAAAAAAAACAAGTTGGAAAAAGGAGGTTTTAACATTTAGAGAACCAGCAGAAAATAAGGCGTACAGTTCTTCTACTGGAGTTAGACGTAAATGATACCTACAGTACAGGTATACCCCACTTAACGCTACCAGTTTGAGGTCTGATTCACTATAACACTCTTTTTCCCTATAGGTTAGCGCTAAACTTCGAGATAGCAATGTTTTGAGAGCTATGGCGATACAATGACCGATTTTTAGTGCTATGTTCACATAGCACTCCTCGCTGAGGAACACACAAGGTACGATAAGAGGAAAGCTAATCTGCGTATTTCTGTATGTGGAACCGGTCCTGTAAAACTGCTGAACTTCCAGTGACCAGTATGAGAGGGTGTGAGAGCGATAACACCAAATTTAACACACCTGCTCCTTTTAACACTAACGAGTCACATGACACCAGAGAGGGCTAATTGAGCAAGATTTGGACATTTCCACTTAGGGGTGTACTCACTTTTGTTGCCAACAGTTTAGACATTAATGGCTGTGTGCTGAGTTATTTTGAGGGGACAGCAAGTTATACAGGCTGTACTCTCACTACTTTACATTGTAGCAGAGTGTCATTTCTTCCGTGTTGTCACATGAAGAGATATAATAAAATATGTACAAAAATGTGAGGGGTGTACTCTCTTTTGTGAGTTATTGTATATATATATATATATATATATATATATATATATATATATATATATACATACTGTAGACTCTCAGTAAACCAGAACTCAAGCATCTTTCAGTCCCCATGGGTGCCGGATAACTGAGAGTCTACTGCATATTTATATGTGTGTGTTTCTATATATGTAGATAAATATATATATATATATATATATATATATATATATATATATATATACTGTATATACTAGTTATTTGCCCATCACAAATGACTGGATAATATTAGATTTTTCTCTCCCCCCTCCCTTGTGTATCCCCCTCTCCCTCCCCTTTCTTTTCCCCCCTCTCCTTCCCCTGTGTCCCCCCCTCTCCCTCCCCTGTGGCTCTTCGCCCCTCCCCCTCCCCTATGTCTCTTGAGGGGGCCCACATTTTCTTTTTTCACTGGGCCCCTCATGCCCTTGCACTGTTGGACAGTTGTGTTCCTATCCTCCTAATAAACTATCTCCTTCTTTTATCTTCCTGCTCTCTTTTAAATATAATCTTTCAACAAAGTAACCAATAGTAATTAACTTAGTTAAGAAATATGTTTTGCACACATTATTTAGCTTGACAATTCTTCCTCTTTGTTTGTTTGTCCTAAATAGATAATTTAAAAAAAAATGGCCTCTCTACCTCATTTTATATTTCTTCAGAACTTTGCCAGTCAGCACCATTAAATCAGATAAAGAATATCTATAAAGAATATTTTTGAAATGTATTTGGGGTCAAAATAAAACAAGAATTAATATAAAAAAATATTTAAACCCCCTTCTGGATTGCTACCTTGTATGACTGAACAACAACCATCTTTCAACTCAAGGCTAACAGAGATTTATCAGTACCAAAACTGCTAAAATATTATGAAGCAGCACAAATTAGTCAAATAATGTTGTGACATATTAAAAACGATAAACCTACCTGGGTAGACATTGAGCAAAATATAAATCCTAAATATCATTAGAAAACATATTATGGCTAGATAAACTCACAAAAAAGAATGGGAAGGATTAGGCTGCTATACTAAATATAAAAAAAAACAAAGCTAGAGGTGCTCAATCAGAGAACAAACTAACCTTAATAGGTTAGTTCTATGGCCATGATAACCCTCTCTGTGAGTAGCCTCTTTTAGCTACTTGTGTTCTTCACAAGAAGAAATATCATGTGGTAAATCAGTCTGATTTCACCCAATAAAGTGATCCAGTCCCAAAATAGCAGGCAATCCTACTGGAGAAATCCTACAGGAGAAACAGCAAATCCCAGTCATACGTTTCAGCTTCATCACCTCGTCAGTGAGGTGTAGCTGATAACTCCCTAAGGCACAGTGAGCATGGGGTCCACATCTGGAGTCCCCTATCACCCTTAGGGAGACTTATCCCTTAGGGTTATTTGAATAAACAAAAAACCAAAATGGGTTTGCTGTTTCTCCTGTTCAGGGTAGAATTGCCTGGTATTTCAGGGCTGGATCACTCTATTGGGAGAGACCAGACTGATATACTACAGAATATTCCTCCCTCTGAAAGGCACAAGTGAGGGAAAAGAAGCTGCTCTCTCAGTGGATTATCATGTCCATAGAACTAACCTATCAAGGTTTGTTCATTCTCTGATTTAGTTTTTTGCATTTGCATTTCAGTGAAGACAGCAAAGTGAGAGAGAGAGGGAGGGAGAGAGGTACAGAGTGAGAGAGCGAGACAGGTACAGAGAGAGACAGGTACAGAGAGAGAGGGGTACAGAGGCCGAGAGAATTACAGAGTAAGAGCGCACACAGACAGATAGGGCGAACAAAGACAGCGCACAGAGCGCACATAGAGAGAGTGCACAGACAGAGCGCACAGAGAGAGAAAGAGAGTGCACAGACAGAGAGATCACACACAGACAGCGCACACAGAGAGCAAGAGAGCACACAGACCGAGAGAGCGCACAGGCAGCGCACAGAGAGAGTGCACAGACAGGGAGCAGAGGTGGAGAGCGCACAGAGAGAGAGAGACACAGAGAGCAGAGACAGAGAGCACACAGAGAGACAGAGCACACAAAGAGAGAGAGAGAGAGACACAGAGAGAGCACACAGAGAGCACACAGAGATCGACACACAGAGAGGGAGGGGTACAGAGAGAGAGAGAGTACACACAGAGAGATCACACACAGACAGCACACACAGAGAGCGAGAGAGTTCACAGACAGAGAGCAGAGAAAGAGAGAGCACAGTGAGAGCGTACACACAGAGAGCGCACAGAAATTGAGAGAGAGAGAGAGAGTACACACATACAGCGCACACGAGAGCGAGAGTGCACAGACAAGAGAGAGCACAGAGAGAGATGGACACACAGTGAGGGCACAGAAATCGACACAGAGAGGGAGGGGTACAGGGAGAGAGCACACAAAGACAGCTCACACAGAGAGTGAGAGATAGCACACAGAGACAGTGCACAGAGAGAGAGAGAGTGCACACACAGAGAGGGTACAGAGATCAACACAGAGAGGGAGGGGTACAAAGAGAGAGAGTGCACACAGACAGCGTCGACACAAACCGAGAGAGAGAGAGAGAGAGAGATTGCAGACAGAGAGAGATCGGAGACAGAGAGAGCGCACAGTGAGAGAGCGAGCGCACAGAAAGAGAGAACGCACAGAGATCGACAGAGAGAGGGCTACAGAGTGAGAGAGTGCACACAGATAGAGAGCACACACAGACAGCGCACAGAGAGCGAGAGAGAGCACACAGACAGAGTGCACAGAGAGAGAGCGCACAGACACAGAGAGAGTGCCCTGACAGAAAAGACAGAGAGAGAGAGAGAGAGTGCACAGTCAGAAAGCGCACAGAGAGATTGCAGAGAGCACACAGGAAGAGAGAGAGCACAGAGAGAGTGCACAGAAAGAGCTCACAGAGAAAGAGAGCGCACATAGAGAGAAAGTACAGATAGAGAGAGAGAGTGCACCAGGAGCAAGAGGGACAGGTCAGAGAGAAAGAAATTAGAGCGAGACACACAAGACAGAGAGAGAGAAAAGGGACATGAGGGCTGTATGTCACTGGCTTGAGGGTGAGAGGCATAAAATGGCTTACAAGTTAGGCTAAGGACCCCCATGGCACTTTAAGTAAAAAAAACACTTAACATTACATTTAAAAAAAACAGATTGTTTAGATTGGTCCAATTATATTTAAAATTAAAATTGAGCAGGGTGACATCAGAAAATCTATTTTGATTGGCTGAAATAGTATGACATCTATTTCAGCCAATCAGAATGTGAAAAAAATGATATTCTAAAGTGCAGCAACAGAAAATTATGGTGAGGGAGTTCGTCCTAGAAGGAGCTCCGTTAGTTTAATTAATCTTAATTTATAGAATTGGAGGGCTCTTTACTGGCCCAGAAGATGCAGACATTGGCTTCAATCAAGATTGAAGAGTACCAGCTCTTTTTCAATCAAGATAGATAGCCAGTATAGTCCAGGGCAGAAGAGTGAGGACCAGGGCGTCGGTGACCATCGATGGATGGTCATTTGGGTAGGTTAGTATTATTAATTTTATTTTATTTTACAGTTTTAATTGCTTTTTTATTTTATTGTATCATTTTATTATTTTATATGTTTTTTTTTTATTTTAACTGTAAATATTTTCTTATTGTTGTGTATTTTTTTTTTTTTTGTAATTTAGGTATTTACAGCCTTATTAAATTGCGATTCAGTAAATTTAAAAGGGCTCTATTTAAGCATGCAGCATATTTTATTTACAGAAGTTTTTAGTTAGTGAAGACCTTGCTTTTGAAAACAAGGTCACTAACTAAAAATGTCTGTAAAAAAAATATGCTGCATGCTTAAATAGAGCCCTTTTAAATTTACCGAATTGCAATTTAATAAGGCTGTTAATTTATTAGGGTTATTTATTGTGATCTACTTAGAGCGCCATGGCAGTCCTTGAGGATACCCATGGCAGTTAGGGGTTAATTTAGATACCATGGGCGTTCTTTTTGGACCTCCATGGTAGTTAAGGGGTTACTAGGAATACCATGGGGGTCTGTATGAAACCCCATGATATGTTGTGGGCTAATAGGGATACCATGATGGTCTGTATAGCCCTCCATGGTATATAGGGGGTTAATAGTTATACCATGGGGTTCTAAATATATCCCCATGGTATGTTGGGGGTTAATACCATGGGGTTTATGCACATCTGGGATCAAGTGTGATCAGGGAAAAGGGGAATTGAGTGTGAGTGGGGAAAAGGGCGATGGACTGTGAGGAAATCCCCGGGGAATCTCATTGATGGCAGTGGGTTTGAGGAACGTAATAATACTTAACACAGCATAGTTATGTGAGATAATGTCAGAAAGAATGTATGTTAAAAACTCCAAGATATACCTCAAACTAGCTTCTTAATATTTATCATATTTAGCATTATATTAATGGGTAGAAAAAGTACATAGGATAGTTGCTGGCCTAGCAGATCCTGAAGGTCCCACTTGCACTGTATAACATACACACAGTGTAATATGTAAAGAGACACTGCTGCAGGGGTCTAGTACAGCACTGTATATTTACACACATATACATACAACACAGAATACAGAACAGAGGAGGATGAGAGAGACAGAATGTATGTGGGGATTGCCTCTCTATTAAAACTAAGTTGTTTGTAGTGTGACAGAGTCCATTTAATTATTAGAGTTTGACTGTGCTCTAATAATACTATTTTGAACAACTACATTTGAAAATATCCAAAATATTTTTAAAATAGAAGATAAAATAATATAACCTGTAATATCTTTTACGTACAATTCTGTTGCTGTGGGATCTACCATTCTGATTTTTGGGAATCTTCCTTAGGTGACAGGAGGATTGCACAGGAAGTTTATAGCTACACAATAGGAATGTGGCATCTACAAGCATCAGAACCCAGTAGCAGTAATGGAAAGCTCGATGATTTGGTATAAACCCACAATGTAATATTGTATTTATATCTAGTAACATTCTGTCCACAATTAAGTTTAATTATTGAAAGGACTGTACAGAAAATGTCTGACCTCAGTGGTGCTTTAGACCTGTGCTCCTCAACTCCGGACCTCAGGACACACCAACAGTTCACATTTTAGGTATATCCCTGCTTGAGCACAGATGAGCTAATCAGAGGCTCTGCAGGTGGTTAAACAGAAGTACTGAGCCTCTGATTTGCTCACCTGTGCTCAAGCAGGGATATACCTAAAATGTGAACTGTTGGTTTGCCCTGAGGACCGGATTTGAACAGCACTGCTTTAGACTTTTCACAGGACAGTCTATTAATATACCAGACACCTGGTAACCCTTCCTGCCTATACTGCACTCTCTTTTGCATTCTGCTTTGCTCACTTCTCCTGTAAACCAGCCTATAGCTTATAATCCGCTTCAAGTCTTAAACTTTTATAGTAGAGTTATTCGAGGCAACTCATATAATGGAGGGTAAATGTCAGGAGGAAGTTAATAAAAAGGAAACAGAAAGAAAAAAGTAAAAGAAGTAAAGATGGAGGTGAGCACGTAAACAAAGTGTAGGTGCACAGAGATGATTTGCTATTCTTTTACCAGATTCTAAAATGATTGTGGTTTCTAAGTTTTGATGTTTTTGTGAACCCTCATGTGTGCAAAGGAACCTCTGTTCTACATTATATTTTGAAAATCTTTCTAAAGCACTGTATGGTGAGTTGTCTAATGGCAGATATCACAGGCTGAGCTGGGCCCTCCGGGTAATAAACACTTCTGACATCAGAGATGTGTCATATTAGATGATGTCACAGAGCCCAGGACACTATATAAGGAGCTGTTTTGGGAGGTAAAGTCATTTAATTCAGGAGATCAACAGATGAGCATCTGAACAACCAAGTATTGGTGTCCTATAAACATGATTATAGGAAGGCTTAAAGGAGGGAATTCTACCTTGAACATGGAACGTGAGAGATTTTACAGATAAAGGTAATGTTTAATAATTTGGTAATTTGGTGAATTGTACAGACAAAAAAAGTACAGTATAACAATTTTCTACTACTTTTTATGTAGGTTCCCCTTCTGGATCGATACCATGTTGTGGTGAAGGGGCTTGTGTACTTCAATGAAGCTGTGAGCTTTACCAAGATGGACAGGTCATAGCAGAGAGATCACGGTCCACTGGAGAAGAAACTAGCAACCCTCTCCAGAATCTTTACCAAGAAAAACTTATGGGTAAGTATGACCAGAGACATAGCAATATGTGTGCCTGGCTTGCTGAAGTGTGGAAAGGTTTCTGAAGCTGGGAAAATACTCACAGAGAAAAGAGTCCAATTGTCTGAACTAGAGAAAAACCTTATGGGTAAGTATGACCAGAGACATAGTAATAGCTGTGCCTGGCTTGCTGTGGTCCATAGGGTCATGGAGAGTTGGACCATAAAAAACTAAATTATTTAGATTTGTATAGTCTTAAGTCTCAGGTATTTATTGTACCCCTTGTATCTTTCTACAGAAAATGGCAGCAGCCTCTCAATATAAATAAGAAACCATTACATATGTGAGAAAATATATCTGTGAGGAGGTGAGTGTTGAATTCCCTTCAGTTTATTTGTTTTTTTACTATATGGACTTAAGGTGGCCAAACCTCACCACTAATTGTCATGGCAAACATACACTTTGTTTAAAGCAGATCTGCAATGTGTATATTTTAAAGGTGTCTCCCATTAAAGGGAAAGTTTTGCCACCTAAATGTAAATGTGAGTTTTGCCATTTTTTTTCTGTATATGTAATCACTTGATAGCAATGATGTGAGGAGAGTTGTCTTAGTGACTATCAGAGTTATATTGACAACTTCTCCAGGACCCCCAGGGAGTTACCCGCAAGTCTATTAAGTGACTTGATATATGGAAAGCAGCTATAAAAGATGTATATATTACATTAGATAACATCACAAAGCCTAGGTAATAAATAGATGGAGGGACTGAAGATCTGCAAGTTAACAGATACAAAAAAACTCAAACGGATGCTGTACGCCTATATTTAAATTATAATTTTTAAAGAACCAGACATATTATAAGTAATGGGCACATACAGTCTTTATAATTCATTATCTGTCATATACAATTATTCATTATTGGTGCAGCCATTATCTTCATTATGTATTCTTCATGTAATATTTACTGCTTTATTAACACCTAAGCCATGGAGGGTCCTGTAAGGACTTTTTGATTATACCTATAACTAAACCCTAAGGACCTCTGTGGTATCTAACATTAATGCTATGCTCCAGACAGAGGTCCTGAAGGCCTTAATATTTTCACTCCCTACTTCTAACATGCACATTCAATCTCACAACCCACAATCTTTCATCTCCTCCATATCTTTTAAGCTTTTTTCTGCAAAGTCACATTTTAAGCCACACCTCACATCACTTACTCATATTACTATTAGGTCCCCCAACTACAGCATTCAATTACCTACTCATGTAGGCAGTTGTAGGCATTAGACCATATTTGTCCTAGTCATAGGCCAAGATTTAAGGATACCCTTGCTGGGTTCAGTTGACTCAGAATAACTGAGGCATTGATTGTTATACCTATTGTTTTAATTTATAGCTGGAGAAAAGAGACATAAACGGAAGTGTGGAAACTTTGTCTGAAGTTGGAAAAAAGACTCACAGAGAGAAGTGTGTGCAGTTTGGTGAACTGAAGAAAGAGATAACACAGAGAGAACTGTGTGCAATTATTTGTATTAGAGAAAAGCACAGAGAGGCAGCAACTTATGATCATTTGGAGTGGAGACCTGGAGTTCTGTACCAGAAAAAAGCACAGAGAGAGACAGAAGCTTATGATCATTTGAAGTCAGACCGGAAGTTCTGAAGAATACAAGCCAGTAATTGTTAACAACTATTGGACTGATTGTTTTGTTTTCTTCATCCAGGTTTAGCTGGATGAGAACTGGTTAGTGAGGGAACTGTTATCAGATAAGGTAGTGCTTCAAGGGAAGCTAGGCCTGTTATTTTCTTTGATTTGTTTTGGTTTATTATTAGTGCTTCAATGGAAGCTAGGCCTGTTATTTTCGATTTGTTTTGGTTTAAAATTGTTATATCACTGGCTAAAATTGTAATAAAATTTGGAACAAATTACAGCCTCTTGTATTGTGTTCAACCATCAAATTCAGGGGCGGCTGGTG
Organism: Discoglossus pictus; assembly: GCA_027410445.1. Taxonomy (NCBI): domain Eukaryota; kingdom Metazoa; phylum Chordata; class Amphibia; order Anura; family Alytidae; genus Discoglossus; species Discoglossus pictus. Next base: position 376,626,569 of record CM050165.1, read on the forward strand.
CATAGGGGCAAATGGGCAACTGCCCTCCCAAATGAATGCACTGACCTAATCCCCCCATCACTTATTTAATTGTATAATTTATATAATAAAAAAATGTTTTAATGTGTTCAATATTCTGTTTTTTTAAAAGCTGCTGCTGTCACTTAAAATTTCAAAACCCTCTGACTTATCACACATCTAGCCCCCTGCTGATGACTTGCCTAAACTGTTTGGGTCACTCTCTGCCCAAACTATGCTATAACAGATAGAGCTGAACATGTCAAATTCAGCATCATCCAATCATAATGGCCGGGAGGGAAAAGTATTTTATCATGCAGGGACTGCAGCTCTCACAGTCCCCCTGGAGGTGAATACATTGGTGCAATCTTAATAAAGTTTATTTAAAAAAAACAATTCCCAGCCCACGGTGCATGCAGATAGAGGGAGCTGCATGTAAAGCTTCAGTCTTATTGATTCTGACTACCTTGCTCCACACACCAATCTTGTGACCTGTCTGTCACCACCTGGCCTATACCATACAGAAGCAGCTGCAGAGCTCAGATGAGTCCATATCCCTCTCTGTGTCTTGCTGTTGTTGTCCTGTCCTTCAGTCATGTCTGACTCTCAGTGACCACATGGATGCAGCACACCAGGTACATCTGTCTGTGTTTCTGGATGTGCTTATCCATAAGGACTCCATTTTGTTCTGACCTCTCTAAAATTACCTGCCCATCTTGGGTGACCCTTTATGATATAGCTCACAGCTTCATTGATCTCTGTGCCCTCTCTCTCTCTCTCACTCTTTGTCCTCTCCCTCTGAGTGTCCTCTCCCTCTCTGTGCACCCTCTCCCTCCTTGTTCTCTCTTCCCCCTGCTCTCCTTCTCTTTTCCACCTTCCCTTCCTTCTTCTCTCTTTCCTGTCTCTCTCCCCCTCCTGTTTCTCTCCCCCCACCCCTTTGTCTCTCTCCCACTGCTCCCTCCACTGTCTCTCTCTCCCACCCTCTCCCACTGCCCTCCCTGTATCTCTTTCCCCCACGTCTCTCTTCCCCCCATGTCTCTTCCCCCCTTCCCTCCCCTGTGTCTCTCCCTTCCCTTTCCATCTTTCCCCCATTCCTCTCTTCTCCCCAGTTTCCCCCATCCCTGCCCAGTGTCTCCTTTCCCCATTCCTCTCCCCTCCTCAGTGTCTCTTCACCCATTCCTCTGCCCTCCCCTTCCTCGTCCCCCCCCCCCCCCCCAGTAGATGGACTCTTAGATGCCGAGGATGTAGATGGGCACCGGGAGGCACAGACAGGCTGCACTTGGGCTCTTACAGACACAGCATGACTCTGCCTGTAACAGCCTGAGTGCAGCCTGTCTGTGCCTGGGTGGTATGCAGGACTCACGGGCTGAATGAGGGGGCGTGGTTTCATGACTCTCCCCTCCCTAGTTTCTCAGGGGCATGGTTTCATGACTCTCCCCTCCCTAGTTTCTCTTCCCCTTTCCTCTCCCCAGTGTCTTTCACACCTTCCCCCCACAATGCCTCTTTCCCCCATTCCTCTCTTCTCCCCAGTGTCTTTTCCCCCTTCTCCTCCCCAGTGTCTTACCCCTTCTCCTCCCCAGTGTCTCTCCCCCTTCCTCTCCCCTCCCTAGTTTCTCTCCTCCCTTACCTTCCCCGGTGTCTTTTCCCCCCTTCCCTCCCCAGTGTCTCTTTCCCCCCTTCCCTTCCCAGTGTCTCTTTCCCCTATTCCTCTACCCTCCCCAGCATCTTTTTCCCCTTTCCTCACCAGTGTCTCTCCCCCTTCCCCAGTGTCTGGGTAAGTATGTTTTTTTTTTGTTGCATTATATGTGTTAATGTTGATCTTTTTTTTTCAGGTGGTCTAATGCAGTCTAGGGAACTTAAGTGGTCCTGTAAGGTTTGAGAGGTTAGTCATCTAGGCATTGCCATCAAAACCTTTGCTAGGCAGTGTGCAATAGAAAATTATCATTATTCCTAAGACAAATCACGAATAATAAGGATCAGCAGAAACGACCATCAACATAGATGCTACCAGATTTTTTTTCTGCATTTAGTATATGAATGGGTACCATTTGTAGTCGTTCCTTTCCTGCATTTTTTTTATAACTGGCTTGACTCCCTCTGCTTACTTGACTACTCTTCAGAATAGTTAAAAAATGGATATCCTGTTGGAAAATTTGGACACACTAAAAATAGCCAAAAAAAAATGAACCAATAACATAAGAAACTAAATAATTTTGAAAAAAAAGAGATGGAGAGACGAAAAAAAGAAGAGTAGTAGAAAGGAAGGAAGAGGAAGAAAAGGGAGAAAAAAATAGAAAAAGACAATAATTCCTTGAATCATCTTACTATCCCTCGTCTGCCCCCTCATTTTATTTGTTTATCACTGTTAATGTTATGAAAAAATATACAAAAGAACAAGGAAATGTCTGTATTTATGTATATCTTTTTTTTCTTTTTTGTGTGGTTCAGTCGTTTCTGACTCTCTGTGACCTCATGGATGTAACACACCATGCACATCTTTATGTCCATGGTCATGCTGATCCACTTGGTTTTCATTGCAGAGATACTGGAGTGGGTTGCCAGTTCCTTCTCCAGTGAGCCACAGCATACAACTCCTGGTATTCCTAGGTGGTCTCCCATCCAATTACTTACCAGGCCCAACCCTGCTCGGCTTCAGGGTGGTGTGACCTCTTGGTTCCTTGACTGGAATCCAACCCAGCTCACATCAGGGACTATACCCAATCCTAACCACAACATAGTTAATTATTTGTATTTAATTTTAAATGACAATAAAAAATATAAAAAAAAAGAATATTTGTCTTACTGAACCCCTAGGTCAGTTACCCGGTCTTTTCCTCATTTTCCCTGACCTTGGAATTGTGACCCTACGTGTCATTGAACTCTGTTACAACAGTAACTACTATTTTTGTCTACTCAGTCACCAAATGTGTTCTTCTATGGCTATTACTTTTAGTGTAAGGCTCTGATCTAAGTACTTAGGATAGGTCTATTGCTCCATAACTCAGCCTTGTGGGTCCATTTCCTGCACAGTATCCATCAGCATTACACAGGAATGAGATAAGATAAGATTAACTGATCATACACACTTTATCTTCTCTTACAAATCTGTCCAGCTAAATGACTAATCTACTTATCATTATCACTGGCGACCTTATACCTCAGCCACCTGTTGAAAGAGAGGGGGGACATCAGTCAGAACACAGGATAAACCAGAGCAGTGTTGCTGTTATTTCCTGGTGTTCTCCTCTGTATGATAAGATGCCATATAGACATCTCTACTCCATAAGTCATTATATGCCTGCAGAGTAGCCTAGAACACCTATATAACAGTACAAGACAGAGGGGTACTCACTTCTGGGATTCTTGGTTCTTTTTAAATAGACCTACTTAGATATTGTTTGTTCTCAGATGAGCACCTCTACTCTTTTTGTTTAGTTTTTCTCACCCTAAGCATGATAGAGGCTCCAGACGTGGACTCCTTGCTCACTGTACCTGAGGGAGCACAGCTGCACCTCACTGATGAGACCCACAGAGGCCGAAATGTACGTCTGAGGTTTCCTGTTTGTTCAGGGTAGAATTGCCTGGTATTTTGGGGGCTGGATCGCTCTTTTGATACTACAGGATATTTCTTCCTCTGAAGGGCACATGAGAGCAAAAGAGGCTGCTCTCTGAGTAGGTAACCAGACCTATAAAACAAATCAACTTAGGTATTGCTCGTTCTCAGATGAGCACCTCTACTCTTTTTGTTTAGTTTTTCTCATCAATAAGACCCACAGAGGCCGAAATGTACGTCTGGGTTTGCTGTTTTTCATGTTCAGGGTAGCATTGCTTGGTATTTTGGGGCTGGATCCCTCTTTTGAGTGAGATCAGACTAATAAACTACAGGGTATTTCTCCCTGTGAAGGGCACATGTGAGCTAAACAAACCGACTTAGGTATTGCTCGTTCTCAGATGAGCACCCCATCTCTTTTAAAAAGATAACTGATAAAGGTTTCCTGCGTGCTTAACACCAATTTCCTTTTAGTATAAACATTGCAGCTATTTGAAAAGGAAGTATGTCTGGTCAGCTCATATGAAGAGCAATTTCACACTCATACAATACATTAACAGTAAATGTAGTGTAACAGGGCGCCCCCTTCTGTCGGGGTTTGCGTCCTGCACTTTCTTATCTCTTTTACCCAGGGAGGAAGACACAGCAGGCTTGTCAGAGTTTTACTGCTATTTATTTGGTAGCATAAGCAGAACAAAAAAACAGTGCTTGGATTCAGCGATAAAATAAAACCCTACATAAACGTGCTTACTACACTCAGGAACACCCTAACTATATCCGGCCAGCTTCTCTGGCTCCGGAGAGTGCCACCTTGTGGCCAGGATGCAAACAGTCTCTTATTTGCGTTGTATCGCCACCTTGTGGCCAGGGAACAAACAGTCTCTTATTTGCGTTGTATCGCCACCTTGTGGCCAGGGAACAAACAGTCTTTTAATGTCTTTTTCTCTACGGCTTCTGCCAATAGTGGGTGAAAACGTGTATTTGTCACCAACCTTTTTATCCCTTGTTGCGTTCGGCTTCCCAGGGATGGGGTCTTTAGATAATCCTCTCTCAGTGGAGTATCTCTGATACCACAGGAGTCTTCTCTGTAAACAAACTCTGGAATATAATAGTCTTCCTGACTGTCTCGCTCCAGCACAAATCCCAGCTCTCTGGATCCCAGAGGCAGCTGAGCTGTTCAGGGCTTCCTCCTGCAACACACACAGCCCACGGCTCTTAGGCCCAAGCCTAAGTGAGAGAGACTCCACCCATCTCTCTGCTGCTTTTAAAGGCAGTACACAGCTGAGCTTCCATTTAGCCACTGATAACTGAATGGAATTAACTCCTTTCATTCTCAGGGGAGAAGTCTTACAGAGCTCTCTTGTGACCCCTAATGTCACTCCATCACATATCCTCCCCCTCAGCTCAACACCATGTAGTTGAGCTACATGAGCCGAGAGGCCGTAAACTCTCCCTTGTAACTTTATCTTCCTCTTGTCTTCTCGTCGAAGGGGCTCATCTTCATAGGGCATAATATTCTCTGGTGCAACTATGCAGTATGGGCTTGGGTCTTGCTCTATTCTCTTGAGCTCAACAGCATGCGTACTTCCATGCGCCAGGAGAACTTTCCCTTCTTCAATTGATCCATCAACTTTGACGAAGTAAGGCTTGAGATACCCCTCGAATAGACTACCATGGATTTCGTCCACCGCATCATCTATGGGGAACACACCGTTCTGTTCGCCACATGGCACCCCTGGACCTGGTTGGATACTGACAGTATCTCCAAACCACACCTTTAGGTTGTTACACACAACTCTGCTCCTCCTGATCTTCCCATCTAGGCAAGTGTCATCTGTACGACCTTTGTACGCAGTTTTCTGTCTCTTCTTTCTTTTCAGAAGAACAGGTTTTCCTTGGTACAACAGAAGCTCATCCTTCTGGACCGGAGTCATCGACATCACTTTCTCTTCATTGCTTTGTTTTTTTTCAATTTCTTTTAATAGGACCTGCAGTTCAGATAATTCTGCAGAGAGCGATTTGGTTGTATCATTTCTATCACAACCGGTTTCTTTTACATAATCTCTATAACGATTTGCCTTGAGTTCCTTACTCTTAAGTTTCCATTCTTCCAATTCTTTTTCTGCTTTCTGGGCAGTAGGTTTGTCCTCCTCATCAATGGGTTTCTTTTCAGGTTTACGTTCTTTGACTTGAACGGCCTTGACAGAGGGACGTGAAATTCTCGGCGACCGTCTTAATGTCCGGCCTAAGCTTTCCTCTGCTTCAGGCTCCTCAGCTTCTGCAACTGCGGAAACCACAAATAATGCGTCACCTCTCTTCCTCTTGTTGGAGATCCTGATTGTCATTTCCTTCCCTTCTGTTCCACTGTTTTCATCTTCAGGCACTAACTTAGATCTAGGTTTACTTTTTAAACCTGGAGCTTGCTTCTCTGATTTTGAAGACTTCTCTACTTCTGTCAATTGAGACTCAACTACTGAGTTTGCTCTGTCAGTCTGCTTGCTCTCGTTGGGAAGTAATTTATCTTTATGTTTATTTTTTGAAATACTTGTTTTCTTCTCAAGTTCAGAAGATTTTTCAGTGTCAAGTGATTTTGTCTCCCTTTTTGTTGATGTTTCAGGTTGCTGCTCTGTATCACACTGATCCGCTATGGTTGGTGAAACCTTTGTTTCCCTGCTTTCTTCTGGCTGATCTATCACAGCTGACTCCTTAGTTTGCTTTGCACCACTCTCCACTTTACTAGATGCTTCTTTGACTACACTCGCTCTCTCTTTATTAGAGACAGAAATAATGTCTTTTTTCTCTGTCTCTTCCATAGCAAGCAATTGTTCTTTTAGGTGAGGGATTTCTTCTGTCATTACCTCCTTCCCAGAGATTCTCTGTTCATAAAGCCGTAACTGGTTGTCCTTCTCAATTAATTGCGTCTTTAGAGACTCCATTGTGGCTGCGTGAGTCTTACTTTGCGCCTCATTCTCAGTGTACAGATTCTGGCATTTAGCAATTAGATCAAGGATGGTTGCATTCCGTTCTTGCACTTTAACTGCCAATTCTGATTTTTCCTTTTTTAGCTCCTCGGATGTGGCCAAACTTGATTGAAGACCTTTCTCCAGAGTCTCAACAGCTTGGTTTAAAGAGTTTAATTCTTGTTCATTTGTGGATTTGTACTCATTAAACACATTAAGAGTTGACTCTCTCTCACTAATCACCTTATTGTGCTCTTCCCTTAACTGAACCATCTGCTGGGCCTCGCTCTCCAGTTTTCTGGTGAACTTTGCTAGCTTGTCCTCAGTTTGCTTCAATATACCGCTTAGATTGTGCACTTGGTGGTTTAGTCCAGCTATGTTTTGTCTTGATGACTCTTCATTTCTTTGCATGTCTTCAATCACCTGCTCCTTCTGCCTCTTCTCATCTTCCACCCGATATTGGAGTCCCTCAAGCTCCTTGTCCTTTTGCGTTAATACTGTTTTCAGCTTGGAGATTTCCAGTTTCAATGTGGTTATTTGACAAATCAGCTGCTCCTCTTGAGTTTGAGCCGCTTGGTCTTGTCTCTCCTTCTGTACAGTGTTCTCTGAAAGGGATGTCTGCAGATTGGTAATTATTCCCTGTAGCTGCAGTTTCTCAGAACCAAACCGGGCTCTCTGGGTTTCTAGTTCTGCATTTGTGGAGCTCTTCTCTTGTTCTAGCTTGGTGATCTGTACTTGGAGGGCTGTACACCTAGCAGTGATTTCAGCTACTTCCTGGGTCAATCCTTCCATCTTCAGGATGTCCCCCATGTTTTCCAGCTTAGACTTGGGAGGATTCTTCCTCTGCTCCCAAATAGGCATCAGTTTCTCATTCATGTAAGACACTCTGTAGTCCTCAAATGCAGGCATCCTCCGCCATTCAGGAATATAGTCTGGCATCATCTTTACCTCTCGCTGGTCTGGTTTGGTATGACACATCTCCATGCTCTGCGTCATTTGTCCTGTCTGGGACACTGGGTACTCCTTGAGTTTTTCTGCATTGCGGTCAGCCCGTTTCTTTTCTCTATTATAAGCAGCTTCCACTTCTCTGAACTGGTTTTTTACCATCTCTAAGTCGGATGCACTTTGCAAGTAGCTGGCCTTTTCCACTTGAAGTGAAGACTCAAGGTCCAGGATCAGCAACTGGATAACTTCAGAGTTAAGCTTAGATTCCCAATGTGCTGCTCTTTCCGATTCTATATCTTCTTCCAGTCTTTTTACTGTTTGTGCTGCTGTCTCCAGTTCCAGCATCAGTCTCTCCTCTCTCTCACGACTGTATTCCAGCTTATTCTTCTGACGTGAGAAGTTATCCATGCAGACATTTTTCTCTGCTTCCATTTCATGTAGCTGCTTGTGCAACTCTTGAACCTTCCTGTTTTGGGACTGGATAACAGATTCCATTTCTTTCTTCATCTCCTGCTCTCTCATCTGAAGCTCCTCAATCTTGACTTTAAATTGTCCTTGGAGCCTTAAAGAATGCTGTTTCTCCTCCTCTAAGGCCATTCTGTCTGCACTAGCAGGCTCTTTTGCTTTCTCAGCAATATCTGTTACTGTCTCTGCAGTTTCTTTTGTGCACTCTGCATTCTCATCAGCAGCTCCTGCCGTCTCTGTGGCGGCTCCTGCCGTCTCTGTGGCGGCTCCTGCCGTCTCTGTGGCGGCTCCTGCCGTCTCTGTGGCGGCTCCTGCCGTCTCTGTGGTGGCTCCTCTGTCAGCCCACCAGTTCCTTGCTTGTCTATCTTTGACAATATCAAATGACTTCCCAACGCCAAGCTCCAATGGGGTGTCCATAATATTTGGATGGAAATCTCTCCTTGTCATGCCAGTCGAACCTTTCTCGTGTGGTTGAAGTATAGGAGCACTTCTCCGGCTAGCTTGTTGCACCCCCAGCGCCTTTATGCTGGCTGTAAAGTACGCCTTCTGTTCATTCTGGGAGTCTTTCCTCATCCTCTCATCAGGGAACCCGTACACTGGCCTGTGGTAGAGATGGGCATGCTCCTCTTTGGTATTCCATCTTCTATCATCAGATTTTTCCCACAGACAGGTAGGGGCCTGTCCAAATTGGGAGACTTCCCCTCGGTACTGTAACTTCTCCTTATTACAACTCAGGTTCTCTTTGTTCTTATATTTCTGGGTACTGATTCTTTGTGCTCTGACATCCCGGGTAACTCCAACTCTGGCAAGGATCTCAGCTTTGAGGTCATCATAATTTTCTTTCTTTTCTTCATTCAAGCTCAGATAAGCTTTCTGAGCTTCGCCCGTCAAATACGGGGCAATGAGGCTGGCCCAGTACCGTTTGTGCCACGCCTCCCTAATGGCTGTTCTCTCAAATATGGTGAGGTATATGATCACATCATCATCCTCTGTCAGCTCCCAAAGAATTTCATTGGCTCTAGCTCTGGCCGAATCTTTTATATATTTGTCCAGTATAGCTTCATTCTGGGCTAACTGGATGGCCCACTTTCTAGTGAACTCTTGATGAGCAGCTGTGGCCTCTCTCATGCGGATTGTTTCCTCCTCTGCTTGTCGCTGCTGTTCCTGCTGTTGCTGCTGCAGTTGCTGTTGGTTCTGCTGTTGCTGCTGTTGCAGCAAGGCCTTCAGTATATCCTCCATCACTGTACTGTACTGTGGGCTGTCTTCTTGCACTCAGACACTTCACAATCCCACCACTGCCACCAGTGTAACAGGGCGCCCCCTTCTGTCGGGGTTTGCGTCCTGCACTTTCTTATCTCTTTTACCCAGGGAGGAAGACACAGCAGGCTTGTCAGTGTTTTACTGCTATTTATTTGGTAGCATAAGCAGAACAAAAAAACAGTGCTTGGATTCAGCGATAAAATAAAACCCTACATAAACGTGCTTACTACACTCAGGAACACCCTAACTATATCCGGCCAGCTTCTCTGGCTCCGGAGAGTGCCACCTTGTGGCCAGGATGCAAACAGTCTCTTATTTGCGTTGTATCGCCACCTTGTGGCCAGGGAACAAACAGTCTCTTATTTGCGTTGTATCGCCACCTTGTGGCCAGGGAACAAACAGTCTCTTATTTGCGTTGTATCGCCACCTTGTGGCCAGGGAACAAACAGTCTTTTAATGTCTTTTTCTCTACGGCTTCTGCCAATAGTGGGTGAAAACGTGTATTTGTCACCAACCTTTTTATCCCTTGTTGCGTTCGGCTTCCCAGGGATGGGGTCTTTAGATAATCCTCTCTCAGTGGAGTATCTCTGATACCACAGGAGTCTTCTCTGTAAACAAACTCTGGAATATAATAGTCTTCCTGACTGTCTCGCTCCAGCACAAATCCCAGCTCTCTGGATCCCAGAGGCAGCTGAGCTGTTCAGGGCTTCCTCCTGCAACACACACAGCCCACGGCTCTTAGGCCCAAGCCTAAGTGAGAGAGACTCCACCCATCTCTCTGCTGCTTTTAAAGGCAGTACACAGCTGAGCTTCCATTTAGCCACTGATAACTGAATGGAATTAACTCCTTTCATTCTCAGGGGAGAAGTCTTACAGAGCTCTCTTGTGACCCCTAATGGCACTCCATCACAGTAGTCATTGTTACTGCAGATTGCATAAAGAAATCCACTACTCAAAATGTCTTTGTTATTTTAGTGCAATGGACAGTTCCTATTATTGATCTTTAAAAAGAGTCCAGAACCCAAGAAAGAGTTACACTTTTATTGCATGAAGATTGAACTACTACCCTAAAAGCATGAAGAATTACCACACATTGAAAACTATCACAATTAAATCTCCTTCACCACACTAATTAATGTCACTCTGGTTAGCAGCCTGAGCCAAACACATGCAGCCTTATTAAATTGAATTCACCAAATTCTAAAGGGCTCTATATAAGCACATAGCATTTTTTTTTTTTTACAGAAGTTTTTAGTTAGGGAAGACCTTGCTTTTGGATAAAGTTCACTAACTAAAAACTTCTGTAAAAAAAATATGCTATGTTCTTAAATAGAGCCCTTTAGAATTTGTGGAATTGCAATTTAATAAGGCTGATTATATATATATTAGCGAATTGCCCGTCAAAAAATTACGGGCATAAAAGTGTAAGCCAGGCAATGCTGTTTGCCACAAAATGCAAGGCTTTTGGTTCGGTGAGCACCTTCAGCGCTCAACGCAAGCACTGAGATGATTGCCTTTGGCTCTAATTGCAAACTTTTCCTCCCGCCTACTGTGCGGGCGTTGGTTGTATTTTAAAAGTCCCGGAGGGCCTGGCGTTGTACTGTCTTTGGCGTTGTGTACTTTCCAAGTCCCGTGTGCCTGGTGTTGTTCATGTAAGTGTTACTGTCTTTGCCGTTGTGTATTTTCTAAGTCCCGCGTGCCTGGCTTTGCTCAGCCTCGTTTTCATCCTGCTTCAGACTTTTTTGCGTTTTTTGTCCGCCATTTTTTTTCTCACTTAGCTGATTTTTGAGTGACGAAACACGGTTAAATTCAGCTCAAATGTGCTTGCAACCTCACTCCCAGGCGCCCTGACTCTCCCTCTGTGCTGTATGTAAGTGTATTTTAATTTTTTTGTAATTATTTTTCTTGTTTTTCATTTTCGCGGTTTGGCTGATAACTTTGCATTTTTCCGAGGTCAGATTTTTTGCCCACGAGATTCCGAGGTCTGATTTTTTTTGAAGTCCTGTGTTCCTCAACTTCTTGCAGCCTAAGTAAGTTCCGTGTTCCTCAACTGCTTGCAGCCTAAGTCCAGGGTGCCTCAACTGCTTGCCTCACTTCGCGAGGCTCGCAGGATCACCTTTGGTGCTCATTTCAGCCTAAGTCCCACGTGCTTCAATGCCTCAACTGCTCGCCTCGCGGGCAATGAACACCTTTGGCACTCATTGCCTAAGTCCTCAGAGTTTGGAAGGCTTCAATGCCCCAACGACTCGCCTTGTTTCTCCAGGCTTTCAAGCATGACGACAAATCGCAGTTTCACAAGTATAATATGTGATACATATAAAACTGTAAGGAGACACAGGGATAGCCATTTTCTCAGTTTTTTTATCTGGTTTATTTCTAAGCTATCCCTGTGTCTCCCTATAGTTTTATATGGTTACATAGTTACATAGCAATTGCGGTTGAAAACAGACTTTTAGTCCATCAAGTTCAATCTTTTTAGATCTCCCCTGATCTGCAATATGCGGATTAATTGTTAATTGTTAATTGATCATAAGGAGTTTGGTACCTTAAACTCTCAAGATGTACAAATATTTATAACCCTGGCTGTGTGCTTTGACCTACACTAATACAGACCTGTGCACAGCCCACTGAACAAAACGTTTCTTTTCTTTTGTTCTTTAAACATTAATTTGTGCATTTCAATGGGAATCTATCAGAGTTGCTTCAGACGTGAAAAAGAGAGGTCCGCTCTTAAAAGCTGGTCATGAAAACTATGAATATGTTTGTCCAATAAAAAAGTTATTACTATATACTACAATACTCTGACTATTCATCTATATGTGTATATATATATGTATATATATATATATACACATACACACACACACAATATGTGTGTATATATATATATATATATGTGTATATATATATATATATATATATATATATATATATATATATATACACACTGTATATATGTATGTGTAATCTCTATTTTACAATATATGTGTGTGTGTGGGTATATATATATATATATATATATATCACATATATAGTTGTGAGCATACGAGTTGTTGCTAACGCTTGCGGGCTTCCCAGCAAATGTGGGTACTCGCGAAACGAGGGGCCGCATTTGCGGTGGTGGAGTATCTCAACGTCCCCGCAAATGCGGATCCTCACGAAGCGAGGGTCCGTATTTGCGGAGGTGGAGGTGGAGGCTCCAACGTCGTCTGTGTAACACACACACAACTTTTTAACAAAAAAAAAACCTCAAAGGCGCCTCACACGCGGTTAACACACATACGCACGACTTAGAAAAAAATACACTGCGTCGTACAAGTAAAAAACAACTGCGTCCCTCGCAAACAAATTACGGCCACCTTGCAAAATAATATGGCCATTCCCAACACGCAAAACCGGACGACAATGGCGCGCATGAAAACATCAGAAACACAAGAAATAAACACAAGGAACACATAAAAAGCTTACTTACAGCAAGGGGGGCATCTGGCACCTCCAAAAGTTAATTTACACTTCCATTTAAGTCCAAAAAAAAGAGTTTAAACTGCCGAAAATCACCTAAGCGAGAGAAAAAATGGCTGCTGAACAAAACGAAAACGAGGCTTCAGACGTAACTCTGCTACAATGACTCGCAAGACTGAAATACATACTATGCGGAACGAACCACACTGATATTAACCACCATTTTGAAAACTACTACGCATGGCCGATGGAACGCAAATTGTAAGCTGGAACGCAAATAGCGCATGCGTATTGCGTTCTAACGGTCTGAGGCACTTGAAAGTTTATAAATACTGCCTACTTTCCAGAAAATTCTACATTTCTACTCAGGTGATGAAGGAGTGACTTCATAGTTAACTCCTGCTATTACTTGAGAAGATAATTGTTTCCTAATTTCCTACTTTACATTGTGCAAATTACAACTGAGAGGTAAGCTATAATATATTACATTTTATTATCAAGACAGGACAAAAAAAAAAAAAGTTTAAGTATGAAAATGTGATTTATGTATAGTGACATGTGACACGCACATTTATGTGTATAGCCCCTGCAACAAACTAATCTTAATCCAAACTAATTAAACAACTAATCCAAACTAATTAAACAACTATATTTCAATTACAGTAAAAAAAAAAAAATGAACTATTAAAATGTGATTGATGTATAGTGATATGTGACACGCACATTTATGTGTGTAGTCCCAAAAAATAAGTAATGTTAATTGAAAATAATTACAGAAGTATATTCAAATGGCATTAATTTATTGTAATTCAATATATAACCTAAAGATCAATCTTTCTCCTTCTTTTTTACTATTCAAACAGACTCTGCATCAACAGCGTCACTCAAGAATTTGCACCGTGCATTGTGACCCACAATTCCTTTTAAACAACTCCAAGAAAGAACAAGAGGTAAGATAGAAAAATACATTACATGCTGAAAAAGACCATGCTTTGCTAAATCAAAAAGAAGAAATATACAATTAACCATTTCACTTTCTTTTTCAAACAGACACTACAAGAAGACCGGCAGATTAAGATTGCCAGGAGGGGACGCTCTGTCATTCGACACTTCAATCAAGTAAAGTATAACAAGTACAAAAAAGAAATGAACTATATATGTTTAATGGCCGCCAATATAAATTAATATTCTTCTTTAATGTTTAAGAACCTATAAGCCTTACAAAGAAGCCTAAATAAGCATACCAAAGGTGGTAGACACAAAACAGGATTGTACCAAAACTCACACAAACACATAGCAAACTAAATTAATATTCTTCTTTAATGTTTAAGAACCTATAAGCCTTACAAAGAAGCCTAAATAAGCATACCAAAAGTGGTAGACACAAAACAGGATTGTACCAAAACTCACACAAACACATAGCAAACTAAATTAATATTTTTCTTTAATGTTTAAGAACCTATAAGCCTTACAAAGAATCCCAAATAAGCATACCAAAAGTGGTAGACACAAAACAGGATTGTACTAAAACTCACACAAACACATAGCAAACTAAATTAATATTCTTCTTTAATGTTTAAGAACCTATAAGCCTTACAAAGAAGCCCAAATAAGCATACCAAAAGTGGTAGACACAAAACAGGATTGTACCAAAACTCACACAAACAGATAGCAAGTAAATTAATATTATTATTTACTGTTTACCAAGCTATAACACTTACAAACAAGTCTACATTTGTATACCAAAAGTGGTGGACACAAAACAGGATAATGCTAAAAACATTGCAATCATATCCAAAATAAGAACAACATTAATAATTACATTTAAAAAAAAATAATGGAATATACAAATACATTTAAATTATTTTTAAAAGGTTGCACAAAAAACAGCATAGCAGAAAAATTCACCACAACAGATACAATACACCAAAATAATGAATTGTTTGCTTTATTACAAATACATTCAAATCAAATAACATTTTCATTTTTCTTTTACAACAGATACTGCGTGAAGACAATCGGACGAGGACTTTCAACAGAGGACCACACCATCGGACGAGGACTTTCAACAGAGGACCACACCATCGGACGAGGACTTTCAACAGAGGACCAGACCATCGGACGAGGACTTTCAACAGAGGACCAACAAACATTCTGATTGAAATCACACTTCAACCAAGGTACAGTATAATAAGTAAAAAATTAGAAAACTAAATAAACATGTTTGATCTGCATCCGTGTCAACAGAAAAAAAAAAAAGAACAATCACTAACTATGTCCCTTATTCAATTGCAATTTGCCCAATTCAATACATGTCTAAATAACCACATCACTTTTTTTTTAAAGAAGTTTTTAGTTGGTAAACATCTATCCACAAACAAGGTTTTCACTAACTAAAAACTTCTTTCAAAAAAATATGTTATCTGCTTATTTACAGCACTATTGAATTGGCCAAATCGCAATTCAATGAGGGCCTATAACTTTTAACAAAATATAACTGACACATTTCTGATTTACCTCTTATTTGTCTATTATGGACAATAATGTTTAACAGTAATTCCAAATTTCAATATACCCAATTAAATTTAATTATTTTCGTTTACAGATTAACATGGCTACTAACGAGAGCAAACAAGAGAAGAAAAGACGTCAAACTAGAGAAAGACAAGAGAGATGACGCAAAAGACTTGCAAGCAAAAGACTATCAGCTGCAAAAATTAAAGATACGCCCAAAAAAAACTACCAAGCAAATAAAGCATTTACAACCTGTTCCTCAAACATCAGATGACATTTTACCAGAAAAAAATAAAAGAGATACCAAGAAAAGCCACGAAAAAACAAAGCATTTAGAACCTGTTGTTGAAACATTACATGACATTTCACCTGATGAATATGAAAGTCAAACTGCTATATGCTTTGCAAATTGTCCTTTACTCAAGTCTTTAGCAGTAGAGGTTCATAGTTGTGGGGACATGACTACTCAATGTCAGTTTTGTGAGGCTTATTATTTTAAACAGGAGAGACCCAGAGATGGCCAATTCACTAGTTGCTGTCAAAAAGGCAAGTTCAAACTTCCACAAAGAAAATCATTTCCAATCTATTTACAAAACATTAGGACTGAACCTACTTTTCCAAACTACACAAATTTTAAGACAAACATAAGATCCTACAATAGTGCAATATCCTTTGCATCTATGGGGGCAACATTAGCTGCTAATGTACCAGGACATGGTCCTTACTGTTTTAAAGTCCAAGGACAAATTTATCATCGGACTTCTCATTTACATCCAGAGGAAGGAGAGCAAAGAAAATTCGCTCAACTATATGTCCTAGATACAATGGAAGCTGTTGACCAACGTATGCAGATGAAAGAAAAAAAAATGTACTTCTTGGACAAAGTGTTTCCCAGAGACCAGATTTAGTAGCCAGAGTTTTTAAGATTAAATTAAATTAAATTAATTAATATGTGACATCAATATCAGTCAGTTATTTGGCAAATTTCTTGCTTATGTATATACCATTGAATTTCAAAAAAAGAGGACTTCCACATGCACATCTTTTGATAATACTTCAAGAAAAAGATAAATTAGATACTTCTGACAAAGTGGATGCAGTCATTGTTGCTGAACTACCAGATCCAGAACTATATGGTAGACTATATGAGATTGTTACTCATCACATGATTCATGGACCCTGTGGTGAGCTTAATTCACAATCACCATGTATGGAAAATAATAAATGTTCCAAAGAATTTCCAAAAGATTATAGAGACAAAACCTATGCCAATTGTGATGTCTATCCACTTTTTAAAAGAAGAGAAGGAGATAGTGCCATTATTTGTGTAAAAAAAGTTGATAATATATATATGTAGTACCCTACAATCCACATTTACTCATGAAGTACAATGCCCACATCAACGTAGAAGCGTGCACTTCCATCAAATCCATTAAATATGCCTAGAAATATATTTACAAAGGCTATGATGCAGCTACTGTAGTCGTCAAAAGTGCAGACAACCCTGAAAGTAGTGAGTTAGTACATGATGAACTTGCATCTCATGTAGGTGCTCGCTCTGTCAGTGCGCCAGAAGCTATGTGGTGGCTTTTAAAATTTGAAATGCATGATAGATCACATGCAGTATATAGATTAGCAGTACATTTGCCACAAAGACATTTAGTGTATTTCCATGCTGGAAATGAAATGAATGCATTGGCCCTAAGTGAAGATCGTCACACTACACTAACTGCATGGTTTGAATTAAATTCCACAAATTCACAAGCAACACAATTCTTATATATTGAAATTCCATATCACTATGTTTTTGTGAATGGATTATGGAGACCAAGAAAAAGCAGAGGCAATAAAATAATCCCAAGAATTACACAGTCAGTCCAAGAGATGTTGAACGTTTTTGCTTACGGATATTACTTTGTTCCTGGAGCACAAAGTTTTGAACACTTAAGAACTCTTAATGACATTGTATATGAATCCTTCCATTTAGCTGCAAGACATAGAAACTTACTAGCTGATGATACAGAATGGGAAAGATGTTTAGAAGAAGCAGCACAATGTCAAATGCCACGGCAGATGAGAGAACAATTTGCATTTATTTGTATCTTCTCAAATGCTCCAAATGCATTAGCTTTGTGGGAGACTTTTAAAAGTAATATGGCTGAAGACTTTATGCGACGATACAATGAACCCATTGCACACTTAAAAGCGTTAATGGAAATCCAAGAAGTATTTTTAACTCATGGATTAAGTTGTGCAAGTTTTAATTTGCCTGATCCAGGTCTTATAGATGACATAAACTTTGAAGACTATGACATTCAACTACAAGCAGAAAGAACAGAAGAAAGACTTGCAACTTTAAATACCTTACAATTGCAAGCATTTAATGCCATTAAAAATGCAATAGATGATGACATCGTGACAGAGCGTTATTTCTATTTTGATGGACCTGGCGGATCAGGAAAAACCTATCTATATAATTTATTAATGAGTTTGGTACGAGCACAAGGTCAAATAGCAATGGCGTTTGCCACACTGAAATTGCTGCACTTTTGTTAGAAGGTGGAAGAACTGTACATAGTGGATTTCAACTGACAGTGCCTATTTTAGAAACTTCTGTGTCAGATATTCGCATGACATCATTACAAGCAAAGAAATTGAACAAATGTAAATTAATTATAATAGGTGAGGCCACAATGATGTCATGCTATGCCCTCCAATGTATTGACCGTTTGCTTTGTGAAGTCATGGATAATACTTTTCCATTTGGTGGAAAGGTAATGTTGTTAGGTGGCGATTTTAGACAAACATGGAAATCGAACTGACATTATCGAAACCTGTATAAAGTCAAGCACACTATGGAAACATTTTACCCATCTTCAACTGCAACAAAATATGAGATCAGAAGGCCAAACTGATTTCATTGATTGGCTTATTAAAATTGGAGAAGGCAGAACAGAAAAAATACATTTACCTGACGACACTGTAGAGATCCCACCTCATATGATTTGTCCCCAAGATATTATATCGGCTATATTTGAAGGTATATATATTTTAGAGTCCTACATTGCACAATATCAGTGCTACAGGGTTACTTGCTATTCCTTACATCTGCCCTTGTTTTACTCCCTTTATTAGTGTTTTTAATATCCCTTGCTTTTAAAGACGTCGCTGTCATGTATTTAATAAAATTTATTTAGTTCATATTTATCCCGCCATTTTGTACACTGTATATTTGAAGGTAGCAGAAATAACCAGGAATATTCGGAGCTTGCCAACCAAGTCATACTAACGTGTAAAAATAAGGATGCATTAATCCTCAATAATGAAATCTTTAAAAAAATTAATGCACCACAAAGAAATTATCACAGTGCTTATTCTGTACTTGCTGATGACAAAGAAAGTTAGGCTAACTTTTCTACTGAATTCATAAACTCACTAACTCCTTCTGGAATGCCACCACATATTTTGCAGATAAAGAAAGGTGCAATTATCATGTTACTGCAAAATATGAACCCCAAAAAAGGCCTATGCAATGGGACAAGATGAATTGTTCAACAATTAAAGGACCATTTTATAGATGCTGAAATTTTAACTGGTACCCATAAAGGAGAGAAAGTTTTCATACCAAAAATAGATTTAGCACCAAGTGAAAGTAGTCTCCCTTTTATAATTGAAAGAAGACAATTTCCATTATTATGGCATTTGCCATGACCATTAATAAATCACAAGGTCAAACGTTCAAATCTGTGGGTATTTTCTTGGAATAACCAGTATTTGCACATGGTCAGTTCATGGGGTCAGTAAGGAATTAATTTAATTGGGTACGTTTTAAGGAGAGTTTTTACTGTTTGCCTTCCTCTGCATTCAATGTATATTGAAGTTAACAATTATTCTGATAGACATTGCATGTTAATACATTAGTTTAATTATTAGTTTAAAGTTCAACTGTTTTTACATTCAAATGTTAATACTTTTAATACAAAATGCTTTAAGAGTTATTGTTCACCAAGATAACATTTTACAAAAATACACATGTTTAATATCACAATACTTACAAGTAGAGATGTCGCGAATAGTTTGCCAGTGGACTGTTCCCGGCGAACATAGCATGTTCGCGTTCGCGGCGAACTGCGAACATATGCGATATTCGACCCGCCCCCTATACTTTATCATTGAGCAAACTTTGACCCTGCAACTCACAGTCAGCAGACACATTCCAGCCAATCAACATCATACCCTGCCTTCCAGACCCTTCTAACTCATGGACAGCAGCCATTTTGGAATCATAACTAACTTGCAGTCTTACTGAGAGGAGGCTGAGTGTAGGTGATACTGCATCAATAGGGAAAACCATAGCTAGGCTACTGTACACAGTGTGCAATACAGTCCTGAAGGACTCTTTTGATCTCTGCTGCAAGGACACCCCTCTGTCTCTTCCCCCTCTTATCATCATCCTCCCCTCACCTTAGCACCCAACCCTAACACCCCTCACACTTATCCATAACACCCATCAACCTAACACCTAACCCTAACACCCCTCACACTTATCCCTAAGACCTAACACCCCTCACACTTATTCCTAACATGCCTCACCCTAACACCCCTTACACTTATCCTTAACACCCCTCACCCTAACACCTAACCCTAACACCCCTCACACTTATCCCTAACACCCCTTACCCTAACCCTAACACCCCTCACACTTATCCCTAACACCTAACCCTAACATCCCTCACCCTAACACCTAACCCTAACATCCCTAACACCCCTCACCCTAACACCTAACCCTAACACCCCTCACACTTATCCCTAACACCCCTCACCCTAACCCTAACACCCCTCACACTTATCCCTAACACCTAGCCCTAACATCCCTCACCCTAATACCTAACCCTAACACCCCTTACACTTATCCCTAACACCCCTCACCCTAACACCTAACCCTAACACCCCTCACACTTATCCCTAACACCCCTCACCCTAACCCTAACACCCCTCACACTTATCCCTAACAGCCCTTACCCTAACACCTAACCCTAACACCCCTCACCCTAACACCTAACCCTAATACCCCCTTACACTTATCCCTAACAGCCCTTACCCTAACACCTAACCCTAACATCCCTTACCCTAACACCCATCACACTTATCCCTAACACCCCTTACCCTAACCCTAACACCCCTCACACTTATCCATAACACCCATCAACCTAACCCGAACACCCCTCACACTTATCCATAACACCAATCAACCTAACACCAAACCCTAACATTCTCACACTTATCCCTAAGACCTAACACCCCTCACACTTATTCCTAACATGCCTCCCCCTAACACCCCTTACACTTATCCCTAACACCCCTCACCCTAACACCCCTCACACTTAGCCCTAACACCCCTCACCCTAACACCTAATCCCCTCACCCTTATCCCTAACACCCCTTACCCTAACACCCCTCACACTTATCCTTGTGTCTCTTCCCCTCCTTATCATCAAGGGAGGGGGGGGGGGGTGATGAGGGAGGGCGGAAGAGACACAGGGGAGCATGATGAGGGAGGGGGGAAACAGACACAGGGGAGGATGATGAGGGAGGGGGTACAGAGATACAGGGGATGGTGATGAGGAAGGGGTAAACTGACACAGGGCAGGATGATGAGGTAGGTGGGGAAGAGACACAGGGGAAGATGATGAGGGAGGGGGAAAAGAGACACAGGGGAGGATGATGAGGGAGGGGGAAAGAGACACAGGGGAGGATGATGAGGGAGGTGGGAGGATGATGAGGGAGGGAGGATGAGACACAGGGGAGGGTGATGAGGAAGGGGGAAAGAGACACAGGGGAGGATGATGAGGGAGGGGGGGAAGAGACACAGGAGAAGATGATGATGGAGGGGGGAAGAGACACAGGGGAGGATGATGAGGGAGGGGGTAAAGAGATACAGGGGAGCATAATGAGGGAGGTGGGAGGATGATGAGGGAGGGGGGATAAGACACAGGGGAGGGTGATGAGGAAGGGAAGAAAGAGACACAGGGGAGGAAGATGAGGGAGGGGGTAAAGAGATACAGGGGAGGATGATGATGGAGGGGGATGTTAGGTTATTTATGCCCTTTATGGATTAAAACCAGACTCTGTAACTATGTAATTTTCCGTGGGAGTTTTGACATGGATCCCCCTCCGGCATGCCACAGTCCAGGTGTTAGTCCCCTTAAAACAACTTTTCCATCACTATTGTGGCCAGAAAGAGTCCCTGCCCATTGAAGTCTATGGCGGTTCGCCGGGTTGTGAACATTTGCGGCGGTTCGCGTTCGCGGTTTGCAAACCGAAAATGTTATGTTCGCGACATCACTACTTACAAGTGTTAAATATGTATATTAATAACTAAACAACTTTACAAACATACACATTGCCGTCATTTTTTAACGGGCAAGTCGCTAGTATATATATAGTTGTCAGCATGCGGGTTGTTGCTAACGCTTTGTGAGCCCGCCGCAACTGCAACCGTCGCGAAGCAAGGAGCGCTCCTTTGCTTATCCCTATGACCGCTTACGACTTTCCTCCCACAAATGTGGACCCTCGTAAAAAAAGAGATTACCCACAGCAAGGGGGGACACCCAGGACGTCTGGAAGTCACCTTACACCTCGATTTCACTAACATTTCCAAAGTTTACACACTCGAAAATCCCCACTCGCAAAACTGAACCAACACTCAAGAAAACTTCATGCAGCACGTAACACACATTATGCGGGACGTACCACACACAAAATCGCCACCATTTGACATGCAACAACTAACTGCTATGCGGAATATGTCGGCTGGAACCCAAATAGCGCATGTTTCTACTTCAGCTCCAAGTCTATAAATACTGCACACTTTCCAGAAATTTCTACATTTCTCCTCATGTGATGAACAGTGTGACTGGACATTTCACTGGCGGCGTTACTTCTGAAGCAACTTCATTATCACTTTAGAAGTTTACAATCTTAAAATTACAACAAATAGGTAAGCTATAATACATTTAATTAATTAATAGATCCATCAAAAAAAAAAGTTTGATTTCAAATATTGCCAACAACAACCGTATTCATGTATAGTAAGATTTCAAACACACATATATGTATGTGACCTAAAATAATCTAAAAAAAAATAAAATAACAGATTTTACTCATATCTATTTAAAAAAAAAATTGTCTTTTAACAAAAAAATATAGACACATATATATTTATGCTGCATTTCAATATTTCACTTTTTCACATTCCCAACAGACTCTGCCTCAACAGCGTCACTGAATCATTTGCAGAGCTGCGCGGTCTCACACGGACTGTCAAATCTGAAGAATTTTACACATGACCAAGGAAGAACAACAGGTAATATACAAAAATACATTTGCTTCACAAAAATAATATGCTGTTAATAAAAAATAAAAAAAATTAAACAAAAGAAACATTCTCTATTTCAACAGACACTGCCTGAAGACACAGGAAGATTGTCAGCAGGGGATTCTCTGTCATTTATACACAACTAATAATTCAACAAAGGTATAGTATAACAAGTACAAAAAAAGAAACACCTATCCTGTTTGCTGTGCGCCAAAGTCAAAATGAAAAACTAAAATAAATCATAAGCCCCTACTACCAATAATGGTGCACACAAAACAGGATACTCCAACAAATGTTGTTAACACATATAAAATGGAACAATGAATCCTGTTCTGTCTGCAACAACCTCTAAACCCAAACCATAACCTAAAATTCAATATATAACCTAAAGATCAATCTTTCTCCTTCTTTTTTACTATTCAAACAGACTCTGCATCAACAGCGTCACTCAAGAATTTGCACCGTGCATTGTGACCCACAATTCCTTTTAAACAACTCCAAGAAAGAACAAGAGGTAAGATAGAAAAATACATTACATGCTGAAAAAGACCATGCTTTGCTAAATCAAAAAGAAGAAATATACAATTAACCATTTCACTTTCTTTTTCAAACAGACACTACAAGAAGACCGGCAGATTAAGATTGCCAGGAGGGGACGCTCTGTCATTCGACACTTCAATCAAGTAAAGTATAACAAGTACAAAAAAGAAATGAACTATATATGTTTAATGGCCGCCAATATAAATTAATATTCTTCTTTAATGTTTAAGAACCTATAAGCCTTACAAAGAAGCCTAAATAAGCATACCAAAGGTGGTAGACACAAAACAGGATTGTACCAAAACTCACACAAACACATAGCAAACTAAATTAATATTCTTCTTTAATGTTTAAGAACCTATAAGCCTTACAAAGAAGCCTAAATAAGCATACCAAAAGTGGTAGACACAAAACAGGATTGTACCAAAACTCACACAAACACATAGCAAACTAAATTAATATTTTTCTTTAATGTTTAAGAACCTATAAGCCTTACAAAGAAGCCCAAATAAGCATACCAAAAGTGGTAGACACAAAACAGGATTGTACTAAAACTCACACAAACACATAGCAAACTAAATTAATATTCTTCTTTAATGTTTAAGAACCTATAAGCCTTACAAAGAAGCCCAAATAAGCATACCAAAAGTGGTAGACACAAAACAGGATTGTACCAAAACTCACACAAACAGATAGCAAGTAAATTAATATTATTATTTACTGTTTACCAAGCTATAACACTTACAAACAAGTCTACATTTGTATACCAAAAGTGGTGGACACAAAACAGGATAATGCTAAAAACATTGCAATCATATCCAAAATAAGAACAACATTAATAATTACATTTTAAAAAAAATAATGGAATATACAAATACATTTAAATTATTTTGAAAAGGTTGCACAAAAAACAGCATAGCAGAAAAATTCACCACAACAGATACAATACACCAAAATAATGAATTGTTTGCTTTATTACAAATACATTCAAATCAAATAACATTTTCATTTTTCTTTTACAACAGATACTGCGTGAAGACAATCGGACGAGGACTTTCAACAGAGGACCACACCATCGGACGAGGACTTTCAACAGAGGACCACACCATCGGACGAGGACTTTCAACAGAGGACCACACCATCGGACGAGGACTTTCAACAGAGGACCAGACCATCGGACGAGGACTTTCAACAGAGGACCAACAAACATTCTGATTGAAATCACACTTCAACCAAGGTACAGTATAATAAGTAAAAAATTAGAAAACTAAATAAACATGTTTGATCTGCATCCGTGTCAACAGAAAAAAAAAAAAGAACAATCACTAACTATGTCCCTTATTCAATTGCAATTTGCCCAATTCAATACATGTCTAAATAACCACATCACTTTTTTTTTAAAGAAGTTTTTAGTTGGTAAACATCTATCCACAAACAAGGTTTTCACTAACTAAAAACTTCTTTCAAAAAAATATGTTATCTGCTTATTTACAGCACTATTGAATTGGCCAAATCGCAATTCAATGAGGGCCTATAACTTTTAACAAAATATAACTGACACATTTCTGATTTACCTCTTATTTGTCTATTATGGACAATAATGTTTAACAGTAATTCCAAATTTCAATATACCCAATTAAATTTAATTATTTTCGTTTACAGATTAACATGGCTACTAACGAGAGCAAACAAGAGAAGAAAAGACGTCAAACTAGAGAAAGACAAGAGAGATGACGCAAAAGACTTGCAAGCAAAAGACTATCAGCTGCAAAAATTAAAGATACGCCCAAAAAAAACTACCAAGCAAATAAAGCATTTACAACCTGTTCCTCAAACATCAGATGACATTTTACCAGAAAAAATAAAAGAGATACCAAGAAAAGCCACGAAAAAACAAAGCATTTAGAACCTGTTGTTGAAACATTACATGACATTTCACCTGATGAATATGAAAGTCAAACTGCTATATGCTTTGCAAATTGTCCTTTACTCAAGTCTTTAGCAGTAGAGGTTCATAGTTGTGGGGACATGACTACTCAATGTCAGTTTTGTGAGGCTTATTATTTTAAACAGGAGAGACCCAGAGATGGCCAATTCACTAGTTGCTGTCAAAAAGGCAAGTTCAAACTTCCACAAAGAAAATAATTTCCAATCTATTTACAAAACATTAGGACTGAACCTACTTTTCCAAACTACACAAATTTTAAGACAAACATAAGATCCTACAATAGTGCAATATCCTTTGCATCTATGGGGGCAACATTAGCTGCTAATGTAAAGTCCAAGGACAAATTTATCATCGGACTTCTCATTTACATCCAGAGGAAGGAGAGCAAAGAAAATTCGCTCAACTATATGTCCTAGATACAATGGAAGCTGTTGACCAACGTATGCAGATGAAAGAAAAAAAAATGTACTTCTTGGACAAAGTGTTTCCCATAGACCAGATTTAGTAGCCAGAGTTTTTAAGATTAAATTAAATTAAATTAATTAATATGTGACATCAATATCAGTCAGTTATTTGGCAAATTTCTTGCTTATGTATATACCAGCTTTGTGGGAGACTTTTAAAAGTAATATGGCTGAAGACTTTATGCGACGATACAATTGAACCCATTGCACACTTAAAAGCGTTAATGGAAATCCAAGAAGTATTTTTAACTCATGGATTAAGTTGTGCAAGTTTTAATTTGCCTGATCCAGGTCTTATAGATGACATAAACTTTGAAGACTATGACATTCAACTACAAGCAGAAAGAACAGAAGAAAGACTTGCAACTTTAAATACCTTACAATTGCAAGCATTTAATGCCATTAAAAATGCAATAGATGATGACATCGTGACAGAGCGTTATTTCTATTTTGATGGACCTGGCGGATCAGGAAAAACCTATCTATATAATTTATTAATGAGTTTGGTACGAGCACAAGGTCAAATAGCAATGGAGTTTGCCCCTACTGAAATTGCTGCACTTTTGTTAGAAGGTGGAAGAACTGTACATAGTGGATTTCAACTGACAGTGCCTATTTTAGAAACTTCTGTGTCAGATATTCGCATGACATCATTACAAGCAAAGAAATTGAACAAATGTAAATTAATTATAATAGGTGAGGCCACAATGATGTCATGCTATGCCCTCCAATGTATTGACCGTTTGCTTTGTGAAGTCATGGATAATACTTTTCCATTTGGTGGAAAGGTAATGTTGTTAGGTGGCGATTTTAGACAAACATGGAAATCGAACTGACATTATCGAAACCTGTATAAAGTCAAGCACACTATGGAAACATTTTACCCATCTTCAACTGCAACAAAATATGAGATCAGAAGGCCAAACTGATTTCATTGATTGGCTTATTAAAATTGGAGAAGGCAGAACAGAAAAAATACATTTACCTGACGACACTGTAGAGATCCCACCTCATATGATTTGTCCCCAAGATATTATATCGGCTATATTTGAAGGTAGCAGAAATAACCAGGAATATTCGGAGCTTGCCAACCAAGTCATACTAACGTGTAAAAATAAGGATGCATTAATCCTCAATAATGAAATCTTTAAAAAAATTAATGCACCACAAAGAAATTATCACAGTGCTTATTCTGTACTTGCTGATGACAAAGAAAGTTAGGCTAACTTTTCTACTGAATTCATTAACTCACTAACTCCTTCTGGAATGCCACCACATATTTTGCAGATAAAGAAAGGTGCAATTATCATGTTACTGCAAAATATGAACCCCAAAAAAGGCCTATGCAATGGGACAAGATGAATTGTTCAACAATTAAAGGACCATTTTATAGATGCTGAAATTTTAACTGGTACCCATAAAGGAGAGAAAGTTTTCATACCAAAAATAGATTTAGCACCAAGTGAAAGTAGTCTCCCTTTTATAATTGAAAGAAGACAATTTCCATTATTATGGCATTTGCCATGACCATTAATAAATCACAAGGTCAAACGTTCAAATCTGTGGGTATTTTCTTGGAATAACCAGTATTTGCACATGGTCAGTTCATGGGGTCAGTAAGGAATTAATTTAATTGGGTACGTTTTAAGGAGAGTTTTTACGGTTTGCCTTCCTCTGCATTCAATGTATATTGAAGTTAACAATTATTCTGATAGACATTGCATGTTAATACATTAGTTTAATTATTAGTTTAAAGTTCAACTGTTTTCACATTCAAATGTTAATACTTTTAATACAAAATGCTTTAAGAGTTATTGTTCACCAAGATAACATTTTACAAAAATACACATGTTTAATATCACAATACTTACAAGTAGAGATGTCGCGAATAGTTTGCCAGTGGACTGTTCCCGGCGAACATAGCATGTTCGCGTTCGCGGCGAACTGCGAACATATGCGATATTCGACCCGCCCCCTATACTTTATCATTGAGCAAACTTTGACCCTGCAACTCACAGTCAGCAGACACATTCCAGCCAATCAACATCATACCCTGCCTTCCAGACCCTTCTAACTCATGGACAGCAGCCATTTTGGAATCATAACTAACTTGCAGTCTTACTGAGAGGAGGCTGAGTGTAGGTGATACTGCATCAATAGGGAAAACCATAGCTAGGCTACTGTACACAGTGTGCAATACAGTCCTGAAGGACTCTTTTGATCTCTGCTGCAAGGACACCCCTCTGTCTCTTCCCCCTCTTATCATCATCCTCCCCTCACCTTAGCACCCAACCCTAACACCCCTCACACTTATCCATAAGACCTAACACCCCTCACACTTATTCCTAATATGCCTCACCCTAACACCCCTTACACTTATCCTTAACACCCCTCACCCTAACACCTAACCCTAACACCCCTCACACTTATCCCTAACACCCCTTACCCTAACCCTAACACCCCTCACACTTATCCCTAACACCTAACCCTAACATCCCTCACCCTAACACCTAACCCTAACATCCCTAACACCCCTCACCCTAACACCTAACCCTAACACCCCTCACACTTATCCCTAACACCCCTCACCCTAACCCTAACACCCCTCACACTTATCCCTAACACCTAGCCCTAACATCCCTCACCCTAATACCTAACCCTAACACCCCTTACACTTATCCCTAACACCCCTCACCCTAACACCTAACCCTAACACCCCTCACACTTATCCCTAACACCCCTCACCCTAACCCCCCTCACACTTATCCCTAACAGCCCTTACCCTAACACCTAACCCTAACACCCCTCACCCTAACACCTAACCCTAATACCCCCTTACACTTATCCCTAACAGCCCTTACCCTAACACCTAACCCTAACATCCCTTACCCTGACACCCATCACACTTATCCCTAACACCCCTTACCCTAACCCTAACACCCCTCACACTTATCCATAACACCCATCAACCTAACCCGAACACCCCTCACACTTATCCATAACACCAATCAACCTAACACCAAACCCTAACATTCTCACACTTATCCCTAAGACCTAACACCCCTCACACTTATTCCTAACATGCCTCCCCCTAACACCCCTTACACTTATCCCTAACACCCCTCACCCTAACACCCCTCACACTTAGCCCTAACACCCCTCACCCTAACACCTAATCCCCGCACCCTTATCCCTAACACCCCTTACCCTAACACCCCTCACACTTATCTTTGTGTCTCTTCCCCTCCTTATCATCAAGGGAGGGGGGGGGTGATGAGGGAGGGCGGAAGAGACACAGGGGAGGATGATGAGGGAGGGGGGAAACAGACACAGGGGAGGATGATGAGGGAGGGGGTACAGAGATACAGGGGATGGTGATGAGGAAGGGGTAAACTGACACAGGGCAGGATGATGAGGTAGGTGGGGAAGAGACACAGGGGAAGATGATGAGGGAGGGGGAAAAGAGACACAGGGGAGGATGATGAGGGAGGGGGAAAGAGACACAGGGGAGGATGATGAGGGAGGTGGGAGGATGATGAGGGAGGGAGGATGAGACACAGGGGAGGGTGATGAGGAAGGGGGGAAAGAGACACAGGGGAGGATGATGAGGGAGGGGGGGAAGAGACACAGGAGAAGATGATGATGGAGGGGGGAAGAGACACAGGGGAGGATGATGAGGGAGGGGGTAAAGAGATACAGGGGAGCATAATGAGGGAGGTGGGAGGATGATGAGGGAGGGGGGATAAGACACAGGGGAGGGTGATGAGGAAGGGAAGAAAGAGACACAGGGGAGGAAGATGAGGGAGGGGGTAAAGAGATACAGGGGAGGATGATGATGGAGGGGGATGTTAGGTTATTTATGCCCTTTATGGATTAAAACCAGACTCTGTAACTATGTAATTTTCCGTGGGAGTTTTGACATGGATCCCCCTCCGGCATGCCACAGTCCAGGTGTTAGTCCCCTTAAAACAACTTTTCCATCACTATTGTGGCCAGAAAGAGTCCCTGCCCATTGAAGTCTATGGCGGTTCGCCGGGTTCGCCGGTTCGTGAACATTTGCGGCGGTTTGCGTTCGCGGTTTGCAAACCGAAAATGTTATGTTCGCGACATCACTACTTACAAGTGTTAAATATGTATATTAATAACTAAACAACTTTACAAACATACACATTGCCGTCATTTTTTAACGGGCAAGTCGCTAGTATATATATAGTTGTCAGCATGCGGGTTGTTGCTAACGCTTTGTGAGCCCGCCGCAACTGCAACCGTCGCGAAGCAAGGAGCGCTCCTTTGCTAACCCCTTTGACCGCTTACGACTTTCCTCCCACAAATGTGGACCCTCGTAAAAAAAGAGATTACCCACAGCAAGGGGGGACACCCAGGACGTCTGGAAGTCACCTTACACCTCGATTTCACTAACATTTCCAAAGTTTACACACTCGAAAATCCCCACTCGCAAAACTGAACCAACACTCAAGAAAACTTCATGCAGCACGTAACACACATTATGCGGGACGTACCACACACAAAATCGCCACCATTTGACATGCAACAACTAACTGCTATGCGGAATATGTCGGCTGGAACCCAAATAGCGCATGTTTCTACTTCAGCTCCAAGTCTATAAATACTGCACACTTTCCAGAAATTTCTACATTTCTCCTCATGTGATGAACAGTGTGACTGGACATTTCACTGGCGGCGTTACTTCTGAAGCAACTTCATTATCACTTTAGAAGTTTACAATCTTAAAATTACAACAAATAGGTAAGCTATAATACATTTAATAAATTAATAGATCCATCAAAAAAAAAAGTTTGATTTCAAATATTGCCAACAACAACCGTATTCAGGTATAGTAAGATTTCAAACACACATATATGTATGTGACCTAAAATAATCTAAAAAAAAAATAAAATAACAGATTTTACTCATATCTATTTAAAAAAAAAATTGTCTTTTAACAAAAAAATATAGACACATATATATTTATGCTGCATTTCAATATTTCACTTTTTCACATTCCCAACAGACTCTGCCTCAACAGCGTCACTGAATCATTTGCAGAGCTGCGCGGTCTCACACGGACTGTCAAATCTGAAGAATTTTACACATGACCAAGGAAGAACAACAGGTAATATACAAAAATACATTTGCTTCACAAAAATAATATGCTGTTAATAAAAAAAAAAAAAAATTAAACAAAAGAAACATTCTCTATTTCAACAGACACTGCCTGAAGACACAGGAAGATTGTCAGCAGGGGATTCTCTGTCATTTATACACAACTAATAATTCAACAAAGGTATAGTACAAAAAAAGAAACACCTATCCTGTTTGCTGTGCGCCAAAGTCAAAATGAAAAACTAAAATAAATCATAAGCCCCTACTACCAATAATGGTGCACACAAAACAGGATACTCCAACAAATGTTGTTAACACATATAAAATGGAACAATGAATCCTGTTTTGTCTGCAACAACCTCTAAACCCAAACCATAACCTAAACCTCAAATCCCAGAAGGGGCGTAACCAAAAACAGGATAGTACAACAAATATTGGTAACACAGACAAAATTGAAGAATAAATCCTGTTTTCTGTGCCCTAACCTATAAGCCTAAACCCACAACCTAAACCTCTAATGACAACAGTGGTGTACACAAAACAGGATACTACAACAAATATTGGTAACACTTACAAAATTGAACAATAAATCCTATTTTGTGTGCCCTAACCTTTAAGCCTAAATCCACAACCTAAACCTCTAATGACAACAGTGGTGTACACAAAACAGCATAGTACAACAAATATTGTTAACACATACAAAATCGAAGAATAAATCCTGTTTTGTGTGCCATAACCTATAAGCCTAAACTCACAACCTAAACCTCTAATGACAACAGTGGTGTACACAAAACAGGATAGAACAACATATTTTGTTAACACATACAAAATGCAAGAATAAATCCTGTTTTGTGTGCCCTAACCTATAAAAAATACAATTACAAAATATGTTTAATGTGCCCTAACCTATAAGGCCAACACCAGTAACTAAACATATCATGTTAACAATGTTGTACACAAATAGGATAGTACAACAAATATTGTTAACACAAACAAAATCGAAGAATAAATCCTGTTTTGTGTGCCCTAACCTATAAGCCTAAACCCACAACCTAAACCTCTAATCACAACAGTGGTGTACACAAAACGGCATAGTACAAGAAATATTGTTAATTCATACAAAATTAAAAAAATAAATTGTGTTTTGTGTGCCCTAACCTATAAGCCTAAACCCACAACCTAATCCTCTAATGTCAACAGTGCTGCACACAAAACAGAATACTACAACAAATTTTCTTAAAACATACCACATGCAACCATCTCTCCTCTTACATATGCACCACTCTCTAAGCCTAACCGCATAACCTAAACCTCGCTGAATACATACAAAATAAAAATATATATCCTGTTTTACATGCTCTTAGTAAAAAAAATGAATTACTTACATTTTAATGCAACATTTGCATCTCTCAGTCTCAACAGACACTGCCTGAAGACTCTCTGCATCGCTACAGAAATTTCCACACAACAGATTTCAAAGAAAGAGGTACAGTATTACACGTTAAGCAAAAAATAAAATACTGCAATTTACACATATCAAATAGAAGGACCTATCCATTTTTTTGTCTGACTTTGTGGAAACGTACTGCAACCTAACTAACAATATAAGTGTAACCGCATAACTGGAAAACCCTAATAACAACATTACCACATGCAAAACAGGATAGCAACAACCAAAAAAAAACTAATGCCAACAGTGTTGCACACAAAATAAAAAAAACATTATGTTAACATATGCACAATTTAAATATATATACACTTTTTTCTGCACAAACGTTTAAGCCCAACTTCATACCCTAAACACCTAATGACAAAAGTAGCGCACAAAATTTTAAATGAAACACATGGAGCCTCATTCAATTGCAATTTGCCCAATTGAATAGGGCTCTATATAAGCACAAAACATATTTTTTTAACATACATTTTTACTTACTCAACTTCTATCCAAAAGCAAGGTCTTCACTAACTAAAAACTTCTGTAAAAAAATATGCTCTGTGCTTATATAGAGCCCTATTCAATTGCCTAAATTGCAATTGAATGAGGCCCATGGAAAATAGAAGGAACTATCATCTTTCATGTGCCACTTTCACAAAATATACTGCAACCTGACTAAGGTCCTCATTTAATTGCCATGTGTCCAATTGAATAGGGCTCTATATAAGCACAGAGCATATTTTTTTTACAGAAGTTTTTAGTTAGTGAAGTCCGTGCTTTTGGATAGAAGTTCACTAACTAAAAACTTCTGTAAAAAATATGCTCTGTGCTTATATAGAGCCCTATTCAATTGGCCACATCGCAATTGAATGAGGCCGTATGAGTCTCATTTAATTGCAATTCACCCAATTGAATAGAGATTTATATAAGCACATAGCATATTTATTTTACAGAACTTTGTAGTTAATGAACTTCTATCCAAAACTAAGGTCTTCACTAGCTGAAAACTGAAAGAAAAAATGTATACTCACTGTTTTTATAGATCCTTCTCCAATTGCAAACATTGCTATTGAATGAGGCCCTACATTGCTAACTCCAACCTTATAAAGCTAACCTCATAATGAAAACAGTGCTGCACACAAAACAGGATAGTAGAAAAAGATAAATATGCAGTTAAAAAAAATTATTACAATAAGGAGATAAAATACTAATATTATATTTTTATATACAGATTAATATGGCAGATACTGACAAGAAACAGGAAAAGAAAAGACGTCAAACTAGAGAACGTCAAAAAACATGGGCAGACCATCAGACGCTGGAGCAGAAGTAAATTCGACGACAAAAAGAACGCGAAAGACTTGCAAGCAAAAGACTATCAGCTGACAAACTAAAATCCACCCCCAGGAAGGCAACTAAAAAACAAAAGCATTTAGAAAATGTTGCTGAACAATCAGATAAGATTTCTAATGATGATTTACAGAGTCATATTGATATATGTTCTCACAATTGTCCTTTACTTAAATCTTTAGCAGTAGAGGTTCATAATTGTGGTGATATGAATATTGTCTGTCAGTTTTGTGGGGCTTAGATGGTGACTGACACCTCTGATGCTTTGGAAGCTCTCTGTGGACCATGGCTTTTGCTGTGGGATGCAACTAAGAAAATTTCAGGGAAGACCAACTAGAGCAGCTGAACTTTATTTTGGGTTAATCAGAGGCACTTTAAATGATGGCAGGTGTATGCTGACTCCTATTTATTATACAGGGAGTGCAGAATTATTAGGCAAGTTGTATTTTTGAGGATTAATTTTATTATTGAACAACAACCATGTTCTCAATGAACCCAAAAAACTCATTAATATCAAAGCTGAATATTTTTGGAAGTAGTTTTTAGTTTGTTTTTAGTTTTAGCTATTTTAGGGGGATATCTGTGTGTGCAGGTGACTATTACTGTGCATAATTATTAGGCAATTTAACAAAAAACAAATATATACCCATTTCAATTATTTATTTTTACCAGTGAAACCAATATAACATCTCAACATTCACAAATATACATTTCTGACATTCAAAAACAAAACAAAAACAAATCAGTGACCAATATAGCCACCTTTCTTTGCAAGGACACTCAAAAGCCTGCCATCCATGGATTCTGTCAGTGTTTTGTTCTGTTCCCCATCAACATTGCGTGCAGCAGCAACCACAGCCTCCCAGACACTGTTCAGAGAGGTGTACTGTTTTCCCTCCTTGTAAATCTCACATTTGATGATGGACCACAGGTTCTCAATGGGGTTCAGATCAGGTAAACAAGGAGGCCATGTCATTAGATTTTCTTCTTTTATACCCTTTCTTGCCAGCCACGCTGTGGAGTACTTGGACGCGTGTGATGGAGCATTGTCCTGCATGAAAATCATGTTTTTCTTGAAGGATGCAGACTTCTTCCTGTACCACTGCTTGAAGAAGGTGTCTTCCAGGAACTGGCAGTAGGACTGGGAGTTGAGCTTGACTCCATCCTCAACCCGAAAAGGCCCCACAAGCTCATCTTTGATGATACCAGCCCAAACCAGTACTCCACCTCCACCTTGCTGGCGTCTGAGTCGGACTGGAGCTCTCTGCCCTTTACCAATCCAGCCACGGGCCCATCCATCTGGCCCACCAAGACTCACTCTCATTTCATCAGTCCATAAAACCTTAGAAAAATCAGTCTTGAGATATTTCTTGGCCCAGTCTTGACGTTTCAGCTTGTGTATCTTGTTCAGTGGTGGTCGTCTTTCAGCCTTTCTTACCTTGGCCATGTCTCTGAGTATTGCACACCTTGTGATTTTGGGCACTCCAGTGATGTTGCAGCTCTGAAATATGGCCAAACTGGTGGCAAGTGGCATCGTGGCAGCTGCACGCCTGACTTTTCTCAGTTCATGGGCAGTTATTTTGTGCCTTGGTTTTTCCACACGCTTCTTGCGACCCTGTTGACTATTTTGAATGAAACGCTTGATTGTTCGATGATCACGCTTCAGAAGCTTTGCAAGATATCTCACTATTTTTGACTTTTCTGAGCCTGTCAAGTCCTTCTTTTGACCCATTTTGCCAAAGGAAAGGAAGTTGCCTAATAATTATGCACACCTGATATAGGGTGTTGATGTCATCAAGACAACATGCATAAAGAGGATGATGTGGTCAAAATACTCATTTGCCTAATAATTCTGCACTCCCTGTAATGTTATTGCTTTATTCTGAACACAGCTACATCCCCAGTTATAAGAGGGTGTGCAGACTTATGTAACCACATTATTTTTCTTTTTTTTTTTCTTCCCTCCACCTAAAATATTTCAGTTTGTTTTTCAATTGAGTTGTACAGTTTATACGTCCCTTAGATTGTAAGTTTGCGAGTTTTCAATTGTGTGTCCGTGTCTTGGAAACAAGCACTATGTGCATTTGATTATATGCTCAAAAACAGGGCCCTCCATTCTTTATAAGGTGTTAAGTTTGTTTTTTGTCTTGTACAATACCACTGTACAGCGCTACGGAATATGTTGGCGCGATATAAATAAAGACAATAATAATAATAATAATTAAAGGTGGAAAAAGTTCTGAAATGATTTATCTTTGTCTATTTTTTTTACAGCACAGAAACCTGACATTTTAACAGGGGTGTGTAGACTTTTTATATCCACTGGATGGGTGCAACTTTAGCTGCTAATGTGCCAGGACATGGCCCTTACTGCTTTAAAGTACAAGGACAAATTTACCATCGTACTTCTCATTTACATTCAGAGGAAGGAGAGCAAAGAAAATTTGCTCAACTATATGTCCTAGATACAATGGAAGCTGTTGAGCAACGTATGCAGCTTCAAGAAATTAAAAAATGCTTACCCATTGTTTTTATAGAGCTTGATAAAATTATGGCTCAAAACCCATACTCTCAAGCGTATAAAAATTGGCAGAAGTAGAAAAGGAACAACAAATTCATGCAGAAATACATCAATTGCCAATCCCAAAGGTCAATATGCTGTTTAAAAGAGATCGCCATACTGATAAATGCTGTTATAACTTGCCAACATCAAATGAGGTTGCAATGGTCTTTCAAAATGACGAAGGGAGAACCACCATTTCAGAGGGATAATAGAATATATCCCAGAAATAAGGAGCACCCTTCATTAATATAAGTATCTTACGTACCAATTTGGATCCAATGACATATGCCTTTTTTTTTCCACATGGAGAAGCAGGTTGGCAACCCAAACTAACTCTTCACAGTTACCCAAATTCAAAAGTACATGGGAGAAATAATATTTCCATGCTTGAATTTAAAGTGGCTCAAATTGCAATTCGAGATGGATTCCATCCCATTTTATGTGGCGGAAAACTGACACAACAATGGATCATTGATTCGTATTTGCAAGTTGAGGCAAATAATTTAAACTTCATCAAATATCAACAAAATAAACTATGTGTAGAACAGTATTGTGGATTGATGGATTATGTCGCTGAGGTTGCTTCAACCAGAGAGCTGCCAGCTGGCAAAGCCATCATTTTACCATCTTCTTTCCAAGGATCTCCTCACAATATGAGAGAAAGATACAATGATGCCATGGCTATTGTAACTAAATTTGGAAAACCAGATTTATTTATTACAATTACATGTAATCCACAATGGCCAGAGATTACACACAAACTGCTTCCGATAGACCAGATTTAGTGGCAAGAGTCTTTAAAATCAAATTAACTGAATTAATACGCGACATAACCATAACTCCGTTATTTGGCAAATGTCTGGTATATGTTTATACCATTACATTTTAAAAAAGAGGCCTTCCACATGCACATATTCTTATAATCCTTCAAGAGAAAGATAAATTGGATACTGGTGACAAAGTGGATTCAGTAATTATTGCTGAACTACCAGATCCAGAAATACATGGTAGACTATATGAGATTATAACTCATCGTATGATTCATGGACCGTGTGGAGATATTAATCCACAGTCACCAGGTATGGAAAATAAGAAATGTACGAAAGAATTTCCAAAAGATTATAGAGACAAAATGTATGGTAATTGAGATGTCTATCCATTATATAGAAGAAGAGAAGGACAAATTGCTATTATTCGTGGCAAAAAGGTTGATAACAGATAAGTGGTACCATACAATCCACATTTACTTATGAAGTATAATGCACACATTAATGTGGAAGCTTGCGCTTCTATAAAATCTATTAAATATGTCTACAAATATATTTACAAAGGCTATGATGCAGCTACTGTAGTGGTCAAAAGTGCTGAAAATAATGAACAAAGTGAGTTAGTACATGATGAACTTGCATCTCATGTCGATGCTCGCTATGTAAGTGCGCCAGAAGCAATGTGGCGTCTTCTAAAAATTTTAATGCACAATCTCTCACATGCAGTATATCGATTAGCTGTACATTTGCCACAAAGACATTTAGTGTATTTCCATATTGGAAATGAAATAAATGCTTTGGCCCAAAGTGAGCATCGCCAAACTACATTAACTGCATGGTTTCAATTCAATTCTACTGACTTAGAGGCAAGGGAATTGTTATATATTGACATTCCATAACATTATGTTTTTGTTAATGGATTATAGCGAAAACGAAAAAGTTGTGGAAATAAAATAATCCCAAGAATTTACACTATAAATCCAAGAGACCTACTTCTAAATGTTCTTGGTGCACAAAGTTTTGAACAGTTTAGAACTGTTAATTACATAGTTTATGAATCATTTCATTTAGCTGCACGACACAGAAACGTCCTAGCTGATGATACAGAATGGGAAAGATGTCTAGAAGAAGCAGCACTATGTCAAATGCCACGGCAGATGAGGGAACAATTTGCATTCATTTGTATCTTCTCAAATGCTCCAAATGCAGTAGCTTTGTGGGACAAATTTAAAACAAATATGGCTGAAGACGTTTTGCAACTATACAATGAGCCTATTGCACAATTAAAAGCATTAATTGAAATCCAAGAGGTCTTTTTAACTCATGGATTAAGTTGTACAAGTTTTAATCTGCCAGATCCAGGTCTCATAGACGACTCAACAACAAAGAGAAAGAACAGAAGAAAGACTTGCAACTTTCAATACATTACAATTGCAAGCATTTAATGCAATCAAAAATGCCCTAGATGATGACATGCTCAAAGAGCGTTATTTCCATATGGATGGATCTGGCGGATCAGGAAAAAACATATCTATATAATTTATTGATGAGTTTTGTCCGAGCACAAGGTCAAATAGCGCTTTTGCAACCACTGGAATTGCCGCACTTTTGTTAGAAGGTGGAAGAACTGTGCATAGTGGATTTAAACTGCCAGTTTCTATTTTGGAAACATCAGTGTCGGATATTCAAATGACATCATTACAAGCAAAAAAAAAAATTAAAAAAGTAAATTAATTCTAATAGATGAAGCTACAATGATGTCATGCCATGCCCTACAATGTATTGACCGTTTATTACGTGAAGTCATGGATAATAATTTGCCATTTGGTGGAAAGGTGATGTTGTTAGGTGGAGATTTTAGACAAGCATTACCTGTCGTTGTACATGGAAATCGAACCGACATTGTCGAAACATGTATAAAGTCAAGTACACTATGGAAACTATTTACCCATCTTCAATTACAACAAAATATGAGATCAGGAGAAAATGAATTAAATGATTGGCTCATTAAAATTGGAGAATGAAAAACAGAGCCAATACAAAATTTACCCGATGACACTGTGCACATCGCAGCACATATGATTTGCAAACAGGATCTCATATCAGCTATATTCCAAACTACAATAAATTACGCAGAGCTTGCCAACAAAGTAATACTAACATGCAAAAATAAGGATGCATTACTCCTCAATAACGAAATATTAAAAAAAATAAATGCACCACAAAAAATGTGTCACAGTGCTGATTCTGTACTTGGTGATGACAAAGAAAGTCAGACGAACTTTATAACTGAATTCATTAACTCATTAACTCCCTCTGGAATGCCACCACATATTTTTGCAGCTAAATAAAGGTGTAATTGTCATGTTACTGCAAAATATGAACCCAAAAAAAGGACCAGATTAATTGTTCAAGAATTAAAGGACCATTTCATACATGCTGAAATTCTAACTGGTACCCATAAAGGAGAGAGAGTTTTCATACCAAGAATAGATTTGTACCAAGTGAGAGTAGCCTCCCTTTTGTACTTCAAAAGGAGACAATTTCCCATCATCTTGGCATTTGCCATGACCATTAATAAATCACAAGGACAAACTTTCAAACCTGTGGGTATCTTTTTAGAAGAACCAGTATTTGCACATGGCCAGCTGTATGTTGCATTCTCAAGGTGCAAGAATCCACAGGCTATTAAAGTTTACATTGAAAACAACGAAAGTCAAGGTGATTTATTAAATGATGGCCACATTTTTACTAAAAACATTGTCTACTATGAAGTACTATAACTTTAATTCCACAAAATATAACAATGCAAGACATGGCACAGAAGTAACAAAAAAAAATTAACCTTCAACGACAATTTCAGACTAAAATAATATAAAAATAAGAGTACAGTGGTTTAATTTCTAGGACCAACTTTTAAGTCACTCGGGGTCTTTTTAGAGGACCACTATTTCAATAAGAAACTCTATAAAATGGCAAAAAATATAGAGAACAGTGGTTATACTTCCAGGAAAAAATTAGATATCTCTGGGACTCTTTTACGAGGACTGCTATTTCACATAGGAAACTCTATGTGCCATTTTCAAAAAATACTTTAATTTCAAGAACAAATGTTCAACAACAAACAAAAAAAAATATATAGAGAACAGTGGTTTAATTTCCACAATGACATTTTAAGTCACTCAGACTCTTTTTAGAGCACCACTTTATTCCTAAGAAACTCTATAAAATGACAAAAAACATAGAGAACAGTGGTTACACCCTGCGGATGAACAATTTAAATGTATCATTCAATGCAAAATATTAATCCAGGGAGTAATCCGATCACCAGTTATTGGGGTTAGGAAGGAATTATTTTTTTCCCCCTTTGATACAATTGGCTAAGTTTAAAGTTTTTTTTTTTTACTGTTTGCCTTCCTATGGATTCAATATATGTTTAGTTTACCAGTTAACCAGTTGTTAATCTACAAGTTCCATGTTACAAAACATTATGTCAGGTTTACAATTCTCATTAATATAATGTTGACCTGTTCTTACATTAAAATGTTACTACTCTTATAAAAAGATCAGTTAACAGTTGGTCACCTACAAGTTACATGTTAAAAAAATAAACATGTTTTATATAATAATTGTATAAAATATATATATAATAAAATATATAATTGTCTTTATAGATAAGAAAAAGATTACAAGTCTCAACTACGCATATTACATGCAAAACAGCAATTCACAACATACATATTTAATTGCCTTCATTTTTTGACTGGCAAGTCGCTAGTATATACAGTATATATTTATGTGTATATATATATATGTGTGTATATATATATATGTATGTGTAATCTCTACTTACACATATCAGCCTGCCCCTTGTGCTAAAATTAAATAGGACATTACATATGGATATTACATATCAAAGGTAGCTAGCAAGTGGAGTTAAACGCTTGATTTATTTGGATCCTCGTTTTGTGTTATAAAGGCTAACGAAATGGTGCACAACTATGATAAATAAGCTGTAAAATATAACAATCATTATTTAACTCCACTTATAAACACATAATCCTCAGTATCAATATAACAATTTTAATTACTACAATTTTTTACTAGGCTAGATATCATTATTTTAAAAGCCTGACATTCTGCCTCATTGATATTTTCTATGGAAGATATATTGAATAAATATGTTTTGGGATTTCTTACCACAGTCTGACTAAGCAGGGTTGCTCCACATGACACTGCACTAGGCACATATAATGTTTCTTTTTATCCATAATTGCCAAAAGAAATGTTATTTAGTCTGGCGATGTTAGATTTAACAGAAATTTCCATTTCCCACAAATTAAGAGCATCAACAACTTTCTTTCCAACATCTTCATTCCCAGTACAAAAATACAATCTAATCAACCCTAGCCCGAATAGAAACAGGTTTACCCTTATTCAGCAAATTCATCAGCACAAAATTATATTTTTAAAGAAACCTGATCCAATGTTACTGGAAGAGCTATGGGAAGGAAGGGCTATGGGAAAGGGTCCTATGAAAAGGAAGGGCTATGAAAAAGAAGGGCTATGAAAAGGAAGGGCTAAAAAAAGGAAGGGCTATGGGAAGGACTTTTGGCCAGGAAGGGACACTAAGAACGAAAGTTGAGTTGGTGCTCAGGGCAGGAGTTGGTTGACAAATTTTAGCCGTGGAGGCAGTGACATTCTAGCTAATCTACACGGGGACACACAAACTAGTTTAGAATTTGCCTGTGGTACGGTTGTTCCCTGCTCCAGTGGTCAGTCAGTAACTGGATAGAAGAGAAGTGGATGTTACTTGTGTATTGAAATGTTGCAGATTTTCAGGGACAGGGTTTATGTATTTGGAGGCTGTTGCTGGCTTAATGTATGTGTAGGGTGCAAGGGGATGTTAGTATGCTTTTGCCCGTAGGACTTTGTGTAGTATTAAAGGCATATCTAAGTTTGCTGGATTATGGATGCATCTGATAGAGGAGAATTAGTAGTGTATGCAAACATTTTGTTGCATGAAAAAAATCCCAAAATAAACATTGAAACACTTACATTGAAGTCAGCAAAATATCTTGTAATTTCTGACAGTTGCAAACTAGGGTTATCACCCTCCAAACCCATGCTAAATTAGCATCAAATGTAAAATGATTTGCTTTGGCCAATCAGTTTAGCTTAAACATTTGATTTAAACCGGGGTTTCTTTTTTATGCTGCAAAGCCAACTGGGGTATGTAGTGTATCACTCTTAAGTGCTATGTATTGCTGCTGACATATAGACAGGAAGCTGCAAGGAGATCGGCTGAGCAAGCAACAGCAGGTAAATAATGGGTTAATATTGCTCCCCTAATGCTGCATGCTGATTGGGGGGGGGGGGGGGCAGGAGCCTGTGTAGACACCCCCTGGGGGTGTCAACATAATCATTAAAGGGATTTTTAGATATTAATAAAAAGAAAATGTTTTATGAGATGTGCTGCATACTAATAAGCTGCTTTTTGCCTAAAGATTGCAGAAATTAATCCATGAGACTTGGATATGTTTTCGGCCAATTCTAAAGGGCTCTATATAAGCACAGAGCATATTTTTTTTACAGAAGTTTTAAGTTAGTGAATACCTTGCTTTTAGATAGAAGTTCACTAACTAAAAACTTCTGTAAAAAAATATGCTGTGTGCTTATATAGAGCCCTTTAGAATTTGCTGAATCGCAATTTAATAAAGCTGATAATGTTTACACACAAATTAACACTTTACATACGCTACATACAAATGAACACTTTTTATA
This sequence comes from Discoglossus pictus, assembly GCA_027410445.1. Taxonomy (NCBI): domain Eukaryota; kingdom Metazoa; phylum Chordata; class Amphibia; order Anura; family Alytidae; genus Discoglossus; species Discoglossus pictus. Next base: position 376,669,075 of record CM050165.1, read on the forward strand.
GACTGCAAACTTGGCCTGAAGAACAGATTCTAACCTAAACAACTCCTACTGTATTGTATTTGTATTTAACACCTACTGTATATACGCTTACCATTGTTCATGAAAACACTATTATTATTTGTATCCTTTACTTTTTTACAGTACCAACATATTCCATACAAAGAGCTTAAAATGTTGCATACATACAGCCTTATTAAATTGCGATTCAGCAAATTTAAAAGGGCTCTATTTAAGCACACAGCATATTTTTTTACGGAAGTTTTTAGATAGTGATCTTCTATCCAAAAGCAAGGCCTTCACTAACTAAAAACTTCTGTAAAAAAATATGCTATGTGCTTCAATAGAGCCCTTTTAAATTTGCTGAATCACAATTTAATAAGGCTGATAGTGTTTTTCCCCAAAGCACTGTGCCAGATTAAAATAATTATAATACAAAAAAAAAATTTAAATAATTATTTACAATAAAATTAATTATAATCCCATTTAGAATCTATATCCAGTTGTCCTGAATGCACTGTGTTTTATGTAGCCTTACAAGTTTTAGGTTTTATGCTGTCCTCACATTATACATGTGCAAAGCTCACCTTTAACTACTTCTTCCCCTCCTGCTTCTCATCAATCATTCTCCTTTACTCATTTTTCTTGCTTTCTTTTCTTTCTTGCTCTTTAGCCTCATTTCCTTCTATTTTACTTCCTTCTTACTCTTCTTGTATGGTGAAAACATTCAGTTCTAGGTGACTGCTGCCGCACTTTAAAATATTGTCATATTCAGAAGAACATCACTACATAACCAATTAATACCATTCTGCTGTAAATAAAGGCACCTAAGCAAGAGGCAGAGCTACCACTGGTGCAAGGCACAGAGACCCTAGGCCTCTGAGGGGCCCCTGCGGACCTCCCAAAGCCCCTGTGGACCTTCAATGGTTGCCCTGTGGCCCGGCGGGTCCTCTGTGGCCCCTGCGGCCCTCCAATGGCCCCTGCAGGCCCTTGGTGGCCCTCACGGGTCTTTTTTGGGCCCCAATGCGGTCCCCTGTGGCCCCTTTGGTCTTCTATAGCCCCCGCAGATCCCCTGTGGCCTCTTATGGCCCCAGGGCCCACCTGCAGGCCCTGTGGCCCCCGCAGCCCCCTGTGTCCCCCTCAGCCTCATGTGGCCCCTCATGTCTGCGGTCTTCCTCAACCTCCTGTGGCTCCCCACTGCCCGCTGTGGCCTCCCTTGGCTCCTTATGGCCACCCGCGGTCCTTGTGGGCCCCTGTGGCCACCAGTGGACCTCTGCGGCCTCTCTCTGCATTTTGTGACTGCCTTGTTCCTTGCGGGCCCCTGTGGCCCCCCGGGGACCTCTGTGACCCCGTCTGACCTCTGTGGCCCCCCTCGGCCAGGTAAATAATGTTATCTGGTATTTGTGGGTGGGGCCCTCTCCCAATGGTAGAACAATCTGGGTAGCGATAAGAACCATGGCCCTCCGGCTATAGAATGCCCTATTGGACAAGTGGAATAACGTGGCGAGGGGTAGCCAAGAAGTGCTGGGTGGTACCGGACATCTGGCCTGCTCAGAGGGCCAGATGAATCTTGCGCGAAAGCAAGGACTGCTTATACGACCGGGAACAGCAGCGATAGTGGATGAGGTCGCTAGTGAGCTGAAGGTGGGTCTCGGAGAGGAGTGACAAACTGCTGGTAAGCCCAGGATCAGCTGGGACTGCGGAGGAGGCTACTGGAGGGAGAGCGTATTAGACAAGAGGGCTAGTGTAGGACGTAGGAGAAGGAGTGTTGGCGGTGGTGCCTAGCGAAGGCTGATGTGGGGCTTGCGAGTATGATGAAGCATAGTGAAGGCAAGTGCGACTATGATAAATGGTGCACAACTATGATAAATAAGCTGTAAAATATAACAATCATTATTTAACTCCACTTATAAACACATAATCCTCAGTATCAATATAACAATTTTAATTACTACAATTTTTTACTAGGCTAGATATCATTATTTTAAAAGCCTGACATTCTGCCTCATTGATATTTTCTATGGAAGATATATTGAATAAATATGTTTTGGGATTTCTTACCACAGTCTGACTAAGCAGGGTTGCTCCACATGACACTGCACTAGGCACATATAATGTTTCTTTTTATCCATAATTGCCAAAAGAAATGTTATTTAGTCTGGCGATGTTAGATTTAACAGAAATTTCCATTTCCCACAAATTAAGAGCATCAACAACTTTCTTTCCAACATCTTCATTCCCAGTACAAAAATACAATCTAATCAACCCTAGCCCGAATAGAAACAGGTTTACCCTTATTCAGCAAATTCATCAGCACAAAATTATATTTTTAAAGAAACCTGATCCAATGTTACTGGAAGAGCTATGGGAAGGAAGGGCTATGGGAAAGGGTCCTATGAAAAGGAAGGGCTATGAAAAAGAAGGGCTATGAAAAGGAAGGGCTAAAAAAAGGAAGGGCTATGGGAAGGACTTTTGGCCAGGAAGGGACACTAAGAACGAAAGTTGAGTTGGTGCTCAGGGCAGGAGTTGGTTGACAAATTTTAGCCGTGGAGGCAGTGACATTCTAGCTAATCTACACGGGGACACACAAACTAGTTTAGAATTTGCCTGTGGTACGGTTGTTCCCTGCTCCAGTGGTCAGTCAGTAACTGGATAGAAGAGAAGTGGATGTTACTTGTGTATTGAAATGTTGCAGATTTTCAGGGACAGGGTTTATGTATTTGGAGGCTGTTGCTGGCTTAATGTATGTGTAGGGTGCAAGGGGATGTTAGTATGCTTTTGCCCGTAGGACTTTGTGTAGTATTAAAGGCATATCTAAGTTTGCTGGATTATGGATGCATCTGATAGAGGAGAATTAGTAGTGTATGCAAACATTTTGTTGCATGAAAAAAATCCCAAAATAAACATTGAAACACTTACATTGAAGTCAGCAAAATATCTTGTAATTTCTGACAGTTGCAAACTAGGGTTATCACCCTCCAAACCCATGCTAAATTAGCATCAAATGTAAAATGATTTGCTTTGGCCAATCAGTTTAGCTTAAACATTTGATTTAAACCGGGGTTTCTTTTTTATGCTGCAAAGCCAACTGGGGTATGTAGTGTATCACTCTTAAGTGCTATGTATTGCTGCTGACATATAGACAGGAAGCTGCAAGGAGATCGGCTGAGCAAGCAACAGCAGGTAAATAATGGGTTAATATTGCTCCCCTAATGCTGCATGCTGATTGGGGGGGGGGGGGGGCAGGAGCCTGTGTAGACACCCCCTGGGGGTGTCAACATAATCATTAAAGGGATTTTTAGATATTAATAAAAAGAAAATGTTTTATGAGATGTGCTGCATACTAATAAGCTGCTTTTTGCCTAAAGATTGCAGAAATTAATCCATGAGACTTGGATATGTTTTCGGCCAATTCTAAAGGGCTCTATATAAGCACAGAGCATATTTTTTTTACAGAAGTTTTAAGTTAGTGAATACCTTGCTTTTAGATAGAAGTTCACTAACTAAAAACTTCTGTAAAAAAATATGCTGTGTGCTTATATAGAGCCCTTTAGAATTTGCTGAATCGCAATTTAATAAAGCTGATAATGTTTACACACAAATTAACACTTTACATACGCTACATACAAATGAACACTTTTTATAGACTGCAAACTTGGCCTGAAGAACAGATTCTAACCTAAACAACTCCTACTGTATTGTATTTGTATTTAACACCTACTGTATATACGCTTACCATTGTTCATGAAAACACTATTATTATTTGTATCCTTTACTTTTTTACAGTACCAACATATTCCATACAAAGAGCTTAAAATGTTGCATACATACAGCCTTATTAAATTGCGATTCAGCAAATTTAAAAGGGCTCTATTTAAGCACACAGCATATTTTTTTACGGAAGTTTTTAGATAGTGATCTTCTATCCAAAAGCAAGGCCTTCACTAACTAAAAACTTCTGTAAAAAAATATGCTATGTGCTTCAATAGAGCCCTTTTAAATTTGCTGAATCACAATTTAATAAGGCTGATAGTGTTTTTCCCCAAAGCACTGTGCCAGATTAAAATAATTATAATACAAAAAAAAAATTTAAATAATTATTTACAATAAAATTAATTATAATCCCATTTAGAATCTATATCCAGTTGTCCTGAATGCACTGTGTTTTATGTAGCCTTACAAGTTTTAGGTTTTATGCTGTCCTCACATTATACATGTGCAAAGCTCACCTTTAACTACTTCTTCCCCTCCTGCTTCTCATCAATCATTCTCCTTTACTCATTTTTCTTGCTTTCTTTTCTTTCTTGCTCTTTAGCCTCATTTCCTTCTATTTTACTTCCTTCTTACTCTTCTTGTATGGTGAAAACATTCAGTTCTAGGTGACTGCTGCCGCACTTTAAAATATTGTCATATTCAGAAGAACATCACTACATAACCAATTAATACCATTCTGCTGTAAATAAAGGCACCTAAGCAAGAGGCAGAGCTACCACTGGTGCAAGGCACAGAGACCCTAGGCCTCTGAGGGGCCCCTGCGGACCTCCCAAAGCCCCTGTGGACCTTCAATGGTTGCCCTGTGGCCCGGCGGGTCCTCTGTGGCCCCTGCGGCCCTCCAATGGCCCCTGCAGGCCCTTGGTGGCCCTCACGGGTCTTTTTTGGGCCCCAATGCGGTCCCCTGTGGCCCCTTTGGTCTTCTATAGCCCCCGCAGATCCCCTGTGGCCTCTTATGGCCCCAGGGCCCACCTGCAGGCCCTGTGGCCCCCGCAGCCCCCTGTGTCCCCCTCAGCCTCATGTGGCCCCTCATGTCTGCGGTCTTCCTCAACCTCCTGTGGCTCCCCACTGCCCCCTGTGGCCTCCCTTGGCTCCTTATGGCCACCCGCGGTCCTTGTGGGCCCCTGTGGCCACCAGTGGACCTCTGCGGCCTCTCTCTGCATTTTGTGACTGCCTTGTTCCTTGCGGGCCCCTGTGGCCCCCCGGGGACCTCTGTGACCCCGTCTGACCTCTGTGGCCCCCCTCGGCCAGGTAAATAATGTTATCTGGTATTTGTGGGTGGGGCCCTCTCCCAATGGTAGAACAATCTGGGTAGCGATAAGAACCATGGCCCTCCGGCTATAGAATGCCCTATTGGACAAGTGGAATAACGTGGCGAGGGGTAGCCAAGAAGTGCTGGGTGGTACCGGACATCTGGCCTGCTCAGAGGGCCAGATGAATCTTGCGCGAAAGCAAGGACTGCTTATACGACCGGGAACAGCAGCGATAGTGGATGAGGTCGCTAGTGAGCTGAAGGTGGGTCTCGGAGAGGAGTGACAAACTGCTGGTAAGCCCAGGATCAGCTGGGACTGCGGAGGAGGCTACTGGAGGGAGAGCGTATTAGACAAGAGGGCTAGTGTAGGACGTAGGAGAAGGAGTGTTGGCGGTGGTGCCTAGCGAAGGCTGATGTGGGGCTTGCGAGTATGATGAAGCATAGTGAAGGCAAGTGCGACTATGAAAGCGTGATTGAGGTGGAGCCTAGCGAAGGCTGATGTGGCTTGCGAATGTGGTTGAGCCTAGGGAATGGGACTAGGAAAGCGTGATTGAGGCGGTGCCTAGCGAAGGCGAATATAGGATTTATGGAGGTATCGGAAGTGGTGCCCAGAGAGGGACGAGTAGAGAGTGTAAGGAGGGTAGACATTTAGTAGATATGGGCCAGAAACCACATGAATAAGTTGTAGGGAAGCCAAAGTGCTATCTTGGATGTGGACAAGGGCATAGACAAATAGGTTCAGGCCCAGATCTATAGTAGGGAAGCGTAAGGTAGTCAGGATAACTTACCTTGAGAGAAACCATCGCTCTCCAGCAATGAGAGTGTCCTCTCGGCCAAGAAAAGGAGCCAGAAACTGCACTGTATTTGGTGACAGAAGTGATGCCCGGAGAAGGCCGAAAATAATGGTGGCCACACAAAATATTGACACTTTAGGCCCAATTTGGACATTTCCACTTAGGGGTGTACTCACTTTTGTTGCCAACAGTTTAGACATTATTGGCTGTGTTTTGAGTTATTTTGAGGTGACAGCAAATTTACAGTTATACAGGCTGTACACTTACTACTTTACATTGTAGCAGAGTGTCATTTCTTCAGTGTGTGAGGGTATACTCACTTTTGGGAGATACTATATATATATATATATATATATATATATACGTATATATATATATATATATATATATATATATATATATATATATATATATATATATATTTATTATATAAATATATATATACAGTGTATATAAAAATCATTTCAGAACTTTTTCCACCTTTAATGTGACCTATAAACTGAACAACTCAATTGAAAAACAAACTGAAATCTTTTAGGTGGAGGGAAGATTTTTTTTTTTAAATAATGTGGTTGCATAAGTCTGCACACCCTCTTATAACTGGGGATGTAGCTGTGTTCAGAATTAAGCAATCACATTCCAAATCTTGTTAAATAGGAGTCAGCATACACCTGCCATCATTTAAAGTGCCTCTGATTAACCCCAAATAAAGTTCAGCTGCTCTAGTTGGTTTTTCCTGAAATTTTCTTAGTCGCATCCCACAGCAAAAGCCATGGTCCACAGGGAGCTTCCAAAGCATCAGAGGGAGCTCATTGTTAAAAGGTATCAGCCAGGAGAAGGGTACAAAATAATTTCCAAGGCATTAGATATACCATGGAACACAGTGAAGACAGTCATCATCAAGTGGAGAAACTATGTGTAATGATATAGAAATCACAAAGTTGTGGAGACCAGTAGCCAAGGTCAGCAATAATCCAGTTCCGCAAACTTGTAGGTGAAAACAGGAACAAGGTTTATTGAAGTGATCAGAAACCACACAATAATCTGGCAAGGATCAATAGACAGGAAGTGCCTTATATAGGCCAAGGACCAGACACAGCTGAAGAGACTTAGGTACTGATACAATTGCTAGCAGAGTCAAGCTTATAAGGTCTCAATGGAATTCACAACAGGCAGGCTGGCGCAGTGGTAGGGAAGAGGTATAGCAGCCTGGGGACCAGGGTTCAAAACCCAGCAGAGTCAATTCCTCACATTACCCCCGCCTCTATAGGTGCAGCCTCTGGATGCCCTATTACCTGGTTTAGCAGGGTACTGCACATGAAAAGACCGAAGGAGATCAGGTGCGTGAATATTGTCCACTGGTTCCCACGAACTCTCCTCCTCACCATAGCCTTTCCAGCGAACCAGATACTGAAGCTTGCCACGGAAGATCCTGGAGTCAAGAATTTTGTCCACTTCGTACTCATCCTCACCATCCACGAGGACTGGAGGTGGGGCAGGCAAGGCTCGGCCAGGGAAGGTGTTTTCATGAAAAGGTTTAAGCAGTGCAACGTGAAACACTGGATGTATTTTCATGGAATTCGGGAGTTGTAAACGGAAAGTGACAGCATTGATCTGAGCAATGATCTCAAAAGGTCCCATGAACCTTTGACCCAATTTATGAGAAGGAATCCGAAGCTTGAGATTCCTTGTTGACAGCCACACCTTGTCACCAACGTGATAGATTGGGGCCTCCTTTCTATGCCTATCAGCAGCTCTTTTGTAACATTCCTGAGCCTCCAAAAGAGTCTCTTTCAACAGTGCTTGGGAATCACGTAAGGCGGTTAGCCAGTCAGTGACAGCAGGAATGGAAGTAGTAATTGGGAGACTGACTAGAAAGGTCGGATGGTAACCATAGTTGGCAAAAAATGGGCTCAAAGAAGTGGAGCAGTGTTGGGCATTGTTATAGGCAAACTCCGCCGTGGGTAGAAAATCCAGCCAGTCATCCTGCAGGTAACTAATATAGCACCGCAAATATTGCTCCAAAGTCTGGTTGGTTCGCTCAGTCTGTCCATTACTTTGCGGATGAAAAGCTGATGACAGATTTACATTAATACCTAGATTAGAACAAACATGTTTCCAAAAACGAGATGTAAACTGTACTCCCCTGTCAGAAACAACTTCATCAGGCACTCCATGCAAGCGAAATATTTCCCGAATAACCAGGTCAGCCGTCTGTTTAGCTGAAGGGAGACCACGAGCTGGTATGAAATGACCCATCTTAGTTAACCTGTCCACAACAACAAGAATGGTAGTGTGTTCCTTAGAGGGAGGTAGTTCCACAATAAAGTCCATGGATATAGATCCCCAGGGACGATGAGGAATCGGAAGAGGCTGAAGCAAGCCAACAGGGGATGAGCGAGGAGTCTTATGTCTGGCACATACATCACAAGAGGACACATACTTCTTAACATCCTCATGATACTTCGGCCACCAAAAGGATCGGGCAAGTAGCTCTTGTGTCTTTCGGATTCCTGGATGACCTGCTGGTTTTGAGTCATGGTAGAGACGTAAAAGGTCCAGTCGCACTGACTCCGGAGCAAACAGACGTTGTTGAAAAATCCAAAACCCATTACGCATCGTCATATGGAGGTCACGAGGAGGATCACGAAGAACTGGGTCTTCAGCGTAGCCCTTTTTAATGCGAGACATCAGATCAGAAGGAAATGTAACTCCTATAAATATATCCTCTGGCAAGATGGTGGTCTTGGTTACGGTAGTATGGAGGGGGTCAGCTATTCTAGACAAGGCATCCGCCTTACCATTCTTGGAGCCAGGACGGTATGTAACCAAAAAATTAAACCTTGAGAAGAATAGGGACCAGCGTGCTTGTCTGGCTGACAGTCTCTTAGCTGATCGAATACATTCCAGATTTTTGTGATCTGTGAGGACAGTAATTGGATGGGTAGCTCCCTCCAAGAGATGTCTCCATTCGGTGAAGGCAGCTTTTATAGCCAATAGTTCTTTATTCCCTATGTCATAGTTTCTTTCTGCTGGCACCATCTGGCGGGAATAGAAGGCACACGGATGTAACAGCATCTTAGGTCCAGTCCTTTGAGACAGTATAGCACCAACAGCTGAATCAGAAGCATCAACTTCCACAATAAATGGTAATTCCGGCTGAGGATGTACCAGGACAGGGGCAGAGGTAAACAGAGTCTTCAATCGGGAAAATGCGGTATCCGCCTTATCGGACCACTGAAAAGGAGTCCCTTTACGTGTGAGTTCAGTGATCGGTGTAATAACGGCAGAGAAATTCTTAATGAAACGCCTGTAAAAATTGGCAAACCCCACAAATCTCTGAACATCTTTTTCATTCTTGGGGATGGGCCAGTCCAGCACAGCTTTAATTTTACTTGCGTCCATACTTAAACCTTTGGGAGTTATTACATACCCCAGGAATTGAATTTCTGTTTGTTCAAACTCACATTTTTCTAGTTTAATGTATAGGCGGTGGGTACGAAGGCGCTCTAGAACTATACGGACCTGTTTTCTGTGGTTTTCAAGATTATCAGAGAATATTAGGATATCATCCAAATATGCCACAACAAACTGATCCAGGAGATCTCGTAGTACATCATTGATAAGATGCTGGAAAGTTGCAGGGGCATTACACAGCCCAAAAGGCATTACTAGATATTCGTAATGCCCGTACCTGGTTCTGAAAGCTGTTTTCCATTCATCATTGGGTCTTATGCAAACCAGATTATATGCCCCCCGAAGATCAAGCTTCGTAAATATTTTAGCTGAGCGGAGTCTCTCCAAAAGTTCAGCAATCAGAGGCAAGGGGTAGCGGTTTTTAACAGTGATGTTATTAATGTCCCTGTAATCAACGCATGGCCGTAGGCTGCCATCTTTCTTTTCTACAAAGAAAATAGGAGCTCCTGCTGGAGAAGTAGATGGTCGAATAATATTCACGAAGAGCTTTCAATTCAGGCTCAGAAAGGGAATATATACGGCCAAATGGGATAGCAGCCCCAGGCAACAGCTCTATTGGGCAATCATAAGGCCTGTGTGGTGGAAGCTGATCAGCATTCTTCTTATCACAGACATCTGCAAAATCCCGATATTGTAGAGGAAGCTTAGTCAAGTTTGTAGCAACCATTTCATTAATTGTTGTGGCAACAGGTGTTACCTTAGAGGGTTGACAATTCTTTAAGCAGTGTTCTGAAAAAAAGGACAAAGTTCTGATCTTCCAATCAATCTGTGGGTTATGCAGAGCAAGCCAAGGTACCCCCAAAATCACTGGAAACTGTGTTGAGGAAATTAGGTGGAAAGAGATAGCCTCATGGTGATTCACTTCCACAGTCAACTTTAAGGGCACAGTCTCATGTGTAACCGGTCCTGACGTAAGTGGAGAACCATCAACTGTCTCCATTAACACAGGTGAAGAATTAGGGATAGACTGAATTCTATTTCCTGCTGCAAATTTAATGTCCATAAAGTTTCCGCCTGCTCCAGAATCTATCATAGCGGTAGTTTAAATTTTACGATCACCACATTGCAACGTGATAGGCACCACAAAATGAGGATGTTGAGTCAACATACCCTCTTCACCATGAGCCAGAGAAAACAAGGGTTGTGTGACAGAATCCAGTTGATCCGAAATCTGGGATTGGTGTCGAATCTGTGCACCCTCAGCCGCCATAGCTATTGTTCTTTTGGATTTGCTAGGGCAATTGATGGCATAGTGCCCTGCACTACCACAATACAGGCATAAATTGTGAGTGCGTCGCCACTGTTTTTCTTCGTTGGATAATGGCCCTCTTATTAGATTTACCTGCATAGCCTCTGGCTCAGAGTCTGTAGGTGTTTGTGGGATCGGAGTAGAAGTTCTTGAATAGGAAATTGGAGTAGTACTTGGTCTAAAAGAGCCCTGTCTTTCCAATCTTCTTTCAGAAAGTCTCCGATCAATACGGATAGCCAAACGCACAAATGCATCAAAGTCAGCAGGAAGATCAACACGAGCTAGCTCATCTTTTATAGCTTCTGAGAGACCTTTTCTGAAGTGGAACCTCTGGGCTGATTGGTTCCAGGTAGTATCAGCAACCCACTGTCTGAATTCAGCAGCATATTCAGCCACCGAGGGCCTCCCTTGATGCAAATGAAGGAGAGTGGCTTCTGCTGTAGCACATCGATTGGGGTCATCAAAAACTAGGCACATGGCCTCAAGAAAGTCAATTAGATTACCCAAGACTGGACTGTCTTGTTCCAGAAGAGGGGAGCCCCAAGCCAGGGCTTCATCTTTGAATAAGGAAAAAATAAATCCCACCTTCTCTCTTTCAGATGGAAATTGGTGAGGTAACATCATGAAGTGCAAACGGCATTGATTTAGGAAACCCCTAAATTTTTTGCGATCTCCTCCAAACTTTTCTGGCAGGGGCAAGCGGGCCTCTTGAGCAGGTGTAACAGTAGCAGCCGCAGCATCACGTGCCCTGTAGCTGGTATACTCACTGTGCATTGACTGAAATTTATTTTGCAGTTCAGCTACCTGGTCCTGCAGCACTTGGATGGTCTGTGCCTGGGTCTGCACAGTTCTTGCAAATAGAGCAACCGGCTGGGCCAATGCAGAATCTGACCCGGCGGTCTCCATGAAAGGGCCAGATTATTCTGTAATGATATAGAAATCACAAAGTTGTGGAGACCAGTAGCCAAGGTCAGCAATAATCCAGTTCCGCAAACTTGTAGGTGAAAACAGGAACAAGGTTTATTGAAGTGATCAGAAACCACACAATAATCTGGCAAGGATCAATAGACAGGAAGTGCCTTATATAGGCCAAGGACCAGACACCTGACCAGACACAGCTGAAGAGACTTAGGTACTGATACAATTGCTAGCAGAGTCAAGCTTATAAGGTCTAAATGGAATTCACAACAGGCAGGCTGGCACAGTGGTAGGGAAGAGGTATGGGGACCAGGGTTCAAAACCCAGCAGAGTCAATTCCTCACACTATGGCACAACAGTGACATTACCAAGAACTGGAGCTCCCTCCAAAATTGATGAAAAGACAAGAATAAAACTGGTCTGGTAGTCTACCAAGAGGCCTATAGCAACATTAAAGGAGCTGCAGGAATATCTGGCAAGTACTGGCTGTCTGGTACATGTGACAAAAATCTCCCGTATTCTTCATATGTCTGGGCTATGGGGTAGAGTGGCAAGACGAAAGCCTTTTCTTACGAAGAAAAACATCCAAGACAGGCTATATTTTGCAAAAACACATCTGAAGTCTCCCAAAGGCATGTGGGAAAAGGTGTTATGGTCTGATGAAACCAAGGTTGAACTTTTTGGCCATAATTCCAAAATATATGTTTGGCGCAAAAACAACACTGCACATCACCAAAAGAACACCATACCCACAGTGAAGCATGGTGGTGGCAGCATCATGCTTTGGGGCTGTTTTTCTTCATCTGGAACTGGGGCCTTAGTTAAGATAGAGGGAATTATGAACAGTTCCAAATACCAGTCAATATTGGCACAAAACCTTCAGGCTTCTGCTAGAAAGCTGAACATGAAGAGGAACTTCATCTTTCAGCATGACAACGACCCAAAGTATACATCCAAATCAACAAAGGAATGGCTTCACCAGAAGAAGATTAAAGTTTTGGAATGGCCCAGCCAGAGCCCAGACCTGAATCCGATTGAAAATCTGTGGGCTGATCTGCAGAGGGCTGTGCACAGTAGATGCCCTCGTAATCTGACAGATTTGGAGTGTTTTTGCAAATAAGTTTCTTATATCCCTGTGAGCTGGTCCCCCTGGATGTATGGGTTAGGGTTGCATGTGTATAATAATTATTGTTGCATTGATTGCATTTCTAAAGTAATATTGCATGTTGTAGTTTAATATTTACTGTGGTATATGTATAACATAGATGACTAGATGATATGTATTGTTATATATGACTAGACAAGCAGAGGAACTGCGGGTATTTTTCTGCATTTATGATTGTGCATAATCACTGGATATTCTATCACTTGATATATTGATAGACTAAGGGGAATATACTCTTGCTCCATTTTTTATTTGTTTTTATAGTGAGTTTTTATTACAGTGCATTGCATTTTTAGCACTCCTAGGATTAGCAATGTTTCTGTTGCATATGAGGATTGCTAAAACCTATACATTATGGTTACCTACCAGTAGTGTGGCGATTCATTTCAGTAGATGGGTGCATAGCTTATCCTATAGGCATATAGATTACCATTACAGTGCATAGTGTATTGCACTGTTAGAATTTGCCTATTCATTAGCACTTTTTTACACTATATAGCAGCGTTTTTTTCAGGTTTTCACATATCCTATAAAAGTTTATAATTATCAAGCATATGTGTTAAGCATCAGGATATTAGTCATTCAGGTCAATTTATCGAATAGATTGAGAATAGATATACTTGACAATGTATCAAATCGCTAACTACAAGAAAGTTAATAGTTGGCGCTTTGACACTAAATTTAATGCAATGAGTATTTTTTAAACACATAATAAACTCTGCTTGCAATAGATGCAATCTGTATATTTTTTAACTAGTATTTTATAAAACAAATGGGAAACCTATACATGCTGATATATTCTTCTTCCTTCTTCTTCTTCTTCTTCTTTCTTCTCCATAAAAAAATAATCATTGGGTGTAATTGTGTTCTTTGGAGAAAGATGGAACAAGGTGTAATAAATTATGAAAAACTGTAATGTATTTATGTAAGATTTATAATTAATGCACAGCAAAGATACATTGCACACTTAAAGTGACACAAAGGAGGTTCCTAATATTGAAAATTCCCTACAGTAAACTAACAATGTTAGATCATTGCCATTAATTACTGATTAGCCCCTGAATCATTGTGTCCATTATCTTTGAGTTCAGTCACGTGCACAAAAAAACTTAGGCATGATCAAACCCAGATGACTGCACTCAAGACAATAGACCCAGTATCTCAGGGATTAATCATTAAGGCAATGACCTGCTGTTAACAAAAGATTCAAATCTTAGTTTGTCGGTGGATTAGAAACTTTGTCAAAAGGCTAAACATTACACATTTCAATGTTCTTTATTTGCAACCTTCAATACATGTTTTATGAGTAAAACAACATAGAAAGTGGAATAAGGGGCACGCATATTGTTTTTCATTTGAGTCTGACTTTTTGTGACATTGTGGACTTTAGCACTCCATGGGCCTTATTCAATTGCAGATTTGCTACAATTACTGAGAGATTCATTGAACAAGCCCGCAACTTACGGGCCGAAAGCCGAAATCGTAAACCATGCAATCATAAGTAGCATTTCAGAGCGTGATCATAAGCAAGGCCGTAATTCCCGATTTAGAAACAGCCAATAGTAAATGAGACATCAGTAAAACATGGAGGCTAAACATAAATCAATTAGCGTTTTGAGGTCCGATATGCGATCGGGCTCGCAATCCAGCAATGCACAACATAATAAAAATGAATGGTGATACTGTTCTAGTCCATGTGGGTGGCCGGATATGTCTTAACCCCTTGATTCCCGTGATTGATATAATTCCAAAAATGACACATAGAGAAATATATGTATTTTGCAGATTTGCGATCTTGAGACTGTTGTACAATTAATTCTAATGTCTTTCGTCACTTTCCCTGTCTTCTAAAGTGCAGTATTGCTTTTTTATTTGCATTTACAGTGCTACGAACAGCTGTTTAATCCCCTTGCGAGTCCTATGTAGTACTCGTAGGATTTTCTTCTACATTTGCCATTTACGGGTGTAAAAATATTTGCAGGCTTGAGGAATTGTAGTAATTGAATAGCAATTTTTGATTAGAGGCTAAGATGGGTCAGGCTTACGATTTTGACAAACGCAGGGATTTTCTACCTGTAAACCATAGATGGGTTGTGGCCCGCAAAAAGACACCAATTGAATAGCAATTTAGTTTACGGGCTTCATTACGGGCTCTAGTAAACAACAACTGCTTAATAAAACCAAGGCCTATAAATATGTAGAGCAATATGACGAGTTATAGGAATGTTTTTATGGAACAATAGGATGGTCATAGGGAGGAATTCTATAGGGCAGTAGGGAGAGGTTAGATGAATAGGAATTTAAGAGGGGTTATATAAGACTATTTGAGGAGTTATAAGTAAGATTTATGTGTTACAATAGCAGGAGTTGTAGGAAATGGTATATGGAAAATTAACAGAAGTAATAAGGGATGGTAATTTGGAACAATAATAGATTTATGGAGGATGTCACTTTACCTTCTTTTGACCACCAGGTGGTGCACTTGTATAATGAAAAGATTCTTGATGCCGATGGATCCATCATCCAGAGCTTCCACCATATTGAAATACAAAACAGCTATACAATAAATGATGGCACCAATGTTAACAAGCCTCCAACTGCTACTGAGGTCTCACATTGAGTGCTCAATTATGACTAATCTGTACTGTACAAGTGGAGAATAAGATCTACATAAACGTAATATAAATTAGATGGATAAATTTGAAAATGGGGCAACAAAACAAGATTCCCTGTATTATTGTTAATAATATAAAAAGATGTAAATAGATTTAATATGTCAGATTATTTAGTATGCCAGGTGATTTGTGTAGATATATGCCACACTTGCTTATTGTTGTATTCTAAAGTGACCACTATAATGGCCAGAGCTCTCCACATGATTTTGTGACTTGCCCAGAAGGGGGCAGTAGGCTGAGGATGCCTCAGATTGTCAATGCAACACCATGGAATAAGACCCACACTCTCTGACATACACACATGCACACATTTATATATTTATATTGATATTAGGATGAGGAAATAGCAAGGGGAAATTATCATATGTAATGGGGCATGGCCTCTTCTGGATTTCTACCTTGTCATGGTGAAGGGGCGTGTGTACCTCAAAGAAGCTGTGAGCTATACCTTGTAGGGTCACCCAAGATTGGTAGGTCATAGCAGACAAATATCAGTCCACTGAAAAAGGAACTGGCATCCCACTACAGTATTTTTGCAAAGAAAACCATATGGATTGGCACAACCAGCGACACAGACAAATGTGCCTGGTGTGCGGCATCCATATGGTCACCGAGAGATGGACACGACTAAAGGACTGAACAACAACAACAATGGGTGTGGAGAGTGCAGAAAGCTTATTTGGCTTAGGGCTAGTGTAAAACCCAAATATGCTTATGCGTAAAGGGTCATCAATATATGTGTATTTGTTACATGATTCATTTAAAGGACACCATGGTCATTTTTTTCATTATTGCCTTTTGAATAACTAAACAGGATAATGGCAAAATAATTTAGAAAGCAGAAATAACAAAAAATGCCATTTTATAAGCAGTTTATCTTTATTGCAAGCTACTGTTTTACTTACTTCTCTGCTACTGCTTTATTTCTATCTCAGGTGGGTGTGTCCTTCTAAACTAATGAACTTCTCTTTAACCCAGCTGAGAGTGAGAGCACTGGCTGATAGATGTCCACTTTTCCATTGTGCAAACAGACATTTACTATGTATTCAAAGTCTCCTCCCATCTCAGCAAGTTGAACTACCGAGGCCAATATGGCAGATTCCGCATCAGCACAATTGCACATAAAACATAAATTAGAGGCTGACATTTTTTTTTTTACATTCTAGAATGTGCATAATTTAAGTATAGTTCCTCAAAATAGTAAATTTTAACATAGTAGTTTAAGTAGTAAGCATCAGTATAAACATCAGATCTATCCTGATAAAACTCCTCATATCAATATTTTAATATGTGCCAGGAAGCACAGCGTGTCGCTAAAGACTCTGCCAAAACACTGTGTAATAAATAGCTGCAGGTTTGGCCACAGTTTGAAAAAGATTGGATGTGCTCCAGTTTTAGATGGTGGGGAAACATGTAAGGTTTCTCAGGAAAACATCAGCTTTTTAACCACCATCATTGAAAATGTATTTAAAACTCATGAAAACTGGACCATTGGTGATACGAGGGGTGTAAGGATCATTTAGACCCACAACTCTTTACATGCCCACAGGCTCTTTATACGGCTCTTTATACGCCCACATTCATTACTATAACCAGTTTACTCCTAGTCCATGGGTTGTGGCTGCACCTATATAAGAAGAGAGAGAGGTAGTCATGGTTGGATTTTGAACTTATTTATCTTTAATCTAATGAAAAATAACAAAATAAGTAAATAGATGGGTACTGCGAGTGTGTGGGACACTTAAGATCAGGGATGGGCAAGTTCAGTCTTGAATGGGCTACACATAGGCCTGGATTTGAGGGTCTCTCTGCTGGGAACAGGTGAATCAATCGCTTCTTCAGTCATCCTGATTGACTCACCTGTGCACAGAAAGGAAATGCTTAAATCCAGGCCTGTGGGTGATCCTCCAGGGCCGAACTTGCCCACTCCTGCTTTAGAGGGATATCAAAAAAGGAAAGCCGTACTGAGGTGGAGATGAAATAACAAAACATGAAGTGAGAGGGTTAATATGAAATGAGAATGGGATTAAATAAGAGTAATAATGAGGAAAGAATAATAAGAGGTGTAATTAAAATGGTGGAATGTAACGGGCAAAGTATAAGGGAAATGAGAGCCATATAAGTAATATGGGCTAATGAATGAATTACTAGATATACATTTGTACTGTAGTTTGGACAAAAGATGTACAGTCTTATTAAATTGCGATTCAGCAAATTTAAAGGGCTCTATATAAGCACAGAGCATATTTTTTTACAGAAGTTTTTAGTTAGTGAACTTCTTTCCAAAAGCAAGGTCTTTACTAACTAAAAACTTCTGTAAAAAAAAAATGCTGTGTGCTTAAATAGAGCCCTTTAAATTTGCTGAATCGCAATTTAATAAGGCTGGTAGTATGCAACAAATTGACAATATTAACAGCTGTGTACGTCATGAGCATAAACATATCTCTAGAAAGAAATCTTAGAAGACTTTGCTTATGTTTGTAGGATTCAGTGTTATCTCTCATAAGTTGGACTTGCCTGGAGCCTAAGGGTTGTTTTTACACATTTTTTTGACATAGTGGTGAGGGTGTGTGTTTATGGCCTCCTTGGGGAGTGAGTTCAGTTTTATAATTTATTATCCCTCCACCTCAAACATTTAAGAGCAGGCAGTTGCACTAACAGGTGATCCTGATTTCCATACAGTGGGCCTCATTCAAATGCGATTCAGCCAATTGAATAGGGCTCTAAAAAAGCACATAACATATTTTTTACAGAAGTTTTTAGTTAGTAAACATCTATCCAAAAGCAAGGTCTTCACTAACTAAAAACTTATTTAAAAAATATATGCTATGTGCTTTTATAGAGCCCTATTCAATTGGCCAAATCACAATTGAATGAGGCCCAGTGTATTTGTCTCTTCCTTAAATGTTTAACAGAAAGGAGAAACAAATATGTCATCCTCTAGACACTAGCAGAGACCGCTTAAAGTAAACAAATTATTTTATGATCTTGGCTTACATAGCTTTAGTGTTATTTATATGTGTGTGACTTAGTGTGACTTACGATAGTAACAATTCTGATTATGGCATGGATTTATCAGAGGGTATATTATATCAATATTTCAGCTATCCCATGTAATAGTCCAAGCTCTGGCGCTTATTTGGTTAATACATGGGTATAATATGTAAGTCAGTACGTGCTGAATACGTGTATTTAAATGAATCTGTTTAGATGTGCTGATGGATGTAGCAGTAAAGATAATTACACAGTGCACAGTATATGCTGCTAGTTTTTCTGTCACACACTTCCAAACCCACAGAAAATATCCAATCTGACAACAATCCAACTGTTCTAGAAATGTCGGACTGAATATAGGAAACTGCTAGATGGTCTTAGATAGCAGGAACAAATCTGCTTGTGAGTCAAACACAATATGATAAAATATTCTGATATGTGGCTACCCAGTGGCAGAAGCAGAATTAAACACACTGGTATTTTTACATCTGTGAATTTGCCTACAAATTTATTCTGCATTTATTCATCAGGCTGATTTACAATTACATAATATCAGCAAATCTGTGTATAGGTTTTACAACCTGGCTGCTATGCTAAACTGGCAAGCTGTGCTCTGCCCTCTCCATTGGCAATCTGCTTCATGAAAAAAAAACACTGAATTAAATGCTGCATAGACATAATGTAAAACATAACATTTTAAATCCCCTCTTGCCTCAGTCTGTAATTATTTGCTACTGAAAATGCTAATACAACAAGTTGCCCAGAATAATTTCTATATTTATTTATTGTATTCACTTCTACATCTGGTGGACGGCAGTTTTTCAAATCTGCCACTCTGTCTGCATCTTGTTCCACACTTTGCAACTTGACTCACACTGGCCTTCCCATTATCTGTTTATACCCCCAGACCATCACCAGCAAGACTCATGCATCTTACTCACCACCTCTTTCACTGCACCTCTTAGTCAGTCTCTCTCTTTGTTCGCCATAAATAAAATTAAAATATTCACCTGCACATGAATACTCAAAAAGTCTGCACCCCCATGTATCTTGGTTTTCATCTGCAATAATTCATTTAAACCACACCCTGTGGTCTGCTCAGTGCCTTCTACTTTTCCTACTCTTTTGATTACCTTCTCACACTCCTGCCTACAGGACTTCTCTCTTCCTACTCCTGACAAATTGGAACTCTCCACCTCCTAGACTCTTCCATACTTTTCAGAACTGTATGCGTTACTTTTTTTTCCATCTTTTTCTGTTTCTGTTTGCTGTTTTTAGTTCATACTTGTATCCGTATTGCTTTTTGACTTGATAAAGAGAGGCATTATCTCTCGAGAGCTCATCGCTTTAGTATGAATACATTTGTCCAATAAAAAAGGTATCACTATTCACTGCAATACTGCAATGATGATTCAACTATATATATATATATCTCCTAACGATTGAGTGCGTTGAACCATTGCTCTCCTGCGATGGGAATGCCCTTGCGGACATTGCTATGCCCTATCTGGCCTGCGAAGAGGGGCGAGTGATGGTGAGGAGAGGAAGGAACGCCACAAAAGCATGATCGCATTAGAGTCGGGTGATGGCTGCAGTAGCATTAGGACTACTGAGAACTTATGAAGTGTGATGGAAGTGAACCTGTGAAGGCTGGTTTGGAGACTTATGGAAGGCGTGAACGAGGTAATGCCTGTGAAGGCTGGTATGGGTCTTATGATAGCGTAGACGTTGTAAGCCTGCGAAGGCTGGTTTGGTTCATATGGAAAGCGTAAATGGGGTAAACCTGCGAAGACTGGTTTTGGTCGTATAGAGAGCGTGAACAAGGTGAAGTTGTCAGGCTGGTTTAGCACTTATGGAATGGCGTAGGAAGAATGGCAGGTTTGGGCCAAAATCTCCAAAGAAGGCTTACGAAAGCCTAAGGGCGGAGCCTTGGACACGGACAAGGGTAGTAATCTTAATCGATTCAGGTAAAACCCACCCCGAAAAGGTACAGAAAAGCAGAAAAACCTAGTAGATTTGGGCCTAAATTTGCAAAGCAGACTTAACGAAGCCTAAAAGGTGTAGCCTTGGACATGGACAAGGGACGCAACTTGGGGAATACAGGTCGAAACCCACCCAAAAAGGTATATGAAAGTCGAGAAACTTGGTGGATTGGACCAGAACTAAGTATGAAAAGCGAAGACTGAACCTTTGGACTTAGATAGCTTAGAAGGAGTAGACAACTTACCTTGGATGACGATAGGAAAAGGCCGAAAAAGCAACTGGAGCTTGCGATATGAGGCCGGGAAAGCTAAAAAACGAGCGCAGAGAAACAACCTGCAGGCACGGGCTCAGAAATGAAATGAGCAAGGGAATGTGGCAGGAAGTGCTTATAAGGCTGAAGGCCCCTCCCTCCAGAAAAGGCAGAGCGGGAGAGGGCCTCTCCCACAAACACAGGTGTTTAACATGGAATATATATATATATATATACTAGAGAATTGCCCGTCAAAAAATGACGGCAATGAAATTGTAAGCGAGCTATGGGTGTTTGGTGTATATAATGTGGCTGATGCAGCGTCGTTCGTTTTCTATGTCGTGCGAGTTTTTCGTATTATTCGTTTTCTATGTCGTGCGAGTTTTTCGGAATATCCGTAGCTGTTCTGTGGTGTTTTGCGTGTTTATGGTAGTGTTTTGCGTGTTTAGGGACCTTTAGCCTTGTTTTCGTTTTGTTCAGCTGACATTTTTTCTCTCGCTTAGGTGATTTTCGGGTCTGTAAACTCCGAAATTTGTGGTTAAATGGAGGTGTAACTTCACTTGCAGAGGTCCTCGGTGCCCCCCTTTGCTGTGAGTAAACTTTTTATGTGTTTGTTGTTTGTATTTGTTGTGTTTGTAATGTTTTTGGGGTTGCGCGGGTTGCATCCTTGTTTTCTAATCTCGTAGGTGTTTTTTGGCAAATACGTAGGTGTTTGGTGGTGTTTTGCGTCTAGACTGCTGTAGCCTAATTTTCGTTTTTTTCTGCGGCCATTTTTTCTCTCGCTTAGAGAATTTTTTTGTGTCTAAACTCTTTTAATTTGAGTTAAATTGAGGTGTAACTTTAGTTTTCGAGGTACTGGATGCTCCCTCTACCTGTAAGTAAGCATTTTATGTGTTTGTTGTATTTTTCATGTTTTGATGTGCGCGTGTTGCAGCCATTTTTTGCGAGGTCGTAATGGGTCGTAACGTGTCTCGTATTTTGTTTGCGTTACGACGTAAATTTTGCGAGGGTCGCAGTTGCTGGCAAGGAGCTCCTTGCCAGCAACTGCGACCCTCGCTTCGAAGCGAGAGGCCACATTTGCGGAGGTGGACATAAACTCTCGAAGCGAGGCCCCTATCGAAGCGAGTTTCCGTATTTGTGGAGGTGGAGGCTCTACGGCACCTCAAACTCGGTAAAAAGCAACCCAGAAAAGCAGGACTTTGAAACAACAAAAAAACGACTTACAAAAAAAGCCAGGACGTCTGGGAGTGAGGTTGCACGCCAATATAAGTCGCATTTAAGAAGTTTCAGCACTTGAAATTTGGTTAAGCGAGAAAAAAATGTCGGACGAAAAAAATGAAAACGAGGCTACACAACCCCGAAACGCGCAAATCACCAACAAGGACATACGACTTTTAAAAACAAGAATTGCGGAACTTAGAATTTTTTTTTACAAGGTTGCAAATATACGAGGTTAACGGCCGAAACGCGCACATCAAAAAACACGAAAAGCACAAAAAAGAAAAAAAACATAAAACAAACATCACACACAGCAAGGGGGACAACCAGGACATCTGGGAGTGAGGTTGCATGCCAATTTAAGTCGCATTTAAGAAGTTTCAGCACTTGAAAATCAGCTACGAAAAAAATTAAATGAGCCTAAAGGAGCTGTGTAAATCACCGCCAGGCACGTACGAGTTACACAGGAACATAGGAGATACACAATATACTATTACAATGGACAGTAAATGCTCTTGAGCCAAGTAACACATAGAAAAAAAAGCCATTTTACAACACTAACTTGCAACTAATAACATTACAATTCTAAAATGCCGATTTACCCGCCTAAACAAACGCTTTGCCCTCGCGTACGCAGCCTATTTACACAGCACACTTGCCACATTGTTGACACTTTCTCCTCACATGATCAACAGTCCAACTGTACATTTTCAGATGCAGAAAACAAATAGAACAAATACAAATAGATTGTTAACTCTTCAGGATATTGATTGCTGCATATTACATATAAATAGGTAAAGTATATTAATTTATTCATTCATATTACTTTATTAATTCACTGTGCTCACATTTTTGGGGTTTTAAACTGTACTTATATATCTGTCTTCGCAATGAGCGCCCAAGGTGATTGTTGAAAAGCTGGACACTTGAAGTACACGAGGGGAGAGGCTCGCAATGAGCGCCAAAGGGCCACAGAGGAGCAAAAGCCTTACATTGTGTGGTAAACAGCATTGCCATGCCTTACAATTTTATTGCCATCATTTTTGACGGGCAAGTCACTAGTATATACTATATATAGTTACTTGTGAAATTAACACTTTCCAACCATATAAACTCTGAATTCCATTTTCTTCATAAGCTGTTAATAGTAATTTGTTACAGAGACAAATTCATTTTCTGAAATGAGTTGGTGTGGGTATTGGGAGGGCCTTGGAGGCTGACTGATATAATGTATTCTCTATTTATATTCTAGGCAGACAGGTGGCACAGTGATAAAAAGTACAATGCTTTGTACATGCCCAACAAGAATACAAATATATATTAAGCCCCATCTTGCTTTATTCTTGTTGATTTATGGTATTTCTTGGGGCACGTACAGAGACTTCTGTGCCTTACATGTCTCTTCTTCAATTCTGTTCTACTTTCTTAGACTCGTAGGTCTCTTCTTAAGTTTCTAATTCCCAAAACTCCTAGGCCTCTTAAAGTGTACACTACTTTCCAAACCTTGCAGGTCTCTTCCTAGTGGCTAACAGCATTCACTGGCCACATAAAGTATCTCATTAGCTGTATGGCCAAGCCTCCATCCTCATTATCTATGCAGCTGTATTTGTGATAACTTCAAGAACATTAGTAGGAATAATTAAACATTCTTATAGGTATGTGCATACCTGATCCTTTTTATATTTAAAACGTTCTATTGATTTTCAAGAAACTATCTGATGATGCACAGTTGTGTTGGTGATTTCCGTGTCCCTAAAATAAATTTTTAATGAGTAAAATTCTCTGTTCCCTTTTATGACGTTAATAGTGAGTATTCAGACAGGTCTCCCCTCACATCTCCTTATTGAAGTGCCTGTGACAGGATCTTCTGATTGAATTCCATTATTGTCCTGCAGCTTCTTTGAGGACAGTATTGGATCCTGACGCTATCTGACAGGTCAGTGGCACAGTGCTAGTGTTTAGTACAGCTGCAGGGCATGGTAAAAACTGCTTCAGTGCACAAATATGTTGAGCACATCTGTTGAGCACCCTAATTTAGAATATTTTTGTTAAAGTACCCATATATATCATCTTTGATATGCAGGATGTGCTTAAATATAGACCGTCACCTACCTTAATTGGGAATTCATGAAAATGGCAGATGCAATTGGCACAAGTGTTACTATTATTCATAGGTAACCCATGCCTACCTTTGCTCTGTGTGCCTTTTCCTAACAGTTTGTTATAGGATCTAATGCTCATAAGGGCAATCAGCACCCATCTATACCCCCAGTGTGACCTCTGAGGTACAAAAACTGATTCAAATGTTAAACTGCTATGGAGACTTGCCTTGTGTGCCAATGCGCCCTAATATAGGTGTGGGGTCAGTGTGACCTCTGAAGCCCTTATAATGCAAGATTATGGGTGATATAAGGTAGTAGATCCTATTAGAAATTGTTAGGAATGCCTGCTCCTCAATAACATTACTGAATGGTGGTGGATCTAACTACCGGTATTACATATTGCAGCAAATATTATTAGGAGGACATTATTGTAGAGGAAACTATTTCTGCTATATTCAGATTCTCCAGGTTGTGAGCTTTCAAGTAATATATGCTGTTATAGATTATTTAAATAGGTTGTTGTTACTTTTATGGAGTCTTTGTTAGACACAAAAATGCCATGTGCTTGGTATCTATTTACTAAATATGGGGTTTTATGCAACTCTTACAATGAGCTTGCTTCAGACTTTGTGCTGCAAAAATGAAATATTTTAAATTATTTTCGTGGATTTATAAAATTATTTGCATAAATATTGTTAGAGAATGGTGAATGTTGCATAGTTTTGAAATCTCTAGGCTGTTATTTATTTATTTCCCAGTTTGCATACTATAAAATAACAAATATACCAATAGAAACCTGAACTTATACCCCAAAAACAACATACCGTATATAATTTTCCATTTGTGCATACAAATAAGAACTGTCTATACTGATGCAGCTGCAAAAGAGTTAAATGACCATGGAGATATTGTTTTCTTTTTTGGTTTGTCAATGCATCACATTTTTTTTTTAAATGAAAGTCTCAGAGTCCAAAAATGGATTCAAATATTTACCGGCTATGGAGACTTGCCTTGTGACCAAATGAGCAGTAAAATAGCTGTGGGGTCAAACTTGTCTTTCAGTGTGACCTCTGAAGTACAGCAGGCTTTGTACTTTTCTTTTTAATTTTAAGTTAAATATCCCCCTCTGGATCACTACCTTGTCATGGTGAAGGGGCTTGTGTACCTCAATGAAGCTGTGAGCTATAGCATGTAGGGTCACCAAAGATGGGCAGGTCATAGAGAAGGCAACCAATTCCTGTATATTTGCCAAGAAAAACATATGGATAAGCACCACTAGAAACACAGACAGATGTGCCTGGCATGATGCGTCCATATGGTCACCGAGAGTCAGACAAAAAAATTTAAATATTACGTTTAATTGTGATCTGACTGCTTTTATACATTACAGCTGCATTTAGCCTGGTATTTGGAGATTACATGTATTAGGGTAAATCAAATAAAAATGAGTTTGTCACTGGTATATATGTATCAAGTTGCATATAAATATTATGGTGGGATTGGAAAAAAAACAAAAAAGTATTTTTTGGCTTTTGCCTTTCTTTTAATTTGAACTGAATGAAAAAGCACTGTCCCGTGGAATTATATATATATATTAACTATAAAAGAGTAAGGATAATGACACGTAGCTTGTGCTAAAGCTATCTGTTTAATTACCTTGATTTATATGTTTTGCTTTTGTACTTTATGTAATCGAAAATAGTCTTAATTAAAAATATAATTGAAAAGTCTGCTACTGAATTTGAAATGTGGCTACATTAAAATTATATTTTATTCTTATATTCAAATTATTTAATCTATTCGAACAAGTCTTTAAATAAATATACTTTGAAATTCACTGTTCATTAAGTCATTAATTACAAGCAATGCAATTGTCAGATAGCATCGGAGACCCAGGCCATTATGGATGTTTCCCTATTACTGTAAATATTTTGTTCTTGTTCTGCCTTTACAATTAGTATTTGCCCATATATAAATAAATATATATAAATATATATATATATATATATATATATATATATATATATATGTGTGTGTGTGTGCTTAGAATTTCCTGACTTTCTCAGCTACAGTGAGTGCATTTTATAGTTGTTCCAAGTTACGAGAACTCGTGGGAGGAACTTTTAAATTCTGATTCATTTTCAATAAAAAAAAAAAAGAACACTGCGCTGCTCAGTTATTCTCGAGTTTAACTTCATCACTAAATCAGAAATAATGACTTCTCTGCCCCAAACTCCAGAACAGCAATAAATAAAGCATGGCAGTGAGTAATTCACTTATTAAGTTACTATATTACAAACTAATAAAATGTGACCCTGGAGGTTGTGCTGTTCTTACAGTACAGCACCAACTAGTTTTGCGGAGACAAGGCAAATTTATCATGGTATTCACAGTGGTGTTAAATAGAGAAGTCAAAACAAAATGCATTTAATTTTAGCCATTAGCTGGCCCCTCCTGGGAGTCAATGTTACTGTGATAACTGCAGATTGGCGTACAGTGTCTGGATGCTTAGTTTACTGAAACGAGAAAACATATCCATATGTGCGTGTGTGTAACGGATACGTGTACATCTACTGCTAGTATAATACAGACATATGAAACTCCTTTGAAGAAGCCAGTCAACATTTTAGGCTGTGATTGACAAGTTGAAAACTACTGATGGACACCACCAAACTGATCAAAAGTTGACTTACCGGTAGTTATAGACATACACAGCTGCATAGATAAAAGCATGGTGGCTTGAACATACAACACATGAGTTGATTAATGTTAAAAGAGCTGGGCTAAGTCAACACTTAGAGAAACAAGCAGCTGCAAGCTCCAGCAATCTAATCTCTTTGTAGTAATAGTAGAATGCTGGGCTGGATATTTTATGGCTTAGCAAGAGTATGACTGTCTTCGGCCACAGCAGGTACAGCTATATTTTCTAGCGACAGATAAGTCAGAAGTACTCCTTTTGATGTTGTTTCTCCTTATTGGTTGTTAAGCCCCTCTCTTTCTACTAGCCAATCACACCTCATCTAGAACTATTTATTGCTGTTCCAGCCTCCTCTCAGTGCCTGTTGTAGGTTTCTGTGGCTGGCAGTACTTGTGGTTGCTCATGTGTCCTCCTGCTCTTTTTGCACCATCCCTGCGCCCTTTTGGACTGATCTTTGCTGCTGACCCAGATTGTTACTGTCGTTGTTGGATTTTTGCTGATCTGTGAAGCTTGGCATATTTAGAACAATATTAAAATATTATGCACAATTTAATCCTGTATATAAATATTCCTTTTTAGGCTTGAAATGTCTCTTTAATATAGGTCTATTTTACTTCATACATTTTACCAAGTGCCTTGTTGCAATTTTTTTAACCTATTCTTTTATTTAAGAATATTTATATAAAAATGATACTTTTAAGAGTAAGGATTTGCTCCAACAACATAGAATCCATTGGCTTGTTTGTGTCTTTGTTTTATGTTTTTATTTTAATGTTTATCTATATTTAACAGAACACATTTTATTTGATGTAACAAAATGAATGTTTAGACTTTATAATATTTTAGGTGTGCTCACTTATATTTTGTATGTTTTTTCCTAGTATAGATATACCCTCGGTCGGGGGTCCTGAGACTACTAACAGCAGGAACTATATGTTTATATGTTACTAGCGACTTGCCCATCAAAAAATGACAGTCAATAAAATTGTAAGGCTGGGAATGCTGTTTGGCACACAATGTAAGGCTTTTAGTCCTCTGAGTATCTTTGGCGCTCATTGCTAACATAAACATTGCTAAACTAACCCCCCTCTACACTAACCTATTAACACCTACACTACCTACCTACCCACTAATAACCCCCAACCCACTATTTACAGAAATTAATAAAACCTAACTCACAAAAAATGATAAAAGCTAAGTCACATAAAATAAAAAGCCTAGTTCACCGAAAATAAAAAAGCTACATTACAGAAAATAAAAAATCTAATTACAAAAAAAAAAATCTACCTTACAGCTAATAAAAAAAAAACAAGTCACAAAAACTAAAAAATCTTCTTTACAAAAAATAAAAAGAACCTGTCACAAAAAATAAAAAAGGTACATTACAGAAAATAAATCTACATTACAACCCCCCACTACAGAAAAAAATACACACTTGAAAAGGAAATACATACAGAATATATACAGTACATTACAATAGAAATCAAATAAAATACAATACCCCCTATCTAAAATATATTAAATACTATCTAAAATAGACACATACCCCACTATCTACAATACATTAAATACTATCTAACATACATACATACCCCACTAACTAAATTACATTAAATGCTATCTAAAATATGCACATACCACACTATCCAAAATACATTAAATACTATCTAACATACATACATAACCCCACTATCTAAAATACAATAAATACTATCTAAAATACACCCCCCTATTTAATATACAATAAATCCTATCTTCATATACAAACCCTAATTGTAACCTAAAATAAAATAATTAAGATCACTTACCTTTGCAGATTTCCCTTAAGATCACCAACCTAGGGAAAAAAACAAAAAACAAATTAGTACAACACATTTACATACAATAAATAAACTTTCTAAATATTGTAAATATTCTAATCACCTTTCCAGCAGCACCTGTTAAAAGTAAACATTACATTAGTACAACATACATACACACACAAAATAAAATACAAATAATATACATTGAACTTACCTCCCTGCGATGTCCCCGGCCTCCTCCTCTTCTGCCCCGGCTGGGCCCTGGAAGAATCTGCGCTGTAAAAAAAACCAAAACCCACAAACGGAGGTTTGAACTCGCAGACCTCCCTGACGCTAATGATTGCTGATTGGCTGAAAACGCTGTCAATCAAATTTTAGCCAATCAGAAGGCGCCAAGGTGTAAGCCAATCAAAATGGGATACACCCCTATATCCCATTCTGATTGGCTAATGCACCTGTCAATCTTTCTTTAAACCAATCAGAAGGCTCCATTGCCTCCAGCCAATCACACCGTGGGAGTGTATCCCATTGTGATTGTATTTTATTCTTCCTAGGCCCAGCCGGGGCAGAAGAGGAGGAGGCCAGAGACATTGCGGAGAGGTAAGTTCATTGTATATTATTTTTTTTTATTTTGTGTGTGTATGTATGTTGTACTAATGTAATGTTTATTTTTAACTGGGGCCGCGACGGAGAAAAAAATAAGAAGGACGGGGACATGCTGGAAAGGTGAGTAGAATATTTAGAATATTTAAATGTTTATTTATTTTATGTAAATGCGTTGTACTCATTTATTTTTTCCCCCCTAGGTTGGTGATCTAAAGGGACATCTGCAAAGGTAAGTGGTCTTAATTATTTTATTTTAGGTTAGAATTAGGGTTTGTATATGGAGATAGGATTAATTGTATATTAAATAGCAGGGATGTATTTTAGATAGATAGTGTGGTATGTGTGTATTTTAGATAGGATGTAATGTATTTTAGATAGTGGGGTATGTGTGTATTTTGGGATAGTTTATTTAATATATTTTAGTTTATTTGCATTGTAGTGTATTGTAATGTACTGTATATATTCTGTATGTATTTCATTTTCAGGTGTGTATTTTTTTTTATTTTCTGAAGGGGGGGGGTTGTAATGTAGTTTTTTCTATAATGTACCTTTTTTTATTTTTGTGACTTAGGTTTTTTATTTTTTTGTAATTTAGATTTTTTTTTCTGTGACTTAGGTTTTCTTATTTTTTGTGAGTTAGGTTTTCTTATTTTCTGTATTTTGTGTGGTGTTTTTTTTTTTAGGGGGTAGGTAGGTAGTGTAGGTAAATAGTGTAGGTGTTAATAGGTTAATGCAGAGGGGGTAGTTTAGATGTAATGGTTTATTGGGGGGTATAGTGCAGTGTAGTGTTTGTAGTTTGTATCATGAGGGTCCTTGAGGACCGTCATGGCACTTATGTGGTTAATGTTACGGTTGTAACTGCCCATAAGGGTCTTTATATAACCTTATGGGACTGATGGGGTTAAATAGAGGCTTATGAGGGTCTGTATTGACCCCCATGACTGACAGGGCTAATTAAGGGCTTATGGGGGACTGTATTGACCCCCATGAGTGACAGGGTTTATTAAGGGCTTATGGGGGTCTGTATTGACCCCCATGAGTGACAGAGTTAATTAATGGATTATGGGGGTCTGTATTGACCCCTATAAGTGACAGGGTTAATGAAGGGCTTATAGGGGTCTGTATGGACCCCTATGAGTGACATGGTTAATTAATGGATTATGGGGGTCTGTATTGACCCCCATGAGTGAGAGGGTTAATTATTGGCTTATGGGGTTCTGTATTGACCCCATGAGTTACAGGGTTAAGGAAGGGCTTATGGGGGTCTGTATTGACCACCATCGGTGACAGGGTTAATTAAGGCTTATGGGGGTC
Organism: Discoglossus pictus; assembly: GCA_027410445.1. NCBI lineage: Eukaryota > Metazoa > Chordata > Amphibia > Anura > Alytidae > Discoglossus > Discoglossus pictus. The sequence continues at coordinate 376,699,340 of CM050165.1, forward strand.
TGTATTGACCCCCATGAGTGACACGGTTAATGAAGGGCTTATAAGGGGTCTGTATTGACCCCTATGAGTGACAGGGTTAATTAAGGGATTATCAGGGTCTGTATTGAGTACCATGAGTGACAGGGTTCGTTAAAGGATTATGGGGGTCTGTATTAACCCCCATGAGTGACAGGGTTAATGAAGGGCTTATAGTGGTCTGTAATGACCCCTATGAGTGGGAGGGTTAATTATCGGCTTATGGGGTTTTGTATTGACACCCATAAGTGACAGGGTTAATTATTGGCTGATGAAGTTTTCTATTGATCCCCATGAGTGACAGGGTTAATTAAGGGATTATGGGGGTCTGTATTGACCCCCATGAGTGGCATGGTTATTTAGGGGCTCATGGGGTTCTGTATAGAGCCCCATGAGTGATAGGGTTAATTTTTATTTTTCCGGGTCCTTTAAGGACCCACAAGGCAGAAAATTTGAATTTTGATTTCAGTGGGGGTCTGATCGGGGACCCCCACTGCAAAGGGTTAATGTTAGGTGGGGGTACTTACAGTACCCTGGCTGCCGGCCTTAAGTGTTTGTGTGCCACGGGCCATTTAAGGAGGGGAATTTAGAGCTTTTAAATGCAGGGTGGACACGATCGTGATCCCCACTGCAAGGGTCAATGCCGGGACCCCCAGCATGGGCTTAATGTGGGCACAGTTGGTGGGTTCCGATCGGACCCCCGCTGGAAGGGTTAATGTGGGGTCTTGAGCTTATCTCGGATCTCTTGGGAAACTTGTACGTGTTTAGCAGTGTTTTTAGTAGTCCTGGGTCGTGGAGCCTTGTTTTCATTTTTTTCGTCCACCATTTGTTTTCTCGCTTAGGCGATTTTCGAGTGGCGAAACTAGGGAAATTGGGGTTACATTCGTGTTCAACCTCACTTCCAGACGTTTTACAACCTCGTGTATTTTTTTTTTCTTAGTCCCACGGGTTGAATTTTGGGACGCAGGGTATTTTTTTATTTTCTAAGTATCGCGGATCGTAATTTTTTGTCGCAGGCAGCAGGCAATGAGGGAGAGGAGAAAGGGAAGAGAGACACAGGGGAAGAGAGACACAGGGGAAGGGCAGGAGGAGGGGAAGAGAGACACAGGAGGAGAGGAGGAGGGGAAGAGAGAAACAGGGGAAGAGAGGAGGAGGGCAAGAGACACACAGGGGAAGGAGAGGAAGAGATACACAGGAGAAGGAGAGGAGGAGGGGAAGAGAGACAGAGGGAAAAGAGAGGAGGAGGGGAAGAGACACACAGGGGAAGTAGAGGAAGAGAGACAGGTGAATGAGAGGAGCAGGGGAAGAGAGACACAGGGTAAGGAGAGGAGGAGGGGAAGAGGTTGTGCGGGGTCATAGGGATGAGGCCCAGTGGCGGCTGGTGACTTTTCAAGTTGTAGGGGCGACAGGGCGAAACATAGCCACTCCCCCTTTTTCAAACCACACCCATTTTTATAACTCCTCCCCCTGACGTCATAATGACCTTTATAAGCCCCGCCCAATGACCTTATGCTTGTAAAGCCCATTGAAATACATGATCTGCAATGCAGAAATGTCAAGAAGTAAAGTAACAATGTGTTAAATTCATTGGTATACAATATAGATTGAAAAAACTCATGTGACAAGACTACAGCAATATCATAATTGCACCTATACGTATTAACAGAAAAATTAAAGGAGTGACACCTACCATTAGTCGGCTCTTCTTCTCAGGGTATTCATGTTCATTAAGTTGACCAATGAGTAGAAACAAATCTGCAGTCACATAGGGTTTGCACCTGGGGTTGAAAGAAAAAAAGCAAATCAATCATACCATTCAAGAACAAAACCATACTTAAAAAACATTAAACGACCAAGTGGAACCATATAGGCCCCAAACATACCTTAGAAGACCAAGTGTGACTATATAGGCCCCAAACATACCTTAGAAGACCAAGTGGGACTATAGGCCCCAAACATACCTTAGAAGACCAAGTGTGACTATATAGGCCCCAAACATACCTTAGAAGACCAAGTGTGACTATATAGGCCCCAAACATACCTTAGAAGACCAAGTGGGACTATAGGCCCCAAACATACCTTAGAAGACCAAGTGTGACTATATAGGCCCCAAACATACCTTAGAAGACCAAGTGTGACTATATAGGCCCCAAACATACCTTAGAAGACCAAGTGTGACTATATAAGCCCCAAACATACCTTAGAAGACCAAGTGTGACCATAGGCCCCAAAAATACCTTAGAAGACCAAGTGGAACTATATAGGCCCCAAACATACCTTAGAAGACCAAGTGTGACTATATAGGCCCCAAACATACCTTAGAAGACCAAGTGTGACTATATAGGCCCCAAACATACCTTAGAAGACTAAGTGTGACTATATAAGCCCCAAACATACCTTAGAAGACCAAGTGTGACCATAGGCCCCAAACATACCTTAGAAGACCAAGTGTGACCATATAGGCCTCAAACATACTTTAGAAGACCAAGTGTGACCATAGGCCCCAAACATACCTTAGAAGACCAAGTGGGACCATATAGGCCTCAAACATACCTTAGAAGACCAATCAGCACTGCATAGGCCCAAACCAGTGGATCTTGGGATTCAAGAAAACAACAACATTTCACTTCTGTTTAGACCACACAATAATTAATGTCAAACAAACACGTTGAATTAGCATATGGATAACCATATGAGCAGTAACGTCACGCCAAGGCTTCAACAATTGTTACTGACCATTCACACACCTTTCATAGCTCCTTCAATATGCACACCCACACACCATTCATACTTTACTTACCACTAGTTATTTTTGGTAGTGAGGTGGTGCCATTTCTGAGAACTTTACGTACCCTTGAAGGTGCCTCCAATTCCTTCAAACCAATGCATTTAACCGCTACAGGGCCATGGTGCTTTTTAATTACTTTTTTGATCCTCTTCAATGTGGAGAAGCATCTTTCTGGTTCTTTAGTAGTCTTCGTTGTTGTAAGCAGGATTCCTTATAGCTTCACTCACTCTGTTAAATTATGTAGATTAAATTGATGCTAAAGTTGCTGCAGAGCAACAGCACTTGTACAGACATGGAATTCTTGCTTCCTGTACACAAGTGACAGCTACCCTTGGAAGTGCCTCCAATTCCTTCAAACCACGCCAAGGCTTCAACAATTGTTACTGACCATGCACACACCTTTCATAGCTCCTTCCATATGCACACCCACACACCGTTCATACTTTACTTACCACTAGTTATGTTTGGTAGTGTGAGGTGGTGCTGCTTAACGCAGTTTATCTTTGCACACCTTGGGGGTATGCATTCTTCTTTGCTTCAATCACTTGTATTTTAATTTTGCACGGCGATCTTTCAAAGAACAAAACTTCTCAATGGTTTTTTCATTGAAGTGTGGGATCTCGGAAATCAGTTGCTTTTCCATTGAGAGCATCGCCAATGCATTCAACCGCTCCAGGGACATGGTGCTTCTTAAAAAGGTTTTTATCCTCTTCAATGTTGAGAAGCATCTTTCTGATTCTGCAGTAGTCATTGGTGTTGTAATCAGGATTCTTAATAATTTTACTGTCTCTGTGAAATCATTCTGCAGATTAAATTGATGGAAAAGTTTGTGCAGAGCAACAGCACTTGTACAAGTATGAAACTCTGTCTTCCCATACAGAAGTGACAGCTCAGTGCGTAATTGTTCCTTCTTCAGTATTGGATATGCTTGCACGGTGTCTTCCAGAGCTTGGGTTGGAAAGCAAGTGTCGTGGGTTTTATACAAGTCACTTTGAACAAGTTTGGCACTGACTAGGTGATTTGAAAATGAAAAACGTTCTTTTGCATGAACCACCACTATGTCACATACCTCTCTTGAAAGTTGTCTCAAGGTTGAGATCTCCGCACTCCATCTGTTGACTGTTAGATCGCTTGGCAAACTTGCTTCTATCTCTTCCACAGAATTACGGATTTTCTGGATGCTGGCGACAAAGTCTTCTGTGACTTTTTTGATATAAACAGTATCCGTGTCTCGCTTCTGAAGCTGACTATAGAGGATGTCTACATGTGGCATTATTAAATGAAATAATTTAAGGAAGTAAAGGAACTCCCTGTCTTCCAGCATTCCAATGAAACCTGCGGCTTCCCGTATAGATGTTGGATCAAAGTTTAGACATGCTTCAATTGTCTGGAAACACTCAAGTAGCGCATCTCTGTTCTCGTAGATCACGTTCACGGTCCTAACGTTGAAGTTCCATCGTGTCGGTGCACCTCTTGGAAGTCTTCTACCAACTACCTCATCCAGAACTCCAGTCCTTTTTGGAGAGCGTGAAAAAAAAGATGGTATGCCGCCTATGTTTGAAAAAAAAACTCTAACTCTTCCAATCCTTGAAACTGCTTTCTCCATTATTAGGTTCAGTTGGTGAGCATAGCAATGGACGTAGTGTGCGTTCGGGTACACGTCTTTTATTTTTCTTTGAACTCCTCCTTGATCTCCACGCATCACACTGGCACCATCATAGCTTTGAGCTATGAGTTTCTTCTTGTCTTCTGGCTCTGGGAGAACAGTATTCAGTGTTTCCAGCACAACAGCAGCAATGGAGTCTGCATCCGTTGATTTCATTTCCGTGAAGCCATCAAATCTTTCCACCACTTGATGCTTCTTGTCAATGTAGCGATAGACTACAACGCACTGTGTCCTAGCGGAAATATCGGTTGTTTCATCCGCTTGGATTGCCACAAACTGGGCTTCCTTAAGCTCTTGGTGAATCACTTCCTTTATAACTTCATGCATGCAGTCCAGTAGCTCATTCTGCACGGTTTTGGAAGTGCCCTTAAACACAGTTGCAGTCTTCAAATGCTGTTCCATTGCACTATCGATACTGCCAACCAAATCCACCAGGCCTCTAAACACTCCTGGATTTAGCGATGTTTCACTCTCGTCGTGTCCTCTTAATGCCAGTTCAAGGGCGCCACAAAAGCGAACACAATCAATTATCTTCGAAAGGATGTACCGGTTCTTAGCCACTTCTTCGTTGTGTTTTTGAATGCTGACTTGGTATCCTTGGTCCAGTTGAACAGCAATGTTCGCCTGTCCAAGCATCTCAAACTTGATCCTGTTATCCAAGTGAGCTTTAGAACTTTTGTGTTTTGCCAATTTGTCAGCTAGATGTTTGACGTCAGTCACTCCAGTTTTGGTCCAAGCAGCGTCACCACCAAATAGGATGCATGGGAAACAATATAAGGACTTCCTAGAAACGCTTCCAGAAAGCCAGTCGTTCTTCTTGTACCATTCAGTATTGAAATTACGGACATATTGCTTCCCTCTATCTCTTGCGATTTGCTGCAGATTTATCTCTGGTTGGTCAGCTCCTAACCGTTTTACTTCCACCTTCTCCTCATAGGTTAGGGTGGCGAAAGGCTTCACAAGTAGAGAGTCAATAGTATTCATTTCTGATATTGATACCAATAAAAGAAAGAGATCACGGTATATTAATTTATATTATGTCACAAAATTACTTTAAAATAACAGTGTGTTGATTTCATTGGTATACATTACAGATTGCAAACCCTCATGTGACAAGACTACATCAACATCAAATTTGCACCTATACACATGGACAGAAAATTAAAGGCAATGATACTCACCAACAGTTGACTCTCCTTCTCGTGGTATTCACGTCCAGTAAGTCAACTAACGAGTCCAAACAAATCTGCTTTCACACTAGTTTGCACCTGGGGGGTGATAGAAAACAACAAAAAAAACATTAGAAATCTCAAGACCCAAACCGTAACTTTTAAAACCTTAAAAGTCCAAGTGTGACCATATACTCACCAACAGTTGACTCTCCTTCTCGGGGTATTCACGTCCAGTAAGTCAACCAACGAGTCCAAAGAAATCTGATTCCACTGATAGTTTGCACCTGGGAAGTTATAGAAAACAAAAAAAAAAAACATTAGAACGTTTAAGACCCAAACCGTAACGTTTAAAACCTTATAAGAGCAAGTGTGACCATATAGGCCCCAACCGCACCTTAAAAACCTTAAATAACAAATTGGGACCATATAGGCCCCAACCGCCCCTTAAAAACCTTAAATAACAAATTGGGACCATATAGGCCCCAACCGCACCTTAAAAACCTTAAATAACAAATTGGGACCATATAGGCCCCAACCGCCCCTTAAAAACCTTAAATAACAAATTGGGACCATATAGGCCCCAACCGCCCCTTAAAAACCTTAAATAACAAATTGGGACCATATAGGCCCCAACCGCACCTTAAAAACCTTAAATAACAAATTGGGACCATATAGGCCCCAACCGCACCTTAAAAACCTTAAATAACATATAGGCCCAAAAAAAAAAAAAAATAATATATAAATAAATATATATATATATATATATATATATATATATATATATATATATATATATATAATATATATATATATATATATATATATATATATATATAAAAATTGATATCAATATATCACAATAAATAAATATATATATATATATATATATATAAAAAGTGATATCAATATATCACAATAAATAAATATATATATATATATATATATATATATATATAAAAATTGATATCAATATATCACAATAAATAAATATATATATATATATATATATATCAAATTGATATATATATATATATATATATATATTTATTTATTGTGATATATTGATATTAATTTATATATATATATATATATATATATATATATATATATATATATATCCAAATATATATATATATATATATATATATATATATATATATATATATAAAAAATACACATAAATATACATAAACATATACATACAACAATATATATTAATTGATATTTATTATTTGATTAATTGATGTTCTTTATTACTTGGTATATTATATTGTTCATGCATTTCTATTACACTTTATTTGTTATACATATTACAGTGCTATTTTTTGGCTATACATGTTACAGGATATTATCCTGTAACATGTATATCACATAAAATAGCCCTGTAATATGTATAATACATACAGGGTCAAACAAGTTCACACTAACCTTTTTTACCCTTACAGGCTTCCATACCTGCTTGCTGATTTGCTAATTTTTTGAAGACTCTCATTGGTTGAAATCGATGTCAATCAAAAATTTCAGCCAATCAGAGTCCTTCAAAAATTAGTATATATAGCAGACCGTGGGAAAAAAACAATTAATCGCGGGAGGGGCTCCTTGTAGGAGGAGCTCTTTTAGTGTGTTGTTTTTTTTTTTTTAGAGCGTCGTTTTTTTTTTGTGGAGGCCTCTTTCAATGGGCCAGAATGGATGGATGGACAATGGCTTCAATCAAGATTGGATTATTTTTGATCATTGGCTTCAATCAACATGGATTATTTTGTTTTGACCATTGGCTTCAATCAACATGGATTATTTTATTTTGACCATTGGCTTCAATCAACATGGATTATTTTATTTTGACCATTGGCTTCAATCAACATGGATTATTTTATTTGACCATTGGCTTCAATCAACATGGATTATTTATTTTCATGACTATATCCAGAGAGGACAGAAGGCCAACGCTGGAGGGGTCAATTTTACAGGTAAGTATGTGCTGTTGTTTATTTTTTTTTTTTTTAATGTTTGTTTAAAGCTGTTTATTTTTGTATAAAATGTGTTACTAACTGTACTAACAATGTGTTAGCTTACTGTTTAATTGTAATAATGTTTTTACTTTTTACTGTATTTTTTTTTCCCTTCCCTTATTTTTATTTTATCTTTAGAAGTGACAGGCACATATACATGCCTGTTACTTCTAAAAATGGAATAAAAATAGGGGGGGGGGGGGGGGGTAGGTAGTTTGTTCATCCAGGGTGGGGTCGGTCACGGTCAGGCGCCCATCGGTCGCCCATAGGCCACGACCAGGGGTGGCACAGGCCTCATGGGGGTGAACATCCACCCCCATGTGGCCTGGTCAACCCCGCTCACTGCCCGAATACCCGGGGTAGCATAGGCCGCATCGGGGTGGTGCCGGGGGCCCGGTGGTGATCGGGCCTCGGGGGTGGCATAGGGCGGCAACATGGAGGTCATCAGGGGTGGCACAGGCCTCATCAAGGGGGTGATCCGATCACCCCCATGTGGGCCTGTGCCACCCCGCTCACCACCCGACTACCCCGATCCCGTGATCGGGGTAATCCGGCGGTGGCATGATGGCATAGCTAGGCTAGCATAGGGCAGGCCTGATCGGGGGTGGCACAGGCCACATGGGGGTGATGGCTGGGGTCGTCGGTGGTAGTTGGTGGGTGGCTGGGTAGGTGGCACTGGCAGGCTAGGCAGGCATAGTGGGGGACTGGGGGTAACTGGTCACCCCTAACTTTTATTAGGGGCTACTAGGGGTTTTGGTTTGGCCAGGGGCAGGGCAGGTGCCAGGCAGAGGCAGGTGTAGACTTACTGTGTTAGGCAGGCAGAGCAGATGAGTAGATTCAGCCAGGGAGGTCTCTCAGTCTCAGCGTGACCAGGGTCAGGAAACAGAAAGGGGGAAGGGACAGGGAACTGGTGGTTTTATTGACTGTATCAGTCAATCAAAATGTAAACTCGAGGCCCTATTTGCTGGTGGGCGCTCAGGGCTAACGGTCTGGGTGGGTTTAGATTGATCACTTAGTAACTGGACAGCCTTCCATCATTGATTGGTCAATGATGGAAGACTGTCATTTATTAATTGATACATTTATGACCGCCCATGCATATCGTCACTGTGATGGTGGGCGGCATGCATTAACGGTCAGGGGGGCCAGGCCAGGACTCATTGAAGAGAGAGAAGAGTCTAAAGGTTAGTGTACACAGTGTATAACTATTGTAATTTGATCACACAGGGTGCAGGCAGGGGGCGATAGATACACAGCATTAGTTAATGTAGCGCAAGGGTTATTTTAAAGTGACAGTGTCCCTTTACTAACTTTACTTCATTTTTAATACTATTTAGACTTGGAATGATGATGTACACCTTATATTTATTTGTTTTTGGGTTATACTAATACATTGTTGTGTTTTTTTTATTGCAGGGTGAAGAAAATATTTGGGGGGGCGTTTGCCCTGACGCCCCTATGGACGGGCCGCCCCTGATGAGGCCTATGACGCAAATTTCTACCAGCACAAGGAGCGCATTTGGCGCTCCTTGCCAGCAACTGCGTCCCTTGCTTCGTGAGGGCCGCAGTTGCCGAGGGCTCGCTATGCGAGCCGGCAAGCGTCAGCAACAACCCATATTCCTCACAACTATATATGTGATAATTAGGCATTGTCCGTCAATACTCCTAGTTAATGAATTAGAAGAACAAAATTCAATATCAAACCTCCTCTCAAACATCAATTTCTAAACCAGTTGAGCTGCTTGTATTACACCTCTATGAGGTCATCATGGGGTGGGAGCAATTGAGATTTTAAGGCAGTCGTAAATGGTCCTAAATGGTCAGGCACAAGTTTATGTTAACAAAGGTGTAGATGCTTTTTAGTGGATGAATGTGTGTTAAATTGGTTTCCCTCGGCAAGCTTGAGTCTAAAAAAATTAGGACTGCCTTTCAGTTACTCTTGTTGTTGTTGTTCTTTCCTTCAGTCGTGTCCAACTCTCGTGACCATATGGACACAGCACACCAGGCACAACTTTCTGTGTTTCTGGTTGTGCTGATCCATTAAGTTTTCATGGCAAAGATACTGGAGTGGGTTGCCAGTTGCTTTTCCACGCTCATGCTTAAAAGTAAGTTTACTTGCTTCTCTAAATCACAAAATAGGAATTGTATTTAAGATCAATGCTTAATAGTCATTTTACTGGTATTATCTTAGCCATCTCATGATTTTTCTTAAGACAAGGTAAACTAAAATATTTACCACCAAAAAAACAAAAAAATGTCTAAGAACTACACATTTTTTTATTTCCTCAAACAACAAAAAACATCATTAATAAAATCCGGTAAGAGCCAGGGGATTTTTGAATTGTAATAACGGATTCTGATGTATCCAGAGAATCCCCTGCTGCCCACATTGATGTGACAAATCTAAGAGATTACAGCAATCAAATTGAGAAGAAAAAGCCTCAAAAGCAGAGCGAGAAAAAGGGGACAACCTGCGGCATCCTATTATCCAGACTGCTAAAGGCTCAAGTTAATATCTTTGTTCTACAGAGTGGGGCTGTGCGTCTAAGCCTTGTTTAATACGGATCAGGAGAGTGGAGCAGTAAGGGGGATTTCCAAATATTCTCTTTTAAGGAAGTGCAGTCAGGTGGTTTGTGATGGGAATAACAAGAGGTAAAATGAGCAGCTTGAATCCCCTGGCGTCTCATCAGAGAAGGAAAAAGCTTCATACACAGCCTGAGCAAGGAGAATGAGAAGAGCACACACTGGCTTATCAGCTGTTAATGCCGGTGTAAATAGTTATGGCAGATATAAGGATGGCAAAGAGAAGAAAAAGTTATAAGTATTATTTATGAGAGCAGTTATAGGAGGTTTATAAAGATTGTGTATAAGAACAGTTACAGGATGGGTTATAAGGATTGTATATTAGACCACCTACAGGAGGGGCTCTAAGGATTGTTTATAGGTGAAGTTCTAGGAGAGGTTGTAAGATGTTATGCAGTAGACGTTATAGGGGGTTGTAGATAGTTCATGGGTGTAGTTATATGATGAGGTTAAATTGTAAGGGTAGATATAGGAGAGGTTAGATGGACAAATATAAGAGTAAAAAAACAAGTGAGAGATGCATACCTGAGACCAGGCATCACCTAATAATATGCCATTTGACAGTGGCTCTATATCTTTTAGATCAGTGGGTTAGCTCTATGGCAAATTGGTGGAATTTTTGAGATCCACAGCATTTTAATAGGTTAATTCCACGTGTAGTTCGGGACTGCTTTGATAACATCTGTCTATAAGTATCTTTAAAGTGTTAGGTTATCCTCATCCCTCGTTGTCTTTGAGGAACAGCAGAGAAGGTCTCAGGGACAGAAAACGATCCCAGGACCACCTGTTGAGAACCACTGACCTAATGTTTGTGCCACTCAAATTTGAGTTTCTGTGGCTTTTGCTCACTTGGGCCACCACAGTGGACACATCTCTTGAAGCATATCAGGTTGTACCTGCTCCTATGGCTGTGACAAAACCCAAATTCCAGGCAAGTGAGCAAACATTTTTTGAGTTTTCATTATTCTATAGTGAACTCTATTGAATGCTGTCTATTATCAGATGCATGACTCCTACTCTGTTTATCTCTATAAGGCGAGCCTGTCATAAGAGCATTTTTTCTGTAGTGTAAGGGATATTCTGGGCCACCTGGCCTGCACTCACACGCTACCTGGAGCTGTGCTGATAGCAGAGGAGCTTTGCACAGACAGGAGGTAAGGGAAGGGAAGCAGCTGTGGGAAGGGTTCATGGGGAAGGGAGCAGCTATGGGAAGGGGTCTTTGGGGGGCAGTTATGGTATCGGGTCTTATGAGAGGGGAACTGTTATTGGAAGGGGTCTTGGGGACGGGGACTGTTATGGGAAGGGGTGTTGAGGGTGGCACTGAGGGAACTGGTATTGAGAGGGGCCACATAAAAATAAGGTGACATGAGTGAGTATGCACCCGAGGGGGAGGGGCCCAGTGCAAAAAAAAAAATATATTTTTTGCACTAGGACCTCAATGCATCAGCTCCTCTACTGATTAGAAGGATTGCTAACAGGATAATGTATGTACAATATACGCAGCATTTACTAGACACACAATGTTAATAATTTATTTATTTATTTAAAAGATCAATATTACATGTAAAAGGAATGAACTGAAGTTTGCAAAATTGACATCATAGGAACAAAAAAAATCAACATTGTAACAAGCAAACTCCTGAAGAAACCTTGTTACGGAATAGTAAGTTAATGAGATCCCACTTATTGCAGAACTTTAAAGAACACATATAAATAAATATAATTGCAACTGGTTGTAATGAAATGTTTTGGGTGAGTGTTAGATAATTAAGCATAAAAGTTTGGATTTTAATCATTAATTATTTATATAAGACCTCCCTCTCTGTAAGTCTCTTTATCACGGGCCATTCATTAACTCTCAAGGAGGAAGTTGGTAAGGAAGATAAATATGCTCAGTTGAATAAATACTACAGGAGGAAAACTAGGATGGATTGTTTTTTACAATATCAAGAAAGGCTCAGTCCAACCCATCTGCTGTCCCTTTAAATTTGACCCCATAAACCTTACCAGCCTGATATAGATGATTTCTAAAACTAGTGGCATTTATCCTCTCTGTTGGTAGACTAAGAAATCCTGAAGTGTAGGGCAAACGTTCAGTCCTTGCAGTGCAACATACAAGCAAGAAATGACAAGACATTTCTGCTGATATTACTTTTCAGACGAGGTCTCATTTTTTTCCCCCTGAGAAGGTCACAGCTTTGACAAACCTGCTGTACATAGAATAATAATGACAATGCAATTCTGTGAGTTACTAACACTAAGTCCTGATGAAGACAAATCCAAGATGTCTTGTTTGCTGAGACAATCAAACACAAAGATGAGTTTTTCCATTTACATGACTCACCGACCAACACAACAAGAGAATTCATGTTTCTGTAGCCACAGGAGATAAATCCACTGTGTCCTGACATTCGGGATGTTTATATGTAGGAAACAAGCTACTTACAGTGTAAGGGAATCTAAATTACAGTCTCTGATTGAAGAGAGGCAGCAGAGTGTAACAATCTCATAGATCCTCTGAGAAAGGGACTATTATTTCTGATACGGTTCTTGGTTCTTTGGAACATTATATGATTGTTATTTGAGATAGCACAACAATAGGCATAAATTAAGCATAGTATTAGCTGAATATTTGTATGCAGTTTATTTATATCCTTTTTATATTTCAAATATGAAACAATAAGTATAGCCGTACTATCGTTCCAGGGCTTAACACTATCCATCAAATAGACCCACAAACTTAAAAACCGGAACTATTGTTTTTAGCTGTATGAATGAGTATTTTTAGTACATTTATGCATCTCTGGTTTGGGATAATATCATTTTGATACATTCTGTATATCATTACCCTTTATTGAAGGGCATTTAGCCAGCTTGTGGGGCACACCATAGCCCTTCAAATAGGAGGTCCCTGAAATGAGAAACAGGGATTCGGTGGTATAGACTTTTTCTTCTAAATGGTTATTGTGTACCTTTATTGAACTTGATGATTTATTCAACCAACAAGGATGTATTAAGCACCTTAGAGAAGTATAATAATTTTTAAAGTTTATAATAAAGTTCCTGTTTTTAGATTTCATTTTCATTTCATCATACTATCTGTATTGGATGTGTATTTATTTCCACATTTTTTTTTAACGCTTACATTTTCTGAAATGCAATGCAAAAGTGCAATAGACCTTGAATTTAGTAGATAATTACAGGGATACTTTAGTCATCTAAAAGAACCATGCTTTGGGGTTAGCAGGTTAATTTAGTTTGTCATTGATGAAAAACAAACTTTAGAAAATGTAGAATTGCCATCTGAGAACTTGAACCTTCCCTAACATCGTAAGCCCCAAGTGCCTGCTTTATATACTTTAATATACTTTAATATTCCTTAGTCAGCCATCTTCAATGGATTCTACAGCTGTTCAGAGTGCCAAGCTACAGCTGATGTGACAGAGATCTGACTGGATGGCAGATTTCCAAAAGAGCTTTAAACGCCTTCCCACCCTCTTATGCCAATCCTAATATTACGTAGAACATTGTTTTTTTTCTTCAAGCTATTAATTAGTCCAAGTGAAGTATAGTAATGGCACATGAAAATTTTCCACATAATGCTCTTATGTGCTCAGTACAAAAGGAGTGGGCCTGTGCCACTTGGCAACCATCAACGAAGCCTCAGTGGGCTGGAAAGTTCTGCACACTACTGTCCCACCCACATTCCCACATTGATTGAGAACTAAGCATTACGTTGACAAAGAATCCCACTAAACAATATTTTTGTATAGTGAGTGAATTTTACATTATGTTATATGTAAGTTCACTTACAGACTCTGTTATTGCAGGCTCTGTTTGAGTGTTAAATTAGCAAATAAACACTGAATCCAAAATTGCTAGTGAGTGGAGGTTGCAATTTTTTAATTAAGCACCTTATCCAATTTGCAATGTTAATTCATGTGTCCTCGCCCTCCTCTGAATTAATTCCACTGTCAGTATGCAGAACATCCCATACATATTAAAGGTACTCTTCAGGCATTTTTTTTACAAATGTAATATAAACTACCTGTCATGACTGACTTTGGGGGGCTCCCCTGAACCCCACAAGCAACCCTGTTATTTGGGACTCAAGGCTATCAAAATGGACATTCAATGTTATTTTAAAAGCATCTAACGTTGTTGTGTGAAATATTGTTGTTGTGTGAAATATGGTGAATATTTTCTTCTCCCGGTTAAAAGAAGTAAGTGAGTGCACTTTTAGTCTGTAATGGCACCAGGAAGAGCAATTTGCTAGACACCTGGCCTCTGACCTAGGAATAGGAATGCTCCTCTCTAGTCCCTCATTCGTTATCAAAGTACAGCCATAAGATCTGAAGTGACCTAACAAGATGAACCCTTCCAAGCCCTTATTTGGAGACCAGTGAAAGGGGTTTATAGCCTATTAATGGGGTGGGAAGGTCACAGTAAGAAAGCAGACTCCTCATACAGGGATTAAAGTTACAATCGGCAATAAGCCTGCTATTCTGCTTCTCCATGAATGATGTTCTGATCTGAATTGGCATGCTGGGCGCTGAGATGAACACAAAATCACAACCTGGAGATTAATTAGAGTTAGGGATCCACATGCCCCCTCTAATTAGCTTTATTTAATAATTTGTTTCCTCCGCAACATGACTATCTTCTGAAATGTACATTTCACTTACTTGTAGCAATCTAACAAACTAGCGGCTTGTTAGCATTCAGAACCTCATTCTTTTCAAGTGTATACTACTCTGCTTGATTTCATCTGTGTCTTTTGAGGGCCATGGTACACTGCATTGTGGTTGCTAATTTAAATAAACCTAGTTAGAACATTTATAAAAAGTAGCAATATCTCCCTTAAGAGTCCCTTAAAGTGTTTGTGCTTTATGTTTCTCTACTTATACAAGGAAATTACATTAAATTGTTAGGAAATTATTTTACAGAATACTAGATCCTTAACTATTCAGCTTTGAAGGGATGGAGATGAACATTGTGCTTCTGTAAGTGCTAAGCTCATTGTACCAGGATTTCTCAATCAATTTGGTGTGTTTGCAAAATATTCAATACTGTAATATGATATACAGAAAGACTATATCAACAGACCCTGGTAACTTTAATACATTTGTCACAACTTCTGACAAACTAATGCACCACTGACCTTTTCAGTGTGTCTGTTGTGAATATACTGTTTATTGCTGACTCCCAGATACCACCATATGTGAGTTACAAAATATGTGCTTTTAAGATTAAAAAATAAAGAAGTTGGATTTGTTTATTTATTTATTCCAGTCTGATATTCTTGTGTTTTATTTTCAAAACATTTATGTTGATAAGTATAAAATAGAAATAGAAAATTGGACATTTAACGCGCTATTTTATTATATTATGGTATACTAAAATAGCATTGGCTTTGGTACAGCTAGACCAGTTGGGGACTGTAGATGGAAAGCATCCTGGGATATGACCTATGATTGGCTAAGAAGCCAACATCCAATTCACTTTGTAAAGAGGAACTGTAGGAGAAGAGAAGACATTGGGACTTTTAAGTATGTGTACGGTATAATTAAGGGGACTTTAGAGTGCTATTCATTTTTTGTATTAGTCCATCAAGCTCAAGTTCATTGCTTCAGTGATCGCATTTATCTATCTTCCATGCCTTAGTTTGCGTGCCTACAATTTTCCCCAGCATCAGAGCCTTCTCTAGGGAATCCCAAATTTCTTGGTTAAATTATTTTTTTAATCTTTTTTGAGATGTTCTATTTGTCATTTTAATGTTGTATTGTATTGTTAAATGTAAAGTAATAGAAAACAAAGTGTAGGTTGACGGTATGTCATTATACATGGTACAATACTTGTTGAATCAAAACTCAGGGCTTAGGTTGAGAAGTTAAGCAGATCACAGACCTACACTCTAGATCCAGGGAGAGCAAGAATAGTTCATAAACAAATAATGGCTAGAATAGTTTGTCAGCTAGACAGACTGAAGGGCAGAGTCAAAAATCCTGAGCTGAAAAGTTTGGAATAAAGCAGTTTGGCCATAAACCAAACCATAAGATAGTTGTAGATGACCTGGTGGCGGCATGCAGGTTCCTGTATTATATATGACTTAAACAACTTAAAAACATCTCTAACTATTCAGTTTTATAGGGATGGAAGAGTACCTTGTGCTTCTGAAAGTGCTAGGCTCACTGTACAGAATCTCTCAAGCATAGATATATTAATAAAACTTACTTGATTATGTTTAACTGTTTTAAACAGGAGTTGTCAAATTCATATATTCTTGCAAAAACATTGCACAGATGGAATAGTAAGTTTATTATAGTATTACAAGTGTAGAACAGAACATTGCCACTTTGGAAACAAGAAAATAAAAAATTGAGCCCAAATTGAGTCTTGCTGATAAAGCTTTTATTTGCATGTTCTTCCATACTTTGCAGTCACACAATCAATATAATTGATGAGCTTATTCTATATTTCGGCTATAGCTCCAAAAGCAGCTACATTGATCTACATGATTGTGGCATTTTCAGCCTTATTAAATTGTGAATCGGCCAATTGAATAGGGCTCTATATAAGCACAGAGCATATTTTTTTTACAGAAGTTTTTAGTTAGTGAACTTGTATTTAAAAACAAGGTCTTCACTAACTAAAAACTTCTGTAAAAAAGTATGCTCTGTGCTCATATAGAGCCCTATTCAATTGGCCGAATCACAATTTAATAAGGCTGTTTGTTTTTGGTGAGTGTATTAATTAATAGTGACGCTGAATTTTAGTAACATTGGTGGTTGCTCCACAGGAAACAAACCCACAGGAATACACTTGGATCTGAAATATTAAATAATAAACCCAAGGTCAGATACAACAGGCTGGTCTATGTAATAGGTAGAAGCTCAAAACAGATTAAAGACAATACAATTGTCTGGTCATAGGAGGTCATGGTAGGAAGTGGAATAGTCCGATTACAAGCCACAATCAAAACAGAAGCGGACAATCATGATCAAGCCAAATAATCAAATTTGTATCAAATAACCATTGTCAAGACAGAGTACCTAGATTAGTGCATTTTTATAGGCCAATGAATTTCACACCAAAATGTAAAACCATATTTCTGAAATGGCCCAAGTAAGCAGGGATGATGCAGATAACAGGATGACCCCTTATAGTATTTTTGCATTTAGCAGCTGGCCTCAATTTGCATGAAAATTTTGTTTTTCTAAAACTTAAATAATTCTAAAGATTAATTATCTTTAAGTAACACTATGAGATTCCTGCAGTGAGAGAACTTGTCTGTATGGACTAAATGCCGCCAGTGATGTCACAAGCAGAAATTAAGATACACTCTCCACTACATTATTTGTAGAATGATGGTAAACAGTTCATAAATAAAATCATTCATTTTAAAAATTCCCAAAGAAAGTATATTATACCTTCCAACTGTCCCTCACTTTGGGGAGGCTATTCCTCTTTCTTCTGTTCCTCCCAGATTTTTTAATTGTTGTTATTGAGTATTTCTTATGAGTCATGTGTAGAACTGGTATTGTATCTATAACTTAAAAAATGTTCAGCCCTAATAATGTCAAGTTTTACTACTTAGGCAAACAAACTATAAATGGGGTTGTAAACACGGAAGTTGGAGGGGGAGACAGAGGGCATTTTATTTATTAACTTGCAAGTACAGTAGTAATGTGGCACCAAAGGAGAATCCCATAAGTCAGAGTAATGAGTAGAGTCAGTGCTAGAGGTATTTATGATCATGAAGAACCTTTGTCATCCAGAAGGGCCAGTAATTTACTTTATGTTGTATTTATGATACAGGTCTGCAGATAATCACATATCACATATATAGTTGTGAGCATACGAGTTGTTGTTAATGTTTGCGGGCTCGCGCAGCGAGACTGCGGCCCTCGCGTAGCTTTGGCGCTCCTTGCCAGCAACTGCGACCCTCGCAAAATTTACGTTGTAACGCAAACAAAATAAAAGACACGTTACGACCCATTATGAACTCACAAAAAACGCCTGCAACACGCGCACATCAAAACATGAAAAATACAACAAATACACACAACAAATACATAAAAAGCTTACTTACAGGAAGAGGGAGCCTCCAGGACCTCGAAACTAAAGTTACACCTCAATTTAACTCAAATTAAAAGAGTTTAGACACTAAAAAATTCTCTAAGCAAGAGAAAAAATGGCCGGCGAAAAAACGAAAACAAGGCTACAGCAGTCTAAAGACGCAAAACACCACCAAACACCTACGTATTTGACGAAAAACACCTACGAGATTCGAAAACAAGGACGCAACCCGCGCAACCCCAAAAACATTGCAGACACAACAAATACATACAACAAACACATAAAAAGGTTACTCACAGCAAGGGGGGGCACCCAGGACCTCTGCAAGTGAAGTTACAGCTCCATTTAACCACTAATTTCGGAGTTTAGAGACCCGAAAATCACCTAAGCGAGAGAAAAAATGGCTGCCGAACAAAACGAAAACGAGGCTAAAGGTCCCTAAACACGCAAAACACTACCATAAACACGCAAAACACCACCAAACAGCTACGGATATTCCGAAAACCCCCACCAAACAGCTACGGATATTCCAAAAAACTTGCACGACATAGAAAACGAACAACGCTACATCAGCCACATTATATACACCAAACACCCTTAGCTCACTTACAATTTCATTGCCTTCATTTTTGACGGGGAATTCGCTAGTCATATTTATAGTTGTGAGCATGCGGGTTGTTGCTAACGCTGCGGGCTCGCATAGCGAGGTCCGCAGTTGCTGGCAAGGAGCGCCTTTGGTGCTCCTTGCCAGCAACTGTGGACCTCGCAAAATTAACGGACTTACGACACAAAAATACGACACGCGTTATGACCTATTACGACCTCGCAAAAAACGCCCAAAACCCGCGCACATGAACACATAAAAAAAAAAAAACAATAAATAGACACAACAAATACATAAAAAAGCTTATTTACAGCAAGGGGGGCACCCTGGACCTAGAAAACTGAAGTTACACCTCAACTTAACTCGAAATAAAAGAGTTGGCCTTCGAAAAAAACGAAAACGAGGCTACAGGACTCTAAAGACGCAAAACACCACCAAACACCTATGGATTTTCCGAAAAAGACGCACGAGATCCGAAAACAAGGATGCAACCCGTGCGACCCGAAAACCATTAGAAACACAAGAAATACACACAACAAACACATAAAAAGCTTACCCACAGCTGGGGGTGCACCCAGGACCTCTGCAAGTGGCGTTACACCTCGATTTAAGTACAAATTAAAGAGTGTAGACACCCAAAAATCACCTAAGCGAGAGAAAAAATGGCTGCCGAACAAAACGAAAACGAGGCTAAGGACGCAAAACTACTACACTTACTCGCAAAATGTAAAGAACGCTCCAGTCAACTTCACGAGGCACGTAACACACACTATGCGGCACGTACCACACTGATATTATCCACCATTTTACATGAAAAAGACAACTATTAGCCACAAAATGGCGGCTGGAACGCAAATTTTACGCTGGAACGCAAATAGCGCATGCGTATTGCGTTCTAACGGTCTCAAGCACCTCAATATATATAAATAAATACTGCCTACTTTCCAGAAAATTCCACATTTCTCCTCAGGTGATGAACAATGTGACTGGATAGTTCACTGCTGCCGTTACTTCAGGAGAGAATTACTTCCTAATTTACAACTTCACAATCTGCAAATTCCAACTGAGAGGTAAGCTATAATATATTTAATTTATTTAGAAAGACAGCAAAAAAAATAGCAAAAAAATAAAAGATTTAATACATTCCCAATTAAGAGGTCATTCATGTATAGTGACATGTGAAATGCACATATATGTGTATAGGCCCTACAACAAGCTAATCTTAACTCAAAGTAATCAAAGAAGTATATTCACCTGACATTAAGTCACAGAAACTCATAGCAAAAAAAAAAAAAAGATGACACTAATACATATTTAACCTGCAGCTCAATGTTTCCCGTTTTTTTCACTATTCAAACAGTCTCTGCATCAACAGCGTCACTCAAGAATTTGCACCGTGGACTGTGAAAGAGAATTACTTTTAAAGAACAGAAAGAAAGAAGAAGAGGTAAGATAGAAAAATACATTACATGCACAAAAGACCATGCTTTGCAAAAACCAAAAGAATGAATATACAATTAACCATTTCACTTTCTTTTTCAAACAGACACTACAAGAAGACTGGCGGATTAAGATTGGCAGGAGGGGACCCTCTGTCATTCGGACAAGAAAAAGACTTCAATCAAGGTATAGTATAACAAGTACAAAAAGAAACACAAATCCCATGTTTAGTGCCCGCCAATATGAGAAGTCAAACTACAAAATACAAGCTTCAATACATATTACAGCAACACAAAAACACCACAGTTCAAGAAACTTTCCAAAGACATATACAATTCACAAATAGACACACTTGCACAGAAAAAACAATTGATAACACAAAGTGGCGGACACAAAACAGGAGAGCATACCAAACATTAGCAACATACAGTAAACAAAAGTATTCCTCCTGTTTACTGTACAACAACCTCTAACCATCAACCACAAGCCAAATGCAGCATCCCAAAAGTGGTGAACACAAAACAGGATAGTACAAAAAAGCGCCACAACATATAGAAAAGGCAATTAACATTCATGTTTACTGTCCAACAACCTCTAACCCTCACAAAGAAGCCTAATTAAGCATACCAAAAGTGGTGGATGCTAAACAGGATACTACCGTAAATAGTTCCAACATAGAGATCATATAATTCAAAGTCAGCTTTACTGTACAACAACCTTTAACCCTCAGCCACAAGCCAAATACAGCATCCCAAAAGTGGTGGACACAAACAGGATAGTCCAACAAACATTGCTAACATATACAAAATGGAAATAACATTAATGATTACTCTATAAACAATATATAACTGTAACACAGAACTAAAATGAAACAATTTTGAAGTGGTGCACAAAAAACAGCATAGCATAAGAAATCAGTATAACAGATACAGTATAAAAAAATTGTCCTGTTTCATGCCCAAACAACTACTACAGTAAAAGCATAATAAATTTACAACAGTGGTGTACACAAAACACAATACTAATCAATTACAGCCAACACTGTACTGTTTATCACACACTCTCAAATCAATAGCATTTTACAGAGAAGAAACAAAGCTAATATCAGAACACATTGCTTTGCCAAAAAATAAACCATGCTATTCATGAGAAATATATTTGAATCAAATAACATTTATCTTTTTCTTTTACAACAGACACTGCGTCAAGACGCACAAAGATTTCCAACAGCGGATCCAGGGATATCTTGAAATCACACTTCAAACAAGGTATAGTATAACAAGTAAAAAAAGAGAAAACAAAATGAACATGTTTGCTGTGCATCCATGTCAAGAGAAAAAACAAAATAATACAACAACACACCAACAATAAGCCCCACAAATCACCAGCTTTCACAAAATATTACTGACACATTTCTCATTTACCTACTAATTAGCTTTTACATGCAACAACTTTTAACAGTAAACCCGAACTTTAATCTATCAAAAAAAGTTGCCCAACATAAAACAGCGTAGTCCAATAAATAGTGAAAATTATATTATTGTGATGGCTATCCATTATATAGAAGAAGAGAGGGAGATAGTGCCATTATTTGTGGCAAAAAGGTCGACAATAGATATGTGGTACCATACAATCCACATTTACTTATGAAGTATAATGCACACATTAATGTAGAAGCCTGCACTTCCATCAAATCCATTACATATGTCTACAAATATATTTACAAAGGCTATGATGCAGCTACTGTAGTCATCAAAAGTGCAGACAATACCGAAAGCACTGAGTTAGTACAAGATGAACTTGCATCTCATGTAGATGCTCGCTATGTCAGTGCGCCAGAAGCTATGTGGCGGCTTTTAAAATTTCAAATGCACGATAGATCACATGCAGTATATAGATTAGCAGTACATTTGCCACAAAGACATTTAGTGTATTTCCATGCTGGAAATGAAAGTAATGCATTGGCCCAAAGTGAGCATCGTCACACTACACTAACTGCATGGTTTCAATAAAATTCTACAGATTCACAAGCAACACAATTCTTATATATTGAAATTTCATATCACTATGTTTTTGTGAATGGATTATGGAGACCAAGAAAAAAAAAAGGAAATAAAATAATACCAAGAATTTACACAGTCAGTCCAAGAGACCTTGAACGTTTCTGCTTACGACTACTACTTCTAAATGTTCCTGGTGCACAAAGTTTTGCACACTTAAAAACTGTTAATGACATAGTATATGAATCCTTTCATATAGCTGCCAGACATAGAAACTTACGCGCGGATGATACAGCATGGGAAAGATGTCTAGAACAAGCAGCATTATGTCAAATGCATTAATGGAAATCCAAGAAGTATTTTTAACTCATGGATTAAGTTGTGCAAGTTTTAATTTGCCTGATCCAGATCTTATAGATGACATAAACTTTGAAGACTGTGACATTCAACTACAAGTACAAAGGACAGAAGAAAGACTTGCAACTTACATAGTTACATAGTTACATAGTTACATAGTAATTAAGGTTGAAAAAAGACTTTCAGTCCATCAAGTTCAACCTGTTAAGATCTCCTCTGATCTGCAATATGCGGATTAGTTATTAATTAAATTATTGATTAAATAATTATTAATAGTATAGTATTGGAGAATGAATAAAGAGTTAGTCCATCAAGTTCAACCTTTTTAGATCTCTATTGATCTTTTTAATTTGGACTATTTATTATTATTGTTAATTGTTAATTATTGTTAATTGATCCAGAGGAAGGCAAACATAAAAAAAAACCCATTGAAACTTTGCCAATTGTCTCATAAGGGGGAAAAAAAGCAAAATTCCTTCCTGACCCCAGAAACTGGCGATCAAATTTCTCCCTGGATCAATATTCCTTCGCTAGTTATCTAGGATAGCCTTGAATGCCCTCTTTATTCAGAAATATATCTAACCCCTTTTTGAAGTTGTCTATCGAATTCGCTGTCACCACCTCCTTTGGTAGAGAATTCCACAGTTTAACCACCCTAACTGTGAAGAACCCTTTTCTTTGTTTAAGGTGAAATCTTTTTTCCTCTAACCTCAACGGATGTCCTCTTGTCAGTTGAAAATCTCTTGCTACAAAAAGCTCACTTGACAAAGCCTTATATGGACCCTGGATGTATTTAAATAACGTAATCATATCTCCTCTTAGACGCCTTTTTTCTAGCGAAAATAAGTTTAATTTTGCTAGTCTTTCTTCATAACTTAGCCCCTCCATTCCCCTTATTAGTTTTGTAGCCCTTCTCTGTACTTTTTCCAGCTCTAAGATGTCTTTTTTGTGAGGTGGTGCCCAAAATTGTACTCCATATTCCAAATGAGGGCGTACTAGAGATTTGTATAGTGGCAGAATTATATCTTCTTCCCTGGCTTCTATACCCTTCCTAATACATGCTAATATTTTATTTGCCTTTGCAGCCGCTGCTTGGCTTTGAGCGCTGTTACCTAGGTGGTTGTCCACTAGTACTCCCAAATCCCTTACAATATCTGATACCCCTAGATTTGCTCCATTAAGATTATAGATTGCTTGGCTATTTTTCCTTCCCAAATGCATAACCTTACATTTATTTGTATTAAATCTCATCTGCCATTTAGCCGCCCATTTCTCTAATTTATGCAAATCCTTTTGTAGGGAAAGTACATCATTATCTGATTTTATTACCTTGCACAACTTAGTGTCATCAGCAAAAATGGAGACACTACATTCGAGTCCTACTTCAATGTCATTAATAAATATGTTAAAAAGGAGAGGACCCAATACTGAGCCCTGAGGAACCCCACTTATCACATTAGACCAATCGGAGTATGTTCCATTTACAACAACCCTTTGCTTCCTGTCTTTTAGCCAGCTCTCGATCCATGAGCAGATATTTACTGCAATTCCTGTATCCCTTAGTTTGCTCACTAGTCTTCCATGTGGCACTGTATCAAATGCCTTTGAAAAATCTAAAAAGACTACATCCACTGAGTTGCCCTGATCCAAGTTCCTACTAATCTCCTCATAAAAACTAATTAGATTGGTCTGACACGACCTTTCCTTCATAAATCCATGTTGACTGCTACCTATGATCCTGTTCAAATAGACATATTCTTGTATTCTGTCCCTTATTAACCCTTCTAAAAGCTTCCCAACTACAGAAGTGAGGCTCACTGGTCTATAATTCCCCGGATTTGCTCTAGATCCCTTCTTAAATATAGGTATCACCTCTGCTTTTCTCCAGTCATCTGGTAGAGACCCTGTAGTGAGCGAGTCTTTAAAGATTAGATATAATGGTTTGGCTATTACAGAACCCAGCTCCCTCAGTACCCTTGGATGTATTCCATCAGGACCTGGGGCTTTATTAACATTTATTTTCTCCAACCTCTTTTGTATTTCTTCCTGCGTTAACCAATTATTTAGTGAAGGTAGTGTAGCCCCATTATGTTGCAGTGTCCCAACCACTGGTACCTCCCTTGTGTAAACCGAAGAAAAGAACCTATTTAGCTCATCTGCCTTTTCCTGGTCACTAATTATCAGATGGCCTGTGTCACATTGTAATGGTCCTATCGATTCCTTCCTGGCCTTCTTCCCATTAATATATTTATAAAATATTTTAGGGTTAGTCTTACTTTCCATTGCAACTGACTTCTCATTTTCTATTTTAGCCAGTCTAATAGCCCTTTTGCAAGCCTTGTTGATTTCCTTATAGTCACATAAAGATGCCTCTGTTCCCTCCTTCTTGTATAATTTAAATGCATACTTCTTTTTCCTCATCATGATCTTTAAGTCATTGTTAAGCCACATGGGATGTGATTTACTCCTATTTATTTTATTATTTTATTATTTAAATACATTACAATTGCAAGCATTTAATGCCATAAAAAATGCACTAGATGATGACATGGTCAAACGGACATTATCGAAACCTGTATAAAGTCAAGTACACTATGGAAACATTTTACCCATCTTCAATTACAACAAAATATGAGATCAGAAGGCCAAAATGATTTCAATGATTGGCTTATTAAAATTGGAGAAGGAAAAACAGAAAAAATATCAAATTTACCTGAAGACACTGTGCACATCCCACCTCATATGATTTGTCAACAAGATCTTATATCGGCTATATTTGAAAGTACAATAAATAACCAGGACTATTCTGAACTTGCCAACCAAGTCATACTAACATGCAAAAATAAGGATGCATTGATCCTCAATAATGAAATATTTAAAAAAAATTAATGCACCCCAAAGAAATTATCACAGTGCTGATTCTGTACTTGCTGATGACAAAGAAAGTCAGGCAAACTTTTCCACTGAATTCATAAACTCATTAACTCCTTCGGGAATGCCACCACATATTTTTCAGCTAAAGAAAGGTGCAATTGTCATGTTACTGCGAAATATGAACCCAAAAAAAGGCCTATGCAATGGGACAAGATTAATTGTTGAACAATTAAAGGACCATTTCATAGATGCTGAAATTTTAACTGGTACCCATAAAGGAGAGAGAGTTTTCATACCAAGGATAGATTTAGCACCAAGTGAAAGTAGTCTCCCTTTTATACTTCAAAGAAGACAATTTACCATCATTATGGCATTTGCCATGACCATTAATAAATCACAAGGACAAACTTTCAAATCTGTGGGTATTTTCTTAGAACAACCAGTATTTGCACATGAAAACAATGAAAGTCAAGGTGATTTATTAGAGGATGGATGCATTTTTACTAAAAACATTGTCTACTATGAAGTACTGTAACTTTCCATCAAACAAACAAAAGCCATGCCAAACCAATTTAAAACCAAACTCAAAAATCAAATAAACCACAATATAACCACAAAATTGTAAAAAGGACGGACAACCATCCGTTTCTTTCAAAGGGTCATTATTATGCCACAGAAATTAGGTTTACACCAAAAATATTTTCATATTAAACTACATACAATTGTAAAACACATAGGGCCTCATTCTATTATCGGCCGTAGGAGATGCGGGGCCGCAAGGACCGTCCGCAAGCTATTTGCCTATTCTATTCCCTCGCACGCGCCGGAGGAAGGCCGCAAGAAAATCCCGGTTGCTATTCAATTGCTCCGGGAACCCTCTCTGCAAGGCTACAACCGAGCCACAGCTTACTTGCAGCAAAAAGGTCCGCAGGCACACAATTAAGCACATTTTAAAGCCATAATAAAGCCATCCTGCACTCTTATGAGACTATAAAGTGATTGTAGGTGTTAGCATTCATAGCACAACATTCCCCTACACTCAAATCCGTAAATAAATATTTTTTTTAATTTATGTCACATGTAAAAAGTCCAGAGGGCTTGGAGCACCTCAGACCCGCCCGCGCTGCGGCCGGAAAATAAACAGTTAATGTAATCTCGGATTTGGGCTGATGTGCAAGCTTGAGAGGGGGTTGCTATTAATCCTCATGTCCCCCATAATGATCCCTAGCATTTACAGAGCTTTACAGTGCCGTCTTGAATTTATTTTTGCATTTAAAGATTTCTGAGCTTACGGCCGATTGCAAGATATACGGCCGGCCGTAAGGGGATATCCTTGCGGCGCCGTATAATTGTATTGCAAGGTAACGGGAGCCCCGAAAGGAATCGCAGATTTGCGGCCGATTTACGGCCGATAATAGAATGAGGGCCTATGTAACTATGTAACTATATTTTTTTTTAAAACAGAAATAAGTCACAACTTTAAATTACTGAGCTAAAAGGGCTTTTATTAGGCTAATATTTGTTTTACATTGTCCTATAGTGTTCCTTGTACTG
This sequence comes from Discoglossus pictus, assembly GCA_027410445.1. Taxonomy (NCBI): domain Eukaryota; kingdom Metazoa; phylum Chordata; class Amphibia; order Anura; family Alytidae; genus Discoglossus; species Discoglossus pictus. The sequence goes on from CM050165.1 coordinate 376,726,481, forward strand.
TTTAGCAGCTTGACGGCAATATTGCTGTGTTCTCTAATTACACTAAAAGCCATGTATTTCTTGTATTATCTGTCATATCTTGTTATAGTGCACTGTATATAAGAGCTTGTTATTAATTAACAGATTAGCAGATGTAACCACTTCACAGCATTGTACTGATTACAAACTAGACAACATTATTTCACCTGCTGTGTGAGTTACATAAAAGCAGTTAGTCAAAATCCTCCATCCTCAATTTTGCATAATCTGAACACCAGGCTAAAAATAATCTGTGTTATGCTGGAGCGCTCCGGGTGATGTGCAGTGACTAATAGGAATCTGGAAAGCTACTGTATTTTGTGGAATGAATCATTGCAAGATGAGCTGGTATACAGTAAGTTGGTGTAAGGCCATGCTGTGTGAATTTAGTTTTTTTGCACTCTTGAAATAAACTTGTCCAGGCTGGGGCAGAAGTGGTGATACTGTCAATCCAAATCAATAACATCACTATATATGTATGCATCTAGCCTTTCTAATGTTTATATAGTTGTATGTACAAGGGTTTATTTCTTTGTGGTGAATAGAGTTGTGTATACTTTTTTCAGGGTTTTTGTGATTCTTTTTATTGGTTTATCTACATAATTTAAAGAATAAATGTGTAGTTATTTTTTTAATATATTTTTAGTAAGTAGAATCAATGAAACACTTATAGTCCCTATAGTATCTATAAATACCAATACCAATTATCTTTATTAAATGATTTCACAACGATGATTTAAAACTTATATTAAAAGGTAGCTTGTCCTTAGAAACTACCTTCATCCACCTGCAGGGAAGCAGAACAGCAGAGATCTTATCGCCTTGATAAGAGAAGACTATTATTATCCCTGGGGCCTGTCCAAGACAAGCTCTCACTAGTATGTGATATACACTCTGTATAAGGAATGGGTTATATGGCACTAAAGATCCATATAAATATAGATCTTAGCCTATATTCTGTGACACTTATCATTCCCACACACCTCTTTGTGTTTCAGGTCATCACACAGATATTGATAGGGGCATACCCCGTTGTCCTTTCTTGCTACAGGCCAAAATCCCACGTCTATATACTCCTATTTCACAGAATGGCAGACTCTCAGTTGTCTGCCTATTGGTATACCCTGTGAGATATCAGGTGTGGTTGTTTGTTAAAATAATTGGCACATTATCAGTGTTATGTGTAAGCACTTATATAAGAATAGTGGACTTCAGTCTCCTGGGTATCTTTTAATATATATAGTCTCCTTAACATAGGGTTATCTGTGCCTCAAATACAAAGCTCCCCTATCTTCATCAACTGCTTCTCGGGAGGACTGGTGGGATAACCAGTTGTTATGTGGGCAATACTACTCTAAGTTTCTCACACTACGTGCATACATGTGTAGTTTTCCAAAAGCCCCCTGGTTTCCCTTCCTATAATAGTAATAGCTCTTGTGGCTGTAGTTCAGCTTGCTCTTTCTCTCCCTTCCTATCCATTCCCCTGCAGGTCTGGGTGGCGTGTGACGTCACTAAGCGGAGAAGTACACTATGATGACGGCCCTATGCACATTTCGCACTCTAGCTTCAACTGGAACCGACGCAGACCTACAGAGGGAGCCTTTTTATTGAGGTAAGTGGTTAACCCTTTACTATATCTCTTATATATAACTGGACAGAGAATGTTAAAATTAAATCTAAATTTAACCCCCAAATTGCTACTAGAATTATTTGTACAAATGGTGATATCTGATTTATCAAAACTTAGTGCACTTAAAGCTTCCAATATAACTAGGAAAGAAAAAAGAGCCCTATTTCAAAATATGAAATGGGAGGACACGATAATAAAATGCCTAAAGTCCATAAATATCTGACAAAATCACTAATAATATTGGGTATAGGTAGCTTTACTGAACAGGCAAGTCAATTTCCTTCTAAGGGCTATCTACACAATCAGTCCTATTACATTCCCCGAACGTGTAAAACCGTAGCCCGTAATGGAGCCCTCAAGACTTACGGCTATTAAATTGGCCTCCTAAAGCTACCTACAAACAATCTGTGGGTTACAGGCGGAAAAACCCTACGGGATGTCGAAATCTGAACTCAGTTGCTGCAAAACCTTTGATCTGTCAAGACCGTAACTGTTACGTTTGAAAATCGATATTAAATTGCTACGATTTCCCAAAGACGCACTGGCGTTCAAACCTGAAACCCGCAAATGGAGGCAAAAATTATACAGGAAGGACCGCCAAGGGGGCAGCCTGTGCTCCAACCTTTGCAAATATATGTTTGGGATGGTGGGAGAAGGAAACAGCCTTTTCAGAGAGATATAGCGCACTCACTGAGAAAATCCTGATGTGGGTACGCTTAATTCTGTGGGAGGGGACTGAAGATTAATTTAAACAGTATCTGGATATTCTAAATACCAATGGTGGCATCTGAGATTAACCTGTGAAATGAGTCTGGAAACAATTAATTTTCTGGACCTAAGAATCTATAAGGATGAGGAAGGATATCTTAAGTCAGATCTGTACAGGAAGAAAACGGCAACCAATTCTTCACAGTAGTGCCCACCATCCCTCAATGAAGAAGGCGATCCCTATAAGAGAATTCCTTCGAATTCGTAGGAATTGCAGTGATCTTGACACCTACAGAACTAGGGCCAAAGTGCTCAGAGTAAGGTTGAAACTTAGAGGCTATAGCAATAGTCTAATTAAAAAAGGCTATCAAGGAGCACTACACACAGATAGAGAAGAATTACTGGTACCTAAAATCAAAATGCCCTCCACGGGAGAGATACAATTTGTCACTACCTTCAACTCACAAAGGAAGGAGATAAATTACATTTTGAACAGACCTAGTCAAATTCTAAGGATGCATAGGAATGTCTTAGTCCCAGAATACTTACCAGTTGGTGGAGAAGTGCCACTCTTCGAGATAAACTGGTTAAAAGCCATTTTTTGAGACCTAGAACACAGAATAGCCTACCATCAGGGACTTACCCATGTGGTATATGTAAGTTCTGCCCATACATGACTAAAATCTTACAAATACAGGAGTTACCCATAAGATCAAAGGGTTTTTATAATTGCACTTCAACTGGAGTAATCTATTGTTTAGAGTGTGAATGTCAGAAAAAATCACGTGAACTCAGACGGTGGTTAGGTGAACACCTGTGCATCATCAGGAATGGACCTAAGGACAAAGAGGAAAGAAAAAACTTAACATCAGTGGCCAAGTACTTTTTACTATACCATGACTCCAAACCTAAGATCAAATGCTGGGTGTTGGAAAAAGTGACCCTGGGAATCAGGAGGGGAACCTATAAGAGGAACTCTTAAAAAGAGAGAGTAAATGGATAGTCCTATTGGACACAATGACCCCTAAGGGGTTAAATGAAAAGCTGAAAGTCTCTGAATTCCTGTAAAAATCATATGTGTAATAGACAATAGATTGTAGATACTAAGAAATGATTGTTTTAGGTTCAAAATAATTGTACTATGCAGTAATACTACATCAGCTAGGGATTATATATCTCTGCATATTCTGTTCCTAAGGTTTATGTTTAAAGGGTTGAGTGGGTGATTACAAGGGCAGATGGAATAATTACCCATGACTAGCCTTATGGTCTGAATGAAGAACTGTTATGATAATGCACAATAAGTGCAATCACAAACATAATTTAAAAGTAAAACAACACATCCACAATACTTTTTAGTATAAGATGTGGGGAGATATTGGACTACACTAGATAAATTATATATCCCTAATGGGTAATTTATGGGCACATAGAAGGAAGACTTGCCAGGACACTGTGTAGATATCCATATGGTCGGATTGACACAATAAGCATGAATACATATACTGGTGTGTTATCAATATAAGATACATAATAACATTAAAACATATTATATATAAGCAAGAATGTAGCTTTAAGGGGGAGAATAACAAATATGGACTCCATGGATAATGATTAAAGCAAACGGTATGAGGATTAACATAAACATATTGTTTAGGAATACACACAATGAGAACCCTGAACGAGTATGACAGACCAAGTGGATTCCAATAAGAATACCCATATATATGGCCCAAAGTGGAAATAATATAGATGACAATCTATAATTTAACAATCATATGGCTAAAATATACCATACATTTGCAAAGATTTGATGTCTGCCTTACAAATATATCTTTAAGTACACTGTCCCTGAATATGAAGGAGTTAAGAGATATAGTAAAGGGTTAATCACTTACCTCAATAAAAAGGCTCCCTCTGCAGGCCTGTGTCGGCTCCCGTTGAAGCTAGAGTGCGAAACGTGCGTAGGGCTGTCATCATAGTGTGCGTCAGCAATTTGTGACATCACACGCCATCCAGACCTGCAGGGAAATTGATAGGAAGGGAGAGAGAGTGAGAGCTAAACTACAGCCACAAGAGCCTTTACTATTATAGGGAGGGAAACCAGACAGGTGGCTTTTGGAAAAATACCCATGTATGCACGCAGTGAGAGAAACTTAGAGTAGTATTGCCCACATAACAACTGGATGTCAAGTCATTTCTCCCGAGAAGCAGTTGATGAAGATAGGGGAGCTGTGTATTTGAGGCACAGATAACCCTATGTTAAGAAGACTATACATTTTAAAAGATAGTCCACTATTCTTATATAAGTGCTTACACATAATACTGATAATGTGCCAATTATTTTAGCACACTTGATATCTCACAGGGCATATACTAATAGGCACACAACTGAGAGTCTGCCATTCTGTGAAATAGGAGTATATAGACGTGGGATTTTGGTCTGTAGCAAGAAAGGACAACATAGTATGCCACTATCAATATGTGTGTGATGACCTGAAATACAAAGAGGTGTGTGGGAATGATAAGTGTTACAGCATATCGGCTAAGATCTATATTTATATGGATCTTTAGTGCCATATAACCCATTCCTAATACAGAGTGTATATCACATACTAGTGAGAGCTTGTCTTGGACAAGCCCCAGAGATAATAATAGTCTTCTCTTATCAAGGGGATAAGATACCTGCTTCCCTGCAGGTGGATGAAGGTAGTTTCTAAGGACAAACTACTTTTAATCTAAGTTTTAAATTGTCGTTTAAGGCACTTATATGATCCCTTGGTATAAGTGTCATATGCTCGTGGTGAATTGTACGCACTAAGTAATTAAATGTTTTTAATATCACATATATAGTTGTGAGCATACGAGCCGTTGCTCACGCTTGAGGGCTCGAGCAGCAAGCCCGCAAGAACTGCGTCCCTCGCAAAGCGAGGGACGCAGTTCCCCGCAAATGCGGGTCCTCGCGCAGCAAGGGGCCGCATTTGCGGTGGTGGAGCATCCCAACGTCCCCGCAAATGCGGATCCTCGCGAAGCGAGGGTCCACATTTGCGGAGGTGGAGGCTCCAACGTCGGCTGTGTTAACACACACACACACAACTTTTTTAAAAGAAAAATCTCAAAGGCGCCTCACACCTGGTTACACACACACCGCGGGCGAGGGCCTCAGTTGCTGGCATGGAGCGCCAGCAACTGAGGCCCTCGCTTCCGCAAATGCGGGTCCTCGCGAACGAGGGGCCGCATTTGCGGTGGTGGAGCATCCCAACGTCTCTGCAAATGCGGGTCCTCGCAAAGCGCTTAGGGAATGAGGCGAGATGAGCCGTTAAATCCACCTCGGAACCAACCTTAACGTAACAAACACCCACACGCACTAAGAATCCTAACGGCATACCCGCACGCAACTAAAAACAGTGAAAACACACCAAATACTCACACAAACTACATAAAAAGCTTACCCATAGCAAGGGGGGGCACCCAGGACCTCTGAAAGGGAAGTTACATCTCCATTTAAATCCAAATTCCCGAGTTCAGACACACGAAAATCCCCTAAGCAAAAGAAAAAATGGCCGCCGAAAAAAATGAAAACGAGGCTCACCTCAGAATCCTGCATTAACGTAACAAACACCCACACGCTCGAAAAATGGCGGAACTGCGTGCACCTAAAAACAGTCAAAACATACCAAGTACTCACAAAAACTACATAAAAAGCTTATCCATAGCAAGGGGGCACCCAGGACCTCTGAAAGTGAAGTTACATCTCCATTTAAGTCCAAATTCCCGAGTTCAGACACACGAAAATCCCCTAAGCGAGAGAAAAAATGGCCGCCCAAAAAAATGAAAATGAGGCTCAAAGACCCAGGACCGCCCAGCCACCTACAACTTACCCAAGAAGGGATCCGAGATAAGCTCGGAAACCCGCATTAACCGCAGGGGACCCGAGATAAGCTCCAAGCCCTGCATTAACCCCACATTAACCATCGCAGTGAGGGTCCCGATTGCACGCGATCGGGGACCCCCGCTGCAATCAAAATTCAAAATTCTCACGTTACAGATCCTTAAAGGACCGTAAAGGTCCTTAAAGGACCCGTTGTAAAAGAAAAAAAATATACACTGTCACCCTGTCAATCATTAACCCTGTCACTCATGGGGTCAATATAGACTCCCATAAGCCCTTCATTAACCCTGTCACTCATGGGGGTCAATACAGACCCCCATAAACCCATCATTAACCATGTCACTCATGGGGGTCAATAGAGACCCCCATAAGCCCTTCATTAAGCCTGTCACTCATCGGGGTCAATACAGACCCCCATAAGCCCTTCATTAACCCTGTCACTCATTGGGGGTCAATACAGACCCCCATAAGCCTCTATTTATCCCCATCAGTCCCATAAGGGTATATTAACACCATTATGGGCCTGTTGCAACACTACATTAACCACATAAGTGCCATGATGGTCCTCAAGGACCATCATGACACTAAGTATAAACACTATACTGCACTATACCACTTCCAATAAAACATTAAAGGTCAACTAAACACCCTCTACACTAACCTATTAACATCTACACTACCTACCCCCTATTAACCCCCACCACTCTAATTACAGAAAATAAAAAAGCCTAAAGTCACACAAAAAAAAACTACATTACATGAAATAAAAAACCTAACTCACAAAAAAAATAAACTACATTACACAAAATAAAAAAACCTAAGTCACAAAAAATAAAAAAAGGAACATTACAGAAAATTAAAAAAAAACATTACAACCCCCCCTCACTACAGAAAAAAAATACACACCTGAAAAGGAAATACATATAATACAAATACATACAATACAAATACATACAATTACAATACAATACACCCCTATCTAATATACATCACACAATCTATCTAAATAAATAGCATAATCTAATATACATGCTATCTATATAGTAATACATCACCCATCCATCTAAATAAATACCATAATCTAATATAAATCCTATCTATATAATAATACATCCCCAATCTATCTAAATAAATAGCATAATCTAATATACATGCTATCTATATAATAATACATCCCCAATCTATCTAAATAAATACCACAATCTATCTACAATACATCCTATGCTATCTATATAAAATGCATACCCCTAGCTAACATACAATAAATGCTATCTGTATATTAACTAATCTAAGTCTAAGCTAAAAAAAAATAATTAAGACCACTTACCTTTGCAGATGTCCATTGGGATCAGCCACCTACGAAAGAAAAAAAAAATTAGTGCAACACGTTTACAGTTCTAAAATAAACATTCTATACATTCTATACGTTCTAAATATTCTACTCACCTTTCTGGCATGTCCCGTCCTTATTCTTTGAATCCTTCTCCGGCGCGGCACCTGTTAAAAAAAACACAACATTAATACACATACATCAAAATAAAATAAACATAATCTACATTCTACTTACCTCCCCTCGATGTCTCCGGCCTCCTCCGGATCCTCTTCTGCCACGCCCTTTAAAAATAAATAAATATATATATATACTTACATCCGCACTCCCGGACATCCCCGACGCTAATGAGGCTCCAGGAGACTTTTCCGGAAGAAAATAAGCAATGGTGCCTTCTGATTGGTTGAAAACGCTGTCTATCAAATTCACCCAATCAGGAGGCGCCAATGTGTGAACCAATCACAAATGGATACACCTTAAAATCCCACTCTGATTGGATAATGCACCTGTCAATCTTTATTTAAACCAATCACAAGACGCAGATGCCAATCACAATAGAATATACCCCCACAGGGTGATTGGTTGGAGCCTCTGCGCATTCTGATTGGTTGCACTGACAATAGCCAATCACAATGGAATACACCCTCACGTACTGATTGGTGAAGGATTTGCACATTCTCATTGGCTACTGTTAATATCAATCAATATTACAGCCAATGGGAAGGCGCGGATGTCTTCACCAATCAGTACGTGGGGGTATATTCCATTGTGATTGGCTGATGGCAATAAAGCCTTAGGATTGGTTCAAATAAAGATTGACAGGTGTGTTATCCAATCACCGTTGTATTTTGGGGTGTATACTTTTTTCATTGGTTCACACATGGGGTCTTTGGGGTCTCATTGGCTGAATTTGATAGACAGCCTTTTCAGCCGATCAGAAGCCGCCATTGCCAATTTTATTCTGGAACACTCCATAGGAAGGTCATTAGCGTCGGAGACATCCGCCAGGGCGGATGTGTGTCGTTTTTTTTTTTTCATGCGCGGATGCTTTCGGAGAAGACGAGGAGGCCGGAGACATCGCGGAAAGGTAAGTATAATGTAGATTGTGTTTATTTAACTTTGGTTTATGTTTACTAATGTAATGTTTTTTTTACAGGAGTATCGCCGGACAAGACGCAAAGATGGAGGACGGAACATGGAGGACGTGACATACTGGGACGTAACATGCTGGAACGGGACATGCTGGAAAGGTGAGTATAATATTTAGAATGTTTAGAATGTTTAGTTATTTCATGTAAACGTGTTGTATTAATTTTTTTAATCTTTTTTACCGTAGGTTGCTGATCTGAAGAAACATCTGAAAGGTAAGTGGTCTTAATTATTTTATTGTAGCTTACAATTAGGGTAGCTATTTATATATATATATATATATATATATATATATATATATATATATATATATATATATATATAGCATGTATTGTATATTAGATAGATAGATAGGGGGATGTATTATTAGATAGTATTGTATATTAGATAGTGGGATGTATATTACATTATATAGTGGCATGTATATTAGATAGTGGCATGCATATTAGATAGTGGCATGTATATTACATAGTGGCATGTATATTAGATAGTGGTGTATTGCATTTAATTGCATTGTGTTGTATTGTATTATATGTATGTATTATATGTATTTAATTTTCATTTTTGGTGATTTTAGTTTTTCTTATTTTATGTAATGTAGATTTCTGCTTTTTGAGGAATTTAGTTACTTGAGGCACACAGTACACTCACATTGTGTGACAAACAGCATTTCAACATTTTTTATTGACCGTCATTTTTTGACGGGCAAGTCGCTAGTATATTATAATTATTATTATTATTATTATCCTTTATTTGTAACGAGCCAACATATTCCATAGCGCTATACAGGGGTTAGGTACAAGTATAAAAATTTCCCCACAATGAAAATAATGGAAGACCCTGTTATTGAGCTCTCAATCAGATATACACTGTGCTTTTCCTAAAGCACCTCACAAGATTGAAAACTCGCAAAACTTTCATTCTAAAGGGTGTGGGTGATTACTGCTACAGATTGTCCTTAAAGGTATATGTAAGTGAGCTGGGTTTAAAATGTTTCCTAATAAATAGCTACTGAATAGTAGAAAAATATGCATTATATTGAAAAGTTGAATGTACTTACATGCTAGATACAGATATGTGGATGTGCACACCCCTAGGAAGCTTACATAAAGTGTACCCTGCAGGGTACAGTGTGTGACCTCCGTGATACAAATGTTTCGGTCTTTAGTTCCTCCTGGTTGGCCAAAACCATTTTTCAAATTGTATACCAGTTTAGCCTTGGTTTTGAGGGTGTTAACCCCAAGATTCAAATGACAGAAACTAAAAGATATTTTGCTAACTTCAAGGTAAGTGTTTAAATGCTTATTTTGGTATTTTTTGTCATGCAAATTTTTTTTTCATACATTACCAATTCTCCTCTACCAAATGGACTCATAATCCAGCTCACTTTCATATATCCCTTTAACAGATAAATATATGTGTAAGCCAATTATACTTTATTTTAGTAAACTTGTAAGGGATTTTTATGCAGCTACCCAGGTATTAGTGAGGAGCATGTAGTGAGGAGCATGAGGTAGACCAATGCATTCCCCTAGTGTCATTTGGCAGTCAAAGTTGAATTAATATATTAACTCATCAACTGAAATGATTAGAGCAAACTAAGTTTTTATACTTGCAGGTTAGAAAGAGAACCAAATATTGTCAAAATTATTTTACCTAGTGAAAACGTTAATTGACAAATTGTGTTTATATGCAAAAAGGTACAGATTTCTGCTACTCCTCGTCAATCATGTGCACATTTTTAAGAGACTTATAGCCACAATAAATTCCAAGCTTGTATGTGCAACTTGAGACCCGCAACGGCTGTAAGGTTGAAATTTTGCGGAATTACGGAGCTATTAAATTAGGACATGCTGTGAGTTACGGGCTTAAGAAGGCAAACCCGTAAACCATTCTCATTCGTTAAATGTGCGGCCGTGAACATGATCAATTAGTCAGATTCGTAGTTACGGGTTTAGATAGAGCCAATGGAAACAGAAATCGTCAGAATTAAGTCACTGAAAAATGGAAGTGGGATTTCAAAGTCTTACGGAGTTCAATTACGAGTTACGATTGGACCCACATTCCAGATATGATGCAATATTGATAAAGCTGTAAATATGATATTCTATTACATTATATGTATTAACACATTGAATCCTGGGATCGATATAACACGGAAATGAAACATAAAGTATTTTTTGGGGACGATTTGTGAGCTTGAGAATGCTGTGCTATTAAATCTAAGACCTAACATCACTTTCCCTGTTAATAAAAGTACAGTACTGTGTGTATATGCACATTTAAAATGCTACAGATTGGACTTTAACCCCCTTGTGGACGCTCTCTAGCACTAGTTGGCTTCTTGGCTCCATTTATGAGTTACCGGGTTGAACGCTAGTGATTTGGATGCAATTTAATAGCGCAATTGGAACGTAGCGGTTACGGGATTGACAGGTTAAAGGATTTGCAGGCTTGGAAGTCAAATTCTCACATCCTGTAATGTTTTCTCGCTTCTACCCTGCAATTCCTTGGCGTGCTGGTTTAGGCGTAGCGAGGGCTGCGGGCAAGGGCCTCAGTTGCTGGGATGGAGAGCCGAGGCCCTTGCCAAGCGAGGGCCTCGGATGCTCGCAAGGAGCGCGAGCTTGCCCGCATAGCGAGGGCTGCGGCTCGCACAGCGTGCCGAGGGCTGCGTCTCGCACAGAGAGCCGCGGGCCCTTGCATATCGAAGGGAAACCGGATGCGGAGAGAGTTCTGTCAACGGCGGTTCGCGTGTGGACCTGGAAGTCAGTGACCGCACCGGAGCCATGAAGCGTGACGTGAGGATCCTCCTTCTAGGGGAGGGTGAGATATGTGACACAAGGGCATGGGGTGATACTGAAAGTGGGAGACAGATAGCAAGGAGAGTCAATGTGACCTCTGTCAGAGTGTAATAGGTGTATGGGACACTGACAAACATCATATATGAGTGTGATAGGGTATATGTGAGTGTGACAGGGCATATGTGAGTGTGATAGGTATTGGGAATTTTCACATAGCTCACTGAGAGAATGTTCATTCATTCATTGATTATATATATACTAGCGGCAATAAAAACTGAAGCCTGGCAATGCTGTTTGCCACACAATGTAAGCCTCTCCGCCTCTAATTTACTGGTCTTGTGATGAGCGCCTTTGGCGCTCATCACAGGCCTTGCAATGAGCCCCTTTGGAGCTCATTGCGAGTCTCTCCCTCTGTCTACTTCCTCCCTCGTGTCTTATTTCCCCCTCCTCTCCCTCCCTTGTGTCTCCTTCCGCCTCGTCTACCTCCCTTGTATCTCCTGCCCCCCTGTGTTTTTACCTCCCTCTCCCTCCTGTGTCTCTTAACCCCTCCCCTGTGTCTCTTTCCCCCTTCTCCCTCCCATGCATCTCTTTCCCCCCCTGTGTCTCCCCCCTCCCCTGTGTCTGTTCCCCCCTGATCTGTGTCTCTTTCCCCCTCCCCTTGTGTCTGTCCCCCCCTTCCTTGTGTCTCCATTTCCCTCCCTTGTGTATCTTCCCCCCTGCACTCTCTCCCCTGTGTCTCTTCCCCCTCCTCTCACTCCCGTGTCTCTTCCCCCTCCTCTTTCTGTGCCTCTTCCTCCCTTTCTCTCTCTTCCCCCCTCTCCCCATCTGTGTGTCTTCCCCCCTCACCCCCTGTGTCTCTCCCCACTCTGTGTCTTCCACCCCTCTCCCTCTGTGCCTCTTCCCCCGCCTCTCTCTGTGTCTCTCGCCACTGTGTCTCTCCACCCCTTCCTCTGTGTCTCCCCCCTCTGTGCCTCTCGCCACTGTGTCTCTCCACCCCTTCCTCTGTGTCTCCCCCCTCTGTACCTCTTTCCCCCCTCTCTCTGTACCTCTTCCCCCTTTCCCTCTGTGTCTCTTCCCCCCTCACCCTCTGTATCTCTCCCCCCTGTGTCTCTTCCCCCTCTCCCTCTGTGCCTCTTTCCCCCTCTCCCTCTGTGCCTGTCCCCCCCGGCGTGTGTCTCTTTCCCCCTTCCCCTGTGTCTTTTCCCCCCTTCCTCCTGTGTCTGTTCCCCCCCCCCATTTCCGTCCCCTGTGTATCTTCCCCCTGTTCTCCCTCCCCTGTGTTTCTTCCCCCTGTTCTCCCTCCCCTGTGTTTCTTCCCCCTTCTCTCACTCTCGTGTGTCTTTTCCCCCTCCTCTACCTCCCCTGTGTCTTTTCCCCTCCTCTGCCTCCCCTGTGTCTCTTTCTCACCTATCCCTCTGTGTCTCTCCCCCCTTCCTCTGTGTCTCTCCCCGTGTCTGTCCCCCCTCCCTCTGTGTCTCTCCCCCCCTCCCTCTGTGTCTCTTCCCCCCTCCCTCTGTGCCTCTTCCCCCTCTCTCTGTGTCTCTTCCCCCCCTCACCCTGTGTCTCTTCCCCCCTCTCCCTCTTGCCCCCTCTCCCTCTGTGTCTCCCCCCCTCTGTGTCTCTCCCCCCCTCTGTGTCTCTTCCACCCTCTGTGTCTCTTCCACCCTCTCCATCTGTGCCTCTTCCCCCTCTCCCTCTGTGCCTCTTCCCCACTCTCCCTCTGTGCCTCTTCCCCCCTCTCCCTCTGTGTCTCTCCCCCCTCTGTGTCTCTTCCACCCTCTCCCTCTGTGCTTCTTCCCCCTCTCCCTCTGTGTCTCTTCCCTACTCTCTTTTCACTCTCCCTCTGTGCCTCTTCCCCACTCTCCCTCTGTGTCTCTTCCCCACTCTCCCTCTGTGTCTCTTCCCCACTCTCCCTCTGTGCATCTGCTCACGGCGCGCATTGAACATGCGCGGCTCGTGTTGTGCTCATGCGCGGCTCGCGCCGCGCTGTGCGCGGCTCGCGCTGTGCTCATTCGCGGCTCGCGCCACGCTGTGCACATGCGCGGCTCGTGCCGCGCTGTGCACATGCGTGGCTCACGCTGCGCTCTGTGCAAGCGCGGCTACTGCTGCGCAATGCGCAGTTCAGGATGCGCATAGCGCATGCGCTTGCGCGCGATCCGATCGCAGATTAACCTCTCCTTATTAAGTGAGACATGAGAGGTTCATCTCTCGAAAGCTCATGGCTATTATTATGAACCTATTCATCCAAAAAAAGGGTATCACTATATACTGCAATACTCTATATGTGTGTGCATATATATATACACACACACACCCCAAACCAAATCCCCCCCCCCCCTTGGTGCTCCAGGAGGCGCTGAGTGGCAATAACAATGCGCACCAAACTTCCATAAAGTGTAATGTAAATTGGTTTTAGCAAGCACGATGAGTACTAAGAAAGCGTTGTTGCAAGATTTTTTGCTCATCACACGCATTGAATACCAAAATAGTCGAGTACCAAGGGTCCACTGCATATATACATGTGTGTGTTTGTATGTATGTATGTATGTATATATATATATATATATATATATATATATATACATATATATGTGTATATATATATATATATATATATATATATATATAGATAGATATATATGTGTATATATATATATATATATATACATATATATGTGTGTGTGTATATATATATATATATATATATATATATATATACATATCGGAAGTACACAACCACGCTAACGGTTTCGGCTCGCGCACGCACACTATTACACTGCACACGTTCATCACACTTACACAGCACCTGCACACCACTAATGCTGCAGCAACATCTAACAAGGTTCACAGCTCTTCAACACAATGCTTCAAAATAGGTAAAGTATATTAATTTCTTAATTTTTATTATATATTTCAGTAGTACACACAAAACAACATTAGCTACCTTACAATTACATATGTATATTAATAACTAAACAACTTTACAAACATACACATCTCATTGCCGTAATTTTTTGACGGGCAAGTCGCTAGTATATATATATATATATATATATATATATATATATATATATATATATATATATATATATATAATGAAACATGCCTCCATTCCATTCAGTTTCTATTTTTTTAATATTAAAAGTTAAGAAAAATGCAATAATTATGTAATTCACTTTCTTTATTGCTATTTTTACTGCCAATAATAATTTAATTGAAATAATCCAGTATACAATTTCCTGCTAAAATGTGTTAATCCTTTTTGTGCCTTTGGTTGTTAATATCAGTGAATGCTGTTATTGTAAAGAACCTTTTCTTTGCTAAAGGTGAAAATCCTTTCTTTTCTCCAGGGAAAAATCCATATCACCCATTTATATAAACAATGGTATAAACTTGCCCCTGTGTGGTAGAATTATGGTTTCTAACAAAACTACACAAATTGAGGACTACTTAAATGTTTTCAGAGTTGCATAAAACTGAGATAAATTTGCTGGTGTTTCATTGCAGTAACTAATATGTTTGATAATATTGCAAACCCCATCTCTGCCGACAATACTACATTGTGTTTGAGGAACAGCAGGCAAGTGGTAGCAAAATTATATCTATGATGAAACTGAGAAGAAAAAAATATACATGTACCTATAAATTAAATGTGACCTATCTAGTGGAATCAGATATGGAAATAATTTAGATTTAATTGTAGACATTCACCATTGCTCAGTACCTTTTTTTGCAGTGTCTAAGTTACTTTTTGGGGATCCATTTCTCCAATAAGCATTCACAGAAGGGCAAAAAGGGGAATGTAACATACATGCAAATTATCGGTTGCGGTAGGGATGTGAGGCCTGGGGAGAGGTCCATGGCCTGGAGACGGATGGCAGCAAAGGTCACTGCTCTGGGGTTTGCCATAAGGGATGTCAAGTCAGTGAGGCAGAGTTATTATGACAGCCAAGCAAAAATGAATAAGAAGAAGGGTAGCCAGAGGAACTGGTAGTGGCCCCCAGTCAACGTACAATACAATCAATGGGAGAGGATGCTAAAGGAATGGATCTCACATGCTGTCATCATGGGACTACAAGGCCTGTTGGATTTTCAGGATCACAGCACCCAACAATCTCATACAACATCATACCATAGCATACACATACATCTATACCATGCACACATAGATAACACACAGATAATGGGAATATTGTGCAATTATGAAAGGGATATGTAAGATTCATGTATATTAATAGGAATAGCTGTATCCTCAGAGCAATCCAGGAAACTAAAATATCACTCTCATAAGTGGACAGATACAAATGTGTTTAAAAGATTTGTACATAACAAGGAACACTGTTTATTAATGCAAAGAATAATTTCAAATACTAAGACATAATCCAGTCCCTGTATGGGTGTGTCAACTGTAGCATATGCAGATACTGACTCGGTAGGGCTGCATGTGGAGTGTATTTTACTAGCCTATTAGGTACAAAACTATGCTGAGAGGTTTTCACAGAATGGTCAGTCTCACACACTGCACAGAGAGTTCAACTGAGCAAGTGCTAACACGATGTGCAGATGGCAGACCACAGCAGAGTCTGTTTTCTTGCCATGAGCCAGAATCAGTCTTGCTACATCAAATAGTACAATGATCATCTTGCTAATACAATAGCTACTGCCAATGACACTATGTGAATCAACATTCTCACATATTAGAAATTGGTATTAATACAGGATCACACAGCGATCACATGATCAGACATGGTCAATAACTCACACATCATTCTTTAATTTCAGGACCCAGGAATTCAACATCAGCCACCATAACACAGGTCGTAGCATTAACTTCTGGGTAGGAGCAGGAGGGGAAGGACAATCTGGATAATGATGAACCAGATTACACTGCCGCCACGGTGGAAACATTTGAAGAGGTGGAACTGGAGGCAAATCAAACATCTGCATTAGCCACCCAGCTGGACTTGGCTTACTAAGTGATTACTGTTTGTTCAGAATTCTCCCCCTGGGCCCTCATACAGAAGCAGCCAGATGTCCCTTCCCCCACCTCCAACAACCCCCATGACACAACATCCAACAAGCTCACCACCACACCCAGCAGCCACCACACCAGTTCCTTAGCAGCTCCCCACTGTGCCGCCACCACCACCATCTTCTGTTGTCACATGTATGCCCGGCACCTCTCAGAACACTCAGAAGAAGAAAAGCATAGTAACAGAAGCCATTGCAAATGTTGACTCCTCACTGCAACCCATTCTGTTACACTTCAGAAATCCATCATGGATGAAATAAAGCTTCTGAGAGCTGACCACAACCAACATGCTTAGAAGTGCAAATAGGGAGAGGAGGAGGCACAACCTCCAAATGAAGCATTTCCAAGAAATGCAGAACCAGAGTACGCTGAGGAACACACAGTTAGAACTAATGCAGCGCATTCTGGATGCTGTCAATTCATTGGTCCCTCATTTGCAACAACTTATTGAAGCCATGCCTGGTCCCTCCTCCTCGTCCTATATGCCTCCAACACTGCCTACCCAGTCACCACCAGATGACAGACCATCCCCTCCACCCTCCTTGTCATGGGAGAGGGAGAAGGTGGTGGCACAGGAGGTGGGTGCCCTGACAAGGGCAAGAGCAGAATATAATGATCTCGATTTTCTTTTTTCAATGGAAATTTCTAAAAAAAAAAACACTACTATGATCATCAATATGTTCGTCAATAAAGTAGATCATAGCTAGTGAGATATAAAGAAATTGAAATGCTGTGGCTATCCACAGTGGTGGAGCTTGTGCATGTAGGGCCACGGCGCAATTTTTGTTTGTGCTTCCTGGCCCCCCTTCAGAAATAACTCACACAGTATATATACTGTATTTGCCTGTAAATATCCATCATCTTGATGTTCTGACTGTCCTTTCCCTCCTCAAGATCTACACCTATATTGTTGCCATTCTCACTGTGTGCCCCCATATCACCCTATCCTTGAGCCAATGTATCTATGTCCCTTCCCTGATCCCCCAACATGTTTCTGAGCATCACCGGTATAATCAGGTTTGCCTGGCGGGGGTCAGGACAAGCATGGATGACATTCTCAGCAACATTCACTCCCATCCGCTCACCTCGCATCACCCATTCCTCAATCTCACGCCGCACACTTGTGTCCCCCATCCGCCACAGTCTTAAAAGATTTTCTGACCTTCTGATGGACCCCATTTGCAGATAATCTATCAACAAACAAATAGTTTCTTCATCCATGCTGGGCATGACTGTGTCCTGTCTTGTGTTTGTGCTTTATATAGCTGTATGATTTCAGCTCCTGTTGTTGACCATGTGCACTTCATGGATCTGTTAACCTCTTGTGCCCATCTGACCTTTTTATGGCATTACACATAATACTTGTTATGGACAGGTGTATCAATTCAAAAATGTTATTCTGCAGGTGTACGTTAAGCATGAAATGTTCCTATTTACAGTATCAGATGATGTTTGTGTGAAATGTAGCACCTTGCTATGGTATTATATGTATTTGGTGTTAATTCAACTGTTATTGAAGGCCTCGTCATGTCCTGCCAAGTTCACGCTGGTATCATGATGCATACATGTAACATCACTGTCATGGTAGCCCTGGATTTTAGACTATTTGGGCTTACCGTGATGGCATCTTGCTTAGATAATTTAAAGTTAAGTCAGTCACATAGAAGACACATGGTTAAGTTCTATTATGTGGATATGGCCCCAGATGAAATAAGAAATATTGTAACCAGGACCTCTCTTAGAATGTTTAGTTATCAAAGAAGGTCGTAAAACTGAGATAAGAGTCTAGATCCTGTAATCTGGGTCAGGGGCAGCAAATACCAGATGGAAAGAACAAACAAGTATTAGCAATAGGATACCGTCTGGCCTGCCGAAGAGGGGGTTGGTAACCGTAGTAACGGTGGGAAGAGGGCCATGTGCTTTTTATTGCTTTTGGGGAAAATATGTCTAAAGAGTGAATACAGTTTCAGTTGCTCCTGGAAATTCATAGTTAATGGTGTGCTTCCTTGAGATATTTTCTAGCTGTATTCCTGCTGCTGAAAAAAGGCAGAGGTTACTGGGAAGTGTCTGGCTAAGGTCTTGCTGACTTACAGAGGGGATTCCAAACTAATTCACCGGGTACGGTCAACTGTACTACTACTGCCCAAGCCCCATAGGAATAGCAAATTGTTACAATCACATTATGTTCAGCATAGCTTTCCTTTTTATCCTGTGGATCTTATGCATGTTTTTTATTGCTGATATACAGTGCCTTGCAAAAGTATTCAACCCCCTTGGCATTTTCCTTGTTTTGTTGCCTCACAAACTGGAATTAACATGGATTGTTTGAGGATTTGCATCATTTAATTTACAGAACATGCCCACAACATTTTTTTTACTGTGAAGCAAACAACAAAAAGGACAAAATAACAGAAAAAGTCAATGTGCATAACTATTCACCCCCCTAAAGTCAATACTTTGTAGAGCCACCTTTTGTGACAATCACAGCTCCAAGTGCCTTTGGATAAGTCTCTATGAGCTTGCCACATCTTACCACTGGGATTTTTGCCCATTCCTCCTTGCAAAACTGCTCCAGCTCCTTCAAGTTGGATGGTTTGCGCTTGTGATCAGCAATCTTTAAGTCTGACCACATTTTTTCTATTGGATTGAGGTCTGGGCTTTGACTAGGCCATTCCAACACATTTACATGTTTCCCCTTTAAACCACTCAAGTGTTGCATTAGCAGTGTGTTTGGGGTCAACCTCCGTCCTAGCCTCAAATCACGCACAGAGTGGTACAGGTTTTGCTCAAGAATATCCCTGTATTTAGCACCATCCATCTTTCCCTCAACTCTGACCAGTTTCCCAGTCCCGGCTGCTAAAAAACATCCCCACAGAATGATGCTGCCACCACCATGTTTCACTGTGGGGATGGTGTTCTTTGGGTGATGTGATGTGTTGGGTTTGTGCCAGACATAACATTTTCTTTGCTGACAGAAGAGTTCAATTTTAGTCTCATCAGACCAGAGCACCTTCCTTCATACATTTTGGGAGTCTCCCGCATGCCTTTTCGCAAACTCAAAACGTGCCATTTTGTTTTTCATTTAAAGTAATGGCTTTCTTCTGGCCACTCTGCCATAAAGCCCAACTCTATGGAGCGTACGGCTTATTGTTGTCCTATGTACAGATACTCCAGTCTCTGCTGTGGAACTCCGCAGCTCCTCCAGGGTTACCTTAGGTCTCTGTGCTGCCTCTCTGATTAATGCCCTCCTTGCCCGTTCCATGAGTTTTGGTGGGCGGCCGTCTCTTGGCAGGTTTGCTGTTGTGCCATGTTCTTTCCATTTGGTTATGATAGATTTGATGGTGCTCCTGGGATCATCAAATATTTGGATATTTTTTTATACCTTAACCCTGACTTGTACTTCTCAACAACATTGTCCCTTACTTGTTTGGAGAGTTCCTTGGTCTTCATGGCAGTGTTTGGTTAGTGATGCCTCTTGCTTAGGTGTTGCAGCCTCTGGGGCCTTTCAAAAAAGGTGTGTATATGTAATGACAGATTATGTAACACTTAGATTGCACACAGGTGGACATCATTTCCCTAATTATGTGACTTCTGAAGGTAATTGGTTGCACCAGAGCTTTTTATGGGCTTAATAACAAAGGGGGTGAATACATACGCACATGCCAATTTTCTGTTTTGTATTTCTAAAAAATAGTTTTATGTATATATTTTTCTTATTTCAATTCACCAACTTAGACTGTTGTGTTCTGAATCATCTCATACAATTCAGATTAACAAAACATTGAATTTAAGGCTGTAATGTAACAAAATAGGTAAAAAGTCAAGGGGGTGAATACTTTTGCAAGGCACTGTATGCTTTTCCATGTGTTTGTTATAGCTTGCTGTCTCTTTAATGGTTTCTCCAGCTTTGAGCAGATATTACTCTTTCCATATGTATTTTACATCACACATGATTATATTTGTTTGTAGATTGATCATATGTCCTATTAGCAATATTAATTCCTTTTTGTATGATTTAGTATATTTCTCTATTGTTTTGTGTTGTCTTGTCCCTTGTGGTGCTGCGGCAGTCCTCCATGGTTTGAAAAGCCACTGCGAGTGGTGTTTGGTACCAGTAATAATATTTTGAATTTTTGATTGTTATGACAGTGCCCTTATTTGCGAATGAGCCATAAATTCTTATTAGAATAGGCTTTGGGGTTTGTAAGTTTCTCGGAGTAACTTGTAATCTTTAGTCAGTGTGAAAAGTCAGTGGAAAAGTTATCTGTAATTTCCAACTCCGGCTTGCTGCAGAGACTCGTAGCAGTTCTCTTTTTTAGGGGTGGGTAAATAACATAGATAGGCCGAAATTCTTGTGCCACTACAGCATTCGTAAATGATAATGCTGGTAATAGCATAGGGGGCATAGTTTCAAATACTCTCTTGCCTGCCTGGAACTCTGTACACTCCTTTTCATGCCACACTTGCTTGCTCAGTCTAACAATTGTTCCACCTCTGAACTATGGATTAATATCCAGGTTCAGCAACTACCAGTGTGAGACTAATTATATGTCCTTTAGAATCAGAGTCAAGATAGGGTGTTGTCAAGGGAACTATTATTCTTAAGAGACTTAAGACTTCCTCCTCAAAAAAGAGAGTGGCTATTCAAGGTAATAGAAGTCAAGTTGTGCAACTTACAATCAAAGGATGGCAGATTTATTATTTATTTTTATAAAGGGATTTGGTTGCATTTAAGTTAAACAAATGCCATTCATAGCTAAGACATTGTCATAAAAGAGTAAGAAAGTTGATCCGGCTAAACATAAAATTGCCAGTTTTTTGTCCAGAAGAAAATTCTGATACAAATTGGTAAATGCTGAAATACTTTATTTATATGCACACTCATCTTTCTGCTTCAGTAATTTACAGTGTTGGGACAATTCAGCTTATAAAGTACGTGTTATTACTATAGTTTGCGTGTTACCATATTTGGCCTTTCATTCTTAAAGACCCAAGTGTTTGCACACAAGTCTGGCAGACAAAGGATGCAGTCTCATTAATCTAATAGCGTAGACATGGTCCACCAGCCATTAACACAGTCCCAAGTTAGATATAATATTCAGACGCACTTTTGAGCACTCATCTTTCAGTAATCATTCACTAACACTATTAACACACTAGGGAGCAGCCTCATTTATGGGATTGTAGTTTTGTACACCAGAGAGCAGTCACATTAATGTGATACCCATCTGTCACACTCATTAATTGTATACTCATCTGGCACACTAGAGGGCTGTCTCATTGGATACCAGTCTGGTACACCTAAGGACACTCTTATTCAGTTGCTACCTGTCTCGCAAAACAAGCAGCAATCTCAAAGTCTGGCTAGGGGGAAGTCTCAAATATTGGACAACTGTCTGACTGACACATGAGAGGCAATCTCATTTACTGGATGCTAGTCTTGAAACCTAGATGCCAGTCTGGTTTATTGTACATCCATCTTACACTCCAAAGGCCATCTCAATTGCTGTTTTTTTTGTCTGATGCATGTCGTCACACCAGACGGCGGTCTCATTCACTGGATGCTTGTCTGTCACACCAGAAGGCAGTCTCATTCACTGCAAGTCTGTCTGTCATACTCGAAGCTCAGTCTCGTCACTATAATAGTTGTCAGTATATGTAACGTTTGCAATGCTGGTCACACAGTTGCTTACCTCACAAAGCGAGGCCGCAAGAGCGAGCCTCGCAAAGCGAGGTGAGCCAGCGGCGCCGTCACACATGCGAGCCTAATGAAACGAGGCAAAGCAGCCACGCAGCAATTAGGCTGCAATGAGCGCCAAAGGAGCTCCTTACAGCCAATTGCTCCGTCACGCATGCTTGCCTCGTGAGGCGAAGCAGCAGCGCAATACTTAGGCTGCAATGAGTGCCGAAGTGAGGCTCGCCAGCAGCGCGGCACTCTTCAAGCAGGTAACTCTAAAAGCCCACCCAAAAAAAAACATGTACAGTGGCGCTGTCACACATGCGAGCCTCACGAATCGAGGCAAAGCATCGGCGCAATACTTATGATGCAATGAGTGCAGAAGGCTCTCATTGCAGCCTTCGGCCCCATCACACATGTGAGCCTCGCAAGGCGTAGCAGCAGCGCAATAATTAGGCTGCAATGAGCGCCAAAGCGAGGCTCGTCAGCAGTGGGCACTCTTCAAGCGCGTAACTCTAAAAACCCACAAAAAAAAAAAAAAACATCTACAAAAAATTATAACACACTCTCACAGAGCACTGGGGAGACACAGGAAGCCTGGGAGTAAAGTTGCAAGCGAATTATACCCATATTTTGCGTTTTTCGGTACTCCAAAATCGCCTAAGCAAGTAAAAAAATGGTGAATGAAAAATGCTAAATTTCAGAAACAGGATAAAAATGAGGCTCAGCAACGCCAGGCACATGGGACTTTGAAAATAAAACCAACGCCAGTCACCGCGCGCCACGCAAACATTCAGCACACACACAGAGGAGAAAGACACAGGGAAGGGACAGGGGGGAGATGCTGGAAAGAGACACATGCCATTCCCAAGCACAAAACTTGCAGGTTAATGAACCCTGCAATGAGCGGCCCGTACAGTAGGCATGAAGAAAGGCTATCAATGATCGCCGAAGGCGCTTATTGCGAGCCAAGTGATGAACGCGAAAGGCGCTCATCATGGGGCTCACGATAAGCACCGTGAGCGGGAGAGGCTTGCAATAAGCACAGACGAGAGGAAAGGCTCGCAATGAGCGCTGAAGGCGCTCAGTGTGTGGCTCGTGATGAGCGCCGAAGGTGATCAGTGCAAAGCAGGAAGTTTGAAGTACACGGGGGAGAGGCTCGCAAAAGTCTCACATTGTGTGGCAAACAGCATTGCCAGCCTTACAATTTTAATCCCGTAATTTTTGACAGACAAGTAGCTAGTTTACTGTATATTAGTCTGTCACACTGGAGAGTAGTCCCATTCACTGGACACCAGCCTATCACACTAGAGGCCAGTAATATTCAACAGATGCCAGTTTGTCACAGCAAAGGCAGTCTCATTTAATGGATGCCAGTCTATCACACCAGCTTTCTTACAAATATTTGTAAAAGTACTTTGAAATAAATTGCAGAACAATGGAAAAGTTTCAAACTAAAATGCTCCACATGTCACTGTCATTACCATACAAATTAAATATGCAAATGCAGCCCATCAGACGAGGCAATATCAAACTGAATTGTTGTAGCGAATCAGCTTCAACTTTATTTGACTCAAAGCAGATATTAATTCCACCTCCTCACACTACTGTCACAAGACTGGTAAATAGGAGGGATATGGAGAAATCTTACTTGGATCTTGTATTAAAACAGACTAAATGACGTTATCTGTTCTTCATACATTTTTTAGCAGAATATTGGCCAGTGAAAAGCTGAACAGAGAACACTGTACCAAACCATGTAAACTCTTGTAAACTATGGGCCATATTCAATTCCAAGCCCACATCTCGATCGCAGACAGTCAAATATCTGCGAGTGTGTTGCGGGCTCCTGTTAGTCTACGATTGCGATGCTATTCAATTGCTCACGGCCGCAGTTACGGGCCCCAAGCCAAAACCATAAACCATGCACCGGTTCGGAGCACTTCAGGGCAAGGCCCGCGGTATTTAGGCTGCAATGAGCACAGAAAGCCTGCGGGACTTAGAACAAAAGCACGTAAAAAGCCCAAACCACGCAACTGGAAAGACCAACAAATTCACTTACACACACAGCACGGGGAGGGGGGCACTGTTGAGAGCCAGGGAGCCTGTGAGTGAAATTGCAAGTGAATTTGAGGCATATTTGCCATTTTTTCATGATTGAAAATCACCTAAGCAAGAAAAAAAATGGCGGCTGAAAAAAGTAATAGGATGAAAATGAGGCCGAAGGCAGTAAAAAAACAGCCCTAAGGCAGTAATACTTAACGCAGACCAGTTACATTTAACCCAAGGCAGTAACATTTAACCCAAGGCAGTAACACTAATCGTAAGGCCCCTAAACTAAACGGGGGGACGTGCTCGCGATGAGCACCGAAGGTGCTCAGAGGTCCAAATCCTCACATTGCCATCATTTTTGATGGGCAATTTCCTAGTATATATATATATATATATATATATATATATATATATTTATGTGTGTGTGTGTGTATATATAATATATTTATAATCTAAATAATATATATATATATATATATATACACACATTATTTTTTTTGCACTGAGGCCCTTCATTCCCTAATTCCGCCAATGAGCTCACATATTTGCTCTGACCAATTTTTGTATTTATGATGCCTTCTATACCACTTAGCTTTGTTATTCCTCAGTATTCATGCTCTGTATATCCTAATGCTGGTAAATCTTAACCAGTCTTTGCTTCTGAATTGATTGTGATGATTGCACGTGTTTTAAGGGAATACATAAACTTGCAGTCATTAGATATTGAATAGAGGTGGGTTAGGATCAGAGTTGGTGTGCTGTAAAAAGAGGTGAGATGTTGAGAAGTTTCTATGGAGTACGGTCAAGGTGACATGACGTAAGGTAAGATGCCAAGAAAGCAGTGCTGTAATGGGTACAAATGAACAAAGTGTGAATTAAATAAGTGTACATTTGTGGTGTGCTGAGTGGAAAGGCCATTTCTAATTATGAAGATTTTACTCTTAAAGTGAGTGTTGAAATCTTAAACCAGCGTTGTTGGTACCCGCAGGAGAGAAAAGGAATCTAAAAATAGATTGGAGGATTTTGAGGCCGGAGAACAGAATACATGGGAAAGATGAGAAGTAGCATTGAAAAACAATTTTTACTTTAGAATTTAAAATATTTTTATTCTTGTCCCTGAGGCTTCCAGAGACTTAATGTGTTTATACTCACTTTTATTGACCGTAATATATATATTTTCTGATATTGCTGTGGCCATTTATACTTCCTGCACAGATTTAAAAAAAATGAGTCAAAATATATTTCACCTGTCTGGTTTTAAGGATAATAGTTATGGATATAAAATACTCCACCTACCAATGACAAGATTACTGGATTATATGTCCTGGGAGATAGGGATCTAATAAAGTTACCCAAAGGATGATGATCTAAAACAATTCACAAGTTATTCTAGATAATTCATCTCAAGCTGCATCATTATCTAGCAAGAGAGGATCATGGTTAAAATTGAATTTAGCAAAAATAGCCAGCACGTGCACCGCCAAGGTATTTTATTCCAATGTTTCAGGACCTAACCTTGGATTTAACACTTCAATAGAAACAACCGTGAAGGCAACTCAGGATGCTTTTCTCAATTAGATCCTATTTGACACAACCAAATTTTATACACAGAATACACTTCATCTTTACTAGGGCTCTAGTATTTACCATCTCGACTGGAAGGCATTTCCATGACCATAAACTCTATAACAAAAACAAGTCTTCTTTTCACGTCATGTCTGACCATCAGACCTAGTAACTCTTAGGGTGTGATCGACTAAACCTCCTGTTCTAGCAGTCTGTGTACACAAGCTTCCATTTGTCTTCATGATTTGTTACAGATAGCCATATCACCTCAGACCTGCAAGGGATTCTGGGAGTTGTTGTGCTCCAGTGCTATTGTATTTAAGATATAGAACAGGATTGCCCACACTGAAGAGCCCGAATCTTCAGCACACTCAACTTATATGTGTCTGGTGCTACCATCATTTTCATTTAAAGGATCACTGAAGTAAAAGAAAAAATCAATACTGTTTTTTTATAAACATGATAATAGGCAAAATGATTTAGAAAGCAAAAAATAAATAAATGAATAAACAAAACCTTCACATTTTTAACTATTACATGCAATTATTATTTACTGCAGCATTCCATTTTAATTTGTGAACTGATTCTGTCAGTTACTCTGTTAAGAGATCGTGATCTTTAAACTATCAAGCTTTACTTTCATTCCACTGAAATTAGCTGCCACAGTTACATACTGTATATCAGTGATGGGCGGCCACATCTGCTCCTTAAGTGTTTCCATCTATTCTCAGGAGTGAGAACTGTGTATTCCCTGCTAAAACTAGCAGGTGATACTTAGTTGTACTCCATAATACTTGCCCTCATTATCTATACCTCTATTATAAATTAATTCCTTTCCCACAGTGATTTTACCATTTTACTTTGGGTAAAATAAAAAGGTTTAAAGGACTGTGACACTCTTTTGGCTCAGGAGATTCTTCATGGGAAATAGGTTGTGCATCACTGATATAGATAGATTTCTCTATATTCAAGGTCTCCTCCATCCTCAGGAAATTGATCAGCAGAAAACAAAATGGTAGATTCCACTGCTGCATAATTTCATATAGAAGGTAATAAATTAGAGGTTGTATTGTTGTTTTACATTCTATAAACATTTATCCTATTTTAAATTTGTTGTTTAGTTGTTCAGTGTCACTGACTCTCTGTGACCGTATAAACCTCATTATGCCAGACACCTCTTGTGTCGGGTTGTGCCCATCCATAAGGTTTTCTTGGCAAGATACTGGAGTGGGGTGCCAGTTCCTTCTCCAATGGGCCATTATTTGTCTGACCTCTCTGCTATGACCTGTCCATCTTGAGTGACTCTACAGTGAAATACACAAGCCCCTTCACCACGACAAGGTAGTGATCCAGAAGGAGATTTTCAAGTATAGTTCTATAAAAGAATATAATTTAAATAAAGAACACTGTGGTCCTTTAACTGGGCATATGGCTAAAGATGATACTGCTGACTGACCAATGCTATCTCATACTGCAGCAAGACACAAACATTGCTTTATTGCTTTGTCAAATGCTTAAAGACTGGCACCACAAGCAACCAAGTTACCTTGACCTCTGCATGTGTGACTTGATCCGCCTAAACTAAAATCCCAGAACCCAATAAACACACAACACCAGATGTATGGGTAAAATACAGGCCACAGCTTTTATTAACATAACCTGCAGGTACCATAACCTGCCCAAAACCTGGGGCTGCATACCTTCCCCAGGACAGAGCTCATACCCAGCCAGAGGCTCTATGGAACCCCATGCCCAAGAGACCTCTGGCATTGGCCCATACCGAATACCTTCCCAGCTAATGAGCTCCGCCCTAAGGTGACGCAGCACCCCCGCCAAGCTGTGACAATATAACATTACACATATGTAAACATATACATAAACCATATAAATATATAGGGAGGGAGGGAGGGAAGCTCTGCTCTGATTATCAGTTAAGTGCTCCCAGGCGGGAAATTACCCCCCTATATAAACTGACAAACCCCTCCCCCAAATTTAACCTAACCAATGGCTACCCAGCACCCAGCCCGGTCAAAATGCTCCTGTAACTAGGCAGTTACAGGGTGCTGACTTGACCTCTGCATGTGTGACTTGATCCGCCTAAACTAAAATCCCAGAACCCAATAAACACACAACACCAGATGTATGGGTAAAATACAGGCCACAGCTTTTATTAACATAACCTGCAGGTACCATAACCTGCCCAAAACCTGGGGCTGCATACCTTCCCCAGGACAGAGCTCATACCCAGCCAGAGGCTCTATGGAACCCCATGCCCAAGAGACCTCTGGCATTGGCCCATACCGAATACCTTCCCAGCTAATGAGCTCCGCCCTAAGGTGACGCAGCACCCCCGCCACCCGCAAGCCCTACGGGCTAAGCACCGCCAAACGAAACCATGGCCTGTATAATACCCTCCTTCAAAGTGTAATTAAATAACTGAAGGCCAATTTCATTTAGGTGAACCCCATCTTTCCCAAAAAACGTGTGAGCCTCCGGGGTCTCTAGGTCCTTGTGTCTAATGGAAAAACCCCCCAAACGCCTGACAAAAGATGCCATGATCTTATTTATTCTTTTCCTGGCCTTGTCCAACCTGGCATAATCAAATGCCCCCCGCCAGCGTAACCTTGGAGTTATATGGGACCAAATAACCAATAAATCTGGGAACAATTCCCGAAGCCTGAGGACATCCCTCTTCATTATCCGAATAAGCTCCCGCATGGGCATGGAACCTAAATCATTACCCCCTGCATGGATCAGCAGTATCTCCGGCGGAGGAGATGACCTAGCTAGACTAGATACCGTTAATAACACCTGTTCCCATCTCAACCCCCTAACCCCAAACCACTTAATTACTACTGCTTCCTCTGGGAAACCCAGCTGACGGCCCTGATCAGTTATTCCTGCTGCCCTTCTGGCCCAATAAATGAATGAATGGCCTACGATCCATAACTGTATGGGGTTTCCTGCAATAAAACACATAATATACATATCACAAACTTTGATTTTCACAATAACCAACATGTTAGGGACACTGAAGCAGTTCCTACTCCGTGCCCCTACTTTAACTATAATTCTAACTTTGTTTGCCGGCAGATCTCTTCAACTCATCCACAATACTCATACCACTCACCGCCATAGGGGCAGTCCTCTATACCCACTACAGCTTTTCGTTGACATCTGGGCAGTCCTATTACCCAGTGCCCCCAGCACTGTAACTTTCCTGTTCGGGCAGCTGACCCGTACCCCTTTTTCTGCCAGGTCCTGCTCATAGGATCAAATTCCACCACTCCATTTGAAATGGTGTTTGCTCCACCTTAGCTAACGGTGCTTCTTTCCTAAACCGCTGCCATTCAAACCTTGATAAGGAATCTGCAATCACATTTTTAACCCCTGGTATGTGCGATGCTCTAACTAATATATTTAACTGAAGACACTTCAATACCAATTGCCTCAGTAGCCTCACTACTGGAGGCGAAGAGGCAGTAATAGAATTAATTGCCTGTACCACGCTCATGTTATCGCAATTAAAGATAACATGATGATTTTTTAACTCATCACCCCACAACAATATTGATACCAGAATAGGAAACAACTCCAGTAACGTCAAATTCCTTGTCAAACCACTCTCCCTCCAGCTAGCGGGCCACGCCTGCGCACACCAACAACCCCTAAAGTAAGCCCCAAAACCCAGAGATCCTGACGCGTCGGTAAACAACTTCAACACTTCATTGGCAACTGGTTCCTTCATAATCATATTACGCCCATTAAAATGCTCCAAAAACTCGAGCCAAATGCGTAGGTCTGCTTTATGATCTGCTGAAATCCTAATGTGATGATGTGACTTATTTACACCCGCCGTAGCCAATGATAATCTCCTGGAAAATATCCTCCCTATTGGAATAATCCTACAGGCAAAATTAAGTTTCCCGAGCAGGGACTGCAAAGACTTCAACGTAACTTTCTTAGCTCCCAACACCACTGACACACTTAACTTTAAGTCTGCGATTTTATCTCCCGGAAGACTACACTCTAGTTTGACAGTGTCCAGCTGGATACCAAGGAAACACAAAATGTGAGACGGACCTACAGACTTATCCTCTGCCAATGGAATGCCAAAGTCCCCCGCCAACTCTTGAAAACCTTGCATTAACCGGATGCAATCCCGGGACTCAGCAGAACCGATAAAAAGAAAATCGTCCAAATAATGCACGACCGAAGACAAACCCGTCTTAACGCAGATGACCCAATGTAAGAACGAACTAAATTTCTCAAAATATGAGCAGGATATACAACAGCCCATCGGAAGGCACTGGTCCACAAAAATCTTACCCCCAATCTGGCATCCCAACAAATGAAAGGAATCCGGGTTGACCGGGAGTAACCGAAAAGCCGACTTTATGTCAACCTTTGCTAACCAAGCCCCTCTACCAGCCCTCCTAATTAACTGAACCGCCTGTTTAACTGAAGCGTACGAAACCGAGGCTAACTCCCTGTCAATCCCATCGTTAACTGATAGGCCCCTGGGGTATGATAAATGATGAATAAGCCGGAATGAACCCGGCTCCTTTTTAGGAACCAGGCCCAACGGTGATATCCTCAAATCTTTTATCGGAACCTCATCAAAAGGACCTGCCATTCTACCTTTTTCAACTTCACTGATTAACTTGCTCCAAACCAACGAAGGATTCTCCCTAGCAGATCTTAAATTCCTAGGCCACCCCAACGGGGCTGAAAACAACGATGGGATAGAAAAACCTACCGAAAAACCCCTAAGCAACAACCTAGCGTCCTCTGATGAAGCAACCCTACTGGCGTAGCGCCTTAACCACCACTCCATCCTTTCTAACCGGACCGGGCTCTCCCCCTTTTTGTCCAAACTCACCCGCCTTTTGACCTTTTGATCTCTTAAAGCAGCGAAAAAGAGGATGACCCGTGCCACATTCAGAACACTCATGTCTAAACTTACAAGAACCACCCCAACTGCAAGATCCTTCATTATAAGCGAAACAATACCCTTTTTTACCACTAGCAGCTACCGCCGGTTTTGGGGCCGCCCCAACCGCCGGCCGCAAAGGTGTTACTATTTTTAACCAACTACCCATATCCCTATCATCCCACTGCATGGATGGCCTAACAGCCAACTTCTGACGGAATTTTTCATCGTACGCCCACCAAGCTAAGCCGCCGTAAGTCCTATGGATGCCTTCAATTTCATCCAGGTAACAAAACAATGCTGAACAACATTCCGGATTACGCTCCCCCACTATACTGGCAAATATAACATAGGCCTGCAACCAGTTACTAAAAGTCTTGGGAATCTTCCTGTATCTGCGCTTACGCTCATCCTCCTCTTTCTTTCCCTCATCCTTCTTATCATCTGCCTTGACTTCTATGAAATTATCCAGCGGGAGAAGCGAGAATATCTCTATGAACTCCCGCTTCCAAATCCTTTCCTTCAATTCTTTCGCTACGTGTTCTCCGATAGGACCAATTGAACACAGTGCTGATTTATTCATGACTGTGTCGGCTACCCTAATAGCTGCTGGAGAAACCTCTTTTTCCTGCACTTCCCCACCTCCAGTAACCTCTGCCTCCATACCTGTACCCCTTTCAGTAATATCTATTAATGGAACCGCCCCTAACCCTGGATTGATAGCCCTCTCATGCCCCACCCATGCTAAAGCGGGTCCCAAGCTTTTTCCCTTTTCCATCTGTGACAATAAATTTTTTAATTGAGCTACCGCCTTGACTAAACTAACTTGTGTGTTGTCAGGATGTGTATGTAGCGTGTCTAGAAATTCACCTGTGGTACGACTCCAGGCATTTGCTGGCGCGAAAGCTGTCGGGGCCGCTGGGATGGTCGCCTCATTCCGTTCTCCTGCTTGTCCGGAGAAGGGAAGTTGCTTTCTCCTGTCTGGCGTCGCCTCCTTTCTTGTGCTCTGTTTTACCCTCCGGTCTTCCCCGGAAGGCAGTCTCTGGTCCTTTCGTTCTCTTGTGTCCTTATTGCACCTGGAACGAGGATAAACAGATCGCCTCCCTCTTTCATCCCTTTCATGCTCACCTCCACTTCGAACATGCAGTGGCGACCGCTGCCTGGACCTTGACCTCCACCTGGGGGAGGGCGTTCTTCTGCTCCTGCGGCTCGGTGAATTATACCCTCTGCTCTGCCGATATGCACCCGCCGGCGACCTCCTCTCTCTGCATTCGGATGGTCTACTTGCACTCCTTTCTTTTTCCACTCTGTCTCCTGTTGCTTCAACTCGCCTCCTTGAGCCGGACGATCGGGACTGTTCATGCGCCGGTGAAGACCTTACAAAATCCTGCTGCCGTCTGTTCTGCACACCCGGTTGTGACTTGCTCCTGGCAGATGTCCCTTCATCCGGATCAGCATATGTGGAAACAGGACACAACAAAGCAGGAACAGCAGCCGTAGACACAAACCTAACTTCACGCTGAAACTCCTCTTCCTCTTCACTCACACTTGACACTTCCTCCATATTATATCCTAAATCTAAGCTACCTGGAAAACTGCTGACTTCCACCCCTTCCTTGTTGGAATCCCACAATTCTACTCCTCCTACTTCCTCCATAAAATCCACCACTGCAAGATCTTTTGAGGCTGACAGCCCATCTCTGCACAAGCTGCCCTGCACATTTTTCTGCACCCTCCCTTGCTGAACTGTCTGTCTACTGTCTGTGCTTCCCTTTCCTAGAACACTGCACCCTGCTGTCCTCCTCCCATTCCCTGTCCCCTGTCTGCTTCTACTAGCTTGCCTCTCCTCCTCACCTGCTTGGTACCCCCTTGGGCTTATTAATCGCCCTGCAGACCTCAGCGACGCCGACCTTGTGCTTGTGCCTGCTCCTTGCTCAGACCTCCCGTCAGACAGCTGCGCCAGCTCCCTACCGGCTGGCCGCCTCCTCCCGATGACGTCACGCCGGCTCCTCGTCGGCGCGTTGATCTCCGCTGCCTCTTCACCTCCTGTGGCGTGTTCTTCCGCCTCCTCCGCCGACGCAGGTCCTCCGGACGCCTCCTGCTGCTGCAGCTGCTCACCAGATCCCGTTGACGCGCCGGCAGGACTCCGGTGAGTAGCTCTTCCTTTTTTCTTCTTCCCTGGGCTCTTCACAGAAAGCTGCGCCCCTCTTGTCACTGCAACCGTCCTTTTTGTGGGTCCACTTCTTCCTTTCTTCTTGGGGGTAATTATTTCAGGGCTAAGCCTATTGGGAGGCTTTGCTGACCTTGCTGGACGCCCTTCTCTTCCAGCATGAGTCCTGGTGTCCATTGCTGCATTACTTTCTGGGCCACTGGCGGGGCCACTCTCTGTTAGCCTAGCCATCAGCTCCTGTAGCCATTCATGGCCATATTCCTCTGCTTGGCTCCTGAGTTGGGCTATGAAGGATTCCACGCTTGGTGTAGACATTGCTTAATCAGATGCAAGCTCTGCTCTGATTATCAGTTAAGTGCTCCCAGGCGGGAAATTACCCCCCTATATAAACTGACAAACCCCTCCCCCAAATTTAACCTAACCAATGGCTACCCAGCACCCAGCCCGGTCAAAATGCTCCTGTAACTAGGCAGTTACAGGGTGCTGACTGTATGATTGGCAAAGTCCTGCACATTCCTAACCGTTATTATATATTTGCTTCTAGCTTTTAGACTTGGAATAGTCTACTATGTTTTGAGTAAACTCAGCAGTATGGTTAAATGTTTTCAAAATGCTGTTTTAAAGCACTACTTGAAATGGCAAAACTGTTAAGAAAGTACAAATAATAAATACAGTTTTTAATTTTCTTTATATGACATAATTCGGTAGTGGAGCTGTAATATTTACATTTATTTCTCTCTACTTCTACAAGTGTGAAGTGACATTATATGCTACATACCACTGCTATCAATAGAACTCATTGAAACTGAATTTGTCTATAATGCCCTTCACTATTGAAAAGTCAAACAAACATGACAATGGCTGCCTACATTAAAGAGTAATTGCATATACTAGTTAATATTAATTATATTATTTAGATTAAATCAAGTTAAGTCAGTTTTTCAAAAGGTCATATTGTAAGTGTCAGGCCTCAAGGCTCCTTAAATATTAAACACATTAACATATACATTTGTTAATTATTATTTTTTCATAGCGTTTCTACAAATAGCAGATTTATTTGTAGTTGTGGATTTGTGTAGTAGTGTTTGGTAACATTTAGGGTTCTTTTTATTTCATCACTCTTTCCAGCTCTGGAATGGTGCCATGTTATATAAATCTGAATTCCTTAGCCCTTGTGTTAGCCAAGACCCCTATAGCACAGAGCTAAGCCATGTGTACCAGATATTATCATTATTGGTACATTTTTAATATTATTTTTGCGGCGCAATGCATTGAACCCATTTAATACATGAGACATAACAGAACAAATGGATACAGAAGGAGTTGAAGTGTTTGCTCGTCTGATTGGAGATATGAGACATAAGTACGAGAAGCATAACTAGTTCTGCTTAGTAAAGCTGGAGGAGGTGGTGGTTGGGAAGTCATAGACAGCTGGTCTTTGTAAGTAGATGATCTGTTACATTGGAAAAATGTAATAGTTAAAGGGTCATTCTGATCACAAATGTGATATCATGCATTTAAAAGATTAGGTTTTAAACATTATAACAAGTTATAACCCCTGTACAAACTACATTAAACCAAAAGGCAGGATCTTCTTGTAACACTAACTTCTGAAATAAGTTTGTGGCAGAAAATGGCACCCGCAGAGTTATGGAGCTCTATGGAAAAACCCTCTCCTCCTCCTAGTGACTGAACCTGATGCAGATAATAAAAATGTAGAACTTCCTGATTTTTTTTCCAGACGCAGCTAGTGCAGGGGCTAAATTATTTTTTTTAACCCTTAAAAGACTATTTTTTTGCATATAAATCTTCTAAATGCATGATAGCATAATTGTGGCTTCTGTGTCTCTGAAAGCTATGGGAGACTAGACGAAGTGACGAAGAGACTTTCATAGGATAGAGTTACACAGGAGTAATAATGAAGGCTTAGGTAGAAGTTGGTAATTACAGTGGAGGTAATTACAGAGGAAGTCCTGAGCAGAGCAAAGGGGACAGTTCGGGGAAGACTTGAAGAGACAGCAGAAAATCCAATATGAACAGCTGTCTCATTCTCCAAAGCTATATAGCATATTATTTGAGTTACATAACTTCAAGGTAAAATGTCTTAATAATTTAATGAAATGTATCTTTCATTGTACACACAGGACACAGTGACCCCTCAAGCTGGTGCAGGGCTCAAGCTGCCACTGTTTTTCTTGAGACTTGCAGTGACTCAAGTTCAATATGACAAGGTCACAGCTAGAAATACAGGGCAGACTTGCTCATGTATTCCTGTAAAATATAAGACTAGCTGAGCTGTTCATCTGTTTTTAGCTTTCTTATGGCAATATATCTGTTAACCTTTTCTCCGGAGGTTAGTAGTTTGTCGCTATGCAGAAAAATTTTATGTATTGGTACTACAATTAATAGACAGTGCCTAAAATAGTGAGCACTTTGTATTTTTCTCTCCAAATCCCCTTGATATTTTAAAACCTAATCTGCTTGTATTGTTTTATGAACAAATATCCCATTACGTCCCTTTAAGGAGGGAGCGTGCTGCTGTCTGAATGAATGGGACTTTCTCCCCGGCAAGGATAATCCGATTGCAATGCTCTAAAAACATGTCAATCTCATAATTATTTCAGTTTTCCAGCTGCACTCACTATGCAAGTAACCCTTTCACTGCACCAAAGAAAGCAATATGACCTTGTCCCCAAAGGCACTATTTAAACTATTGACCTTTAATTATATCAAGATATCCCTATATTTAGATAAGATATTATTTGATTATTGAACATGACCACCCCTACCCGATGGGTTTTCCATGCAGCTGTTGAATTATTTTCTGATCATGTTAAAACTTTTTGTATAATTTATATTGTATTATTTGGCAACTAATAATATATTTGCTGTACTACAAAAAAAACAAAGTACCTATTTGGGGTGTATGTAAGAATATTAGCAGCACCATATTAATTGAGTGCTTCCTGTTGACAGCCTTGAGCCTGAGGTCATTTTTTTCTACCGAACAGTGAAGGGAGGTGTGGGGGATTTATTTAATTGGTGGACCATTAAGAATTTGACACCCACCCTTTCCCTCTATATGCTCAGTAGTAGGAGATCTATTCTGCAAAAAAATTAAATATGCCTCCTACACCATCACCAAAGGGTCCAGAGCATTACATTTTGTATCTCTAATTAAAAATTACCTTCATGATATTCTTCCTGCAAAGTTATTTTTGTCATATTGTCGTCCCCTGACTTAATAAGAGAGCATGACCTCTAGTTCTAGTACCTCTGTCTCTCTTAAATATGCTTCCGTTGAACACTTCATGTGATTGCCTCCATAATATACCTCTGTTGACATTAGAAGGTAGAATAAGGATTAAGCAGGTGAATCTGGTGTCCGTGCAGCCTGCTTCATACTCTGATTAATCTTTCATCACAAACACTTGGCTTTCCATCTTAATTCACACCAAGAGGACCTGAGCTTTCCCTATAAGTCTCTGGCCTCTGGGAGACTGACAGTTGTGATATATTAACCCAGGAGAGATAGTGACATGGACTTTAATGCAGATCAGCGGATACAGTGCCCTGGGGGTTAAGATAAGACAGGAAAGGTCAAGCTTTTCTCCCAGAGGACCCTAAATCTTATGGGCTATCAATCACCCTGAGTCGTTTATTAACTCTCCTCCAAGATGATTTTCAACTCTGAGTGTGATTTATATTTACAGTCCCAGTATTGCTGCTGTTAGTGTAGATTCAGACTGGAATCCAACATTTGTGACATTGAGAGGAGACTGACAGCTCATTTTGTCCATCTGTAAAAGTACTGTTATACCTAAAAGAAAATACATGAAAATCCTGCCAGCAAAAGAGATATTTTAATAATCAGCAATAGCCAAAATAATATTTATGAGCCAGGTAGATAATTTAGGAGTCAGAGAAGGAGCCCACTTATAGAGACACATTATACTTCTGGAAAATATTTGGAACCAGAAGTAAACATTTTAGGAGATCAGTCTCCTGGAAAGTATCGCCTGGATAATATAATAATAATAATAATAGAAGTTTATTTATTTTGTGTTTTTCTAGCAAAATGTACTCAAACATAATTGCAATTATGCATACAAAAGAGAACAGGGCCAGTTTGAGGAGGCAAATTCTAATAATACTGAGCCGATGGATTGTAAGCATTCTGGCAAGATATTTAAAGGTATGGTTGAAAAGTAATAATTTTCAATGTACAAGTGCCAAAGTAACGTGAATGACTAATTGGGTGTAGTAAGAAGTGCCAGGATGTGGTACTACAAATATGAAAGCTTGAGATTCAGAAGTAAGTGAAGAAATTCCAAGGATGAGTTCATGTTGGAACATATTGGATGAGGAGCTCCTTCAAGTAGATGTAACCTTCAACACCTGAAGAAATTCTGTGATGTGCCAGTGAAAAAACATGTAACCAGTCCATGGTAGTTCCTCAGCTGCTATACTGTATTAATATTCCAAAAATGTCAAAGGTTTCAGTGTGGTTAATATTGGGACCGGAAAATCACCACAATTTCTTGCCATCCAATGTCATGAATTAGGGCTGTTCTGCTTAATGTATTTTCTGGAATAATGCCTGCAATTGATTTTAGATATTAGGGCCCTCATTCAATTGCGATTTGGCCAATTGAATAGGGCTCTAAATAAGCACATAACATATATTTTTTTAAGAAGTTTTTAGTTAGTAAGCATCTATCCAAAAAGAAGGTTTTCACTAACTAAAAACTTCTTTAAAAAAAATACGCTATGTGCTAATTTAGACCCCTATTCAACTGACCAAATCGCAATTGAATGAGGGTCTAGGTGTTTGCAGGTGGTTATCCAATTGAAGTGTAACTCAGTTATATCTAAAGCTTATCATGTATTCCAGATCTATAGCTATTTTACAATTGTTCTGGAAAGAGACTTGATTTAATAGCTGTCAGTACTGCTCCAATTTACATGGATCCAATTAAAAGTTGGATGTCCAGCTTTATGATCAGACTATGAAGCCCACATCCTCATTTCTGAATTCTAAAGGTTCTCAAAAGCATGATAAATAGATGGCTATAGGAACTCCAATGCTGAGGCTGTACCACAAACAAGAAAGGTACTTCTGGTGGCTCAACATCGTATGACAACAGCTTCCTTGGACTAGACAGGAGTGGGTCTTCAGCTTGGGGACCCCACACTGTTAAAATTTAAACTAGTGCCCAACCTTGGGGTTGTTCTAGATTGTGGTCTGACACTAAAACATCAAGAGTCAGCTGTAATGAAATATAATTTTTTCATCTAAAGAAAATAGCCAAGTTAAAGCACCTGATACCCCCAGAATACCTCCCTACTTGGGTACATGCCTTTTTATTGTCACATCTGGAATACTGCAACTGCCTTTATCTAGGATTGACAAATAAATAGTTACATTTCTTACAGTTGGTATAGAAAGCTGATGCAATGTTATTATCAAACCAACCTCATTCCTGCTACATAACACATGTCCTCCCTGTCCTACAATGGCTCCCTGTGAAAGATTGTATAAGCTTTAAGCTTGACCTGCTGACATACAAAGCTTTACATGATGAATGCCTCAGCTACCTGAAGTAGCTCCTCACTCCTTATTCTCCAACTCATACTCTGAGATCTGTAGCTGGAAATCTATTAACCATATCCAGGGTCTCCTCACAAACCTCTGGTCCTGAGCTTTTATGTCTGCAGCACCAAGATTCTGAAACGCTCTTCCACACTAAATCTGACAAAAAGATATTAAAGACCATGCTCTTTACCCAGGCCTTCCAATTAGTTACGACTATCTTTCTCTCTGTTTTTTATTCTTCCCTCTCCTAAGCGTTATGTATGCCATTTTTTATTATTATTATGTCAGTGATATGTGACTGCCACATTGTAGTCTTAGGGAAGTAAAATATTCATGACACAAGAACAAAGATTTCCATGGATTAAATAACTGTAGACTTTAAGGTTTATAAGTGAATGGGTGACTAAATGGGCTAGTTACTATACTCATTATGTTTAATAAAAATATAAATTTAAAATAAGTGAATCAACACTGCAGATTCAATTCCCTCACTCTAGCACTGTGTTTTATAGCTGTGTTTTATGCTGTGGGCATGTCCTTATATACTGAACAGTGGAGGGCGGTGTGGAGGCACATGTTCAGAAGCAGATGGCGTGCAAGGATAACTACAAGACCTATCCCGCAGAAATATACATTTCCCTTTCACACATGCAAACTTCCCCAAAGTATCATGGATGTCTCCAGAGATCTGTGGAAGCATTCAAACACAGTGGCGTCTGGTGACTTTCCAACTTGGTGTGGCGGAAAGCAGAGACCTGCCCCCTCCCTTTACATTGACTCCACCCAACAATATAAACCCCTCCCCTTCACAATATGTTACCACAACATATATAGACCTTGCCTAATGACACAGTCTCCACCCACAAAAGTGATCCCATAGAGAAAGACAGAGATGGAGGGTGAAAGACATCCCATAGAGATTGAGGGGGGGGGGGGGCGATAGTGAGAGAGGTGGATAGAGAGTTAAAGAGAGGGATAGAGATAGATAGAGGGATAGAGGGAGATAGAGGGATAGAAAGAGAGAGGAAGGGATATATATATATGTATATATATATATATAAATAGAGAGAGAGAGAGAGAGAGAGAGAGAGAGAGAAAGGGATAGAGAGAGAGAGAGAGAGAGAGAGGGGGAGATAGAAAGTTAGAGAGATAGATTATATGCCCCTTATTTTATCCCACCTCTCTCCCTCTTTATCCATCTCCCCTTCTACACCTCTCCTCGCTCCCTCAATTCCCTCCCATCTCAATACCTCTCTATCTCTCACTCTGAGCCTAGGTCAGGTATTTTATGACTGAGCCAATAATGATACAAGCAGATACTATAATAGCAGCAAATATACTGAGAGAGTAAAACTGCATAAATAAATAATTTGTTAAATGAGCAAATAGATTCATTAAACAAACAGAGACTAAACAGCACATGAGAGGAACATCTTGCACCTACAGAAGGATAGGGTGATTATTCACCACAACCAGAAAGTTGCACTCTATGACCCTCATTCAATTGCAATTTGGCCAATTGAATAGGGCTCTAAATAAGCACATAACATATATTTTTTAAAGAAGTTTTTAGTTAGTAAGCATCTATTCAAAAAAAGGTTTTCACTAACTAAAAACTTCTTTAAAAAATATATGCTATGTGCTTATTTAGAGCCCTATTCAATTGGCCAAATTGCAATTGAATGAGGGCCTATGTGTTTGTAAAAAATATTTAAAAACATATTTATTCAGTTTATAGGCTGCCTTTACATAATTAATATTAAGTTGCAAAAAACATATTTGAGTTGTTAATTAGTAAATATTTCTGATTCTGCTCCTTCACATGCACACACAAATATACATATATATATATATATATATATATATATATATATATTTGAGTTTTGCCTCTGTTCTGTGATAACTCCTGATCAGTAAGTGTGTTGTGTACTTGTGCAATGATTAGTGGCAGCTGAGAGGAGGTGTGGTTTTGCCTGTGTAAAAGTATATCAGTGTGTGAATTTTGGGGATCTGCCTGCATCTGTTCTGGGATTTCTCCTGTTTGTGTACTTGTGCAGTGATTAGTGGGCAGGTGAGTAGTAAGAACCTAATATAAACGGGGGAAGGTGTTTAAAGGAGTTTAAATATAATGAGGGAGTGCAAAGGGGGAGGACATTGTAGTGCTTTATACATTTATTTGCCACTGTAATTATCAGTCCAGTAGCAACCACACTCAGTGTAAATCCTGTCATATGTATGCACTACTGGAACAGATGATCCATGGTCCATACCTCTGTGAGAGGTGTGAGCATGTTGCCTATCTTGAAACTCAAATTGGAGAACTGGAGAGGAGATTTGCAGCACTTAGTGTTATTGCTCCACTGGAAAGGGAGTTGGTGCTCACAGAGCACAGTTTAGCTGGGCCTAGCATGGAGGGTGGAGCTGGGGCTAGTGAGGATGTCCAGGGAGGTAGCTGGGTTACAGTAACAAGGGGAAGCAGGGGGAACAGGAGCAGCAGGGAGGTCAGTTCTGATTTGGCAAGCACTAACAGATTTGCCAGATTGAGTGAAACTGTTGGGGATGCCCATTCAGGAATGGCAATGCCAGATAGAGCTGTTCCCTCTAACAGCCGGGAGAATGGGAGGTAGAATAGGCAGAGCAACAGGCAGGTTTTGGTGGTTGGGGACTCTATTATTAGGAAGGACAGGGTAATTTGTCACCCAGATCCCAGCAATCGAACAGTTTGCTGTCTCCCGGGTGCCCGGGGTTCAGCATGTTGTGGATAAGGTAGACAAATTATTGGGCAGGGCTGAAAATGAACCAGCGGTCTTGGTACATATTGGTACCAATGACAAAGTTAGTGGAAGATGGAGTGTCCGAAAGAATGATTTTATAGAACTAGGTAATAAGCTGAAGGCAAGGACCTCCAGGGTAGTATTTTCTGAGATACTACCAGTGCCACATGCTAGCACAGGGAGGCAGAAGGAGCTTAGGGAGGTTAATGCGTGGCTAAAACTATGGTGCATTAAGGAGGAGTTTGGGTTTTTAGAGCACTGGGCTGACTTCTCACTTGGGTAAACAATCTCTATAGCAGGGAACGGCTGGGGGAGTTTTTAAACTAGTAGGTGGGCGGGAGGGACGAGATAGAAGTAATGGGGTAAAAAGTGAAGAGGGGGTAAGGAATGTATTAACTAGTCATGGGGGAGGAGATGGGGGAAGGTTAGTACAGTCAATAGGGAGGTATTGCTAAGTAACTCAAGTACAGTTGCAGGCTCTTCAGAACTACAGACTCATAACATAAGGTGTATGCTTGGTAATGCCAGAAGCTTGCCAGGAAAAATGGGAGTGTTAGAATTATTAGCAGTTAATGAGAAATGGGATTTAATAGGCATTACTGAAACTTGGTGAGATAAATCTCATGACTGGACTGTTAATCTGGATGGTTATAACCTATTTAGGAAAGATAGGGGCAATTGTAAAGGAAGAGGAGGGATTTGTCTGTATGTTAACCCTGAAATTAAGCCTATAGTCAGAGAAGACATTTTTTTGGTGGAACTAGCGGTGATGTTAAATGTGTGTGGGTAGAGTTAAATGGCGAAGCGGCAAATTCTAAAAGAATATTAGTAGGAGTATGCCATAAACCCCCAATTATAATTGAAAGTGGGGAAATGCAATTATTGTTACAGATTGGAAATGCAGCTAAGCATGGTCAAGTTCTAATAATGGGAGATTTTATTTACCCTGAAATAAACTGGATAAATGAGATCAGCAGTTCAGCTAAAAGGAGCAGGTTCTTGAATACGCTCAGGGATCATTATCTGGCCCAGGTAATACAAGAACCTACTAGAAATGGGGCTATCTTGGATTTAGTTATCACAAATAATATTGATATAGTATCAAATATTGAAATAGGAAAACCTTTGGAAAACAGTGATCAAAACACAGTCTTATTTGAGATTGAATTAGAAAAATATAATTTTAAGGTGCTAACGAAAACTCTTAATTTTAAAAGGGCAGATTTTAACGGTCTAAGGGCAGCAATACAAAGTAGAGACTGGGACAGAGAACTGACAGGTAAAAATACTGAACATAAAAGGACAACGTTCAAATCCTTACTAAATACACATACTTATCACCATATACCATGTGGAAATAAAAGTAGGAGTAAATGACAACCTATGTGGCTTAGCAATGAATTGAAGATGAAGATGAGTAAGAAACAAGCATTTAACTCATGGGACAGAGACTGCTTTACGTAAGTACAAGGAAATCAACAAGGCTTGTAAAAGGGCTATTAGACTGGCTTTAATAGAAAATGAAAAGTTAGTTGCAAAGGAGAGTAA
Source organism: Discoglossus pictus (assembly GCA_027410445.1). Lineage (NCBI taxonomy): Eukaryota > Metazoa > Chordata > Amphibia > Anura > Alytidae > Discoglossus > Discoglossus pictus. The sequence continues at coordinate 376,769,357 of CM050165.1, forward strand.
GACTAACCCTAAAATATTTTTTGAAATGGGTTACAATGTGACACAGGCCGTCTGATAATTAGTGACCAGGAATATGTCTATTCAAACAGGATTAGAGGTAGGAGCCAACATGGATTTATGAGGGATAGGTCAAGAAAAACAAACCTAATTAGTTTCTATGACGAGGTTAGTAGGAACTTGGATCAAGGCAACTAAGTGGATGTAGTCTATTTGGATTTTGCAAAGGCTTTTGATACAGTACTACATGGGAGACAATTGAGCAAACTAAAGGATACAGGTATTACCATAAATATTTGCTTATAGATTGAGAGCTAGCTAAAAGACAGGAAGCAAAGGGTTGTGGTAAATGGAACATACTCAGATTGGACTAATGTGGTAAGTGGGGTTCCTCAGGGTTCAGTATTAGGTCCCCTCCTTGTTAACATATTTATTAATGACTTGGAAGTGGGATTGGAGTGTGGTGTCTCCATTTTTGGGCAAGGTAATTAAATCAGAAAATGATGTACTTTCCCTCCAAAGGGATTTGAATAAATTAGAGGAATGGGCATCTAAGTGGCAGATGAGATTTAATACGAATAAATGTAAAGTAGTGGGAAGGAAAAATAGCCATGCAATTTATAATCTTAATGGAGCAAATCTAGGGTTGTCAGATATTGAAAAGGATTTGGGAGCACTTGTGGACAACCGACTAGGTAACAGTGCTCAATGCCATGCAGCATCTGCAAAGGCAAGTAAAATATTAGCATGTATTAAGAGGGTATAGAAGCAAGGGAAGCAAATATAATAACTCACTATGGAGTACAATTTTGGACACCACTACATAAAAAGAACATTTTAGAGCTGGAAAAAGTACAGAGAAGGGCAACAAAGCTAATAAGGGGAATATAGGGGCTAAGTTATGAAGAAAGACTAACAAAATTAAACTTATTTACTCTAGAAAAAAGGTGTCTACGAGGGGATATAATTACCTTATATAAATATATCCAGGGTCAATACAAGGCTTTGTCAAGGGAACTTTTTGTGCGCAGAAGTTCTAAACTGACAAAGGGACATCCTTTGAGGTTAGAAGCAAAAATATTTCACCTTAAAGAAAGAAAAGGGTTCTTCACAGTAAGGGTGATTAATCTGTGGAATTCTCTACCAAGGGAGGTGGTGACAGAGGATTCGATAGATAACTTTAAAAAGGTATTGGATATTTTTTTTTTTATAAAAAGGGCATTAAGGGCTAACCTGTATAGAGAGGGAGTATTGATCCAGGGAGAAATCTGATCGCCAGTATCTGGGGTCAGGAAATAATTTTGTATATTTTTTCCCTGTTGAGACAATTGGCAAAGTTTCACAGTTTTTTTTTTTTTTACTGTTTGCTTTCCTCTAGATCAATTAACAATAAATCCGTGTATTGCAGATCAGAGGAGATCTAAAAAGGTTGAACTTGATGGACTAAAGTCTTTTTTCAACCTAAATTACTATATAACTATATATATATATATATATATATATATATATATATATATATTCACATATTACATGCACATACATATATATATATATATATATATATATATATATATATATATATATATATATATATATATATATATACACTTGTACACACATATATATTAGCAACTTGCCTTCAGCGCTCATTGCGAGCCTCTCCCCTTGTGTACTTCAAGTTTCCTGCTTTGCAACAATCACCTTTGGCGCTCATCGCGAATACAGATATATAAGTAAAATATAAAATGTATTTAGTACAGTGAATTCATAAATTAATATAAATTAATACATTAATATACTTTACATATTTATATTTAATATGCATCAATCAATATCCTGAGGAGCTTACAATCTCTTTGGATTTTCCTGCATCTGAAAATGTACAGTTGGACTGTTGATCATCTGAGTAGAAAGTGTCAGCATTGTGCCAATAGGCTGCATGCGCAAGGCCAAACCGTTTGATTAGGCGGGTAAAGCGCCATTTTAGAATCAGAATGTTATTATTTGCAGCTAGTGTTGTAAAATGGCAGATTTTTTCTATGTGTTACTTGGCTCGCGAGCATTTTCCGTCTGTTGTAATGGTATATTGTGTATCGCCTACGTGCCTGGGGGGGATTTGCAAACTTCTGTCTCCTTTAGCCTTGTTTTATTTTTTTCGTCCTCCATTTTTTTTCCAGCTTAGCCGATTTTCGAGTGCCGAAACTCAGCAAATTCGGCTTAAATTCGCGTGCAACCTCACTCCCAGGCGTCCTGGCGTTCCCCCCCCGTGCTGTGTGTTTTTTTATTTAATTTTTTTATTTTGTTTTGTTTTTCATGGTTTTCGATTTCCATGGTTCAGCCGTTAAAGTCGTATTTTTGCAAGGTCGTTTTTCTTGCCTCAGAGATTCCGAGGTCGGATTTATTTTTCAAAGGCCCTTGTTCCTCAACTGCTTGTAGCCTAAGTCCCGTGTTTCTTAACTGTCCCGCATGTTTCAATGCCTCAACTGCTTGCCTCACTTCGCAAGTGTTTTCCGATCTCCCGCGTGTTTCAATGCCTCAACTTCTCGCCTCATGGCACTTGCAGGGCTATGACCACCTTTGGCGCTCATTGCCTAAGTGCTCCGAGCTCGGAAGGCTTCTATGACTCAACAGCTAGCCTTGCAAGCGTGGCGACAAACAAATGTTTATTCCCCATATATGTATTTACCTGATGATGTCAGATACTGTTTCCACTCTATCTGCATCTGCGGTTATTATTCAACTGAGGGTTCCATCTCATGTAGTATTGCTTGAGACTTGATAAAGGGAGAAAGCTTGTCATTATAAATAAGACGTTTGTCCAATACAAAAGGTATCAAATTATATTGCAATTCTCATTATTAATCTATATATATATATATATATATATATATATATAGATAGATTGATAATTACTAAATTTCTATATATATATAAGCACACACAAACATATATACATATATAATTATTTTATTTTAGCTTAGAATTAGGGTTTGTGTATGTAGTTAGGATTTTAATTATTTTATTTTAGCTTAGCATTAGGGTTTGTGTATGTAGTTAGGATTTTAATTCTTTTATTTTAGCTTATTATTAGGGTTTTTGCATGTAGTTAGGATTTATTGTATATTAGATAGATAGGGAGATGTATTTAATATAGTTAAGATTTATTGTATATTAAATAGATTGTATGTTAGATGGGGACCCCCATCATAGAGGGGGGTTAATTTTATTTGCCGTGGCCGTAATTGTTAAGTGTACCGTGGGCCCTTTAAGGAGCCGTGCCGGGGAATTTAAAAGTTTTAAATGCAGCGGGGGCCTGATCGATGCGGATCGGGGACCCCCACTGCAAGGGGTTAATGTGTGGGGGCTGCAAAGGTCCCTATAGGGCCCCTGCAGCATGGGTATGTGTATAGGGAGCAGGGGGGAGCCTCACACGGCTGTCTCTGGCTGCTTTGAGGCAGCACGTAGAGGCTTTAGGTTCCCTTGCTAGCACTTTTTGTGCTCGTAGGGATTCTTCCGAGATGCGAGAATCACTCGTAGATTTATGGCTGCATGTGACTCTCGGAGCCAATTCTTGGCCATCTCGCAAAGCAGGCTGCAAGGGATTTGGTCCTTGCAAACAGCAAAAAAACTGCCTTTTGCTAGGACCAAGAGAACTACAAGGGAGAATTTAATCAGGCCCTAAATGTTGCCCTTTTTGAAACTAGATTGGACCAAGTGGGGAATTAGAAGCTTAGAGGACATATACTTAAATGGAGAACTGAAACCCTTCTTTTATAGAATGAAAGGATAGAAAAAAGAAAGAAAAGAGAATATAGGGCCTAAGAATTCTTGACTAGTTTAGGTCAGCCTGTCTCCTCATGGGGCTGAGACAAGGGGTGGGTACTCGCGAGATCTATGTTTTTTTTTTGTACCATATATAATTTTAAGTCTAAGATATGATTAAAATAGAGGAAAAATGGATGTCTTGAAATTGCAATGTAATTTTAAAAATGTATATCCCCAATGTTTGTCTATCTTTGATCTTTGATGTTGAAAAAGGAAAAATGCTTAAATAAAAATATATATATAAAAAAAAAAAGAATCAATAAGAATGAAGCTTTATATGCAGCTCCCTCTATCTGCATGCACTGTGAGCTGGGAGTTGTAGTTTTTTTCAATAAACTTTATTGTGTTTGCACCAATGTATTCACTCCCAGGGGGACTGTGAGAGCTGCAGTCTCTGTATGATACGGGACTTTTCCCTCCCAACAATTTTGATGGTGCTGCGTTTGACAGACATGTTCAGCTCTATCTGTTATAGCATAGTTTGGGCAGAGACCCAAAAAGTTTAGGCAAGTCACCAGCAGGGGGCTAGATGTGTGATAAGTCAATGTGTTTAACTACAGCACAAAGGGTTTTGAAATTTAAAGTGACAGCAGCAGCTTTTAAAAAAACTGAATATTGAACACGATAAAACATTTTTTTATTATATAAATTATACGATTAATTAAGTGATGGGGGGATTAAGTTAGTGCATTAATTTGGGGAGGGCGGATGCCCATTTACCCCTATGCACCAACCGCCCCTGATTTTGATGGTGGAACACAATACAAGAGGCCGTAATTTGTTCAAAATGTTATTTCAATTTTAGCCAGTGATTTAAAAATATTAAACCAAAACAAATAGAAAATAACAGGCCTAGCTTCCGTTGAAGCACAACATTATCTGATAACAGCTCCCTCACTAACCTGCTCTCATCCAGCTAAACCTGGATGAAGCAAAACAAAACAAACAGTCCAATAGTTGTTTACAATCACTGGCTTGTATTCTTCAGAAATTCAGGTCTCCACTCAAAACGATCATAAGCTTCTGTCTCTCTCTCTCTCTCTCTCTCTGTGCTTTTCTCCAATACAGATAACTGCACACACTTCTCTACTCTCTGTGAGTCTTTCCCCCCGCTTCAGACAAACTTTCCACACTTCTGTTTATGTGTCTTTTCTCCAGCTGTAAATGAAAACAATATGTTTAACAATCAATGCCTCAGTTATCCTGAGTCAACTGAACTCAGCAAGGACATCCTAATATCTTGGCCTATGACTCGCATTTAAGGATGATTATGGTCTAATGTCTACAAACTGCCTACATGATTAGGTAATTGAATACTTCAGCTGAGGGGACCTAATAGTGGTATGAGTAAGTGATGTGAGGTGTGTGGCTTAAAATGTGACTTTGGAGAAAAAAGCTTAAAAGATATGGGGGAGATGAAAGATATGAGTGTGGGGTGAGGGTTGTGAGATTGAATGCATGTTAGAAGTAGGAAAATATTAAGGCCTTCAGAACCTCCGTCTGGGGAATAGCATTAATGTTAGATACCACAGAGGTCCTTACAGGACCGCTTAGGGTTTAATTATAGGTATCATGGAAGTCCTTACAGGATTCTCTCCACAGCTTAGGGGTTAATATTACACAAAGAATACAGGCCCCTCCATGGCTTAGGGGTTAATAAAGGGGTAAATATTACATGAAGAATACATGATGAAGATAATGGCTGCACAAATAATGAATAATTGTATATGACAGAAAATGAATTAAAGGCTGTATGTGCCCATTACTTATAATATGTCTGGTTCTTCAAAAAATATAATTTAAATATAGGCGTACGGTATCTGTTTGATGTTGTCCATCTATTTATTACCTAAGCTTTGTGATGTTATCTAATGTGATATATACAGCTTTTATATCTGCTTTCCATATACCAAGTCACTTAATAGACTTGCGGTTCCTGGAGAAGTTCTCAATACAACTCTGTCACAAAGACAGCTTTCCTCACATCATTGCTATCAAGTGATTACATATATAGAAAAAAAATGGCAAAACTCACACGTACTTAAAGGTGGCAAAACTTTCCCTTTAATGGGAGACACCTCTAAAGAATACACATTGCAGAGCTGCTTTAAACAAAGTGTATGTTTGCCATGACAATTAGCGGTGCGGTTTAGCCACCTTGAGTCCATATAGTAAAAAAACAAATAAACTAAAGGGAATTCAACACTCACCTCACAGATATACTTTCTCACATATGTAATGGTTTCCTATTTGTATTGAGAGGCTGCTGCCATTTTCTGTAGAAAGATACAAGGGATACAATACATACATGAGACTTAAGACTATACAAAATCTAAATAATTTTAGTTTTTTATGGTGCAACTCTCCATGACCCTATGGACCACAGCAAGCCAGGCACACCTATTACTATGTCTCTGGTCTTACTTACCCAAAAGGTTTTTCTCTAGTTCAGACAATTGGACTTTTCTCTGTGAGTCTTTTCCCAGCTTCAGACAAACTTTCCACACTTCAGCAAGCCACGCACACCTATTTATGTCTCTGGCCATGCATACCCTAAAGGTTTTCTTGGCAAAAATGTCTGGAGTGGGTTGCTAGTTCCTTCTCTAGGGGACCGTGATCTCTCTGCTATGACCTGCCGTCCATCTTGGTAAAGCTCACAGCTTCATTGAAGTACACAAGCCCCTTTCACCGTGACATGGTATCGATTCAGAAGGGGAAACTAAATAAAAAGTATTAGAAAGTTGCAACAATTAAATACATTTTTGTCCCCCAATTGTTATACTGTACTTTTTTTGGCTGTAAATACACCTAATTACCAAATTATTAAACCTTACCTTTATCTGTAAAATCTCTCACTTTCCATGTTCAAAGTAGAGTTCCTCCTTTAAGGCTTCCTATAACATTTGGCTGTTCAGATGCTCATCTGTTATATATATATATATCTCCTGAATTAAATGACTTTACCTCCCAACACAGCTCCTTATATAGTGTCCTGGGCTCTGTGACATCATCTAATATGACACATCTCTGATGTCAGAAGTGTTTGTTACTCGGAGGGCCCAGCTCAGCCTGTGATATCTGCCATTAGACAACTCACCATACAGTGCTTTAGAAATATCTCAGTTTTCTCCAAAATATAATGTAGAACAGAGTTTCCTTTGCACACATGAGGGTTTACAAAAAGATCAAAACTTAGAAACCACAATAATTTTAGAATTTGGTAAAAGAATAGCAAAGTATGAACTAGGCACGGCCCAGTTGGGTATGGCATATAAGGATATAGACATAAATTGCATAATAATATAATAATTAGACACAGACCACTTCTTTTTGGAGGGAAACTGGCCACAGCGTATATTGGTAAACAAAAATGACTTAATACCAATACCAATAAGTAAATAACATAACCCAGAGAGGGGAGGAGCCTGGCCAGGGACAGTACACCCTAGGCCCTGAAGCCTTGTCCAAGGCCTCTCTTCCAAACCTTCACCACCGGCTTCTTCAACCATGTCGCTCCATGTGTTCCATACCTTCCTGTAGGCCACCCATGTCTTCGGCACTACTGACAGCCTGACGTAACCAGCTACCTTACCACTCCAAGCTCCCAGAGTTCTGAAGGTATGTCCTCTCTGTGATCATTCGCCGCCGGCGCTAGTATTCGGAAATGGGTTCCCTGCAACCGAGAAAGGGCATCAACCACCCCAACGTTAAGGCCGGGAACACTCTCAGCCAGATGTTCGCCCGTAAGCAACAAAGAACCAAATGCCGTATGAGCCGTATCAACGGCCCAGAAGCAGCCGTCAAGCTATTGACTACCCGGACGGTGTTCGGGTTGCCTGATTGAAAAAGGACATGACGGTTCCCGAAGCCCCTGCCCCACAGATGAACCGAATCGGTGATGCCAAACAGCTCCAGAACCCTAGCATCGTCTGTAAGTCTCCCCGAACCCATGATGTGCGCCATGGTGCTGTGCACCACGCGCCTCTAAAATAGGCTCCCACTCCGACCGCACTTGATCCCGCATAAAGGTCGAGCTGCCCGTTCGTCACCCTGCTCGGTTGAATCAGGGTGCTCCCGTTGAAGTTCCGTAGAAATGCCGTCCACACCTCCTTCATAGCCCCAGACATTTTTATAAAATGATGCGGCTGTGATATTCTAGCCGTAGCCAACGGCATTCTTCTGCTGAATATTCGGCCCATTGGAATGATCCAACACGCGAAAATCAGTTTTCCCAAAATGGATTTCTGCGGACGCAGTGACACGCTTCTTGCGTCTGCTAGGTCTGCCAGTTCTACAGACAGATCCAACACCTTCTCTATTGGCAAGCTGCACTTCATCTTGTCCGAATTGATCCGAATCCCCAGCAACGTTAATTCCGTGGTCGGCCCTTCCGTCTTTTTGTCTGCCAGGGGAAACCCGAAATCTTGACATATCCTTGAAAAGGTCCTCAGTATGAAGTCGCATGTGGCGAGAACTGCAGGACCCACAAACAGGAAATTGTCGAGGTAATGGGTAATCCCATGGCAACCTGACTCGTTGTGAGCTACCCATTGCAAGAACGTACTGAAGGCTTCGAAATAGGAACAAGAAATAGAAAATCCCATGGGTAGACAAAGGTCCATGAAGTACTGCCCGTCAACAAAACAGCCAAGGAACCGATGACTCTGAGGATGCACTGGTAGAAAAAACGAAACGCATATTCGATATCCACTTTCGCCATCTTAGCCCCAACACCCGCCCGCCTGACCAGGTCCGATCGAAAGGGGCGTAAGACACTGACGAATACTGTTTGTCGATCCCGTCATTGACCGAGCTATAGGAGGATAGGATAAATGTTGGATGAGGCAGAATTTTCCTGTTTTCTTCTTCAGCACTATGCCTAGAGGGGAACTGACTAAACCCTGGAAAGGAATGGAGGGAAAGGGCCCCACCATCCTACCCAGTTCTACCTCAGTCCGGATTTTATCGGTCGCCACCCTGGAAAACTCCTTCACCGACTTCAAGTTCCGGAGACGCGACTCAGGCTGCCCCAGCTCTAGCCACGGCAGCATAGCGCCCAACCGTATAGGGGTCCATCCCTTTTTGAGCGGGCTCTCCAGCCCTGAACCCTTCCTTTTGTCTGCTGCATTTTGAGGCTGCGTGATCCCCTCCGCAACTCACACAGACGTGCTTGAAACAGCAGTTTGGTGCCCACCTGCAGCTGCCCTCGTTGAATGAGTGGCAGACCCCTCGAACAGATGTACCCACGGCAAAGAGCCCTCTAGCCCCGCCTGAGTTCCCGCTAAAAGGCGGCACTGCCCACATTGGTGTCATTATGTTCAGCCAATAGGCCACCGCCTTATCGATCCACGCCATCTCCGGTCAGGAGGAAATGTACTGCCGGAATTCCTCATCATATCGCCACCAAGCCATTCCACTATCGGTCCGGTATGCATTCCTGATTTCCTCCAGATACACACAAGCAGCCCAGAGCATTGTTCTGGGTGTCTTTCTCCCTTGACACAGGCCATGATGGCAATGGCCTGTAACCAGTTGTCAAATGTCCTCGGTATGTGCCTGAAAGTGGGTCTCCGGTCATCTCCTTCCCTGTGTAACCTCTCTGGATTGTCGGCCAGCTGTGACATTGGCAACAAGGAAAATATCTCTATGTATTCCCGTCGCCAGATTTTTTCTTTGACGTCCAAGGCCAAATGCGCCCCCAAATTGTCTTGCGCGCAGACGATGGATGGCCTGGCCGCCGAGTCCTGTACGCCTCCTCTGGTCCTCTGCTGTTCCGCTCCTCTGGCGTGTACTGCTACACTCATTGGGGTTGTTGCAGGGTTGGTGAGCTCCTAACGGGGCGACCTCGCGGGAGGAGATGGTTCCAACCACGCCTTCCCTGGGTGGTGGCCGGATGGCTAGGACCTCCACCGCGCTTCCTGCTGGAACCACACTCTCTGTGTGGGGGTAAGCTCCTGGCTCTCAAGAACCCTATCCATGCCCTCCACGCTGCTCCTAGCCCTATAGCTCCAATCAGAGCTAGCACGCTGCTCTGCCAGCCTAGGCTATGAGGCCTGTCCACCTGGCCTAGGCTACCGGTCACGGCAGGCCGGGCCTATGCCTCAGTGACAACAACCTTCCCCCTTAATTGCCCTGAGTCCATTCTGTCTTGGACCCATCTAACCCCATGGCTTAATGCCCTAGTTCTGACCATGGCCAGTAAGGCCTCTCACTCCCCAGGGTCCATTTTATGCTGCCCCCACACTTTGGACACACGGGCCACACGCATACAGGAACCCACAATGAAGGGGATGGAATGTGCTTAATTAGTGGATGGTTGATTGGGCACTTATGGGTTAAACCTGCTAACCTGCTTATATTGCAGAGGAGTGCAGTGTGCAGCTTCTGATCGGCTCAATGGCCGGCACGGAGTGAGGAGGAAGCCCGTGAAACGGGCGGAAGTCCCTCCTCCACGCAATCAGAAGTGCCCAGGCTCCACCGGGTCACGCAGCGCTGCGTCAGACCTGGCGTGCCTGGGGCTGCCTCTGCGCTGGCCATTCTTATTAACTTCCTCCTGATGTTTACCCTCCACTATATGAGTTGCCTCTAATAACTCTACTATAAGTTTAAGACCTGAAGGGGATTATACAGTACCCCTAGATTGTAAATCTGCGAGTTTCTATCCTAAGTACTTTGGGAATGCACCATGGACATTGGATCCATAGCTCAAAGACAGGGCCCTCCTTCCTTTGCAATATGTTAATCTGTATTTATCTTTGTCTGAACTTAATTTATGTACAGCGCTACGGAATATGTTGCGCATTATATGTAAACTATAATAATAGGCTATAGGCTGGTTTACAGGAGAAGTGAGCAAAGCAGAATGCAAAAGAGAGTGCAGTATAGGCAGGAAGGGTTACCAGGTATATCAATAGACTGTCCTGATAAAAGTCTAAAGCAGTCCTGTTTAACTCCGGTCCTCAGGGCAAACCAACAGTTCACATTTTAGGTGTATCCCTGCTTGAGCACAGGTGAGCTAATCAGAGGCTCAGTACTTCTGTTTAACCACCTGCAGAGCCTCTGATTAGCTCACCTGTGCTCAAGCAGGGATATACCTAAAATGTGAACTGTTGGTGTGCCCTGAGGACCGGAGTTGAGGAGCACAGGTCTAAAGCACCACTGTGGTCAGACATTTTCTATACAGTCCTTTCAATAATTAAACTTAATTGTGGACAGAATGTTACTAGATATAAATACAATATTACATTGTGGGTTTATACCAAATAATTGAGCTTTCCATTACTGCTACTGAGTTTTGATGCTTGTAGATGCCACATTTCTATTGTGTAGAAATCAGAATGGTAGATCTCACAGCAACAGAATTGTATGTAAAAGATATTACAGGTTGTATTGTTTTATCTTCCATTTTAAAATAATTTGGGATATTTTTAAATGTAGTTAATCAAAATTCAACTATATGACTGAAGCTGCAGGGAATTGATAGAATTGTCCCCTGACATGTTAGACATAACATTTTAATTTTTTGCCATAATGTATATGAATATTTAGTATACAAAAAATTAATAAAAACAAAATAGAGGCGCTCAATCAGAGAATGAACAAATCTTGATAGGTTAGTTATCTGGACATGGTAACCCACTCAAAGAGCAGCTTCTTTTAGCTCACTTTTGCCTTTCAGAGGGGAAATATCCTGTAGTATATCAGTCCGGTCTCTCTCCCCGCCCCGCCCCCCCCACCCATCCCCTGTGTCTCTTTCCCCGCCCCCCCCCCCACCCATCCCCTGTGTCTCTTTCCCCGCCCCCCCCCCCACCCATCCCCTGTGTCTCTTTCCCCGCCCCCCCCCCCACCCATCCCCTGTGTCTCTTTCCGCCCCCCCCCCCTCCCATCCCCTGTGTCTCTTTCCCCGCCCCCCCCCCCACCCATCCCCTGTGTCTCTTTCCCCGCCCCCCCCCACCCATCCCCTGTGTCTCTTTCCATGCCCCCCCCACCCATCCCCTGTGTCTCTTTCCACCCTCTCCCTTTCTCTCCCCTCTCCCTTTCTCACCCCTTTCTCTCCTCTGTGCTCCTGTTTGTATTTACCGGTGTTCAATATATTTACGGGCTTGGGAAATTCAACTAGTTAAATATCAAATTAGCTTTAAACCTCACTTACAGGCTCCCTGCCTCTCCCCCTGTGCTGTGTGTGAGGTTGTAAGTATTTTTTTAATTAATTAGCATCTTTTGGCCGTCTTCCAACAGCTAACAGTAAATCATGCTTTTATATGATTAAGTGTGATTATATATAGCTATAGATACGCATAGATAGATTTGTTTCAACACATATTATGCTATAAATTAGTTCACCTGCATTTTACGTGAGTAGGAATTCCATTATTTGGCCACTTGTGAAAAGGCTGGACATGTCTGCTCTATCTACTTTTACAGTCAAGCAAGATAAAGATTTGCTCTTCAGCTTATCATAATATTTCATCTGCTCTCTGCTTACACAGAATATCGATTAACACTGACAAGTCAAATACTATTTAATAATACAATGCAATTTATCACAGCCAGAGATGCTTTAACCATATACTCTCTGTTGTAATGGTATACATTTCCAGTCCTATGTCTTGCTGCTAAAATATTTTAAAGTGACACAACAAAGCTCCCAGTTATTGCAGAACTTAACAACAAACATAAATACACAGAAATACATCTAGTTTATTAATACCTAACGACTTGCCCGTCAAAAATGACAGCAATAAAATTTGAAGCCTGGCAATGCTGTTTGCTACAAAATGCGGGGCTCTCCCCCTGATTGCTGGCCTCGGCCAACCCACAACTTTCGTGCCCTGCCATGGTTGTTCCTTTATTTTAGCCTCCCCATTCTCTCACTCCTGTGCCTCCTTCCCCCCTCTCCCTCCCCTGTGTCTGTTTCTCCCTCTTTCCCTCCTGTGTCTCTTTACCCCCTCTCCCTACCCTGTTTTTTTTTTCTCTTCTCTCCCTCCCCTGTGTCTCTCCCCCCCCCCCCCCCCCTCTCTCACCCCTGTGTCTTTCTCCCCCCTCTGCCTCCTCTGTGCTGTACCGGTCTGAAACCATTTGTGGGCTTGGGAAATTGATAATTTTCCCCAAGCCAGAAATGTGTTTCCAATTTACGGGCTCCAAAAAAATTACAGCTTTACAGACGCTGTTTTTTTTTCCTGCATAGCCGTTTTGAGACCGTTTAAAAAGGCAAATTACATATCAAATTAGCTTGCAACCTCACTTACAGGCTCCCGGCCTCTCCCCCTGTGCTGTGTGTGAGATTGTTAGCTACTGTCCTACTGAATTGGCTTTTTTTGGTGACCCCCAAACGACTTTCGAGTTACTCGCTTGAGAAAAAATGGCGTCCGTTAACCCCGTCATTTTTTTTGAAGCCTGTAATTAAGCCCGCGTCAAACCTGCAACTTATATGTGATTTTAAATGTAAATATTAACAAACTGAGCTTGAAAGTTGATTACCGGTAGTTAAAAGTAAAGTAGTTGAAAAGATTCTCCCTCTCTCATAATTATTTTATCTCATGTGATTAATTATCTTTCATCATAGGGGTGATAGGCCACAAAAGCATGCCCGGTTAGTATTGATTAGATTGTTTCCTTGTCATGGTGGAGGGGTTGTGTACCTCAATGAAGCTGCGAGTTATACCATGTAGGGTCACCCAAGATGGGCAGGTCATAGCAGAGGGGTCAGACAAATCACAGTCCACTGGAGAAGGTACTGGCAACCCACTCTCGTAACTTTGCTAAGATAACTTTATGGACAAGCACAACCAGAGACCTAATGATATGGCATCGGAAGATGAGCCCCTCAGGTCAGAAGGTGCCTACCACATTACTGAGGAAGAGCAGAGGATGAGTAGAACCAGATCTAGTGAAGTAGTTGAGCTAAAGTCGAAAAGAGAGCAAGGTACGGATTTGTCTATAGGGGAAAATAAAGTTTGCTGATGCAAGAATATTTCAGCATTGGAACCTGGAATGTTGGAACTATGAGCCAAGGCAGACTAGATGTGGGCAAGAATGAGATGACAAGATTAAACATTGATATCCAGAATGATTTCAATTTTAAATCAGGGCAAGTCATTTAAAATCGCAGTGATCCAACTCTATGCTCCAACCATGAATGCTGAAGAAGCTGAAGTTGTCTAATTCTACAAAAGTGTTCAACACGTAATAGATACTATCATCATAGAAGATTGGAATGCCAAAGTACGAAAGCAAAAGATATCTGGAATAACTGGAAAGTTTGGCCTTGGAGTATAAAATGAAGCAGGTAAGAGATTATTAGAATTCTGTCAAGATAATTCTCTTGTCATAGCAAACACCCTCTTCCAACAGCCTCTGAGACGACTCTACACTTGGACATCATCAGATGGACAATATAGAATTCAGATTGACTATATACTTTGAAGCTAAAGATGGAGAAGCTCTATAGAATGAGCAAAAATAAGACCTGGAGCTGACTGTGGCTCAGTCAGACCATGAGCTTTTTGTTGCAAATATCAGATTTAAACTGAAGAAAAGAGGGGAAAACATAAGAGCAAGTAGATACAAAATAAATAATATGTCCTGTAAATATGCAGTGGAGGTAAAGAATAGATTTAAGGGACTACACATGGAAGATAGAATGCTTGAAGAACTTTGGACCAATGTTTTTGATATTATCCAGGACACAGCAACAAAGAATTTCCCCAAAAGAAAAAAAAAAACTAAGAAGACTGTAACAGAGCTGGAACACGAATCCAATATCTCCGCTGGTATACGTTAACATATCCAAGAAGCACTACAGTCTCACCATTCCCGACCTCCCATATTGGACGACACACAATTTGGGAGTCAAATGAATACTGACTTTATTTTGTTATGTGCAGAAATATTTATACACATCTCTTCCCACAGGCAATCCACATCCCCCATAGTTGGCCACACAATACACATAGAGGGACAATAGGTGAGTCACACCTCACTGGCAACTTGATATAATCAGACATTGATTAAATCAGCCTTCTTTGTTCTTATCTGAGAATGAAAACACTTTATACAATCGACTCCCTTATCTCTGAAGTCTCTGTAATAGGATTATCTATTAGCCTAGGTCTGCAATAGTCTGGCTAATATTCTGCAGAGCATAAACCAACATACATATAATATAATAGTAGGATCATATTTTAACCAAGAATTAAATAACCATAAAACAGGGTAAAACAGTGATGGGTTCCGTTACAAAGGCAAACTAGATATCTGATGAGGCTTTGCAAGTAGCCAAATAAAAATAAAAGCAAAAAGTTGTGGAGATAGGAAAATATTTGTCCAACTGAATGCAGAATTCCATAGGCTAGCAAGAAGAGACAGGGAGACATTCTACAATAAGTGATGTAAAGAGAAGATAACAGAATGTGTAAGTCAACATATCTCTGCCAAGAACATTGGGGTTCACAAAGGAAACTTTCATTTCAACGTGGGTGTAATAAAAGACAAAAAAGATTGGGACTTAACAGAAGAAGATCAGATAAAGAAGAGGTGACAGGAATACACTGAAGATCTATACAGGAAGGATCTTAACAGCAGTAATGACCTCGATAGATTGTCAATGAGCTGTTGCCAGACATCTTGGAGAGCGAAGTGAGATAGTCCCTTGGATGCCTTGGTGATAACAAGGCTGCAGGAATTGATGGAATCCCAGTTGAACTATTCAGACTTCAAGAAAAGTACACAAAGATGCTGTGAATGTTTGCTTTCCTTATGCCAACAAATTTGGAAAACTTCAACAGTGGCCAATAGACTGGAAAAGGTCAGTCTAAATCCCAATCCAAAAAAAGGCAGTGCCAAAAGTTGCTCCAATTATTGATCGATTGCACTCATTTCACAAGCTCCTACAAGCTTGGCTCCAGCAATATATAGACTGGGAACTACCAGATGCGTAAGCCGGGTTCTGCAGAGGAAGAGACACTAAAGATCAAATTGTGAATATCCAATGGATAAAAAAGAATGCAAGAGAGTTCCAGAAAAGCATTTACTTGTGAATCATAGACTATTCTAAAGTCTTTAACTGTGTGGATTATAAAGAGATGGGAGTACCAGATCATCTCATCCGCCTCCTGAGTAATCTGTATGTGGACCAAGAAGCCCCAGTCAAAACCAAACATGGGAAAACATGGGAGATCTGAAAAGGTGTGTGACAAAGTTGTATATAGTCACCTTATTTATTCAACTTATATGTAGAGTACATCATGCATAAGGTCAGGCAGAATTAATCCAAATTTGCAATCAATATTGCTGGAAGAAATATCAACAACTTCAGATACGCTGAGAAACTAAAAGACCCATTGATGAGGCTAAAAGAAGAGAGTGCAAAGGCTGGCCTGTTGCTCAATGTTAAAAAGATGAAGATTATGGCAAGCAGCAATCTCAGTTCTTGTCAAATAAATGGGGAAGAAGTGGAGGCAGTGACAGATTTTATTTTCCTGGGATCCAAGATCTCTTCAGATGGTGACTGTAGCCCTGAAATTAAAATATTTATTTTAAAATATGTTTACTTTTGGGGAGGAAAGCTATGGCAAGCTTGGACAAAGCTAGTAAAATGTAAATATATTACCGTATATACTCGAGTATAAGCCGACCCGAGTATAAGCCGAGGCACCTATTTTACCACAAAATACTGGGTAAAATGAGTGACTCGAGTAAAAGCCGAGGGTGGGAAATGTGCTGCCCCCTGTGTCCCCCTCTCTCTCCCGTGTCTCTTCTCCCCTCTCCCTTCCCTCTGTCTCTACCCCCCTCCCTTATCACCCACCTCAACCCCCCTCCTCATTCTCAACCTCTCTCCTCAACCCCACTCCTCATCCTCAACCTCCCTCCTCATCTTCAACCTCCCCCCTCATCTTAAACCCCCCATCCTCAACCCCCTATCCTCAACCCCCCCCATCCTCAACCTCAAACCCGCTCCTCATCCTCAACCTCCCTCCTCATCCTCAACCTCTCTCCTCAACCTCCCTCCTCATCCTCAACCCCCTCCTTATCCTCCCTCCTTAACCCCCCTCAACCTCACTCCTCAACCCCCCCATCCTCATCCTCCCCCCTCAACCCCCCATCCTCATCCTCCCATCCTCATCCTCAAACCCCTCCTAAACCCCCCTCAACCTCAACCCCCCATCCTCATCCTCAACCCCCCATCCTCATACTCAACCCCCCCATCCTCATCCCCCTCCTCACCCCCCCTCAACCTCAACCCCCCTCCTCAACCTCCCTCCTCCTCATCAACCCCCCCATCCTCATCCCCCTCCTCACGCCCCCTCAACCTCAACCCCCCTCCTCAACCTCCCTCCTCCTCATCAACCCCTATCCTCAACCCCCCCATCCTCATCCTCAACCCCCCATCCTCATCCCCCTTCTCACGCCCCCTCAACCTCAACATCCCTCCTACTCATCAACCCCCTCCTCACCCCCCATCAACCTCAACCCCCCTCCTCAACCTCCCTCCTCCTCATCAACCCCCTCCTCACCCCCCCTCAACCCCCATTCTCAACCCCCCATCCTCATCCTCAACCCCCCATCCTCATCACCCTCCTCACCACCCCTCAACCTCAACCCCCCTCCTCAACCTCCTTCCTACTCATCAACCCCCTCCTCACCCCCCATCAACCTCAACCCCCCTCCTCAACCTCCCTCCTCCTCATCAACCCCCTCCTCAACCCCCATCCTTAACCACCATCCTCAACCCACCATCCTCATCCTCAACCCCCATCCTCATCCCCCTCCTCACCCCCCAACCTCAACCCCCCTCCTCAACCTCCCCCCTCCACATCAACCCCCTCCTCACCCCCCCTCAACCTCAACCCCTCCTCAAGAGGGGGTTGATGAGAAGGAGGGGGGTTGAGGTTGAGGTGGGGTGAGGAGGGGGTTGATGAGGAGGGGGGAGGTTGAGGAGGGGGGTTGAGGTTGGGGGTGAGGAGGGGGATGAGGATGGGGGGTTGAGGATGAGGATGGGGGGGTTGAGGATGGGGGGTTGAGGAGGGGGTTGATGAGGAGGAGGGAGGTTGAGGAGGGGGGTTGAGGGGAGACAGTAAGGAGGGGGGTTGATGAGGAGGAGGGGGGAGGGAAAGAGACACAGAGGGATAGAGAGACACGGGAGGGGGGTTAGAGAGACACGGGGGGGATGGGAGTTAGAGACACACTAGGGGGAGTGACTCGAGTATAAGCCGAGTATTAACCTTAAAAAAAGGGCTGAAAAATTAGGCTTATACTCGAGTATATATAGTACATTATGTACAAAGGTCCGCATAGTTAGAATTATGGTAGTCCCAGTACTAACATATCTGAGGACTGTAGAATTAATGCCTTTGAATTGGGTTGTCAGTGAAAACTGCTTAAAATCCCTTGAACTGCGAGAAGATGTAATAAATGCGTACTTCAGGAAATCAAGGCAAACTGTTCACTGGAGGGTATAATAATGAGGCTGAAGCTCAAATATTTTGGTCATTAATGAGAAGGAAGGCTCTGATGCTGGGAAAGATTGAAGTCACAAAAAGAAGGGGACGACAGAGGCAGAGATGGATAGATTTGGTCATTGAAACAATGAACATGAACTTGATGGAGCTCAGAGGGGCAGTGACTGTCAGATGTACCTGGCATGCTGCAGTCCATAGGGTCACAGAGAGTCAGACACAACTGAACTACTAAACGACAACAACAACAAAGACTTTAATGTTTAATAATCATTGTGGTTATTATTATCTATCCAAGTGGGGAGGCTTGGTTAGTTTATCGTGCCTGTAAGAAATAAAGTTATTATTTTATGCATAAAATATCCAACTTACAAGTTCAATTATTACAATCTACTCTTTGCTAGGCTTGAAAAAGACAGAAGGACTAAGCCTTATTGATAACCCAATCAGTTATACACAAGACACTGTATTCCAGTTGCTATGGGGAAAGATCATGGTCCAGGGGATACCATGGGGAACCGCTACACATTTTCCACTCCATACATAATTTTATGAATGGGCTCAGTAGTAAGTGGGAGGTCTAGGCTAGACGTCATTCATAAATCACATGCCAACTTGCGATCAACTGGAGACAAAGGTTCAAAGGAGTATCAGTTACAAGCACTTGACACCACTTAACTATTTTCAATGAAACCACTTAACTTCAATCAAGTATTCTATGTTTGGTTAACTATGTCTCAATTAGTGGTGTCTACGTCTCAATTAGCATGCTAGGCAGTCCACCCACGGTCTATGGAGCCTGGACCAACCAAGGCCAAAATTCCCGCAAGCAACAGTTAGAGCTAACTTGGGGGAATCAGACCTGAGTCGTGTGGCTGGTAGTGCGCAAGGTTTGTATTTAATACAGTTAATTGTCCCCAAGCTTTATTACCCCCTTCCTCCACCAATAAAGTGAAATAAATGTCTGAACATTGTTCTAAGGTGAAAGGGTAATTCACTGGGGTTTTATTCTATACCGTGAGGATAACTCAGAGAACAAATGATGATTGTACTATGAAGGCGATTATAGTCTTTCATATGAGTCTGTTATGGAGTTATAAGAACAACTCTTGGCTGGTGTGAACTTCAGATAGTCCTTGCCTTTCTCCAGGTGATTGTGATCTGTGGCTGCACCAATAATCTAAAAAGCAATTCAAATTATGTTTGTTATTATATTTATATTATATGTATGTTTCTTTTCTGGCACTTTTGCTGTGTCACTTTACTTCTCAGGTGAAAATATATTAAATGTATAATTTGAAACATTTTATGGATTAAATTGAAAAAAAATGTCTGTCTAGCAAATTAAAATTGATTTGAATTTTCCTGGAATTAAATTGTGATTGACTCCATTCCTATGCTCAATTGGATCCATGCAAGCTGATATTGCTGTTTAAAGGTCAGTGACCCCAGGCACAATTTCTTATATAGTTTGAAGGATCTCCCTGTGGTCATGCAGTTATTATAAAAACCTGGCATATACAAATGAAGCCATGTGATACTGCAAGACAAAGATTCATGGCTCTGCATATTCTCATATAATCTGCAAATTGATTCAATACAAATTGTACACTGAATTTACAAAATGCAGACTTGAAAATCCTGCTGACTTGCAAATGGACCACCTGATCAGACTTAATTCAATTGCTGATAATCTGCACTGCTCCTAATAACCTTAGCTAAGTCAGTGGCTTTTAACATGATTTTTAAGCAGCTTAAAGGTCCATAGAAAATAGTACATTTATACATTTTCCATTTATTTATTGTCTTTGCCTGATCAGTTCGCCATCATTTCTATTCTATCTGTCTCCAATCATGTGTTAGTGCTCTGTACAGTCGATTGACTTTAGATAAGGATGTCTAGTGGCTTCTTTAAATGAACACTGTAGTTTGGGAAAAAAAACATGTTTTTGAAATGTAACAAATTAACAACATTGGCAGCTATTTATGTAATAAGTATTAAAAAAAAAAAATTTAGAAAATTTTGCTTGGTGCTTGAGGGTTTGTGCTTGCTTTTTGTATTGGAAAACTAAATCCCTCATATATTGACAGATAATGGCAGTACAAAATCTCTCTCCAGCAGAGATGTAACACACACAGCCTCTTAATAAGTTATCATAGATGCCTCAAGGGCACACAGTGGCATCAAAATATATTTTGTGTCTAATTAAAAACTAGCTAT
This sequence comes from Discoglossus pictus, assembly GCA_027410445.1. Lineage (NCBI taxonomy): Eukaryota > Metazoa > Chordata > Amphibia > Anura > Alytidae > Discoglossus > Discoglossus pictus. The sequence goes on from CM050165.1 coordinate 376,789,856, forward strand.
ATGAGCTTTTCCTTGCATCATTATAGTCTGTGTGACTCTTGTGTACAGTTTAGCCAGACAGTGGTTCTTTAATGAGAGATCATTCAAATACAAAACATTGTTAACAACTAACCTACTAAACCATACATACCATATCAAGCACAGCATAGTACTACAATATAGGTGGTTAGATCGCTGTGATGGGTGGTGTATTACCGATCACTAATGAACAAGATACTGTGCAGTCCAAGAGCAACCAGAAGCTCCTCTATAATACATGTTGCAAAACTGCTTTTACATGCAAAACTAGTGCGGCAAGTAACTTAGTAAACTCAGATGTGGGTATTACAGATTTCTCCACAGAACTCAATAACTCATTGTGTGCAAAGCATTGAAACTCATGCAGTGGCGGAGCTACTGAATGGAAGGCCCCCGGTGTAAAAAAAAAATTGGGGCCCAACCATTGCATTTTTTTGTTGTTGCTCTGGGGCCCGTATCAACTCACTCACTACACACACATATACATTTATACATACATAACTATAAATATAAACATATATATATATATATATATATATATATATATATATATATATATATATATATATATTTCCAACCTTGGCTTTGCACTCTGAGCTGGAAGCAGGTTTTTTAATTTGCTTTAGACATTAAAATGTGAACACAGATTTACTTTTTATTTACTATATATATATATATATATATATATTTATATATATATACACATTATGTACATTATATATATATATATTTTCCAGGTTAATACATGGATTTGTGGGAGGGGCCCTCTCTCACTTTGCCTCTTTCTGTGGGAGGTGCCTTCGTCATCCTTTATAAGCACTTCCCATCCACATCCCCTTGCTCAGTTCATTCCTGAGCCTGTTCCTGCAGTTTTTTTTCTCTGCGCTCTATTTTTTTTTTTAGCTTTCCAAGCCTTATATCGCATGCTCCAGTTGCTTTTTGGCTCTTTTTCCACCATTATGCAAGGTAAGCTGTCAACTCCTTCTAAGCTATTCCTTCGTGGATTTTGGCCAAGTCTACCAAGTTTCTCAACTTTCCTATACCTTCATGGGTGGGTTTGGACCTGAATTTGCTAAGTTGTCCATGTCCAAGGCTAGGCCTTTTAGCCTTCGTTAAGTCTGCTTTGCGAATTTTGTCCCAAATCTACTAAGTTTCCTAACTTTTCTGTACCTTTTCGGGTGGGTTTGGACCTGAATCTGCTAATTACGTCACTTGTCTGTGTCCAAAGTTACGCTTTTAGGCTTTCGTAAGCCTCCTATTGCAGATTTTGGCCCAATCCTGTTAACCTTCAACCTTTCTCCAGCTTTCCATAAGTCCGAAACCAGCCTTCGCAGACTCACCTCGTTTACGCTTTCCATGCGACCCACATAAGCCTTCACAGGCATTAACTTGTTCATTTTTTCCAAAAGTTCCAAAACCAGCTTTCGCAGGCTAACTTCAATTACACTTTCATAAGTCCTCAGTAGTCCTAATGCTACATCAGCCCTTCGCCGGACCTCAATGCTTTTGTAGGCTCCCTTCCCTCTCTCCTCACCATCACTCGGCCCTTGGCCCTCTTAGCAGGCCAGTTAAGGCGTAGCAATAGGCCACACCTCTGCTACACGAGGAAAGGGGCCCGACCACAAAGCTTATGTCCAGGTTGTTTCCCTGGGATAGTGGGGGGAGGGGCCCTCTCCCAAATGTCTGCGAGGGCATTCCCATGGAGAGCAATGCTGGAGAGCAATGATTCAACGTACGTTGGGAGAGGGACACTACCACAATTTCCTGTTTAATACCTGGATTTGTGGGAGGGACCCTCTCTTGCTCCCTCCTCTTCCTGTAGGAGAGGCCTTCTTCAGCCTTTATAAGCACTTCCTGTCCACATGTCCTTGCTCAATTCATTCCTGTGCCTGCAGGATGTTTCTCTCACTCTCTTGTTTTTTCAGCTTTCCAAGCCTCATATGGCAAGGTCCAGTTGCTTTTTGGCTCTTTTCCTACCATTATGCAAGGTAAGCTGTCAACTCCTTCTAAGCTATCCTCGGTGGATCTTGGCCAAGGACTACCAAGCTGCTTGCTTGTCGATGTGCAAGGGTCAGCTTTCACTTTTTTAAAGCTTAGTTTTGGCCAAGTCGACCAAGTTTCTCGACTTTCCTATAACTTCATGGGTGGGTTTGGTCCTGAATTTGCTAAGTTGTCCATGTCCAAGGCTAGACCTTTTAGGCTTCGTTAAGTCTGCTTTGCAAATTTTGTCCCAAATCTACAAATTTTCCTAACTTTCCTGTACCTTTTCGGGTGGGTTAGGACCTGAATCTGCTAATTTACGTTGCTTGTCTGTGTCCAAAGCTACGCTTTTAGGCTTTCGTATGCCTCCTATTGCAGATTTTGGCCTAATCCTGTTAACCTTCAACCTTTCTACAGCTTTCCATAAGTCCTAAATCAGCCTTCGCAGACTCACCACGTTTACGCTTTCCATGCGACCCACATCAGCCTTCACAGGCATTAACTCGTTCATGTTTTCCAAAAGTTCCAAAACCAGCTTTCGCAGGCTAACTTCAATTACACTTTCATAAGTCCTCAGTAGTCCTAATGCTACATCAGCCCTTCGCCGGACCTCAACTCGATCCAGCTTTTGTAGGCTCCCTTCCCTCTCTCCTCACCATCACTCAGCCCTTGGCCCTCTTAGCAGGCCAGTTAAGGCGTAGCAATAGGCCACACCTCAGCTACACGAGGAAAGGGGCCCGACCACAAAGCTTATGTCCAGGTTGTTTCCGTGGGATAGTGGGGGGAGGGGCCCTCTCCCAAATGTCTGCAAGGGCATTCCCATGGAGAGCAATGCTGGAGAGCAATGGTTTAATGTACGTTGGGAGAGGTACCCTACCACAATTTCCTTTTTAATACCTGGATTTGTGGGAGGGACCCTCTCTCGCTCCCTCCTCTTCCTGTGGGAGAGGCCTTCTTCAGCCTTTATAAGCACTTCCTGTCCACATGTCCTTGCTCAATTCATTCCTGTGCCTGCAGGATGTTTCTCTCACTCTCTTGTTTTTTCAGCTTTCCAAGCGTCATATGGCAAGCTCCAGTTGCTTTTTGGCCCTTTTCCTACCATTATCCAAGGTAAGCTGTCAACTCCTTCTAAGTTATCTTTGATGGATTTTGGCCCAGGACTACCAAGCTGTTTCCTTGTCCACGTCCAAGGTTCAGCTTTCGCTTTTTTAAACTTAGTTTTGGCCAAGTCTACCAAGTTTCTCTGCTTTCCTATACCTTCATGAGTGGGTTTGGACCTGAATTTGCTAATTTGCGTCCCTTGTCCATGTCCAAGGCTAGGCCATTTAAGCTTTGTTAAGTCTGCTTTGTGAATTTTGTCCCAAATCTACAAAGTTTCCCAACTTTTCTGTACCTTTTCGGGTGGGTTTGGACTTGAATTTGCTAAGACTGTCTGTGTCCAAGGCAAGGCTTTTAGGCTTTCGTAAGCCTCCTTTTGCAGATTTTGGCCCAACCCTGTTAACCTTCAACCTTCTTTCGGCTTTCCTTAAGTCCTAAACCAGCGTTCGCAGGCTTTCCTTGTTCACGCTTTCCATAGGAACCAAACCAGCCTTCGCAGGCTTACCTTGTTCGCGCTTTCCATATGAACCAAATTAGCTTTCGTAGGCTTACCTCGTTTACGTTTACCATACGACCCATATCAGCCTTCGCAGGCATTAACTCGTAAACGCTTTTCACAAGCCCCAAAACCAGCTTTCGCACGCTTACTTCAATCACACTTTTATAAGTCCTTATAAATCCTAATGCTAAATCAGCCCTTCGCCGGACCTCTACTCGATCACGATTTTGTAGGCTCCCTTCCCTCCCTTCTCACCATCACAAGGCCCTTGGCCCTCTTAGCAGGCCAGTTAAGGCGTAGCAATAGGTCACACCACAGCTACACGAGGAAAGGGGCCTGACCACAAGCTTTTGTCCAGGTTGTTTCCCTGGGATAGTGGGGGGAGGGGCCCTCTCCCAAATGTCTGCAAGGGCTGGAGAGCAATGGTTCAACATACTCAATCATTGGGAGATTTATTACACTGCATTCTGGGAAGCTGAGCTAGGACATGCAAATGTGGCCACAAATCCCTCGTTCTTCAATCCATAAACCATTTTCAAACATGGCTTTCTTTAAGCTTATGCCCGCTGCATTACACAGTCTTTATGCAAAGCCAAGGTGGGATCTCAGCTTGTGTTGTGGACCTTATGAGTAGGTAGTTCACCACAACAATCATTTAATATATCGTGGGCAAAAAAGCGATAGAAGCCCTCCATCGTACAGTAGACAGTAAATAAATAGTACATCTGTGTTCACATTTGAATGTCTAAAACAAGTTAAATAAACCTGCTTCCAGCTCAGAATTCTGAGAAAAACAGTTATCACATTGCATTCTGGGAAGCTGAACACAAGCTGAAATCCTGCTCCACGCTGATGATAGTTAGAAAGCTTGAAACAGCTGTACACTGTATAATGTATAATGTATATGTATGCATTACAGTAGCGCAAGAGAACTGCAGATAAAACTGTAGGTAGTGCTTCATAGAGACGCTAGGATTTATTTTGTGTTTTGGTTTATTTCTATGCTGACAAATACAGTAAAAGTGTGATTAAACATTTAAAGGGCTCCTGCGTTCTCCATTGTGGTGCTGGATAAAAGGGCACAAACTCTGAGTGTGACAGTGGATTTGTCACAATATATATATATATATATATATATATATATATATATATATATATATATATAGACTAGTAAATTACCCGGCAATGCTGGCAATGCTGTTTGTCAGACAATGTTTGCTCTCCCCCTCCTCTCCCTCTCCTGTTCCTCCTTTACCTTCTTCCTTCCCCCCTCATGTATCCTTTCCCCTCTCCATCCCCTGTGTCTCCTTTCCCCCCTCTCCTGTACCTCCTTTCACCCCTCTCCCTTTACACCCTCTCTCTCCCCTGTGTCAACTTTCCAAAAAACGCCAAATACTTAAAAAAAAATACCTTACACACTCACACACAGCACAGGGTTTTTTTGTTGATTGAAAATCGGCTAAGCGAGAAAAAAAATGGCAGCCAAATAAACGTAACAGGATGAAAACGAGGCCGAAGGCAGTAGAATAGAGCCCAAAGCCAGTAACACTTAACACAAGACAGTAACATTTAACCCAAGGTTTGAACACTTAACCCACTTAAGAAGTGCCCCGGTGCATTGCACTGCCTACACCATCGGTAGCTTCGCCACTAAACTCATGTGATCTTTTGTAATGTTTCAAAGTCGTTTTAATTGTATAAAAAAAGTGTGAGTTTCACATCTGTGTTCATTGATAAAAATTGCATGACAGGAGGCATTTAAGGTATGAAGACCAGAAAAGCTAAATTGGATAAAAACCTGATGTAGTCTGCATTTACTGTCAGTTTGCTGTTAGGTTACTGCAGGTAAATGATTGTTCAGCAGGTTTACATGCTTAAAATGCTTATTAACATTGTTATCTAGTGTCTAATATAAAACTACCTACACATATTTATTTTTTGGCAGGTCAATCCAGAGAGATTTCTTAGGTGGATCAGCCAGTATTTGTGGATTGTCAAAGTCAAACGGGGAGATTTGGAAAATAATATCTTCAGTTTAGTGGAAGGAAGGAAGATATGGGAAGATGTATTTCAATTGATTATAGACCAACAGACACTGTAAACTGTTTTATAAGGAATAAAACAGCATTGTGTTAGAGGTCAATCACATTTATCAGTTTCCTTCATGCCTTTCAGTGGCCATGTTCTGATTGCATCAATATTTACCTAAAATATATCAACTAATGGAAATTATTAAATTATTCAGATCAGATATTTTGTAATTCTGAAAATGGTTAGAAACTACAGAACCTGACTCAGCCTCAACTGTGTTTTGTGGGAGAGATGGAAGAGCAAAATTCAGGTAACATTGTACAGTTATAATGTTGTAGAACTGCATAATAATGTGCGCTAATATATTATGAATGAATTAATAGTTTTAATTCAAGTGTATCAGTGTCAGTGTTAGTATGCCAGCACATGATGGAATGTATTAGCGTGTGTTGTAGTGTGATACTATGGATGTACCAGTAGTGTCCCTCCATGAGACAAGACAAGGGAGACAACATCTCTTGTGTCTCTAACACCCTTAACATTCGTGGAACTTCTCATAAGGCCCTCTTTACCAGTATGTATACTTTTGTCGGGTTCCCTAGTGGTCCAGTGGTTAGGATTTGGTGCCTTCACAGATGCAACTAGTCAGGGAACCAAGAGGTCCCACCAGCCTTAAGCCAAGCAGGTCACACCACTCTTAAGCCAAGCAGAGGTAGGGCTGGTCAGTACTTGGAAGGGAGACCACCTGGGAATTCCAGGAGCTGTATGTTGTGCTCCACTGGAGAAGGAACTGGCAATCCATTCCAGTATCTTTGCTCATGACCATGGGCATAACGACGTGTCTGCTGTGTTACGGTGCATGGGGTAACAGAGAGTCGGACATGACTGAGCGACAAAATAATACTTTTGTCATATTTTTTCTTATGTGTTCCCCGTACTATACTTTAGTGCTTAATGGAATATGTGACACTATCTAATTAAATGTACTAATATCAGTTTGGATTAAATTAGAGTATAGCAATTTTACTATGAGTGTATCAGTGTGTTACTATGAGTGTACTATTGTTCTACATATAGTCTTGGTACACTACAATGAGTATTATCACTGTGAAACTACTATTGTGTCAGCAAGTTATTATGAGAGTATGAGAATAATTTGCTGTGGACGAAACACCCAACTTTTATGTGCTAACATGTTAAGATTTCAGAACATTGCCAGATGCCCCTGAAAGATTAATGTCTTCCTGGTGATAGCTGTGTTTGGCTCACTGAGCAGCAGCCACAGGCCAGACCCAGCAGCGCAGAACCTGCCGGGATTTCGGGAACAATCTGTCTAATGTGATCTGGTACTTCCTGCACTGTTTGATCTCCAAAGAACAGTGTCAGGGAACAAAATGTATTAAAGGGGCATTGCCACCACAGATTAGCAGTAGCATGTGTTAAAGTGCCAGTTGGCTGTAACTGCATTATCTCAGTGCTATGTCTGTGACATCACATCAAAAGGTAAACTTCAATATTTTCTATACATCTAATTACTTTATAAACAAGGTAAGTGCAATATTGATATGGAGATCCTGTTTTGGTGCTGATACATGGTAGGTCATTTGATACCATTTTGCATTTTGTTCCTTCATCTTGTAGCTAGAGAGCTACCAAGGTAAAGAGAGATACAGGTAAAAAGTAGCTGTTAAATTAAATTAAGTATCTATTCCACGTCTTCCGCTGGTTCACATTAGAGCTTACTAATACGTACCTGGGGGGGGGGGGGGGTGTGCTAGGTGACATAAAGAAACTAGGTTATGAGTGCTTTTCGGGATCATTACATGCACGTAAGCAGCTTACTGAAACATAAGCTTTCAATGTCTTTTCTGATTGGCTCTTCCAACAGCCAGTCAGAGAAAGGTAAAACTATTAAGGCCCATTCTGATTGGCTGCTAGTTTAGCCAATCAGAATAGGGACGGATAGATCCTTCTGATTGGTTAAAAGTGTAACCAATTGGAATGCACATATTTCAATCCTTGCATTTTCATTGGTTTTAACCAATCAGAAATGGGGTGCCAGCCTTCTCTGATTGTTTATTAAGTAATCAGACTTATACAATTCAAATAGTTGATTTTGATTGGCTGAATTATGACTGACACATATTTTAGCCAATCAGAATACTATAAGAAGAGCGTATAAGGCGAGGGTAAAATCAGAAAGCTGTAAAACTAGTCCTAAATCATCCATGTCTTAGTCCAATGTGCTTATGATTATACATCTTTCACAGAGTTTTGAAAATATTATCTTGTTACCACCCAGCTTATCTGAACTCTGCAGCTCCTGTGCCCCTCTTCATTTGTAATATATTTCAGATATGTGTTGCTAGTTGGTAAACGTAATATGAATGGCTAAAAAGATAACTTTCTCAGAAATACAGTTGATGAACTGCACTCTGGGTAAACTCGACGGGGACATGCAGATGAGACCACAATGCACGCTCACTCTTAATATTCCAATAACCAATAATATATATATATATATATATATATATATATATATATATATATATATATATATATATATTACTGCACTATTACTTGTAAATGATGGTTTAGGTTTCATGTTATCACAGGAATACCCCATTTTAATGCTGTAGACTCTGTAAGTTCCAGGTAATAGGAGTGTTAAGCGAAACAGAAAGGGATAAGGAAACTCATGGAAAAAATACACAAAAGCAATTGAATTTTCAATTTTTTTTGATTTATATTAACTTTTAAGAAACCAAAAACATAACAAGACAAACAGAATCTTTAAAAAAAATTACATTTAATGAAACAGCACACGTAAACTAAACAGTCTACTTTCAATGGCAGATGTGGAAGCTTCAGGCTCAACCTACATTCTTTTTTTTGACACAAACTCATTTAAGGACATCTGTCTTTGCTTTCATCCAGAAGGTCATGGATGGACCGCAAACTCTTGGTAAGGAACTAAGAGGAAAGCTCTTTTGGCTCCTCTGTGTCAGAGTCACTAATTTGCTGGGCTTTCTCAATGCAGGGTTCTGCCAGTTGTTGGAGGTCCTTCTTTGTCAGACTCTAACCGGAAGCTTGAACCAACTCCTCAATGTCCTGGGGGTCTCCCGGTCAAGCTGTACTGACCAGGTCTACTAACGCCTCATTGATGTGCTGTTCTGGTTCCACATCTGTATACAGCTCTGGTCATATCTTCCTCTACACTGCTTTCAGACATTGCTGTGTCACTTCATTCCATGACAAATCAATGTTAGTTATGGCCTGCATGATGGTATAATTTTCCAAAAATCCATGGATTCTTTGTCCTTGCTGTCTGTTTGGTCAATGAGCTGGTGGAATGTGTGGCAAAGATAATAGGCCTTGAAGATTGCAATGACACCCTAATTCATTGACTGGATGAGTGAAGTATTGTTAGTTGGCCGGAAAACTACTTCCACTGTGATGCAGCAATGGAGCTCAAACAAGTTGGTAGGGTGGCTTGGAGCATTGTCCATCAATAGGAGTGCTTACGCCTCAATTCCTTTATGCTTCTAGTAGTGTTGCACCAATGGACATAAATGTTAGCTGAACCAGTTTTTGAAGGATCCAAGCTTTACGGTTGAATTGCCAAATGCATGACAAAGTGAATTTTGGAATCCCCTTCATGTCTCTAGGCTTTTTTGAATGGTACACCAGTAATGGTTTGATCTTGAAATAGCCATTTGCGTTGTCACCCAGAAGAAGGGTTAGATGGTCATTGAACCCCAGGGGTTTGCTTCTGTTAATGTAATATGAAGGTGAGGCTTGGCATTCACTTCCAGAACAGTCCAGTCTTGTCAACGTTGAATACCAGTTTTGGAGGATAATAGACTCGTTCTATGATGTCCTTCAAGGTGGCTGTGTTTTTAAGGATGGTGCACATTGTTGAGGTTGGGAAGTTTAAATCCGATTCAATGTACACTTCACCTTCTCTTTTTTCAAGTGGTCCAGCACCTGCATCTTCACATCCTCAGGAATGCTCTAATGTAGACTTTTTTAGACAATTAATAACCACATGATGAGAAACAAGGGAACATGAAAAATATTCTGTACCTTCTCTCTGGTTGGTTGAAGTAGGAATTTGTGATCTTATGTGACTCTTTCTTTGTCCAGGCTGATACTTTTCTTCTCCTCTTTGCTCTTTTCTGCTGCTGTGTCTCTTTTTAAGTTGTTGCATGATTAAACGGGAAAACGCAATGAAAAACAAAGTTATATCAGGGCATCACGTTAAATAGGGGTGAGCGGCCAAAAAGCTGTTCTATAGTGGGGTTTAGCGTTAAATAGGGAGCTACAGGAAAAACAGCACTATAGCGAATCATCTCTAAAAGGAGTAGCTTTAAACCGGGTATACCTGTACATCCCTACGTTTTCCCTGCATACATCTAGATGTGATCCACTGCTGACATTATCTCTACACTCTGAGACATATTTAGCATTTACAGCTGACAGTAGTTTAATACCCTTTGTTCCTTTCAGGTAATGACATTCTAGGCCATTATTTTTCTTGAATTCACTGCAACCTTGAATTCACATGTTCCTAGTCTTTTATTCACATTTGTATTGTTTTCTTATTTCATAATTGGATATTAATCTGTCATGATTTTGGGGGAGATGACTGAAGTTTGTGGTGATATTCTTCCATTCAAAAATCTTCAATATAAATGCTGAGAAACAGACTCTTAATGACTGTAATTTATCTTATAATGCATCCTCAGTCCCATCTTATTATCATAGTATGATCATGACAGCTTCAGAATTATTCACTGTTGTTTTTAATTTGCTCTGGTTTATTATATTTTATTTATGACTAAACAGTATGTTTTACAGAATAACTTCATAACAATGCACATTACTTTCAGGAAACTATCCTCCCGGGAAGTCAAGGCTAAACACAAGCTAGGGAACTTGGACAAAAGTGAGGTATAGTCCGAATATAGGCTGAGTTTGAAGTCCTTAGACTGGCAGATGTACAGGGCTGGTTGAATTCAGGCATAGTCAGACATTTAGCCCCATGGTCAAGGCAGGAACCAGACAAGCAGAGTCAGGGACCACATCAAGGGTTGTCTTGGAATTGTTTGTGGAAAGCTCTGGCACTGGAGCATCTGTCCAGGGTCTACCTTTGGGCTATGTTGCTTACAATGCTTATGGATTTGAAAATTGAAATATATCTTTACAATAAATTGAGAAAGTTACTTGGATGGAATTTGTTCTGGATCCTCCACTTCAGTGGAAATCCATGGAACAACTGAATGATGCACTGGCAACTATGACTTGAAAGTTTTATTGTTGATACCCTCTATCCTTTTTTTCCGTTTATTCTAAATTCTCCCTGAAAGTAGACTCCGGTACCTGTCATTATACCCTGTCTTTCTAGATAAAATACTATATATTATATACAGTGGAAGTCCTTCAATAAAATGTTGAAGGAAAAAAAACAATAAATAGACTGCATTAAATATCATAGAAAGTGGAGTTAAATACTCCAATTGTGTAAATGTATTTATCAGTATGTATCTAATGCACGTGTGTGTGTCACTGTGTGTATATTACTATGTTTATATCAATGTGTTAATGTGTGTCTCATGGTGTTTCTGTGAGTGTTCATCAAGTTACTGTGCATTAGTATGTTGTATAGCATAGTACTGTGCAGTGTGAGTATTTAATTGTATTACTATGTATCAGTGTGTTACTGCTATTATCATATTGTTTTGAGGTGTATATCTGTATCAACTTATGAGAGAAGTCATATACCCTTAATATTATCCTTTTCTTTTTGTAACGCGCCAACATATTCCGTAGCGCTATACAGGGGTTAGATACAAGTATAAACAATTTCACCACAATGAAAAAAATGGAAGACCCTGTTATTGAGCTTTCAATCAGATATACACTGTGCTTTTCCTAAAGCACCTCACAAAATTGAAACTCGCAAACTTACATTCTAACGGGTGTGGGTGAGGTACAGGAGAGTGATAGATGCATAGTGAATGAAGAGGTTAAAGGTGATGAGCTTTTTTGAATAGATTCATTTTTGAAGAGAATTTTGAGGCAGGAAGATAGTCTGGTGGAGCAAGGTAAGGAGTTCTAAAGAATAAGGGCAGCGCAAGAAAAGTCTTGAAGGCAGGAGTGAGAGAAGGTGATGAGAGAGGAGGAGAAAAGGAGGTCATTAGCAGAGCGAAAAGAGTGGATGGGAGTGTATTTTGGGATGAGAGCAGATATGTACAAGGGTGCACTATTGTGTAGGGCTTTATATGTTAGGGTCATGATTTAGAATTTTATACTAGAGGCTATGGGAAGTCCATGGAGTCGCTGACAGAGAGATGCTGCAGACACTGATCGTTTACTATGTTAAATGAGTCTGAAATACCCTGAAATACTTTGCTACTTCACGGTTGATGGGAGCTCTCTGCCTGAAGCATGACTGCTGTAAAAGACTCTAGAGAAGATTTTATTATGTTAGTTTTTCTTTATGAGTGTAGTTTCAGCTATATTGCTTGACAGCCACCAGCCCCATTAGAATCTTACACCTACTCCATGGCAGAGGCATGACTCTTCTTCATTTTCAATGCAGTGTGCCCAACAGCCTTGTACAGTTCAGTCCTTATTCTCTATACACAAAAACTTCCTATTATTCCCCGAAAACCCCAGTATGTCTTTGTGTCTTTTGTATTGTGTCTATAAATCTCTTTTAAATAGTCATGAGCAGGTAGAGTGTGGGGCCTTATAGTGTAATGAGGATTGTTGGTGAAAGAGAATGCTTTAGGAAAGCTAATGTTTAAATAAATAATAAAGCAATAGTTTTTATACTATTATACACAGTCCAGCCACATTATCATGACCACCAGCAACTAGAAGGCATGGTAGTGAGTCAATAAGATGCTGGAATGTTGGCAAGAGTATCTGGAACCATGCAGACTGCAGGCATCCTACAGCTACTAATGAGCGCCTGGTGGAGGATCCATGCGGTAAACATGGTAATTAAGGTGGTCCCACAGGTGCTCAATGGTGTTCAAGTTTTGGGAATTTGGAGGCCAGAAAAGTACTAGGAAGTCTTTGCTGTGCTCCTCCGACTGCTCATGGAAAATTCTGGCAGTATGATAGGTTGCATTGTCCTGTTGGAAGATCTCATCTTCTGCACGGTAGACAGTCAACGTGTATGGGTATACTTGATTTTGAAGGATTGATAGATAACCCATCAGTTAAGAGTGCCTTCCAGAGGTATGAGTGGACACAGGCAAAGCCAAGAAAACATTCCCAGACCATAACGCTGACGCCACCATCTTGTGTTCTTCCAACAATGGCTGCAGAGTGTTTGTTCACCTGATACTCCAACACCTGTCCAGTCGATGGAGCACAACACATGACTCATCAGAGAAGTCAACTCTTTGCTAATCAGAAGAGGTCCAGTCTTGGTATTGTCACTCAAAATGAAGCCATTTCTGTCGCATAACCCTCGTCAGCATGGGGGCAGTGACCAGTCGTTTGCTTCAGAGCCCCATACGTAACAGGGTTGGCTGTACTATCAGGGTACATTTTTACAAAAAGGAGCCCTCTCAGGAGCCTAGCTCAATCCTGGGGGTGTAAACATCACCTGCAACAATTTTTTTTAATGCAAAGCTAAAAAAACATAATGCATGCAAATAAATGTGATCATATACTACTAATTCCCCTCTATCAGATGCATTCCTAACCTAGCTCACTTGCATATACCTTTAACTTTGGCAATGCAGCTGTCAGCATCAATTCAGGATGACATGCCTTCTCTACATATTATTTAACATGTTTTTCTTTGTTATGTCCTGTAATTCAGGGGCACAAAAGTGTGTCCTAGAGAGGTGCACATAGGCCAGGATTACCCTGCTGTATATAGGTAAGTCAGTATCTGCCTCAGATATACAGACTGACTTACCTTAGCACTAAAGATAAATTCTCCAGCAATGCCTCATAAGTGAATTAAAAATTACAGCAGGTAGGAAAGAAGCAGCAAAAACTGTGTCAAGCTCAAATACTGAAATATGCAACTGATTTTATCTTGAATCAAGTGATAATTTTATGTTACCTCCTCAAAAAAAAGCTCATGACCTAATCGGAGATTTATTGATTTGTGTATCCATCCCAGCTGCTCAATGAATCTGAAGCCCTATTTCAAAATCACTGAGATCCCACGGATGATCAGCAGGAGATCCATTACTTCATGGGATACTTATCTTAGCATGCACAGGTGACCTTAAATCAAACAGACTCCCTGGAACTAGTTCACACTTTATAAATGTCCTTTCCCTTATCTCAGGTTTGATTATGATGCTCTGTCGCTGTTAGAAACTGAAGTATACCGGTATCCACATAGCATGTGACAGCTGGCGGTGCCAGGTCAACATCATACCATTCTCAAGGCATTATTTAACGCTTGTAAAGTTCCTCCCTTCCCATTACCTTCCAGAGAGGAGAAAAATAACACGTTAGCTCTGCGGTATGTAATCAGAGAACTATAAGTAGTTGCTATATTGCCAATTCTATGTGCTCCATGGAGCGTTCAACCTTGGAATGTCCTTGCTGATTTTTGCTTTAACATGTTACAGTGCGCTGACTTTGGAGTTATTCAGATGCGCCTTTTCATTGAGTAAGTCATTTAAACTGAGTTTTGTGGACAAGCTGTAAAAGATACCAGCAGAATAAAGATGTAGGATCCTGTAGTTTCAGGAGGCAATTATAAAAACATCTTGCAAATTGTTTTCTAAAGGATTCAGATGATACAAATCTCTTACACCTGCTAGATACACAGGGGTTAACTAAACATTGCATGAGCTGCAATTTGCTTTGCCATGTTTCTATGTGCTCTATTTCCTATGAGGAAATATTCCATTGCAGCCTTTTGCATCCCAGCGCAACCCATGTGGCGGCTTAATGGATCTCTCCTGCAATATGCCCGATATATCTGCAGGTATTAAAAGAGGCTAATTTAAAAGATATTGTTAAAACGTTAAAGCACTGAAGCAGGTTTATTTGAAAGTAATGTTCTTAGTCTTCAGAGGAGATTCAGTTTAGGTAAACTCACTGATAAATGTATAAAAGCCGATTAGATTTAGAAAACTTTTTATAAAAAAAGTATTTCAGCATTTGACAGCAGCTACTTTTCATATAGATTTTGATATTACAACTAAAATCAATTAAACTGTTTTTAATTGTTCACAATCATCTAAACACTGACCACAAGCACTTAACCAAGAACATGTAGTTTATTTTACAACTATATATTCTATCTAGCTGTGCTGGAGCTATCTTTTTAGAGTCCCTAGGCAGTGCGCAAGGTATGCAAGCAACCATTTTTCCCTTTTCTGTGTGTGTATAACGATCCATAACAGCTATTTTAACAACATACCTATTCATACACACACCAAGCTATTACTTGTTTGTTAAATGCATTTGATGTTGGGCCAGTCTGTTAACTGCAGTGTTTCATTTTTAAGCCAGAAATGATTGTTAGGGTTTTTTAAGCTAAAAAGGGGGCGCCCTTCACAGGAAAGCACCCCTAGACAGCTGCCTATTTGGCCCAATGGGTAATCCGGCCACGCTATCTTGCTTATAGTATCTTACTGAGACAAACTGTGTTCTACTGAAAAACTCTGTAATCAAAATGTCAGTTACCCTTTTATTAATTAAACTTTAATAATCAATTAACAATCTATATTAGCCTATTAAAATATGGAAGTAATTAATGAACTCATTTTAAGTTCTGATGACATCAATGTACATGATGAATTGCTGAATCCCAACAATGCTATATATTCTTAGTGTAGATGTTAGTTAATACTATTTGACACAGTAAAATGGTTACAGATTAAAGATGTGTGCAAATGTTTGGCATCATATGAATAAAATCGTGCTGGGTATTAAGAAAGAGATTAGGACAGAACTGTTGTGTTAGGTTCCAAATCCTAAAATACTCCAATGGATTGTGTTGTGTTACACATATATTAAAGAAGAAGGGAATTATGTGGTACATTTAAAGATATTATTTTCTTGTATTTCAAAGATGACATTGGTAAATTTAACACAGCGTGTGTTTTTTTTTTTTCAATTAAGCTCTCAAATCACATTAATCCAATGTTTGATTGCTCTGGGGGGCTTTTCTCTATCAGCTTAATACAGATGTATGAGTCATACCTCTCTGCCAATATGTCCTGCACACTACAGTATGCTCTGCTTGTTTAATTATGTCAAACAGGTTTTACTTAATATTTATATTTATTTAATAACCTGTGAGTGTGTATGCTACTTCTGTACATGTGAACTGAAGCACTGGGTCACTCTCTTGTGATGTCTGCTCACGGTTCAACATTCAACATAAATGTCTTTCTTCTTATTAGGATAATAATAATTGGTCACGCATTTTTGTACAATAACTGACAATAATTAAAATGAAGTAAAAAATAGAAGCAGATTTATGGTTTGAAGCTAATTTGAAATGTATCATATATGATTACACTAGCACACATGATCCAAGATTTTCTGTATTGTCCCTTTCCTCCTTTTCTGGATGTCTTTCAATTTTCACTTTGCCCTTAACAGTTGCCATGTCACAATTAATCTTGCCTGGGCTATCCCACTCCTCACTCTCCTCTATTACCCTGCCTGTTCCTTCCCTCTCTCTTCTACTTGTCACTCGTGTCCTGCCTATCACTATGTTCTATCTCCTGTCTGTCACTCCAGTCCTTCCCTTGCATGTCACTCTCCTACATACCACTGTCTGCCTTCTGCTTATATTGCTTCTGTTCTCCTTGTTCTCTTTACCTTTCACATTTTCCTTACCTCTCTCTACCATGTATGTCTCTCCATCTTCCTCTGTCTCTCCATCTCCACTTTCCCATATCTGTATTTCTCTAGCTGTCTCTTGCCTCATTGACATAGCTTTCTTTTTCCTCTTCCTCCTATCAGTCTCAGAAAAGAGGGACACTGAGGAAGCGGATAATAAATATATGTGTTCTCTATAATATATGAAGGGTTACATATTTTAATTAAAGTATATTTTACAAAACCTTTTAACGAAAACACTCGGTGGCCATTAATCTTGTTTTACACCGTTCTGCAGGTTTCTTTGACTGTGATAAGTGAGGAACAAGAGAAATTATAATTAACTTTATGTAATGCTCTGTTAACCTCAAATATGCACATTTAATAGTCAGAAGGAAAAAGCTTATACTCTGGAGAAGGAGCATTCATTTGATTCCTAAAATGTTAAAAGTACATTTTTTTTAAATCCCTCTTTAAAAATATTCCCACTGCTTCAAGTAATGTTTCTAAATTCTCTGTGACAATACAGGATAGGAGAGACTTGTTTGCTAAAAGATCTGCCAAGCCTTAAAAGAATCTTACCTCAGGAACAATATAGACATTCAGTCCCATTAAATTGCTCCAACTGAAGAATTTGTAGCCCGTAAAGGAGCCCGCTAGACTTACTGCTATTAAATTGGCCTCTTTCACCTACCTGCAAACGATCTGCAGGTTACAGGCCAAAAAAGCCTACGTGCCTTCATAAGCGGAAACTCTGTATCAGCTATGCTTTTGATCTGTCAAGCCCGTAAATGTTACAATCGCAAATTGCCATTAAATTGCTATGTATCCCCAAGGACGCGTTTAAACCCATAATTGATAAATGGAGCCAAAAACCCTACGGGTACTAGAGAGGAACCACAAGGTGGTGAAAGTCCTTTCAGGAGCACTGTAATTGCAAATATAAACACAATACTGTATTTTAAATTAAAGGGAAAGTGATGTGAGGTCTTAAAATTAATAGCACAACATTCTCAAGCTCGCAAATCTGCAATAAAAAATATTTTATTTTATGCTTAATTTCCCTGTTATATAGATCTTGGCAATCAATGTGTTAATACATATAATAGAACTCGCATGGACTAGAATATCATATTTATTGATTTTTTTAATATTGCATTATTTCTTGAATGCGGGTCCGATCGCAACTCATACTTGTACTGTACTAAACCCGTAAGTGATCAAAATGTACTCTCCATTTTTCAGTGACGTAATGATGACAATCTCTTTTACTATTGGGTTCGTCTAAACCCGTAACCACGGATTTGATTAATCGTGTTCACTGCAGCAAACGCAACGTGTGCAAGAATGATTTACGGATTTGTATGTCGGGCACGTCTGTTGCAGGCTTGTCTAATTGTATTGCTCTTTAACTCCCGCAGGCTTTGCCGATGTACCAGGGCCACTATCGGCTTGGAATTTAATGTGGCTGCTTGCCTGGCTTCAGCGAAGAGACAAGACATTTTCCTGAAAAGAAGCACAATCACATCATGAGGAAAAATACAGGCTGAAGTGTGTGTCCTAGTCTACAACTGTGTACGGTCACAATACAGGTTTTCTATACAGAATCTAAGAATGAAATCCAAGATAATATTAAACAGGATGCTATGCATAACATGCTATATCAAATACAGTGGTACCTTGGTACTCAATCTTAATCCGTTCCGGACGGCAAGTTGATTACCAAAAAGTTTAAGTACCAAGGTACTATAGGGAGCAATGTAAATTAAAATAATCCATTCTAGACTCCAGAAAATTCATATTTGGTGATGATGTTGTTTCTTGATACAAAACCTTAAAACTAAACAGACATAAATACAAAACAATAATTAGATCAAATAAAATAGAATTAACTTTAATTGTACTGAAAGGGCTTGAGTGCCCAAGGGGAGGGTGTTGATGTAGATCATGAGAAGGAGGAGAGATGTTATTGCTTGGAAGAGGAGTCCTCTTCCAATAAAACATCAGGTACTTGCACAGGAGATCTTTCTCTTTTCTATCTCTTAACACCACTGAACCTTGCTGGAGACTCTGATGTAGTGTGTTTCACTAGATATCTATCAAGAGAAACTTGCTTCACACCTATGTTTCCAAATGTTTCTGAAGTGAGACATTGTTTGAACATTAAACAAGTCCACATTTTGACTTGCTTGAGCTTTGGCAGGGTGATACTTCCACAAAATGTTGTAAATCAACCCATTTAGCACACATTTTCCTCCCATTCCTCCTCTTCACCTGAATAAATTTCCTTAGCCACTATCTGTTGCCAATCCCTTTGAAATTCATGCAGCTCCTCAGTGCTGAGCTCCTGCCTGTGCTCCTCCACTAACTCTTTAATGTCTTTATTACTCCTCTCCAGGCCCCAGAGATACACAATGTCCTCCACTATTGAGCTGTGTTCAGCCTCCAAGTTCCCCGGAGTTACAGCTTCTGTCCACAATTTCCTTTATCCACAGTTCCTGATCTTGTAAGAAACTGCACACCAGGCCTTATCTGTCAGAGTGATACAGTGGGGTTATTGAAATGGTCTTTCCAGAACTCTCTCAGTGTCAACTCAGTATCCAAGGTCATCATTGAAGTTTGAGATGACCTCCTGGTCCATGGGCTTGATCAAAGGAGATGTGTTAGGGGGCAAGAATTTCACTGTTTTAAAATTGAAGTCCTCTAGCAAGTTATTCTCCAAGCCTGGAGTGTGAGCAGGAACATTGTCCATTATTAACAGAGCCCTCAGAGGCAATTCTTTTTCCTGCAAATATTATTTGACAATCGGATCAAACACTTCGTTCAGCCATTCAATGAAGAACTGCCTGGTTGCCCAGTCTTTGCTGATGGCCCTCCACATTACACTTAACTTAGTTTTCATCCCATTTTCTCTTTTAAAAACTCTGGGGTTCTCATTTTGATAGACTAGTAGAAGCTTAATTTTAAATCCCCACTAGCTTTACCACACAACAACAGAGTTAGCCTGTCCTTCATCGGCTTGTGCCCTGGCAATGTCTTCTCTTCTTGAGTGATGTAAGTTCTGGCATTTTCTTCCAAAATAAACCAGTCTCGTCACAGTTGAAGACGTGTTAGGGAATAAAATCATCAGCCTCTACATAGTCTCTAAACTCCCTGACAAAGGTTTCAGCATCTTCTTTGTCGGCACTGGTTGCCTCTGCATCCCTCAAAAGCTGTGAATGCCAGTTCTCTTTTTTAAATATTCTACCAACCATGACTGGCTTTAAATTCTTCACTGCTCTAACCACTTGTTGTAGAATCTTCTTTTACCAGATCGGCATGCAATTGTTTTGCTTTGTTGCCTGGGAAATACTGTCACTCACTAACTGTTTTTCGTTAATCCAAATGTACAACAATTTCTCCACTTCCTCCAATTACCTTTGCTTGGTCACAGCCTTCACACCTCTAGCCACATCGGCTCCTTTAATAGCTTGCGTATTTTTTAGTATAGTAGACATTTTTCTTCTAGGCATGTTGTACTCAGCAGTGAGATCACACACACGGCTACCATTCTCATATTTGTTATTATCAATTTTTTTCATTCTATCATGGTTCTCACTATTTTTCTTGTCTGCTGAGTGGTATCACTAGCCTTCAAACTCATGATGTAAGCACAAGCTACTCAGGTTCTTGTAAGCACAAGCTACACTTGCATTCTTTTAAGCACAGGCTGCACTTTGGTTCTTATGAACACAGGCTACACTTTGGTTCTAGGAAGCACAAGCAACACTTTGGTTCTTGTATGCACAGGCTACACGTTGGTTCTTATAAGCACAGGCTACACTTTGATTCTTGGAAGCATAAGCTACATTTTGATTATTTTGACACAGTCTACACTTTGGTTCTTGTAGGCACAGGATGCACCTTGATTATTTTAGGCACAGGCTACACTCTAATTCTTATAAGCACAGGCTACACTTTGATTCTTTTAGGCATAGACTACACTTTGAGTTTTGTACTCACAGGCTTCCCTTTGATTCTTGTGGCAGCGGCTGCACTTTCATTCTTGTAGGTGCACAAACTGCTCTGGGGCTTTTATAGGCACTCTACACTGTGCCACAGTACTTTCGTACTTCCTGATGAGACAGGATGCAGGGTGACGTGAACACAAAGAGTACAGAGCAAACATCGAGTCCCGAGGCATTTTTCTCAGGCAGCTACGATGAGTACTAAAAAAGGTGAGTTCTGAGGTAGTAGAGTATAGAGGGTCCACTGTATATAAATGCTTGTTAGCAAAACATGGAAGATATTTCATCTCTTTCTATATGCTCTAAAACATCTAAGCACCTTTTCCTCTTATTACTGCATGATATAAAATGTATATATAGTTTCTCCAACTGGTCAATGCAACTATCTCAATATCTTGGTCAATATAACTGCCCCAATTGCTCCCAATATTATGTCCCTCCTATCAATAGAATACCTACATAATCTGCTCAGTATTTAGAGATCTCTGAAAAGGCTCTGATTGGATGCTATCTGCCCACGCACTGATTGGCTTTTCAAAATTAATCAAGTTAATACAATTGAGGGAAGGTGGAGTTACTTTCTGTCTGTTCTACAAAATAAATGTACATTTCTTAACTCTAAATCACACATTTTTATTCAGAAAGCTTATTTACATGCCTTGTACATTGTTTTGGATATTCACTTTTTTTAAGTCATTCAGAAAATGTGGATTTATTAAGATAAAACTACTGCTAACAGAACTACATACTGTGCACATAGCTATCTTGGTAGTTCCTGCATGAGGCATACAATGGTCCAAATATATTACAGTGGAACCTCTACATTTGTCAACCCCCATATATTAGTTAAATCCAATATTTATCAAATGTTTTCAGCAAAAAAATGCTCCAATTTTCCAAAAATTCAATATTCATCACAAAAAGTTACCCATCAAATGGTAATTAAAATATAAATATAAATAAAGATAATAATAATTCATTCAATGATAATGTAATTCTATATTTGACGAGTTAGTATCTTTCCGTCCCTCAGGATTATTGACGAATATAGAGGTTCCACTGTATTTAGCATTGCTGTGGTGGCAAAGGGGTAGGCAAACTATGGACCCTATTACATTGTTCAAATTGTAGTTACTGTAGCCCACAAAAGTTACTGTTATTAAATTGGCCTCTTCTAGCTATCTGCAATCGTAACTCTGACCCAGCTAAACTTTGATCTTTTAAGCCCACAAATGTTATAATCGATAAACTCACAAATCACTATGAAATTGCTACAATTCCTCAAGCCCACAATTGTTTTCACTCGCGTAAATGGCAAATGTAGCCAAAGATCCTACGAGTACTAGAGAGGACTCGCAAGGGGGTTAAACACCTGCTCGTAGCACTCTAAAAGCAAATATAAATAAACTACTGTACTTTAAAATATGGGGAAAGCGATGATAGACATTAGAATGAATTGCACAACAGTCTCAAGCTCGCAAATCTGCAACAAAAAAGACATTCTCTCATGTGCAATTTCCGTGTTATTTCGATCCTGGCAATCAAGGAGTTAATACTTATCATGGAACCCGCATGAACTAGAATAGTAGATTTATTGATTTTTTTTTATATAGGCTTGTTTAATTTAATCGCTCTGTAACTGCTGCAAATTTCAATACTTACGGGCTGTATGAAGGCAAATGCAGACTTGGAATTTAATGAGCCAGTGTTTTTTTTTTTTAGAGAAGTGGGCTTCTGTGTATTATTTGAAAGAGCCATCGGATAAAAATGTTAGGCAGTCCTTCTGATTTTAGGTATTGTATTTAGCCTGATTTCACTGATTTCTGACCTTAATGCCGGGTTTCCAGTAAACTGCTGGGACATAGTTATCACTAATTACTGCTATGATGTTGTTTTAGTTTCAAGCACTCCAAGCAGCATGATTTACGGTTCGAGTCTTACAACTTTATTTGTCCTAAATAATGCGTCTATCGACACAGCGGTCTTTAGTTAGGCATATAGCTTTGATTCAAAATGTCATTACACTGTTCACATTGTTGTAAAGACTGATTTAAATTATAATATCACCACCCTATAATTATTTACTACTAGTGATGTCCGCAAACAGCGGATGCGAACTTCCATCAAATGTTCGCGAACGGCCGAACCGGGCGAACCGCCATAGACTTCAATGGACAGGCGAATTTCAAAATCCACAGGGACTCTTTCTGGCCACAATAGTGATGGCAAAGTTGTTTCAAGGGGACTAACACCTGGACTGTGGCATGCCGGAGGGGGATCCATGGCAAAACTCCCACGGAAAATTACATAGTTGATGCAGAGTCTGGTTTTAAGCCATAAAGGGCATAAAGCACCTAACATTCCTAAATTGTTTGGAATAACATGCTTTAAAACATCAGGTATGATGTTGTATCGATCAGGTAGTGTAAGGGTTACACCCGCTTCACAGTAACAGACCAATCTCCCCGTTTAATGCACCGCAAACATCCGCAAAGAGTCCCTTTGCACAACCGCAAACTCCCCATTTGCACAAGGTTGGATACCAAGCTAGCCATGTCCTGTTCCTTGTCCTCACTGATGTCATTGAAGGTCTCTTCCTCCACCTAGCCACCAAGGGCCCCCCGAAAGGTGACAACAAGCTCCCTGGGACACCTGCTGTGTTTGGTCTTCCACCTCCTCAAAGCCACCTCTGTCTGCATTATTATAAGGTGTGTACTGTTAAGTAGTACTATTCCTATCGGTTTAATCCCTGTTATGTCCACTATTAGGGGACGTGTATATGGCATGGATTTTTGGAACAGGGAGATGGAAAAAGATACTTGGCCGGACCTCTTACTTCGAATTTGGGGCACTGCACGTGCAATGTAATGTGCCACCTGATAGGAGTGGTGTATTAAGTTGTACTATTTATTCCTATCAGTTTGATACCTGTTAAGTCACCTATCAGGGGACGTGTATATGGCATGGATTTTTGGAAGTGGGAGATAGAAAAAGATGCTTGGTCGGTCCTCCCACTTCAACTTTGGGGCACTGTGTGTGCAATCTAAGGTGCCACAATATATGAGTGTCACTGTGCACTGGCAAAAGTTGGCAGAGTAGGCGCTGTAGGCCTCACACACACGCCTGTAGGCAGGCAACTGATATTCAATCGATTACAGTCAAAAAAGTGTTGTTTTATGTCACTGTACACTACGGTTGCACCAGATATGTCGTATCACTGTGCACTGGCAAAAGTTGTCAGAGTAGATGCAATAGGCTTCACACACACGCCTGTAGGCAGGCAATTGCTATTCAATCTATTACAGTCAAAAAAGTGTTGTTTTATTTCACTGAGCACAATATAAGCTGTTAGGTGTTAGCCTGTCACACACACACGCTGGCAGGCAGGCAGGCAGGCATATGCAATTAGATTACACAGAAAAAAATGATAAAATAAAATAAATGATGTTCTAGCCCTAAAAAGGGCTTTTTGGGTTGCTGTCCTTGCAGCAGATATCAGATGAGTCCTTCAGGTCTGTAGTGGAAGCTAAATACACAGCCTGGCTATCTATTTCCCTATTAAATCTCCAGCAGCTACACTATCTGTCCTCTCACAACGAATGCAGCTTCAGAATGATTCTAAAATGTATGCTGTCCTTCAGATGGAAGGCCCTGGAAGGGAGTGTACGCTGCTGATTGGCTGGAATGTGTCTGCTGACTGTGAGGTGCAGGGTCAAAGTTTCCTCAATGATAAAGAATAGGGGTCCGATGCGAACGCGAACATGCCAAAATTGCAGCGAATAGTCCGCGGGCGAACTGTCCGCGACATCTTTATTTACTACTTGCTTACACAGTATGTGGAATAGAGATGCCTGAGTAACCGTAACCTTTTTGTCATTGTTCTTCTTTCCCCTTTATATTTCAAACTAGCTACTTGCCCGTAAAAAATTACGGGAATAAAATTTCGCCACTCATTGCGAACCCCACGCTGGGTGCCTCCATCTACAGTGCTGTTTGCCATACAATGCGAGACTATGGGCCATCTGAGCACCTTCGGCGCTCATCCCGCGGCTCGCGCCTTGGGTTAAATGTTAGTGGCTTGGGATAAGTGTTACTGCCTTGTGTTAAATGTTAGTGGCTTGGATTAAGTGTTACTGCCTTTCGGTAAGTGTTACTGCTTAGGGCTATATTATACGTCCTTGGGGCTTATTTTACGTCCTTGGGCTTAGTTTTCATCGTTTTGCGTTTTTTCGCCAGCCTTTTTTTCATCGCTTTTCGATCTTGAAAAAACTGCAAATATGCGTCAAATTAACTTGCAAGCTGACTCACAGGCTCCTGTCTCTCCCACTGTGGTGTGTGTAAGTTAATTTGGGGCATACTTGTTGTTTTTTTTCATGTCTTTTCAGTTCAGTGGTTCGGCCGTTAAAGTCGTGATTTTGCAAGGTGCACAGTGCATGTATGGGTTTCGGACCTGAGTCGTACGGGTCGTAAGTCCCGCGTGCCTGAACTTCTCGCCTCGATAAGTCCTGCGTGCCTCAACTGCTCCCCTCACCTCGCAAGGCTTGCAGTGCAATGAGCAGCCTAAGTCCCGCGGGCTTCAACTGCTTGACTCGCTTTGTGAGGATCGCAGTGCAATGAGCGCTTTCGGCGCTCATTGTAGACTAAGTCACGCGGGCCTCAGCTGCTCGCAGCCTAAGTCCTGCGTGGTCGACGGCTCGCCTCGCTCTGCGAGGCTCGCAGTTGTGCCCTTACAGGCCGCAAGCAGGCTCTCAATGCGTGACCAACATCGCAAACGTTACAATATATACACAAACTGACAACTATATATGTGATATAATAAAAACTATGTATGTATGCTTTTAAATATCATCCACATTTAAACTAGTTGAACGACACAAATGTACGTCTTTTCTTTGGCTGTTTTCTGGTCATACTTCTCTGTATTAGCTAAGCTATGGTCCCCTACTGGATCACATTAAACACTTGTGGTATGTGTGTAAGTAAAACAGTATGGAGATTCCATGGAACACACAACTTCAGAATCTTAAAAGACTACAGTAACACCCTAAAACAGGAGATAAATCACATATAATAGTTGTCCAACTGCGAATCGTCGTCACGCTTGCGAGTCTTGCATAGCGAGGCGAGCCGTTGAAGCACAGAAGTCTTCCGAGCTCGGAGGACTTTGCCGATGAGCGCCAAAGATGTGGCATTGAAACTCGGTGCTCATCGTCTGCGTGCCTCGTGAAGTGAGGCGAGCAGTTGAGGCATTGAAAAATGCGGGACTAAGCCTTCAAGCACATCCGATTCCTACACATTTGGTTTGAGCAGGCCTCGACCTAAACAAGTATTTGTCACTGAGGAAGCTACAAACCACAGCAGCGAAACTCATCTGGCACCTATTTTATTGTATTCATCAATGCTTTTTACCACTGGAATTCAATTCATACATTATCAATAAAGATTTATTCTTTTGGCTACCGTCTGTGAATACTTGTGCTTAGGACCACACTATCGCAAACGGGTGACAAGCACAAGACACCGGACTCAGTAAGAGTATACACCTCTGTATACTTATCCCGAGCCGTCATTAGATGTGACCATCAGATCAGATACACTACAAATTGTGCGCTATACAGTCTTCCCCCACTCTCTTCTCTTAGCCTTCAAGCAGGTAGGAAACGCGGGATTCCCTTAGACTGCAAGCAGTTGAGGAACGCAGGCTTAGAAAAAAAAATATGAGGTCGGAAAAATATGAAGTTAACGGCCGAACCGCCAAATTGAAAAAAAAAACAAAAAAAAAAAACACATCATACACAGCACGGGGGGACAGCAAGGACATCTGGGAGTGAGGTTGCACGCAAATTTAAGTCGAATTTACCGAGCTGCGGCACTTGAAAATCGATTAAGCAAGAAAAAAAATGGCGGCTGAAAAAAATGAAAACAAGGCTAACCGCCAGGCACGTACAACTTTGTCATGGACGACTGAGGTACAAAAATACACTGTTAGGAAGCACGGAAAATGCTTGCGAGGCACGTAACACATAGAATATCACCGCCATTTTACAACACTAAGTTGCAAATCTACACGCAGCCTATATATAGGGCACGATTGCCATATTGCTGACACTTTCTCCTCAGGTAATGACAGTCTGACTGGACATTTTCTACTGCCGGAAAATCCAAAGAGATTGTTAGCTCTTCAGGATTTTGATTGCTGGCTATTAATGATAAATAGGTAAAGTATATTAATTTAGTAATTAATTAATAATAAAAAAATATATATATTATTACAAAAAAAATGCACAATCTCAGATTTAACACTGACTGTACTTTACAAATACATTAATGGTTAACGCTTTCAAATATATTTATTCATTGATTAATCAATTTTTAATGGACATTCATTTATTAATTATTCATTAGTAATAATTATCCCCCAAAAAAGATGTGTTTAGACTGCCTTTACTTTATGAATATATAAATGCTTAGCTCTTTCTAATACATTTATTCATTGATTAATTCATTATCAATGTTCATTAATTTATTAATTATTATTTAATAATAATTATGAACAAAAAATTGTATATTTGTGACTGCCTTTACTTAATGAATATATTAATACTTAGCTATTTCTAATACATGTATTCATTAATTAATAAATTATGAATGTTCATTAATTTATTAATTACTAATCATTATGAAGAAGTAAAAGACATATTTCTGACTGTGTTTACTTTCTGAATATATTAATGCTTAGCTCTTCCTAATATATTTATTCTTTGATTAATTCATTATTAATGTTCATTAATTTAGTAAATATTAATTAGTAATAATAAACAATTTTTTTTTAAACTGGCACAAAAAAGATGTACATTATACAGTGCACTTATATATCTGTGTTGCTGCTCATTGCCTGAAAGGGATAGGATCCTCAAAGCAGTTAAATATTGAAATAACTTTATTATGTTATGACATCTGCTACATTTAATATTTTATAGTGCATTTGTTTATGAATATATCCCTGCTTACACCTTTACGTTTTGCATGTATGCCAATTAAACATCATACTCTTAATGCTTAATGAATTCATTGCATTCAAACATAAAAAATGCTTCTCATTTAATTTTACAGTTTTTGTTGTTGTTTTTTTTGTTCAAAAAGTTTTTATTTTCTTCACATACAAATTTATAAATCTCAGTACACAATCTTCGCATATACAAATATTGCACATAGATAATCGAACATTTGCTGATACCATAATCCTTAACAACTATTGCATATTACAGTAACAAATGCATTCCCCAGTCAAATAGCCTTACATACTTGAACACAACAACAACAAAAAAAAGGGAAAGAAGGATGCCAGTCTTCAGCTAAATCCTCTATTGCACTGGGGCCTATTGAGAAGGAGTTTGGAGGGTATGCTGGTCTAGGGGCCAAATCATATTTTATATTTTCCCTAAGTCCAATTTACTCCCATGGTGACTATTTAAAAAAAATCCTCCTCAATCTGTCTATTCCTGTTAATAGCTTCATTTATTTCATTCCACTGCGGAAAGCCTAAAGTTTTCCATCTCCTTACCATTAACCATTTAACTACAAGCAAAGGGCCCTATTAAATTCGAGCTGCGTAAATAATAGGTGAAAACGCAAGTCCTACGTAGTTTAAAAATGAAACCATTTCCGACGCTATTAAATTCCAAGTGCTGCGAGATACGAGCGATGGATGCGAATGCGTAAACGTTAGGATTTGCGCATGAGTTACGATATCTCGGATCCCTTTGCGTATGAAAAGAGCGCG
This sequence comes from Discoglossus pictus, assembly GCA_027410445.1. Lineage (NCBI taxonomy): Eukaryota > Metazoa > Chordata > Amphibia > Anura > Alytidae > Discoglossus > Discoglossus pictus. The sequence goes on from CM050165.1 coordinate 376,818,096, forward strand.
AAATACGTGATACGTACCACTTAACCTGACGGCAGTATGCCTTTAAAAGGGAGCCAAAAACAGAACATAATTGACTGTGCTGGAGCTTTTGCAAGTAGACACACAGGTCTAGGCGTTGGTGGGTTTTTGGAGAGCAAGGAGAGAGAGAAGAGAGAGGAGAGAGGAGAGAATTTCAATTTTGAACTAGCAGATAATTTAACCCTTTGTTTACAATACACATAATTACTGATATCACATAATTCACACACATAGATTAATACGTACACATAGCAACACCTAGTGGTAGGCCACTGCACACCTACACCCCCCCCCCAAGACCTCCCCCCCCCCCTCCCCCCACACATAATACTACACATAATACTTGCATCTTTTTTTACCTCCTAAACCAACACAAAGATTATCTTGCTTTATTGTTAATTTTGTTTTGGAGGAGTTTAGAGGAGAGGAGGTGGTAAGGCAAGAGAGGCGCGGAGGAGAGTGAGGAGAACATCTGAGGAGAGGAGGAGGATGAGGAGGAGAGGAGGAGGAGGAGGAGGAGGGAGAGGAGGAGGAGGGAGAGGAGGAGGAGGTGGAGGTGGAGGGAGAGGAGGTGGAGGGAGAGGAGGAGGAGGAGAGCAAGGAGGAGAGCAGGGGGGGAGGGAAGTGCCCCCAGAGCTAGGCATTCTAGTGGAAGGGGCAGAGGGTCAGGGGCCTGATCCCTTGGTGGGAGGTAGTGGGGATGAGGGAGCGGCCCCAGGGATAGAAGAGGAAGACCAGGCACCGTCTGTAAGGCAACGGGTTGTGGCAAGGCCCAGGGCCCCCAATTACAGCCGAGAGGAGATCCAGGTTCTCCTCAGGGAAATCTGTGCCCGCCAGGGAATTATATGTGGTGGCAGAGACATTAATGCCAGCCAGAGGCAGCAGGCCTGGTCCCAAATTGCCAGAGCTGTGTCGGCAGTAGGGGTTACTAATAGGGACTGGAGGTTAGTGCGGCACAAATTTGACGATTTAAAGATGGCTGTGAAAAGAAAGATGTCCAATGAGGCAGCAGCAGCACGTCAGACTGGTGGTGGGCCCGCGGTCCCTTTTGTTTATAAGGAATGGGAGAGGACAGTGATGCGCTTCATCCCTTCTGAATCTGTGGTGGGAATACCAGGCCAGATGGACATAGATCGTCCTAACACCCTGCAACGTGAGTATCATATCACACACATGGTTGGCTGAGATTGTGGGGGGATGGGCTGGCTAAAAGCCTGCAGATAACATGCTGTATGTATGTATGTATGTATAAATAGGCTTGTGTTCTGGCTGTTGTATATAATGAGCTGTATCCCTCTAGAACAGGGGTGGGTAAGGAGGGCCACATACATGCCGGACTTTCAGGATATCATGCTGTATGTATGTATGTATGAATAAATAGGCTTGTGTTCTGGCTGTTGTATATAATGAGCTGTATCCCTCTAGAACAGGGGTGGGTAAGGAGGGCCACATACATGCCGGACTTTCAGGATATCATGCTGTATGTATGTATGTATGTATAAATAGGCTTGTGTTCTGGCTGTTGTATATAATGAGCTGTATCCCTCTAGAACAGGGGTGGGTAAGGAGGGCCACATACATGCCGGACTTTCAGGATATCATGCTGTATGTATGTATGTATGTATAAATAGGCTTGTGTTCTGGCTGTTGTATATAATGAGCTGTATCCCTCTAGACTAGGGGTGGGTAAGGAGGGCCACATACATGCCGGACTTTCAGGATATCCTTTTTGGGCACAGGTGAGTCAATCAGGATGACTGAAAAGGCGATTGTCTCACCTGTGTGGCCCTCCAGGCCCGAACCTGCCCACCCTTGCTCAAGAATTATATGGCCTCCTACACCCCTGCCCACACACTGGGATAATTCACATCCAATAGCACTGTAAGCCCTATGGTTGACTAAAACTTTATGGGGCGACAATAACCATTTCAGACCTGGTAGCAAACCTATCATGTTCATAATTTGTCTCCCTGATATGTCAATTTCTAATTATATCCAGATTAATTGCAATAGAGCAGGGTGTCCAAAGTCAAACTTGCTGTGCTGCGCACAGGCCTGTATATGTGGATTTCCTTTATGTGAACAGATGAGTCAATTAGACTTAATGACTTGGAGAATGATATTCTCAGCTGGGTGCAGCATGGCTATCCACAACTGCAGGCCTGACTTTGGCCTCCACTGCGATCGAGAATAAAAATTTGGCTGTGCGGCATATGTGGATACAGACTCTGTAGCACTGCATGTGTGTCATATACTGTCCTAACCTGGGCCATGTCTCAGCTGCATATTAACAACCATTGCTGGAAACTTGTCCGATTGGTCAGTCTCACACACTGCACAGCAGATGCAGCAGAGCACGTGTCTGAGGCACATGCAGTACACATTCATATGAGCAATGATCCACAATGCTCATTATGCAGCCCGTGGCTCATCTGTGTAACACAAGCACCACAGTCACTCACAGGTGACCATGATGTCAATGATATGTAAATGCATAGCTGGCAATTGTGTATGGCAACCAACTGAAATATATGTTTATTCCATTGCAGTATCCCCAGATTCAGAAGAGGAGGAGGCAGGAAGAGCTGAAGTGGCCCAGGACATTCAGGAGGGCCCGGGACCATCCACATCACTTGCTCATACGGAGCGGGAAGTGATGCCCGGGCCCTCTTCGGCGTGGCCACCTCAGGGCCTGCACCAGCCACACCATCCTGTGCCTCTCTCAGCGGCTCCACCCTCAGCGGCTCCACCCTCAGCGGCTCCACCCTCATCCTGGGCTCCTCCCTCATCCTGGGCTCCTCCCTCATCCTGGGCTCCTCCCTCATCCTGGGCACAGCCCTCATCTGGTGCTCCACCCTCACCCTGGGCACAGCCCTCACCCTGGGCACAGCCCTCACCCTGGACACAGCCCTCACCCTGGACACAGCCCTCACCCTGGGCTCCCCCCTCATACTGTGCTCCCCCGACATACGGGGCACCGCACTCAGCCTGGGCTCCACCATGGGCCCCGGGAGGAGGTGCCCCGGCAGGAGGTGCCCCGGGAGGAAGTGCCCCGGGAGGAAGTGCCCCGGGAGGAGGTACCCCGGGAGGAGGTAACCCGGGAGGAAGTGCCCCGGGAGGAAGTGCACCGGCCCCAAGTGCCCCGGGAGGAGGTACCCCGGGAGGAGGTACCCCGGGAGGAAGTGCCCCGGGAGGAAGTGCCCCGGGAGGAGGTACCCCGGGAGGAGGTACCCCGGGAGGAAGTGCCCCGGGAGGAAGTGCACCGGCCCCAAGTGCCCCGGGAGGAGGTACCCCGGGAGGAGGTACCCCGGGAGGAGGTACCCCGGGAGGAAGTGCCCCGGGAGGAAGTGCACCGGCCCCAAGTGCCCCGGCCCCAAGTGCCCCGGGAGGAGGTGCCCCGGGAGGAGGTGCCCCGGGAGGAAGTGCCCCGGGAGGAAGTGCCCCGGCCACAAGTGCACCGGCCCCAAGTGCCCCGGGAGGAGGTGCCCCGGGAGGAAGTGCCCCGGCCACAAGTGCACCGGCCCCAAGTGCCCCGGGAGGAGGTGCCCCGGCCAGAAGTGCCCCGGAGTCGCCGGCCGCGGAGTCGCCGGCCGCGGAGTCGCCGGCCGCGGAGTCGCCGGCCGCGGAGTCGCCGGCCGCGGAGTCGCCGGCCGCGGAGTCGCCAGCCGCCCAGCCGCCCAGCCGCCAGACCTCCAGGTCCTCTGCCACATCTCCCTGCCCAATTACGGAACATCATGTCTCACATTGATGAAGAGGACCAGGCCCAAAGCCAGCTATCAAGTCAAATGCTGGCCATCAGTGCAAATCAATTGGCAGTTAGCAGGGCCATCCTGGCTGGAAATCGGGTAATCTCAGCCACCACACGGGCCATATATGCTGAGATGAGGAGGCACAACCGAAGGATGGAGAGATATGAGGAACGCGCAAGCCGGGAGAGACGCGCATTATTGCGTAATCTCCGTCGGCAGCCCATACCTCTCCAGCCTTCGGTGGTCCAATCTCAACCTGAAATGTCTGCCTCCTCATCTCAGACATCGCCCACCCATGAACCCCAGCCACCTGCTGTAGTGGCACCCCCTGATCCCACACCAAGGCGTGGAAGAGGGAGACGGGCCGCGGGCACAGACGGTGGGGGCCCGCTAACTCGGAGTAGGAGGTGTTAGGACCATCCGAGAGGGCCTCCTGACCACTCCTCACAGAATACAGATTGTTATACATGTTGACATAATATTGGCTACAGAGTGTGTACATGTCTGGTTATGTTGAACATTTTAACAATTGATGTTCAATGTGGATTGACCTTGAGCTTAAATGCTGTATTTAATCATAATATTGTTCGGAATGAGACATTGTTTTTGTCTTTGTAGGTGTTAATAGCCAAATCTCACAACTATGAAGACATTTTATTCATCTTCGAGCAGTACAATACCATCATGTGAGTAAACACTCAAACCAGTTCACAACGGGCATTCTATCAGGATTATTCCCCACAGCAGATGGCTCTGAAATTAAATATATGACTCCATATCTTTTCACTAAGAAACATGACTGTGTGATCTTCCATTATAATGATCAGTGTCCAGGCTATCGAGTTGCACAGTCCCATTACTATCTGCTAATCCAAACCAGCAATTCCACATAAGTTTATAGCATTCCATCCCGTTAACATTATGAAATTGGCTTCAGTTTTTTCATGTCATCCAAACCAAAGTGGCAATTTCAAGGGTTTGACTTCATGATCAATGTGCATGTGTTTAGGGGTAATGTGAACAGTGTAATCTGTCTGGCCTTGGTACCACCCATTTAGAAGTGAGATGTGATATCAGCATGGCACAACTATTCCACATAGATAGTCATAGTACATTTTGCTGAAGGATTGTGTTCACAGTGAAGCATGCCTTGTCGTATTCCACATCCTAAGCATATTCCTGGAAGGCTGACTGAACAGGATAGAATACATATGGTTCTTACTGCTCGGAGATGATGTTCATGTTAGTTGGTTTAGAGTAGTGTCAAAAGCAAAAACAATGTACTCTAATAACAGCTTCTGATTGTTCTAACACCTCCTACCTCTGTTTTCCAGATTCATATCATCTATTGACCAATTCACACTGTGTGTGAAATCGCTTAGTATGACATGATCCCTGTTTTATAGTGTCTGTTTATTCTGGCAACCATATGGTTGTTGTATGCGCATTAATGGTTATGTTGATTAGATGTCGTGTTATATGCTGTTGGTTACTGTGGGGTCCTGACCACATGTGACCCTAGGAGATGCTATGCATTACCCTGATGATGTTGTCTGTTTCCTCTTCAGATGTCCTCAGATTTGCCACAGCCCCTTGCCATACTAGGATCTCTTCACAACACACACATGATATTAATGCACATTCCTGTCTATTTCTGTTTGTACTCTGTGTATGCAATAAAGTATGATTGTTATACTGTTATCACTGTTTCTGTGTGTTTGTACCATATCATGCTTTCTAGTTGCGACAATACAGAGAGAATGAAGTGTCATTGTTAAATACATATATCTGTGTGTGTTTACATAGATACATATGCTACATTAATCTGGCCCTTGCCAATATACATGTAGGTGCAAGTTGGAGGGGTGTGAATTCTGAAATCAGGTCTAGAGACCTGCAGGGTTGTATATAGTGACTTGAAGGGCTCAACTTGAATGATATGAATCGACATTCATGATTATGTAGTAATGTCAACGCAGATTGCCCCGAATAGTTACACCACTAACTGATGGTGATGAGCACATCTGACTTTCAGGGGAATTGAATTGTTACATGGTAAATATACAGGATTACACAAACATTGAGTGAAAAAAAACGGTTTAATTGTTCACAAAGCCACACAGTGACAAATTACCACAGGCATGCTCAGTATCATGGTGGAGGTGGGTAGGATACAGAGTTCCAGTAACACACGGAAATAGGGACATGGGGCCAGAATGCACGCAGGGGGGGTGACATTGGTATAGATGATCAGTTGAGGGGGGGAGATACAGTGCATCAGCCAACGTGAGGCAATATCAGTTATATTCTTAAATATATCAGGATAACATTCAATATTCAAAACCAACAATACAGAAGGAGATATGCTCATGGGGAGAAGTAATCTGTAGTCTTGTGTGTGCGCGCAACACACACTCCTATGCAACTGCAGAGGTAGAAGTGCTCAATCAGTCAATGTTAGAACCCCCATAGGTCATGTCACTGGAAATGGCACTATGAGAGAAGACTCTACATACATAAGTTTGGACACTCAGATGGGAACATGACCAGGACCATATCAGTGTGTTCCAAATAATTTCAGGTGTTAGCAGAACTACCAACCAACTGGCCAGTTCGAGGTGTATTCTGTTCTGTGAATGAGCATCTCTATTATCTGCTGTTGCATATTCATAACTGAAGGTAAACGGAACCTCATTAACAGTTATGTTCCAAGGCTAGAGTTACTGTTCCCCATATGTACAGGGAGGATCACATCAGCACTGAGGAAGAGATCTGGAAGGAAGTATGATACAGGCTTCACAATAGTCCAAGTAGAGGAGAGAATGGCAGATCTAAAGCAATAGGTACATATAAAGCGATGTAGAGGATGTGATATCACACCCGATGCAACACATGATGACTGACATCTGAACATACATGATGCAATGTGACAATAGCATAGTCCTGGAACGTGGGAATGCTCATCATTCCTTGTTCTGACCGTGGAAAGGGACTAATCTTTGCGATCTGAAACATAAAAGGAACATGTCAATATTTACATTGCACATGCTCCCGGAGCGCTTACTTCGTCACTTACAGTGGTTATAAAAAGTCTACACACTCCTGTAAACAAATTAGCCAATGAAAAATCATTTCAGAACTATATCCACCTTTAATGTGACAAAAACTGGACAACTCAATTGTCAAACAAACTGAAATCTGTAAGGTGGAGGGAAGAAAATATCAAAGAAAACTAATGTGGTTGCATAAGTCTGCACACTCTTATAACTGGGGATGTAGCTGTGTTCAGAATGAAGCAATCACATTCCAAATCATGTTAAATAGGAGTCAGCATACACCTGCCATCATTTAAAGTGCCTCTGATTAACCCAAAATTAAGTTAAGCTGCTCTAGTTGGTCTTTCCTGAAATGTTCTTAGTCGCATCCCACAGCAAAAGCCATGGTTCACAGAGAGCTTCCAAAGCATCAGAGGGATCTCATTGTTAAAAGGTATCAGTCAGGAGAAGGGTACAAAAGAATTTCCAAGGCATTAGATATACCATGGAAGACAGCGTAAAAAATATGGCACAACAGTGACATTACCAAGAACTGGAGCTCCCTCCAAAATGGATGAAAAGACCAAAAGAAAACTGGTCTGGGAGGCTACCAAGAGGGCCTACAGCAACATTAAAGGAACTGCAGGAATATCTGGCAAGTACTGGCTGTGTGGTACATGTGACAACAATCTCCCGTATTCTTCATATGTCTGGCGTATGGGGTAGAGTGGCAAGATGAAAGCCTTTTCTTACAAAGCAAAACATCCAAGCCAGGCTGCATTTTTCAAAACAAAAAAACATCTGAAGTCTCCCAAAAGCATGTGGGAAAAGGTGTTATGGTCTGATGAAACCAAGGTTGAACATTTTGCCCATAATTCCAAAAGATATGTTTGGCGCAAAAACAACACTGCACATCACCAAAAGAACACCATACCCACAGTGACGCATGGTGGTGGCAGCATCATGCTTTGGGGCTGTTTTTCTGCAGCTGGAACTGGGGCCTTAGTTAAGATAGAGGGAATTAGGACCAGTTCCAAATACCAGTCAATATTGGCACAAAACCTTCAGGCTTCTGCTAGAAAGCTGAACATGAAGAGGAACTTCATCTTTCAGCTTGACAACGACCCAAAGCATACATCCAAATTAACAAAGGAATGGCTTCACCAGAAGTAGATTAAAGTTTGGGAATGGCCCAGACCAAAATCCCTGTGGGGTGATCTGAAGAGGGCTGTGCACAGGAGATGGCCTCGCAATCTGACAGATCTGAAGTGTTTTTGCAAAGAAGAGTGGGCAAATCTTGCAAAGTCACAATGTGCGATGCGGATAGACTCATACCCAAAAAGACTGAGTGCTGTAATAAAATCACAAGGTGCTTCAACAAAGTATTAGTTTAGGGGTGTGCATACTTATGCAACCATGTGATTTTCTTTTTTGATTTTTTCTTCACTCTACTTAACTGATTCTAGTTTGTTTTTCAAATGAGTTGTCCAGTTTATAGGTCACATTAAAGGTTGAGAAAGTTCTGAAATGATTTATCTTGGTCTCATTTTTTGACAGCACAGAAACATGACATTTTAACAGGGGTGTGTAGACTTTAGACCTTTTCGATCCACTGTACCGATATATGTTGCTCATTTCATACAAACGTCTTCACTGTTCTTTCCCTACAAAGGAAACGAGCTACTCATCTGGCTAATGATGTAGGAATATCACATAGATTACACATTAATGCATCTGGGAGAGCCAAATGTGGTGTTTTACCTTGGACGCAGTCCCAAGCTCATCCACGAGGTGATTTGTTCCACCAGGACACGTGCGCTGTGGATCGTCATTAGTTATCACCGCTTACCTATCTGCTGTATCCTGGAAAGAGATAGGCTGATATTAATAAAGTGATTGATGTGTTATTTGTGTCCTTCAGCATACGTGGCCATATTATTACACAAATACTCGCTATGTAGCTTACATTGATGTAGCAGTTCTGTTGCTGGTCATGTTTTTCCATGTCTAGGTTGTTTAAAGAAGAGTTGACACACGACAGCAGCTCTGTAAGGTTAATATGATGTTAGGATTACAGTCACAAATTAGACTAAAGTATGTGTGTATGGTATTTTTCAACCACATGTGGATCCCATTTCATGTGGTTTTGCAGGATCAGACAATGTGAGCAATCCTGGTCCGTAGAGGTTGTAGGTGACTTTAAAAAGGGATTGGATATCTTTTTACATTACAAAACCAAACAGGCATTAGGGGCTATCCTGGATAAAGAGATAGGGAGTATTGATCCAGGGATGAATACGATCACCAGTATCTGGGGTCAGGAAGGAATGTTATATTTTTCTTCCCTGTGTAGACAATTGGCAAAGCTTCACTTTTTGTTTTTCGGTGACTTCCTCTGGATCAATTAACAATAATTCTGCGTATTGCAGATCATAGATCTATAGAGGTTGAACCTGATGGACTAAAGTCTTTTTTCAATCTAAATTACTAGATAACAATGTAACGTGGGGCATATATACATTGACATAGTGGGATATATAATCCACTCAAATTATCTATGCCATTGATGTTTCTAACCGTCAGTACTTAAGATGTGTATGGGAATGTGTGCTTACTTACCTGTAACTGATCATGTGGCTTGTTCCAGTGTACAAACATTGACAACGTCAGGGAACTCTCCTCTACTGTGGACTGGTTGGAATTCTGTATGACAAGGGAGATGGATAAAGGTGGATTTGGGAGTTAGGCATAATCCAGATACATTAGGCTGTATTCCATGCATATTGGGTATGTACTTACATGTGAAGTACTCACGAATTAGGCGGGCACGTTGTTGTGACCCCTGCAGATTATCCACTTCAGGGTGAAATAAAGGCTCTTCCTCCACAGGTAGCGGAGCCGCATCAATGTCCCCCAGACAGTTGGCCTGTAGTGCTATATTGTGCAGACAGCAGCAGGCAACGATGATGCGACAAACTTTCTGGGGCTTGTATTGTAGAGCACCCCCAGTGGAATGTAAACATCTGAAGCGCATCTTTAGTACACCAAAGGTACGCTCAATTACATTCCGGCAGGTTTTATGCGCAGCATTATACCGCGCCTCTGCCCGAGTCTGGGGATTGCTCACAGGGGTCAACAACCACGGCAAACACCCATATCCTGCATCACCTGGTGTAAATAAAATATGATGTTGATATGAATAGGATGTTGTGATGTTTGACAAAGCATATGGCCAAATATCGTCATCATGACCTATCAACACATCCCTGTGGCTAATACACAGTTAAAGATATATGTAAGGGAGATGGATCATGGATGCATCTGATAGGATAATTAGTAGGGTATTAACACATGGATTCTATCTGAAGCTTCAGATCAATTATAATGTAATTTCAACAAATGGAAAATCCAGATGTTCACACCCACAGGACACTTACATGAGGCGGAGATACAAGGGAAATACAACAGGGTACATATTGCGACCCTACTGGTAGAGAGCACAGGAAGTCACTGTTGCAGTTCTTGTAACGAGCACATGCCAGAGGTCTGAGGTGAAGAGTGATCGTGTATTCTTGTGAACGTAAATGTGATGCTAATTCAGTTGGAATTTCCCAGGGGCGTACACGATCAAACGCAAATGCCAAAAGACCTTGGAGATTTTGATAACTTCAAGGTAAGCTAATTCATGTTTATTCCGGGATATATTCAGGCAAGAAAAAGTTTGCCAAACAATATTAATTCTCCTCTATCAGATGAATTCTGAAGACATCTCACTTACATAGGCCGTACAAGAACACACAACACGTTATGTAGACTAGAGATGTCCATGTCACAGGATACAATGGAATGCATCAGAACATATATCTAATGATTAATCAGTTATGGTTTTTGTCATATGTTGTTGTGAACTGCATACTGTTTGGCCAAGCTAACACAGGGTTCTGGCCAGCAATGAGCTATTCTGTTCTGGCTTTGGTAGTATTACTCCGTAATGCACATGTGAACATCAGATCAATAGAGGGAAACATGATGTACCGAATGTGTTATTGTATCCAGTCATAGTAAGATATGGTTGACTGCCATTACTAATGTGTACTCACCCAGTAGCCATCCGGATGGAAATCTGCCGGACTCAAAGATGTCATATATTCCGGATGCACGCAGGATATAGGCGTCGTGAGCACTTCCCGGGAAGCCTGCAAACACACCTTGTATGCGCATGTTCGCATCGCAAACAACCTGTACATTGATTGAATGATAATGCTTACGATTTCTGTACAGCGCTTCTTGCTCTCTAGGAGGTATCAGTGCCACGTGTGTACAGTCAATAGCACCAAGCACATTGGGGATACCTCCTAATTGGAAGAAATCGAACTTCACCTTCAAGATCTCTTCAGCAGTGTTAGGGTAACTGATGTATCTGGCAGCTCTACGACCAATAGCACGGAGGAATGCACTCAGACAATTCGAGAGGCTTGGCTGAGACATTCCTCCGGCTATGCTCAGGGTGGTCTGAAAGCTCCCAGAAGCAAAGAGGTGTATTGCAACTAACATCCGTGTCATTCCTGGGATGGCTCTATTTGCCCGTGAGCGAGGCTCAAGGTCCGCTCTGAGAACCTCATAGAGCTCCCCAAGACTGGCACGGGTCAGCCGAAAACGCTCATACACCTCCCCATCAGTTAACCCCTCTAATGTGAGTCTCTCCCTGTACACATTGGGTGCCCGCCTCCTCACAGGCTCCTGGTCAGGCTCCTGGTCAGGCTCCTGGTCAGGCTCCTGGTCAGGCTCCCCCCCTTCTGCCTGAGCCAACACATCCTGTACTCCCCCCAGCAGCTGATCACCGACAACATTGTCAGCCTCCCTGGGTGCAGGTGGCCCTATATCCATCTGTCCCTGTGCTACTGGAGCTCTCTCTCCTCCCTGATCCACCCCCACGATACTAGGCATGGCCTGTGGTAATTCCCTTGCCTGGCTTGGTTCTGCCCCAGCATGGATCACATCACCACTCACACCCTCATTCACTCCCAGACATTCCTCTCTGCCACTCCCCATCACCCCCTCAATCACACACCTTGCTTCCTGGTCTTCATACTGTGCTAGTTGAGCTGCACAAAAGCGTCTCAACCTCATACGCCCACTCATCCTAGCCCTCATCCCTCTCACATGATCATCCATGCTGTTTCAGACATGCTGATGACTTGTTGGGGATGGGGTTATATAGCTTGTTGATTGCATGATCTGGTATTAGGCACGTTAATTTCTGCTTTGCCATTGGTCACCTGTGGATCTTTACATGGCATTCCAGCTGATGATTTTAGGTCAAGAAGCCTCTCAACCTATTACATACGCACTTGGCCGCATGTAATTGGCTGTCCCAACGCGGGACGCCAAGTGCGTATGTAATTGGCTGAGAAGCCCAACGCGGGACGCCAAGTGCGTATGTAATTGGCTGAGAAGCCCAACGCGGGACGCCAAGTGCGTATGTAATTGGCTGAGAAGCCCAACGCGGGACGCCAACTGCATATGTAATTGGCTGAGAAGCCCAACGCGGGACGCCAAGTGCGTATGTAATTGGCTGAGAAGCCCAACGCGGGACGCCAAGTGCGTATGTATTGGGACTCTCAGCCAATTACATACGCACTTGGCGGCCTGACACTATACGTGCGTATGTAATTGGCTGAGTCTGTTGGCGCGCTTGCAAGCTGATAAGGGGACGTCCTAGCGAGACACGCCTCTCAGCCAATCACGTACGAGCTAAGAATTTGATTGACAGTATGAGCTTATAAATGTGAGTGATACAAACCCATGCGCTGACTGTGTTGTAAGAGCCATTGGAGTTAGCACGCAGTTTCAGGAGCAGGTGGGAGAGAGTCTTTGAGATTAGTACTTTGGAGAGAGGGAGATTAGTTATTTTTTTCTTTTTGCATTGTCTATTTCATAAGTCCTTCCATTTAAGCATTACACATATTTACAGATTTCACATATTTGCAAGACACATAGATTAAATAACACACATAGAGACATATATATAGTTAGGACACACACCCCACACACCCATTCCCCCCACCACACCCCATCCCCCAACACACCCCATCCCCCACCACTTATTAAATACACATAGCACACACATCTTTTCTTTCCAACAGACATTCCAGTAATACTTTTATTTCTTTATCGTTCTTTTGATTTGTAGGCGCACTCTTTTTGATTTCTTTGTATTTTATTACTAGCATATTTACACGTAAGAGTTACACATATTTACACATTACACATATTTGCCTGACACATAGATTAAAGACACATAGAGACATACATAGCGTTAGGACACACAACACACACCTCCCCCCCCAACCTTTGCACCGCATCCCCCAACAGTTAGTAAAAACACATAGAACATACACTTTTGTTTCCATCACATATATAACAGTTACACTTATTTTGAGTTATCCTTATTTTTGTATTATTTGAGCATGGAGGGAGGAGATAGGTGGAGAGAGGAGGAGAGGAGAGGAGCGGAGAGTGAGGAGAGTGAGGAGAGTGTAGTGGAGGGTGGAGGAGAGGTGGAGGAGGTGTCCCTGGAGGAGGAGGTGTCCCCAGAGGAGGAGGTGTCCCCGGAGGGGGTGGAGGAGGTGTCCCCAGAGGAGGAGGTGTCCCCAGAGGAGGAGGTGTCCCTGGAGGAGGAGGAGTGGTCCCCAGAGGGGGGGGGAGGAGGAGGAGGAGGAGGAGGGAGACAGAGGCACTTGTAGAGGAGGGACAGAGGGGAAGGGGCCTGTTCCCAGGGGGCGGGGTAGTTTGGGGAAGGGACAGGCCTCAGGAAGAGTGCAGGGAGGCCAGGGTCCCCCAGCACAGTCGAGAGAGCAAGGGGCTATTGGCAAGGGCAGGCGCAGGGCCCGTAATTATACGCCCCAGGAGAATATGGTCCTCCTGGGTGCGATCCGTGACCGGCCCGTCATCCTTGTGGCAAGGGAAGCGAAGCCTGGGCCTAAGGCTCAGGCTTGGAAGGAGGTAGTGGAAGTGATGAAGGAGGTGTCCACGGTTCCTAGGGGCTTGAGGTCCTTGAAGCACAGATATGTGGATATCAGGGCCACGGTGAAAAGGAAGATGGCCAGAGAAGCGGAGGGACACAGTGTCGCCTATAAGGAGTGGGAGAGGATCGCAAGGGACTTTCTAGGACCATCGCCCGCAGCTGGAGCTTCATCCCCGGTGGCCCAGCACGACCCAGCCTCCAGTTCAGGTGAATATCACATACACCAACATGCCACCACATGTGCATCACACACACTACACATGGTGACCAACAAGGACACTGACATGTCAGCTCCATGGAATTAACAAGGGATGGATGGATGTATCATTAAATCCATGAAGCTGACAAATCACTGTCATTCCTGGCCACCCCAAGAGTAATTAAGCAATAGAGTCCATGTACTGGTGCGCCCAATGCAGCCTATGCAGTTACAGACCGCAGGCAAAATCCAGACAGTGTTAGGAGCCAGGAGAGGTCAAGACAAGAAACCAAAGAATAGATCCAATCTAGCAAATGAGAGCTAATGGGAGTTGCAATTAGGAGAATCATCCATGTTCAGGCCTAGATGTCAGATAGTTAGGAGTGAAACCGCAGGCAAAATCCAGACAGTGTTAGGAGCCAGGAGAGGTCAAGACAAGAAACCAAAGAATAGATCCAATCTAGCAAATGAGAGCTAATGGGAGTTGCAATTAGGAGAATCATCCATGTTCAGGCCTAGATGTCAGATAGTTAGGAGTGAAACCGCAGGCAAAATCCAGACAGTGTTAGGAGCCAGGAGAGGTCAAGACAAGAAACCAAAGAATAGATCCAATCTAGCAAATGAGAGCTAATGGGAGTTGCAATTAGGAGAATCATCCATGTTCAGGCCTAGATGTCAGATAGTTAGGAGTGAAACCGCAGGCAAAATCCAGACAGTGTTAGGAGCCAGGAGAGGTCAAGACAAGAAACCAAAGAATAGATCCAATCTAGCAAATGAGAGCTAATGGGAGTTGCAATTAGGAGAATCATCCATGTTCAGGCCTAGATGTCAGATAGTTAGGAGTGAAACCGCAGGCAAAATCCAGACAGTGTTAGGAGCCAGGAGAGGTCAAGACAAGAAACCAAAGAATAGATCCAATCTAGCAAATGAGAGCTAATGGGAGTTGCAATTAGGAGAATCATCCATGTTCAGGCCTAGATGTCAGATAGTTAGGAGTGAAACCGCAGGCAAAATCCAGACAGTGTTAGGAGCCAGGAGAGGTCAAGACAAGAAACCAAAGAATAGATCCAATCTAGCAAATGAGAGCTAATGGGAGTTGCAATTAGGAGAATCATCCATGTTCAGGCCTAGATGTCAGATAGTTAGGAGTGAAACCGCAGGCAAAATCCAGACAGTGTTAGGAGCCAGGAGAGGTCAAGACAAGAAACCAAAGAATAGATCCAATCTAGCAAATGAGAGCTAATGGGAGTTGCAATTAGGAGAATCATCCATGTTCAGGCCTAGATGTCAGATAGTTAGGAGTGAAAACATATCAATGTATTGATCAGCATACTAATGACATGTAACTTTATTTTCTCTATTTCAGCATCCAGTAGGAGGTCTGGGTCCAGTGATGAGCCACGAGCGGGGCCGTCAGCCCCCGCCCCGCAGGAGACCGCTCAGGGGGAGGAGGCTACAGGCTCATCCGAGGGCCCTGGCTCTTCGGAGGGGGAGGTCGTGGTCGTTGACAGCCCCCCTGTCCAGAGCCCGACTGTCCCCCTCCTCCAAAGACTTGCCATCTCGCCGGGGCCCTCAGAAGGAGTGGAATATGCCACAGCTCCTCCTTCCCCACACTCTGAGCCACCGGGGACAACAACATCAGAGCCCCTGTCTCCAGCCGGGTCCCAGATCCTCCCCACTCTGTCCCCGCCATCTTCCCACCCGGCCCTGCCAGCAGGACCCGAGCCCCCACCACCAACGACCGAGGCTGCGCTGCTGGAGTTGTTGGCCGTCGTGAATAGGATTGATGCCAACATCTCTGGCATGAGGCGCAGCCTGGACAGGCGCTTTAGGGAGGAGAGGAGCCATCATCGTAGGCTGGAGCAGCATTTGGTCAGGCTGCTGGGAACGGGGCAGGTCACCAGCCAACAGCAGCCTGGCCCCTCCTCTCCTTCCACCATGCCTCCGCCGCCACCACCACCCGTGGTGCCACTACCTCCTCCTGCTCCCCCACCACCAAGGAGACGGCGTCCGGCCGCGGACGATGCAGGTCCTGTGCCCAGGCGGAGGAGGACCTAGGGGCTGTGGACATAATTGTGCCTTCTCAACAGCACTCCTCAGTGACAATCTATTGGTCACAATGCTGACCTCATCTAGCCTGGCTACAGAGTTTTGGATCTTTGCCTATGTGATGGTGACATTTTGTATGCAGATGGCTACCTCCCATCACATGGTCCATGATCCTCTTCTCTGTGGACACGTAGGGTTCGGTTGAACATGCCACCAATTGATGGTCACTGGGGAATGCTGTTGGGAAGGGATGCTGCAGTCCCCTTTTTTTTTAGGCCCTTAGATTTTATGTTTTCTCTTTATGTTTTTCTTTCCATTTGTTTTAGGTACAATTCAGGCCCATGAAGGCATCTCCTGCATCTGCAAGCATAGTGGAGGAATTATATGAGGCGTAAGGTTTTCCAAGTGCCTCTCAGGTAGACATTACTCCAATGACAGCCCCCTCCTTAACATGTAGCTCCCACAATCTTAAAGCTATCATATTGCCAGATATCTCAGACATGATTGTTGTTAGCTGAAATGTAGACTAATACCGCTATGGCGGTGGACTTGCAAAGTCTCACAATGGCATGTTAATGACAGCCAGCATTAATATATGCACTAATAAAGCATGTGATCCTGACCTCAATATCGGTCTGAGAACAGATCCTTGGGTCTGATGTAAGAAACAGTGAATGTGGCTGCTGGCCTTTGTGTCCTGTCCATATTAATGGCTATTTGCCCATATTACTCATTATCCATAGACCTAGCTAATAGTTAGTAATGCTTGCAGATGGGAATCAGGTGAGTTGGTATATTGGTACAGTATTTAGCACTTTACTGTACATGCATTGTCATTAGTTTTTTTTAGCCTCCTCCGCCTTTTTTGTTTTTTGTTGACCATTCATTTTTGTGGGCAATTTCACAAACCACACTGTATGTGTGAAACTGGATTGGATTACACAGTCCAGAGGTTGAATCATTTGTTCAATTGAACAGATCCAGACAAGTTGTAAGTGCCGTGCACTCTAATGGTTTCTTCAGTTAAATGGAGAGATTTCTGGTTCCGGTTGCAGCATGTGACCCTGGTAGGTGCTATGCATCATGCTTATTCTAGACTATTAGATTGACCCCTGTAGGTATCCCCCTTTTTTTATTTAGCCCCTTGCTCTCTCGGGACCCACCCACACCACACCCATGATATTAATGCACAGTCTTGACCACTGCTGATTGTGGTGTGTGTCCAAAAATAAAGTTTTGTTATACCGTTCTGTGAATGCACAGTCTTGACCACTGCTGATTGTGGTCTGTGCCAAAAATAAAGCTGTGTTATCCTGTTCTCCCCATGTCGGTGTGTTTTCAATGGTTGGGGTTAGGGGACATCCACATGCATCACATTAGTGTCACATTACTATAGCTGTAAACTAATGAGCACTAGTTAGCCTGCAATAGATCCATACATACTAAGAGGAATAATAGTCCTAATAGCATTAGATATCATATAATGCATCTAATTGATCTACAATCTAGGCATAATAAAGGGTTAATGCACAGGCCAAGTACAATTTGCGGGAATGGGGAGTAGGAACATTCCCCTGTGGGCCTAAAAGGATAATGATAGGTGATACTGCAGTGGGTTGTCAGTTCCTTCTTCAGTGATTATTGATTTGTCCGTCAATTCTGCTCTCACACGCACTTCCCCAACATCACTTAGCAATCGAAACTAATGTAAATTGATGAATAGCAGAACATAATGGGAGGTCACCAAATGGGAATGAATGGTCATCTTGGCACATGGCCACCAGCAATGTCGTGGGACTTCCTTGGATAAGAGAAGTGGCGATTACCCCTGATGGAGGTGAGTTGGCTGGTGCTCATTGTGCCTCTGCAAACCTTCTGTGTGTGTTTGCTGCGCTTGTGGGTGGGAGAGTGACAGCACAACTGACAACCCACTCCGGTCTCACCGGCATAGGAACCTTGTAAGAAAGCAGTGCCAGAGGGTCAGAGTGGGACCCGACCGAAAGACCAAACAAGAGGTATTGTGTATTTCAATGAAGCTGGGAGCTATACCATTAAGGGTCATTGTGGGTGGGAGAGTGACAGCACAACTGACAATCCACTCCGGTCTCACCGGCATAGGAACCTTGTAAGAAAGCAGTGCCAGAGGGTCAGAGTGGGACCCGACCGAAAGACCAAACAAGAGGTATTGTGTATTTCAATGAAGCTGGGAGCTATACCATTAAGGGTCATTGTGGGTGGGAGAGTGACAGCACAACTGACAATCCACTCCGGTCTCACCGGCATAGGAACCTTGTAAGAAAGCAGTGCCAGAGGGTCAGAGTGGGACCCGACCGAAAGACCAAACAAGAGGTATTGTGTATTTCAATGAAGCTGGGAGCTATCCCATTAAGGGTCATTGTGGGTGGGAGAGTGACAGCACAACTGACAATCCACTCCGGTCTCACCGGCATAGGAACCTTGTAAGAAAGCAGTGCCAGAGGGTCAGAGTGGGACCCGACCGAAAGACCAAACAAGAGGTATTGTGTATTTCAATGAAGCTGGGAGCTATCCCATTAAGGGTCATTGTGGGTGGGAGAGTGACAGCACAACTGACAATCCACTCCGGTCTCACCGGCATAGGAACCTTGTAAGAAAGCAGTGCCAGAGGGTCAGAGTCGGACCCGACCGAAAGACCAAACAAGAGGTATTGTGTATTTCAATGAAGCTGTGAGCTATCTCATTAAGGGGCATTGTGGGGGTGAGAGGGAAAGCTGAATGCAGGGCCAAATCCCAAACCACTGGGGAAGGAACTGACAACCCACTCCGGTCTCACCGGCATAGGAACCTTGTAAGAAAGCAGTGCCAGAGGGTCAGATTCGGACCCGACCAAAAGACCAAACAAGAGGTATTGTGTATTTCAATGAAGCTGTGAGCTATCTCATTAAGGGGCATTGTGGGGGTGAGAGGGAAAGCTGAATGCAGGGCCAAATCCCAAACCACTGGGGAAGGAACTGACAACCCACTCCGGTCTCACCGGCATAGGAACCTTGTAAGAAAGCAGTGCCAGAGGGTCAGATTCGGACCCGACCAAAAGACCAAACAAGAGGTATTGTGTATTTCAATGAAGCTGTGAACTATCTCATTAAGGGGCATTGTGGGGGTGAGAGGGAAAGCTGAATGCAGGGCCAAATCCCAAACCACTGGGGAAGGAACTGACAACCCACTCCGGTCTCACCGGCATAGGAACCTTGTAAGAAAGCAGTGACAGAGGGTCAGATTCGGACCCGACCAAAAGACCAAACAAGAGGTATTGTGTATTTCAATGAAGCTGTGAGCTATCTCATTAAGGGGCATTGTGGGGGTGAGAGGGAAAGCTGAATGCAGGGCCAAATCCCAAACCACTGGGGAAGGAACTGACAACCCACTCCGGTCTCACCGGCATAGGAACCTTGTAAGAAAGCAGTGACAGAGGGTCAGAGTGGGACCCGACCGAAAGACTGAACAGGACATATTCACATTCTCCATGTGCCCCATATTTGTGTTCCCAAATGTAGATGTGATGAGCAACATGTATACAAAATAACAGGGTTAATATGGCATTTTCTTGATGTTTTAGTGTTTTTATGTAATCAGGTAGTGTGTCTTTAATTTTGGTTTATGTAAGTAGCAGCATGGCTTTTCATTCAAAATGTAACAACTAATTGGTTGTATAATGCCTTGGCTTTGGTGGGGGGAGGGGATGGTTAAATCAATTGTAATGGCCTTCCATGCTTTTCCTCTGTTAAACTCACTTTTAGATTTTTAAGTTGTCTGTACGTAATGCGTAAACCATTTTACGTGGGTTTTTTGTGCACTTAGCGAATTTGCGAGATACGAGCGTCTACGCAAGGAATTCTTGTCCGCTACTTACTACGTAGCGCTTATCGGAGGCAATTCTCGGCAAAGTAGTCCGAAATTTCGCAAGTCAATCGCAAGTCAATCGCAAGTCGACTTGGATATCGTAAATCGACTTACGATGGGCCTTTGCGAGATACGAATTCATCCGCAGCTCGAATTTAATAGGGCCCAAAATGTTTATAGTCAGAGCTATTTCAGGTGGTTTCATAAATTCTGGAGTCAAATGAAACAGAAACAGATCCGGGGTATATCCTAAAATTACTGACAGTTGTTCTACACACTTAGGCCCTCATTCAATTGCAATTTGGCCAATTGAAAAAGGTCTAAATAAGCACATAGCATATTTTTTTGAAAGAAGTTTTTAGTTACTAAGCATCTATTCAAAAGCAAGGTTTTTACTAACTAAAAACTTCTTTAAAAAAATATGCTATGTGCTTATTTAGAGCCCTATTCAATTGGCCAAATCCCAATTGAATGAGGGCCTTAGACCATAAAACTTGAATATGTTTACACTCCCACCACATGTGGGTTTGAGTGCCCAAATTTTGACAACCTATCCAACACTTTGAGGGTCTGGTCGTAGGTATTTTTAGTGCATAACTAGGAACACTATACCATCTTTGACAAAGCTTAAAATATATCTCTTTAAGAGAGACACAACTAACCCATCTGTCTGTCTGTGAAAATGCTCTAAACCATTTTTTTTCCGTATAACTTATACCCAGATCTTCTTACCACTTCTGCATGCCAATTGATTTATTTTTATCTTTAATATCTCTAATGAGTTTGTAATATTTCGAGATTAAGGGGGCTTGATCTATACTATATACAGTATTTTCTCAAAATTAGTCAATCCTCTCACTTGGTATGGTGCTGGATTGAATTTTTTTATTTACTGCTTCCAGGATAAAATATATAACAATTTGTCCTTGGGAAAACCATATGTTGACTTCATATCCTCTAGAGATCTAAATCTATCACCCCTATAAAAGTCTGCCAAGACCAATCTTCCCATCTGGTGCTGATTATTATGATAAATCTCAGGTAAACAGATTTTTATCATAGATTTATCCAAATCTCTTGACTAGATTAGGGATTCAATATTTAATTCTCCAACAAGTGCTCTCTTAATATTCCAGAAGGCTGGTTTTATCTCCTGTGATTTCAAATTTGTGAAATGCACTAAAAGTATAGCTTGATAATAATCTGCCAGATTAGGTGTGGCCAATCCACCTCTCTTAAATCCTCTATCTAAGACTTCCCTCCTTATGCCATTTAACATAAAGAAATCAATTTTCTTTTGAAATAATCTCACTGTATATTTAGGGACATTAAGTAGTATGTTCTTCATCAAGTATGTAATTTTGGGCAGAATGACCATCTTAACGGTGGCAATCCTGCCCAACCATGTGAGATTACGTTTGTTCCAAGCTTGCACCTGTAATTAAATCTTTTTACATAATTTATCAAAATTTGCTTCTGCAAGTCGCCTTACATTAGGAGTGAAATCAATGCCTAAGTGAGTGAATCCATTTTGCCTACAAACAAACTTATAAATATCTCTTAATTCATTCTTAACTTCAGCTTTTAAACCCAGTGTCATAACTGGTGATTTTGTAGTATTTTATCTGTAATACGAAATGTTACTATATTCTTTTAATAGTGGAAGTAGACTGGTCAGTGATTGAGCTGGTTTTGACAAGGTTATAAGCAAGTCATGCAAATAGCGTGACTTTCGTTGATATATTTCTTATCTCTATACCTTTAATATTTTCTTCCTGTCTTATACTCTTATCCAGAGGTTCTATCATAACAACGTGTATCAGGGGTGACAAAGGACACCCTGTCTCGTCCCATTATTTATTCTAAGGTTCTTTGATTTGAATCCTCTGCCGGAGACGTAAGCGTAAACCTCTGCATATAAAGCCTTAATCACAACATAGCCAAACGACCCAAACCCATACTTCTCCAGCACACAATCCCTATAGTCCCAATTAACCCTATCGAATGCCTTCTCTGCATCTAGCGAGAGGGCAATCGATGGGAATTTTTCACCCTTGCGAACTCCAAAATATCTATTAATTTTCTGATATTTTCAGCTCCCTGTCTTTTTTTAATGAATCCCATTTGATCATTTTGAACCAAAGTGGCCATCATGGGATTTCACCTCATGGCCAATATTCTTGCATATATCTTTATATCAAAGTTTAAAGATATTGGCCTGTAATTCTTAACATCCGTATCATCTTTGCCTGTTTTAAGAATTGGAACAATGTCAGCTTCCAATGTTTCAATCAGGACTTTTTGTTTTAATTTCATTACAGAAATTTCTCAAATGGACTATTGTTGATGGTGCAAAAATCTTATAATTAAGACTAGGGAAACCATCAGGACCCGATGCCTTCTCTGCCCTATGGGAATCTATACATTCCTTTACTTCCTTATCTGTGATATCTTTTCCCAAAAGACCCAGTTGGTCTTCAGATAACCTAGGTAATTTGAGCTTAGATAAGAAAGTTCTTATATCTTTTGATGGTTTATTCATACTTATATTTTCTTCTAGGTTATATAATGTACTTAAATACTCTTCGAAACATTTACCAATCTCATTTGGGCTGATTCTGAGATGACCCTAAGAATTTTCTCCAGATTATTGCTCCCTTTTAACTGATTTGCCAAGAATCTGCCTGGTCTATTTGCTAAATGGTATTGTTTATGTTGAAAACGCCATAGTTTATTATCTATCTGGCTTTGTAATATTTTATTTATACTTAACTGTAAAGACATAATATTATCTTGTAATTGTTTGGAGGGAGATATTTTATTTTCTTTATTTAAATTATGTAGCGTTATGTATCTTTCTCTTAATGATTCCCCTCTTGCTCTATTTCTACCAGCCAGTCTAGAAATAAGATAACCCCTAATCACAGTCTAACGGAATTCCAAAGTACTCCCCTAGAGTCTACCGAATTTATATTTGATTTAAAAAAGGCTTCAATTTCTAGTTTAATTTCTTTGGCATCTTGTGGTGTTCTAAATTAAGTTTGGTCTATTTATGTTTGTTCAAAATCATCTTTATGTATGCATTGTCTGACCAACTTATCAGATTAATATATGTTTCAATTATCTATCTATCTTAAGTCTTTTGATCTGTTAGAAAATAATCAATGCGAGTATAGGTTTGATGGCTACTTGAATAAAATGGATAATCACGTTCCAACACATTCAAAACCCTCCATTCGTCAAATAGATGGTACTGTGTCAAAATCTGGCTAAACTTACGAGCTCTCCTCTTTGTTGGAGAGGGGGAAAGGGAGGATGAGGGAGGATGAGGGGAGGGAGGGCAGAGGAGGATGGGGGGAGGGAGGGAGGATGAGGGTAGGGAGGAGGATGAAAAGGGGAAAGGGGGAGTGAAAAAGACATGGGGGATGAGACACAGGGGAGGGGGGAAAGAGACACAGAGGGGGGAAGAGTCACAGGGAGGGGGGGGAAGAGACACAGGGGAGGGGGGAGAGACACAGGTGGAAAAAAAAACACAGGGGAGGGGGAAGAGACACAGAGGAGGGGGGAAGAGACACAGGAGAGGGGGGAAGAGACACAGAAGAGGGAGAGCAGGGCAAACAGACACTGGGGAGTAGAGGGGGAAAAGACTCAGGGGAGGGAGAGGGGAGAACAGACACAGGGGAGGGAGAGAGGAGAAACAGACACAGGGGAGGGAGAGGGGGAAGAGACACAGGGGAGGGAGAGGAGGGAAGAGACACACGAGAGGGGGAAGAGACACAAGAGAGGGGGGAAGAGACACAGGAGAGGGAGAGCAGGGCAAACAGACACAGAGGGAGTAGAGGGGGAAAGACACAGGGGAGTGAGAGGGTGGAAACAGACACAGGGGATGGAGAGGGGGGAAGAGACACAGGGGAGGGAGAGATGGGGAGAGACACAAGGGAGGGGGAAGAGACACAGGGGAGGGAGAGCAGAGCAAACAGACACAGAGGGAGTAGAGGGGGAAAAGTCAGGACAGGGAGAGGGGGAACAGACACAGGGGAGGGAGAGGGGGGACAGACACAGGGGAGGGAGAGGGGGGGCAGACACAGGGGAGAGAGTGGGGGGAACAGACACAGGGGAGGGAGAGGGGGACAGACACAGGGGAGGGAGACTGGGGAAGAGACATAGGTGAGGGAGTTGGGGGAGACACAAGGGAGGGAGGGGGTGAAACAAGTGAGGGAGGGAGGGGGGGGAGGAGACACAGGGGAGGGAGATGGGGTGGAAATAGACACAGGGAAGGGCAAGAAAGGAGAGACTAAATGGTGAGCCAGGATGGCAACCAAAATTACAATTGCAAAGTTATCCCAATAGTAAAGTTTGTGTTAGAAACAATATTTCTATTCTAGAATATAAAGTGGCACAAACTGCTATTCATGATAATTTTAATCCTATTTTATGTGGGGGAAAATTCACACAACAATGGATTATTGATTCATATCTACAAGTCGAAGCAAATAATCTAAACGTTGTCAACTTTCAACAAAACAAGCTTTGAGTAGAACAATATTGTGGATTGATGGATTATGTCACTGAATTGGCTGCAAACAGAGACATTCCAGCTGGAAGAGCAATGATTTTACCATCCACTTTCCAAGGATCTCCTCATAATATGCGAGAAAGATACAATGATGCTATGGCTATTGTGACTAAATTTGGCTTTATTCATTACATTCACATGTAATCCACAATGGCCAGAGATCAAAGAAAATGTTAAACTTGGCCAAAATACTTATGACCGACTATCAGCCTTATTAAATTGTTATTCGGCCAATTAACAAGGGTTCTATAGAAGCACAGAGCATATTTTTTTTACAGAAGTTTTTCGTGAGCGAAGACCTTGCTTTTGGGTAGAAGCTCACTAACTAAAAACTTCCGTAAAAAAAAATGCTATGCTTATATAGAGCCCTATTGAATTGGCAGAATCACAATTTAATAAGGCTGCAGAGTTGGTGGCTAGAGTATTCAAAATAAAACTAAATTCATTAATTCATGATATAACTAAAGCACACTTATTTGGGAAATGTGTGGCTTTTGTTTATACCATTGAATTTCAAAAAAGAGGCCTGCCACATGCAAACATACTTTTAATACTGCAAGAAAAAGATAAATTGAATACGGCAGAGAGAGTGGATTCAGTAATTACTGCTGAACTGCCACATCCAGAAAAACATTCAAAACGTTATGAGATTGTAACTCATAGAATGATTCAAGGTCCATTTGGAGATATCATCCAAATTCCCCATATATGGAAAATAAAAAATGCACAAAAGAGTTTCCAAAACAAGTTCAAATGCAAACTTATGCTAATTGTGAAGGATATCCTTTGTATAAAAGAAGAGAAAGACAAACAGCTATTATCCGTGGCCAAATGGTTGATAATAGATATGTGGTTCCATTCAATCCACATTTGCTGATGAAGTACAATGCACACATAAATGTGGAAGCTTGCACTTCTATCAAATCCATCAAATATGTGTATAAATATATATACAATGGATATGATGCAGTAACTGTTGTTGCGCAAGGTGCACAAAAGAACAAGACCATCCAGTTTTAAATGATGAACTTTCATCTTATTTAGATGCTCGCTATGTAAGTGCTCCAGAAGCAATGTGGCATCTTCTCAAATCTGAGATGCATGATAGGTCACATGCTGTGGATAATCCTTTCTGTCCATTTGCCAAAAAGTCAATTTGTTTGCTTCACTGTAGGGAATAAAATGAATGCTTTATCACAAAGTGAACATAGAGCAACAACACTTACTGCTTGGTTTCAATTAAATTGCCAGGACACGTATGGCAGACAATTTTTATACATTGACATTCCACAGCACTATGTATGGCATAAATAGTCCAAGAGACATTGAACGTTTCAGTTTAAGATTACCCACAGTGAATTACATAGTTTATGATACTTTCCAATGAGCAAATAAGAGAACAATTTGCTTTCATTTGCATCTTTTGCAATGTACCTGATGCATTAGCTTTGTGTGAAAAATGTAAATTACATATGTGTGAAGACTTCTTGAAACATTACAATGAGACCATTGCGCTACTAAAAACATTAATGGAAAATCAGGAAAAAATATTTTGTCATGAATAAAATTGTGCAAATTTTAATCTGCCTGATCCAGGATTTATTAATTAAATTAACTTTGAGGAGTATGACACTGACATTGAATACCAGAGAACACAAGAACGAATTGGAACTTTAAATGCATTACAATTGGAAGCATTTAACGCCATTGCAAATTCCATAGACAATGACATGTTCAAAGAGCGTTATTTCTATTTAGATGGCCCTGGTGGATCAGGGAAAACGTATCTATATATTTTATTGATGAGTTGCATTCGAGCACATGGTCAAATAGCACTGCCATTTGCAACAACTGGAATTGCCGCACTTTTATTAGAAGGTGGTAGAACTGTACATAGTGGATTTAAACTGCCAGTTCCCATTCTAGAAACATTAGTGTCGGATATTCGAATGAATTAATCAATTACAAGCCAAAACATTTCACAAAAGTAAATTAATTATAATAGATGAGGCAACCATGATGTCAAGTCATGCCTTGCAATGTATTGATCGATTATTAAAAGAAGTTATGGGTAATGATTTGCCATTTGGTGGAAAGGTGATGTTGTTAGGAGGAGATTTTAGGAAAACATTACCTGTGGTGCCACATGGTAATAGGACTGACATCGTCGAAACATGTATAAAGAGAAGTAAACTGTGGAAAATATTTACACACCTTAAATTAGAAATAAATATGAGATCTGAAGGCTGAAATCAATTCAATGATTGGCTAATGCAAATTGAAGAAGGAAAACATAAAAAAATAACTACCGTATTTATCGGCGTATAACACGCACTTTTTCTCCCTGAAAATAGGGAGCAAATTATAGGTGCGTGTTATACGCTGATTATCCCTCCCCTTGCTCATCCTCAACTTCCCTCCTCATTCTAACCCCCCCCCTCCTCAACCTAAACCCCCCTCCTCAACCTAAACCCCGCTCACTTACCTGCTTCTGTTCCGGCCTCCGCTCCGCTCCCTGACCCGGCGCGCATGTGACGTCACATGTGCGCCACGTCGTTAGCATATACCGGGTGCACCCGGTATATGCTAATGACGTGGCGCACATGTGACGTCACATGTGCGCCGGGTCAAGGAGCGGAGCAGAGGCCGGAACAGAAGCAGGTAAGTGAGGGGGAGGTGAGGAGGGGGAGTTCAGAATGAGGAGGTGGGTTGAGGTTGAGGAGGGGGGTTGAGGAGGGGGTTGAGGAGGAAGTAGGATGAGGGGGTTGAGGGGGTTTGAGGATGGGGGGTTGAGGAGGGGGTTGAGGAGGATGAGGATGGGGGGTTGAGAGGGTTTGAGGATGGGGGTTGAGGAGGGGGGTTGAGGAGGGAGGTTGAGGAGGGGGTTGAGGATAGGGGGGTTGAGGAAGGAGGATGAGGGGGTTGAGGACTGGGGGTTTGAGGAGGGAGGTTGAGGAGTGGGTTTGAGGATGGGGGGTTGAGGAGGGGGTTTGAGGATGGGGGTGAAGGATAGGGGGGTTGAGGAAGGAGGATGAGGGGGGTTGAGGGGGTTTGAGGATGGGGGGTTGAGGAGGGGTTTGAGGATGGGGGGTTGAGGAGGGAGGTTGAGGAGGGGGTTGAGGATGAGAAGGGGGTTGAGGATGAGGAGGGGGGTTGAGGATGAGGAGGGGGTTGAGGAGGGGGGTTGAGGTTGAGGAGGGGGGTTGAGGAAGGTGGATGAGGATGGGGGGTGGAGGAGGGGGTTGAAGATGGGGGGTTTGAGGAGGGGGTTGAGGAGGGAGGATGAGGAGGGAGGTTGAGGTTGAGGATTTTGCTTCAAAGTTTTTTATTTGAATTCCCCCCCCCCCCCCCCTGAAATTTCCTTCTTAAAATGAGGTGCGTGTTATATGCCGGTGCGTGTTATATGCCGATAAATACGGTAATCTACCTGATGATACTGTTGAAATTCCATCAGAAATGATTTGCAAAGAATCACTAATATCGACAATCTTACTCAAGGATTACTCAGACATTGCATGCAAAGTGATATTAACATCAAAAAATATAGATGCCTTGAATCTAAATAAAGAAATTTTTAAATTAAGCAATGCACCCCATAAAAATTATTTCAGTGCAGATTCCATTCTGGCTGACTTTACTATGGAATTTATTGATTCTTTAACTTCCTCTGGAATGCTACCACATATTTTGCAACTTAAAAAAGGGGCAATTGTCATGCTACTGAGAAATATGAATCCCAAAAAAGGACTTTGTAATGGGACCAGATTAATTGTGAAGGATTTAAAAGATCATTTTATGCATGCAGAAATTATGAATGGTACCCATAAAGGTGAACCAGTTCTTATACCAAGAATTGATTTGGCTCCAAGTGAGAGTGGTTTGCCATGACCATTAATACATTTCAAGGACAAACTTTTAAGTCTGTGGGTATTTTTTTACAGTGAAATGGATTTTTTTACATGGACAACTCTATGTTGCATTTTCAAGATGCAACAATCCAGAGGAAATTAAAGTTCATATTGAAGAAAAACCAAGTCAAGGTGATTTATTGGAGGATGGATGCATTTTTAGCAAAAGCATTGTGTACTATGAGGTTCTGTAAACATAGAGAACAGTGGTTTTATTTTGAGGACACATTTTGATGTCACTTGGACTCGTTTTAGAGGACCACTATTTCACATAGGAAACTATAGGTGCCATTTTCAAGAACTACAACAATAACAACAAAAAGTAAAAAAAATGCAAAGACAAAATAACATTTTGGAATGTGTTAGAAGTTACCTTTTGGCATGATTGGCCCCAAAAAACAATTAGGTGGCATTTTTGTAAAATTCAAGGTTAAATGTTAGTATTTTAAGGTAATATTTGAGATAATAACATTGTATTTTAAAAGGCGTGCAAAGTTGTTTCATTGTATATAATTAACGTTTTATGTTACTAGGAGGATAACTATTTGTTATAAAATTGAAATGTATAATTAACTACAGAGTATTAATCCAGGGAGTAAATCTGATCGCCAGTTAATGGGGTCAGGAAGGAATTAATTGTTTTCCCAATTTGATACAATTGGCTAAGTTTCAAAGGTTTTTTTTACTATTTGCCTTCCTCTGGATTCAATACCTACACTGCCTTGCAAATGTATTCACCCCCTTGACTTTTTATCTATTTTGTTACGTTACAGCCTTCAATATTTTCAAAGTTCAATGTTTTGTTAATCTGAATTCTATGTAATGGATCAGAACACAATAGTCTAAGTTGGTGAAGTGAAAAGACAAAAATATATACATAAAACTATTTTTTAGAAATAGAAAACAGAAAATTGGCATGTGCGTATGTATTCACCCCCTTTGTTATTAAGCCGATAAAAAGCTCTGGTGCAACCAATTACCTTCAGAAGTCACAAAATTTGTGAAATTATGTCCACCTGTCTGCAATCTAAGCGTCACATGATCTGTCATTACATACACACACCTTTTTTAAAAGGCCCCAGAGGCTGCAACACCTAAGCAAGAGGCACCACTAACCAAACACTGCCACGAAGACTAAGGAACTCTCCAAACAATTAAGGGACAATGTTGTTGAAGTTCAAGTCAGGGTTAGGTTATAAAAAATATCCGAATCTTTGATGATCCCCAGGAGCACCATCAAATATATCATAACCAAATGGAAAGAACATGGCACAACAGCAAACCTGCCAAGAGACAGCCCACCAAAACTCATGGACTGGGCAAGGAGGGCATTAATCAGAGAGGCAGCACAGAGACCTAAGGTAACCCTGGAGGAGCTGCAGGGTTCCACAGCAAAGACTGGAGTATCTATACATAGGATAATAATAAGACGTACGCTCAATAGAGTTGGGCTTTATGGCAGAGTGGCCATTACTTTCAGCAAAAAACACAATGGCACATTTTGAGTTTGTGAAAAGGCATGTGGGAGACTCCCAAAATGTATGGAAGACATTGCTCTTGTCTGATGAGACTAAAATGTAACTTTTCGGCCATCAAAGAAAACGCTATGTCTGGCGCAAACCCAACACATCACATCACCCAAAGAACACCATCCCCACAGTGAAACATGCTGGTGGCAGCATCATGCTGTGGGGATGTTTTTCAGCAGCCGGGACTGGGAAACTGGTCAGAGTTGAGTGAAAGATGGATGGTGCTAAATACAGGGATATTCTTGAGCAAAACCTTTACCACTCTGTGCGTGATTTGAGGCTAGGACGGAGGTTCACCTTCCAGCAGGACAATGACCCCAAACACACTGCTAAAACAACACTTGAGTGGTTTAAGGGGAAACATGTAAATGTGTTGAAATGGCCTAGTCAAAGCCCAGACCGCAATCCAATAAAAAATCTGTGGCCAGACTTAAAGATTGCTGTTCACAAGCGCAAACCAACCAACTTGAAGGAGCTGGAGCAGTTTTGCAAGGGGGAATGGGCAAAAATCCCAGTTGTAAGATGTGGCAAGCTCATAGAGACTTATCCAAAGCGACTTGGAGCTGTGATTGCCACAGAAGGTGGCTCTACAAAGTATTGACTTTAGGGGGGTGAATAGTTATGCACATTGACTTTTTCTGTTATTTTTTCCTATTTGTTGTTTGCTTTACAATAAAAAAAAAAAATAATCATCTTCAAAGTTGTGGGCATGTTCTGTAAATTAAATGATGCAAATACTCAAACAATCCATGTTAATTCCAGGTTGTGAGGCAACAAAACACAAAAAATGCCAAGGGGTGTGAATACTTTTGCAAGGCACTTACCAGTACTTGAAATAAAAGTTGCATGTTACAAGGCATTACGTAATGGTTGCAAATACTTATTCAGAGAAAATCGACCTATTCTTATGTTACTCATGCATACTTCTGAATTTAAAATGTTAGTATTGTTAAAAAAAATAGTTCACCATTGTTTCAAATATAAGTTGCATGTTACAAAGTATTATGTAATGTTTTACCATATGTATTCATCAAAACTTCAGCCATTGTTATATTATTCTTGCATACATGAGAATTAAAATAGTTAATATTGTTCAAAAATGATGGTTTACCTGTTGGTGAAATAAAAGTTCAAAGTTAAAAAAAATTAAAAAATGATTATAATTGGGGTGCTTCTTTGTAGATAACAAAAATGTTAAGAGTGTCAGAGACTCACATGAGACAAACAGCTTTCACAGCCTTAAAATGTTATTGCCCCCCAAGTCACTAGTGATTTAATAGAAATTAATCTTTAGTGCAATTCCTATTCGGAGATTTAGAAAATCAACATTCTATCTATCTATCTATCTATCTATCTATCTATCTATCTATCTATCTATCTATCTAACTTCACAGAGATGTATGTCATGTTTATGCTGCATTATGTCCACTCCCAGTTATTACTCTTCATTTCCCCTTGCTACAGTATGTGATCATTCTAGCATTGATGCAAAAATGCATCTAGATGCATTATATTTTTAAGAGACAATATGTCACTTAGAGACAGAAATGTCACTGCATAGACCTTTCTTTATTGCATGGTGTTGCCCCCAGGAAATGCACTGTCCTTGTTGTAGGTTGCGTTGGTCTAGGCAGAGATACTTTAATGACCATTCAAATCTGATTGATTTGTATAGCACATGGTATGGAAGCAGAAAAAGCCATTCAGATGGTGCTCTCTTCTCATCCATTCACTCTTGCTGTTTTTGTTTTTTTGTAAAAAGAGGTTTAGAAAATATAGCAACTTTAAAAATGGCCACTTTAGTCCAAAATTGGTTAGCTGCAGCACATCCTCTCTTCCATTCACTATTAGTGTGTGTGCCAAGTATTGTATATTGTCTAAAGTATGTATATCCAGTGTTTGTGTGCTCAATCCATGTCTAATAAAGAAAATTAAAGGTAGAGTTGGGCAAGTATAACAGAATTTGGCAACAACATGTCTAGTAGTACATTAGTAAAATGTGCATCACTTAGTACTTTAGTTGATATCTATTTCAATTTACAAAGTCATAATATAAATATTATTAAAGAAAACCTATATTTTTTCCTTCCCTACCAAGTTGACATTGAGACAGTATACTGTCAAAATACTCCCATACAGACTGTGTGATTTACAGCAATAATGAAATTAGCCCTTCACCTAGTATGTGGCAACCTCGCTGTAGGCTTCCTGTCCATAACCTTCACTATTGAAGCAGTTTTTAATTAGCATTTTATTAAGGAAAGTTGATTTTAAGGGACCTTATGTATGAATAATATGTTGTTGTTTTTTTCCTTGTTTCTTAAAGTGTTTCATCTTCTATATTGTGTGAAACTATTCAAATTAAACCGAAATATTGTGACAAATGCTATTGATATTGGTGTGTGAGGGACCTTGGAAACTGGTGGAAAAACACTGAAAGATACTTGTTTCAACCAATTGTAGACATAGTGATTACTACATATTTATGTTCATTATAAATAAATATATATCTATATATATATATATATATCCATATCTATTTATATATATATATATATATTACTAGTAACACCAATTTTTACAGTAACCCAGTGTCTGCTAAACAGTGTCATTGGGTATCATTTTAAAATATCTAGCCAACTCACTTGCCTTGCTGCTATAAAATAGAGAGAAAAAAATACAAAAAAAAATACAAAACAATTGGATCAGTGATTTAACTGTAGGTAAGAAAAAGGCAGGTTTTAGAAGAGCATCTAAAGTAATATTTTATTTTTCTACATCATAAGTAATTATTTTAACATCAGTATAGTTGTCCTCCCTATCAAAGAAGGGGTTAAAGTTGCCTGAAGATGATAAGCTCTGGTGTCACAGGACACTATTGTTCTGCACCTAAGTCTTGTTAGAAAAGAATAACACCATCATACAGGTCATAGGAGGCGCACACAGCAATAACTCACTGTGACAGTTGCCTTGGGAACAGAAAATGGGTCTTGTCATTGGAGGCAGAGTGGTCCACATCACCTCTACTAGGCCCAAACCAAGGGCATGAGATGAATTGAAACAAGTTAGATATGAAATAGACCGCAACCCACACAAATTATACAAATTTGTCACTGTTATACAATTGTACAGCTGGGTGCTTTGATTCTTTTTATTTGCTATTGTGCCTTTTACAAAAAAAAATATATATATTTTTTTATTTCAGAGGTGCATTACTTGTATAGATAGAAATATAGACATTGACAGTAAATAAAAATCATTTGATCTGGCTTCTTCCTACCCAGAATCACAATAAGACCCTATATATTAGAGATGACAAAACCTGGAGGGTAAGCAGTCACAGGAAAATGACATAGTTTACAAAAACAGTAGTATATTCAATGAATTGCCTCCCAACAGAATTAGTAGAGATCAATGTAGTAAGGTTATTATCTATATATAAAATGTCAAATATCAAATAGACACAGATTTTATGATAGGTTGCAATAGGTCAGTGTTAGAAGGTCAAAGATCAAGTGATTCAATTTAATATAATATACTGTCTGTTTGGCATTGCCATATGAAATATAAAGAGCTACTATAGTGGCCACACAGTAGCATTCTGCTTTTATTTATTTAATAATGGATTAACAATAAAATCAGTACAGTGGACTCTTGGTACTCGACTACCTCCAAACTCTTCAATTTTGGTATTTAACGCGTTGGGATAAGCAAAAAGCATTGGTACTCGTTGTGCTTGTTAAAACCAATTTACATTGCTCATTATGAGAGTGTGTTACTCGTCGTTTTTTCCATTCATTGTGCCTCCTGGAACCAATTAACAAGGGTCCACTGTATTTGAATAACATAATTTCAGTGTAAATTTCAAAAAATTAATTTGAACTTTAATGTTTGTGAACTAACAGCTGTTTATTGTCACTCCATTAGGTGTCCAGATGGTGGACGAAGATCTGACCAGGAGGCTGTCCCACAATTATGCTCTGGCCTGTCCTTTTCCTGCAGTAGCCATTTTATCTTAGTCTGCCTTTCTTTAGGTTGTATCAGAATCAGCAACTCATGTACACCATTCATGTACATAAAAAATATATTGTACTTTGAGTCATGTTAAAAAATTCCACTTGCTAACTGATAAATAATTCCTTCTTTCTTTCTAATGATAAATATTAAATAAAAGTACAGATTGCAGATCCTGGAGAAAGATCCAGCTGGTTATAGCAAGTGGTATATATATATATATATATATATATATATATAT
Organism: Discoglossus pictus; assembly: GCA_027410445.1. Taxonomy (NCBI): domain Eukaryota; kingdom Metazoa; phylum Chordata; class Amphibia; order Anura; family Alytidae; genus Discoglossus; species Discoglossus pictus. The sequence goes on from CM050165.1 coordinate 376,852,320, forward strand.
ATATATATATATATATATATATATATATATATATATATATATAATTTAAAACTACAAGAGAAAGCCTTTGGAGGGTTTGTAAGCTTAAGCTCATCAAGATTTATTTTTTGATCCTCTGATACAGAAGTTCCCAAAACTGTGGTATGAGGACCATCAGTGGTCCTTGAGCTTCATTCAAGTGGTCTATGATACTATACATATTGCAAAAGAAATAATGAAACAAAACTTTGCAAATGTATAAAAATGCCTGAAAAGCAGTATAGAAGGGCCTAGATGTGAGGTGATATGGTTGGTATAATTACATGTATAGCCTATATACAGTGCATTATAATAGTCAGGAAGCAGACGGAAAAATGGTGGTTGTGAAGACTCTTAGCAGTGATCAAGTGGTCCAGCAAGACCCTGGTCAACATCTAAGTGGTCAAACAAATTTTTTTGTACATCATTGCTGTAATGGGTCTCACCAACTTCAAGCTTCCATAAATATACACACTAATCAAAAGAATCTATACAGCAAAATATTTATATTATTATTAAAAGATACACATACACAGCCTTATTAAATTGCGATTCGGTAAATTTAAAATGGCTCTATTTAGGAAAAAGCATATTTTTTTTACAGAAGTTTTTAGTTAGTAAACTTGTATCCAAAAGCAAGGTCTTCACTAACTAAAAACTTCTGTAAAAAAAATATGCTGTGTGCTTAAATAGAGTCCTTTTAAATTTACAGAATCGCAATTTAATAAGGCTGCATATGTTCTTCTGTAATCTTAATACGGTTAAAACTAGCACTCAGTATAGGTCACCAATACCTATTGAAGCTCTCTGCTGCTGACTCTGGCAGTTAAACAGTTAAATGCAGCTTCTGCTCCTGTAACAATATTTGAGGTCACCCAAGGAACACAGCCAGGGCCAAACAATTAATTTATTGCTATTTAATTACTGAATCCTATTGGGATGAGGTTAAAATGTTAGTGAGTTATAACCACAGCCACACATATTTCCACTGGAAAATGTCTCCACGGGGAGAGTTATCTAAACTGATTGCACACAAATTGGTAATTTTCCCAAATATATTGATACTGACATACAACTTTTTTTTACAATTGGTTTTCAATTATATTCTTTTAATTTAGTAATGCTATGTTATGTAGTTAATCCAACATATTTCAAAGCACTATACAGTGGTTAATTACAAAGAAAATACAATATTAACACACAGCAAAAAATGTAGGGCCCAGCCTTTGAGCTTAAAATCTTATGTCCAAAGTGCTTTTCCCCATATCACCTTACAAGATTGAAAACTAGCAAATTTACAGTGTAAATGCCTATTTAATGAATGTTGGACCTTTCCTGTTTTATGCTAGCACACGTGCATGCGCTGCGCGTGCGTGCACGGCACTGGAAGCCTCATGTTGCCAGGTGCGCTTGCGTCCCGTGTACCAGTGTACTCCGTAACCCTAATCCTGTAATCCTAAATTCCTAACCCCCTAAACCCCTTGCCGGCCCTAACCCTAATCCTAACCCCATACACCCCTTGACGGCCCTAACACTAATCCTAACCCCCTACACCCCTTGACGGCCCTACACCCCTTGATGGCCCTAACCCTAAATTTAACCCTAAGCCCCTAGCCCCCTACACCCCTTGGAGGCCCTTACCCTAACACCCTAAAACTAAGTCCCTAAGCCCCTAACCCTAACCCCCTACACCCCTCCAGACCCTAACCCTAACCCTGTAAACCTAACCCGAAAACCCCTAAGCATTTACTGCAGCTTGGTGTGGAACAGTCTAGTTGGAATCGACTTCAACAACATTAATTATACACATCTTCATCTCAATCCGAGCCCTAATTGTGAGTTATTGGAGATTCGTTAATATGCCTTCCTGGCCCCAATTGATTAATCTAATTGCCCAAAACACAGCCATGAAAAGAGTGGCAAGAGACTCTCTCTACTAACACCATGTAACTGGGGAATATTTGCTTTCATAAAAAAACACTAAACTCATTAAGTTATAACCTTTGCCAGTGCAGTTAACTATTAATTATTATTACATAGCGATATTCTCTAACGCCAAAGGCAAGCTGCTGACTGAGCATAGCTAAAACAAAATTTAGCCAATATTGTGAAAACAGCAAAAAAGTATTCTTTACTGGCTATATTCACTATATTTATGTGAGTACAGTACTTTCTTCCCGGGGTGGGGGATGTTTCACGTTCCATTGCTCTTCTATTCAAACTACAGCTCTGGTATCATTAGCAAAAAAACATCACCTTAATGAGGCGTAGGCCTTTTAAAGAGCATGTTATAAAAATATACAATGAATAGTAACCAGCGCTGCAGTAATAGACAGTATATGAGCAAATAAGATAATTAACAAACATAAACAAAGTGGCACAAGAAAGAAAAATAAGGTATCCACATGTAAATTCAATTAACACAAACAGCAACATAATACACAGCACACTTATTATGACAAAGGTTATAACTTAATGAGTTCAGTGTTTTTTTATGGAAGCAAATATTCCCCAGTTACATGGTGTTAGTAGAGAGAGTCTCTTGCCATTCTTTTCATGGCTGTGTTTTGGGCAATTAGATTAATCAATTGGGATCAGGAAGGAATATTAACTAATCTCCAATAACAGACAATTAGGGCTTGGATTGAGATGAAGATGTGTGTAATTAATGTTGCAGAGGTCTGTTCCAACTAGACTGTTCCACACCAAAGAAAAGCTGTAATATTCACTTAGAATTCTGTCCATTGCTGCAAAACATTCCATGCATGGCTACCATATTCCATTCCAACAAGACGAGCAAGATGCTTTAATTAGACATTGATCATTTATAAAAAATATATATATACGACCATAAAAAATATTTAATAGTAAACTCACTTTCACAGATCGGGCTCAGCTGTTGGTCTCCCAATAAAAGTAAATTTTTTTTTTTTTTTTTCTAATTTGGAAGGCATATAGTTGCGTACAATAGCTATAGACTTGCTGTGTTATAGTGGTTTCCCTTGGTAGCAAGCTTTAGCTCTGGGCTGCCTACGAATGCTTATTTAGACTGTCATATAATCAGATTTTTCTTTAGACCTGTCTCCCTGCTAAACCCTTACTTTCTTCTATTGATGACCCTATGACTTTTGAGACAAGCAACCCAGCTGGAGCCTAATACGTTAATCTTAATATTGATATTACTTTTATAAATAATTAAATAGGAAATGTTATTATCAATCAGCAATTAAGGCAATTAGCTTCTCTTGTTAGAATATTAGTCTGGCCCATTAAAGGAACACAGAGTTTTTCTGTATTTTTGTGCATGAAGAATGAGTTGTCTGCTGATAAAAAAAATAAGGTAAAGTGACACAGAAAAAGCTGCAGAGGTATTGGTTGCTCCTCCTTCTGGTTTTGAAAGGTATTTATTTCACTTATTATTGTTTTTGAATCCACTGCTGACTAAGGGCCTCATTCTATTATCGGCCGTAAATCGCCCGTAAGGCTGCGATTCCTTGCGGGGATTCTGTTAACTCGCGATTCTATTATACGGCCCCGCAAGGATCTCCTCTTACGGCCGGCCACATATCTTGGAACCGGCCGTAAGCTCAGAAATCTTTAAACGCAAAAATAAATTCAAGCCTGCACTGTACAGCTCTGTAAATGCTAGGGATCATATTGGGGTACAAGAGGATTAAAAGTAACCCACTCTCAAGCTTGCACATCAGCCCAAACCCGAGTTTAAATTAACTGTTTATTTTCCGGCTGCGGCGTGGGCGGGTCTGAGGTGCTCCAAGCCCTATGGACTTTTTACATGTATATTTGACATATATTAAAAAAATATATTTTACGGATTTGAGTATAGGGGAAATTTGTGCTAAAATCACTTTATAGTCTTCTCAAAGTGCAGGATGGCTTTATTTGAGCTATTTTATGTGCTTAATTGGTGCTAGCGGGACCTCTTTCCTGCAAGTAAGCTGCGGCTCGCTTTTAGCCTTGCAGACAGGGTTCCCGGAGCAATAGAATAGCAACCGGGCTTTTCTTGCGGCCGAAACTCTTGCGGCCGTTTTAGATCAAGGGCTTTCCTCCGGCGCGTGCGGCCGCAAGAGATAGCAAGGCACCGGCCGCAAGCCTGCCGGAATCCCCGGCCGGAGGGGAATAGAATAGCAGAATAGCTTGCGGCCGGTCCTTGCGGCCCCGCAGCACCTACGGCCGCTAATAGAATGAGGCCCTAAGCAAATACAGTTAATTAATGTAACAGTTATTGAATTTCTACTACAGTTTGGATGAGCCAAGCACTCCCCATACAACTTTGGCTTGATTAAAAATACTGTTTTTTTATTTTGATATTCCTAACTTTCTATTATCATTTTACTTTAATTTAAAATGGTAAATATTTAAAAATGTGTTGACCTCAAGCTCCACCCAGTAACTTTCTTTTTCTAAACATAAGCTACATTAGCCAATCAGCTTTCTTACGTATGTGACCTGCACAATTCAGCAAAGCCAGAACATTACGTAGGAGGAACTTGAATCCAATCATTTGCTAGGCTTATTCTTCAACTCACCAGTCTTTTCTAATTCAGTTATTTAAAAAAAGGTAAATTATTAAATAATTTAATATTGTAGTATTTGACACATACCTCCTTCTAGATATGCTCAGAGGTAAGCAGCTTGCAACAATAATTGCAATATTTACTCCTACAGAAATGTAAATGCCCCTCTCACACATACAACCTTCAATAAAATATTGTGGATGAATCCAGGATCTTGCAGATTTTTTTTTAAGTATTTATTTTCTAATAAAAAGCTGGCTTTATGACCTTCCCGCAGCCTAACTATTCTCATCATACATACTTTTTTATTATACAGTGATTTGACCTTATTCTGACAAGCTTTCAAGAATAGACTTCTCTTTATCAAGTCTTTAGCATCACTGAAAAGATGCACCAGGAAAAGTTCATATATCTGTTCAGAGTTTAGGATGGGGCAAAGACATGCACCATAAATAATGTCCTGTGATTCTTTAGATAACAACATAGCAGAGCACTAATTAAGGGCAGTAAATGTCACCACTATTTTTGGATAAGGACAATATCAATTGAACATGTGGAATGTGGTATACAACATGAGTCTCAAAAGCTTTTGGTAATGAGATAAGAATCCTAAATCAATATTTAAACCATGTAATGTAACCATGTATTCATTTTTAATTCAAGTTTTGATTTTCAGGCTTTGTATGGAGTGGTTATTCTGGGTGAAATGATGTCCAACCGCAGTACAGTAACTGCTTTTATTATGTTTTTTATGGAGAGTCTATAAACATTCATCCCCATGTGTAGTTTTTGACTAGTTTCCCTAATGTAACAGCAGTTTTCACATACAGTACATTGTATCATGTACACTACATTGGAAGACATACATGAATATGAGCCCCTGATGTTATAGGTCTTGCTATTATGTGTGGCTGTACCATGGGTTTAGGGACTGTGGGGGGGGGGGGGGGGGGACACAATCCCCCCAGACTTTTCTATGTTTTTATGTATGTATGTTTATATATAACTTTTTTACGGCCTGTGTATAAAATGAGCTGTATCCCCCCCATAATTATTCTGGTTCCTACACCCCTGGCTGCATCCTCTCTACAGATGTGTTGGCATAGTTTGCAGCACATTTTATTGCAAGGTTTAGTGCCATTTTCTTTGCTATGCTGTTCATTGGCCAGTTTTCTGCTGACCAATGTTTGTCTTTCAGTGGTTGTCTATATGCAAGAATGGGAGGTTTGGGGGATATATGTTTCAATTCTGCATCCTCTGTTAGTAGTGGCTGCAAATCCTTATTTATTTTGTCTATTTCTTCTAGGGCCGCGTGGTATGTGGTGACCAGTGGTGTACGTGAAATTGTTTCTTTAGTTTTGTATTGTAATAGATATCAGTCAATCATATTAATCAGTATGTATCAGTAGGTGTAAGTGATAATATTATACAATTATCTAGAACTGGTCATTTGGTCCTATGGGCCCGTTTTGGATATTGTTACATTATAATAGATGGTGCTAATCAGTTATACTAATGAGATGTTACTGGATGTAAGAAAGAAGCAGTAATTTCATTTCTCAAAATCATATAGCTGGAGAGGTCAGCCCTGCTCACAAGTGCAAGTCCCCATAATATTATTGTGTGCAGCATGGCTGGATGTGTCATTGTCACAGTGACATCTATCTCCTGGGCCTTTATGTGTGCACTCTGATCCCCTCAATACCTAAAGACAAAGAGGTGACAGGGTAATGAGTAGACTTGCACTGAAATCTGCATGTGCTATAATTACTGTCACCGCTCAGCATTACATAGCATAGCATTTAGTAATAAGGAATCAGAGCTGGAATCTTTATACACAACTTTCTACCGGCTTTTATTACTCATTTTATTTCTTATAAAGGGCACTCTAAATAATAGGTTAAAAAACCTTTATTAATCTTTTACTGTGCATTTAAACAACAAATGACTATGTTATGTTGATGCACCAGACAGTATGAGCTCCTTATCTCTTCACCCATGAATAACGTTATTGCAGTGGTTATGTTATACTTTTATTTAACCTTGATACTCGCCTTTGTGCTACATTGAGGCCTTTGCCCAGCCATTGTCCATCACATTGCGCACTCTCCTGGCCTTGCTTACACAGCCTTCTCTTGAATCCCTTATTACCCTTCTCTTGAATCCTTTAGCTTCCCCGTATCTTTTCTATCTGCTCTCACATAGCAATTTTTGACATTATCAGAAGGTGTTTGAAAATAATGGATTTTCTAGATACCAAGAGTTTTTCACTCTAATAATGGTATTACCATAAATTACATATAGTATCATTGGGAATAAAATTACATACATATATTTAATTATTTATTAGGTACTTGTACCTCACAACGACGATTAAAATGTTAAAAACAAGGATAGGAGGGGTGTAATAAAAACAGAGCCTTCCATGAGGCCAAGATAGCCCAAATTTTGTAGGATAATCAATATCTCAAGAGCTTAAATAGCTAGTGTTGGTTTTATTTAAATATATAAGTGGAGGCTTGCTTTTGTTCTTGTTTTAATCGCTCAATAAAGTCATTTGTATGTTTTTTTAAATTTGTATGTTTTTAAATCGCTTAATTCAACCTCCTTTTAAGCTCCCATCACTTTCACAGTTAGTCAGAAACTATTATATACACTAGCGACTTGCCCGTCAAAAAATGACGGTCAATAAAATGTAAATGTTGTGAAATTTATTTGCAACACAAAATGAGTCTACTACATTTGTCCCTTTTTTGTTTCTAAAAAGAAATACACATTTCTTTTTTTAACTTTTTATTTTTTGTAACTTTCAACTTATATTTCATAATCATTTTTTTTTTTAAAAACAATATAATAATATCTTACTTTTAATGCATACATATTGTACTTTTTAATGCATACATATTGTAAAGTGTAACATGAAATTTTGTAACAGGCAACTTGTATAATATACAATCTTTCAACCTTCTTTTAACAATACTAACACTTTTAAATAGATATTTATCACTTAGTAACTGCAGACTATATTAACTTAGAGTAAGTACATTTTTTTACAAATAATTTTTTTTTTTTTATTTGTAACATTTTTGTTAAACTCTCGTTAAACTAAATTAGCATTGAATTCAGAGGAAGGCAAACAATAAAAACCCCCATTCAAACTTTTGCAATTGTATCTTAGAGGGAAAAAAAATAATTCCTTCCTGACCCCATTAACTGGCGATCGGATTACTCCCTGAATCAATACTTTTCCAAATCTTATGAAATGATTCAACTACATAGTAACAATACATGTTTGCCTATAACATATCTCTTTAACAAACAGTTTTTAAACTTTTTTTTTGTGGGACCAATCATATGAACATGAAACTTGTAACCCATTTCAATATGTTTAAGGATGTTTAAGTTTTTTTTTTATTTTCTGTTTGTCTTTTATGCAAATATCACATAGCGTTTCCAAAGTGAAATAGTGGTCCCCTATTTAAAGAGTCCCAGAGTACTTACATTTTGTACTGGAAGTCAAACCACTGTTCTCTATGGATTTTTTTGTCCATTGTATCTAGTTTGTTCTTGAAATGTTGTTTTTGTGCAATAATATTGAGTACCTTAAAATGTTGTCATAGAAATGAAACTACTCTACTCTATGTTTACAACACCTCATAGTACACAATGTTTTTTGTGTAAACGCATCCATCGTCTAATAAATGACCCTGACTTTCATTTTCGTCAACAGTCACTTTAATTTCGTTTGGATTGGTGCACCTTGAAAAAGCAACATAGAGTTGTCCATGTGCAAAAACTGGTTCCTTTAAAAAAATCCCAACAGACTTAAAAGTTTGGCCTTGTGATTTATTGATGGTCATGGCAAATGCCATGATAACTGGAAACTGTCTCCTTTGAAGGACAAAAGGCAAACCACTCTCGCTTGGAGCTAAATCAATTCTTGGTATAAAAACTCGGTCACCTCTATGGGTCCCAGTTATAATTTCTGCATGTATAAAATGATCTTTTAACTCATGCACAATTAATCTGGTGCCATTACAAAGTCCTTTTTTTGGATTCATATTTCGCAATAACATGACAATTGCACCTTTTTTCAATTGTAAAATATGTGGTGGCATTCCAGATGGTGTTAAGGAATTAATAAATTCGATACTAAAATTCGATTCACTCTCTTTATCATCAGCCAGAACTGAATCTGCACTGTAATAATTCTTCTGTGGTGCATTGATGTATTTTAAAATTTCATTATTTACATTCAAGGCATCGATATTTTTTGATGTTAATATCACTTTGTTTGCAATGTCTGAGTAATCCTCGTTATTAAGAGTGTTTAGAAATATGGCTGATATCAGTGATTCGTTGCAAACCATTTCTGATGGAATTTCAATAGTATCATTTGGTAAATGCTGTATTTCTGGATGTTTTCCTTCTCCGATTTTAATAAGCCAATCATTGAATTCATTTTGGCCTTCAGATCTATATTTAATTCTAATTTGAGATGTGTAAATATTTGCCACAGTTTACTGGTCTTGATACATGTTTCAATGATCTATGTTCTATTTCCGTGTGGCACAACAGGTAATGTTTGCCGAAAATCTCCTCCTAACAGCATCACCTTTCCACCAAATGGCAACTTATTATCCATCACTTCTTTTAAGAATCTGTCAATACATTGCAGTGCGTGACATGACATCATTGTTGCCTCATCTATGATAATTAGTTTCGTTAGTTTAAATTTTTTTGCTTGTATAGAATTGAGTCGAATATCTGACACTGATGTTTCCAAAATGGGAACTGGCAGCTTAAATCCACTATGAACAGTTCTACCACCATCTAACAAAAGTGCAGCAATTCCAGTTGTTGCAAATGGCATAGCTATCTGACTGTGTGATCGAATATAACTCATCAAACAATTGTAAAGATAAGTTTTTCCAGATCCACCTGGGCCGTCTAGATAGAAATACCGGTCTTTGACCATTTCATCATCTGTAGCATTTGTGATGGCCTGAAATGCTTCTAACTGTTTAGTATTTAATGTTGCCAGTTTTTCTTGTGTTTTTTGTTTTTGTAGCTCAGTGTCATAATCATCAAAATTAATGTCATCTATAAGTCCTGGATCCGGTAAATTAAAACTTGAACAATTTAATCCATGAGCAAACAATATTTCTTGAATTTCCAACAATGTTTTTAACAGAGCGATTGGTTCTCTGTAACGTTTCAAGAAGTCTTCTGACATGTTTAATTTAAATGTTTCCCACAAAGTGAAAGCATCAGGTATATTGCAAAATATGCATATGAATGCAAATTGTTGTCTCATTTGCTTTGGCATTTGACATAGCGCTGCTTCTTCCAGACACCTCTCCCATTCTGTATCATCAGCTATGAAATTTTGCTGTCTTGCAGCTAATAGGAATGTATCATAAACGATGTCATTGACTGTACGTAAATGCTCAAAACTCTGTGCACCGGGAACATGTAGCAGAAGTAATCTTAAGCTGAAACGTTCAATATCCCTTGGACTGACGGTATAAATGCGTGGTATGATTTTTTGTGCATCTCTTCTTCGTTCTTTCCATTGACCATTTACAAATACATAGTAATATGGTATCTCTATGTATAAAAATTGTCTGGCCTGCGTATCCTGACAGTTTAATTTAAACCATGCTATAAGTGTGGTATCTCTGTCTTCACTTTGACATAATGCAAGTCTTTCATTTCCTTGAGTAAAGCAAACCATCTGACTTTGAGGCAAATGTACAGCTAAGCGATAGATAGCATGTGACCGATCATGCATCTCAAATTTCAAAAGGCGCCACATTGCTTCAGGAGCACTAACATAGCGAGCATCTAAATAATTTGATAGTTCATCGTGTACAATTGGATTTTCGTTTTCATTTACAGCACCTTGTACAACAACAGTAGCTGCGTCATATCCTTTGTAGATATATTTATACACATACTTAATTGATTTAATCGAAGTGCAAGCTTCTACATTGATGTGTGCATTGTACTTGATGAGCAAATGTGGATTGTATGGAACAACAAATCTATTATCAACCTTTTGGCCCCGGATAATAGCTGTTTCTCCTTGTGTTCTTTTATACAAAGGATATCCATCACAATTAGCATAAGTTTGCATTTGAAATTGTTTTGGGAATTCTTTTGTACATTTTTTATTTTCCATACATGGTGAATTAGGATTCATCTCTCCACATGGGCCATGAATCATTCTATGTGTAACAATCTCCCAAAGTTTTGTATATTTTTCTTGGTCTGGCAATTCGGCAGAAATGACTGAATCCACTCTCTCTGCAGTTTTCAACTTATCTTTTTCCTGCAGTATTAAAAGTATGTGAGCATGTGGCAGTCCTCTCTTTTGAAATTCAATAGTGTAAACAAATGCCATACATTGTCCAAATAATTTTGCTTTAGTGATATCATGTATTAATGAATTCAGTTTGATTTTAAATACTCTTGCCACTAAATCTGGTCGGTCAGATGTAGTTTGTCCCAAATACAAATTTTCCTTGATCTCTGGCCATTGGGGATTACATGTGAATGTAATAAATAAATCTGGTTTTCCAAATTTTGTGACAATAGCCATGGCATCATTATACCTTTCTCGCATATTGCGAGGAGATCCTTGGAAAGTTGATGGCAAAATAATTGCTCTTCCAGCTGGAATGTCTCTGTTTGCAGCTATTTCAGCCACATAATCCATTAATCCACAATACTGTTCAACTCGTAATTTTTTTTGTTGAAATTTAATGAAATTTAAATTATTGGCTTCAACTTGTAGATATGAATCAATAATCCATTGTTGAGTGAGTTTGCCTCCATGTAAAATTGGATTAAAGCAGTCACGGATAGCAGTTTGTGCAACTTTATATTCCAGCATTGAAACATTAGATCTAATTCGAAGTTTAGTATTGGGATAAGTTTCCAATTTTAATTTTGGTTCCCATCCAGGTTCACCATTTGGAAAGAAAATGGGATATGTCATTGGATCTAAATTACAACTTAATATATTGATGTTGATAAATGGTTGTTCTTCATTGCGTGGATATATTCTAATATCACGCTGAAAAGGTGGTTCACCATCCTCATTTTTAAACACCATAGCAACCTCATTTACTGTCGGTAAATTATATCTTCTTTGATCAGTGTTGCGATCTCTTTTTAACACCATATTTACTCTTGGTATAGGCAATAGATGTCTTTCAGCATGTTCCTGTTGTTCTTTTTCCAGCTGTGCTAATTGTTTGTATGCTTTACTATATGGGTTGTTTTGCATAATTTTATCCAGCTGTTCAAAGACTATGCGCAAACACTGTCTATTTTCTGGTAGTGTCATTCTTTGTTCCACAGCTTCCATCGTATCCAAGACATACAACTGTGCAAATTTCCTTGGCTCTCCTTCTTGTGGGTGTAAATGTGAAGTTCGGTGGTATATTTGACCTTGAATTTTGAAACAATAAGGACCATGTCCTGGTACATTTTCTGCTAAAGTTGCACCCATTGAAGCAAATGAAATTGCACTGTTATAAGACCTGATGTTTTGTTTGAAATTATTATAATTTTGAAATGTTGGATCACTCATAATACATTCTAAATAATATGGAAATGGATGTCTTAGTGGAAGTTTCACCTTTCCTTTCTGACAGCAACTAATGAAATTTCCATCAGTAGGTCTTTCCTTTATGAAATGATAGGCCCCACAAAACTGACAAAGCACATTAAGTAACCCACAATAATGAGTATCTACATGTACTGCAGTATTGAACACATTGTCATGCATTTTTTCCACATATATATCAAACCCACTTTCTATATGTACATTGTTGTCATGTGTGTCTACATTTAAGTCATTCTGCACAATAGAATCATTAGACACTGGTTCACATAGATGTTTTTTTTTACTTTTACTTTTTTTGCAAGGCCCAACAGACTCACTTTTGGCTTTCTTAGCAATCTTTCTTTTATTTAAAAGTCTCTGTTGATCTTCTTCTCTCAAGCGTTGTGAAGTTTCTGGTGTATGAGCATCTCTCCACCTTTGCTTCCTTTCCCTTGCCAATCTTCTTTTGCGTTCCATTTTGTCTTCTCCATTATCTTCCATTTTTTAATCTGTAATAGTCAATATAAATATTAATTAGTCTTTCTTCTTATTTTTGTGTACATATGTCTTTTTACTTTTTGGACTGTTACATTAAAGTTGATGAATAAACGTTATCCTTGTTTCCAATGAAATAAATGAAACCATTTTTCAAATTATTTTATTGACATATATTAAATTGGTAATAACTGGACATATATATTTATTATATCAATTATTCATCTTTCAATTCATTTGAAATCCTTCTTGATTCACTTCACTGCATACATTTTTTTTTTTTTTTTGGCAAGTGCTTCTTCGTTTTGTTAAATGTTTGTATTGCTTCGTATTGTCTATTCAACTTTCCATAATTTTTTTTAACATATGCTGTTTTGATGTGTCAGGACCAAATTAAATATTTACCTGCAAAGACGGTCTTGATGTTGTTCAAAGGCTGCAAACGTCACACTGTGTGTTTATTCACTTTCCTTGATCAATAATCTGTAATTTAAATTTTAGAATCTTTGTATTATTTCACTTCACCCATATCATGAAATAAACATCAATCAAGAGACATATATTTTTATTCCTTAAAAACCTGAAAGCAAATTCTTTAATATGTTCCTATAGTAATCTAATACAAAACTGTTTTTGATATTACTCATTATTAATAATTAATTCATTAAATAAAGTGCATTATGAATGTTATTTTTAATTCTTTCACACAGGTAAGCACAATATCTAACGAATTAATTACTAATGTAATATACATTATTAATTAATAATTATATTTAATGTACATTATTAATTAATGCAGAATATATAAGCAATTATTAATTTAATGTACATTATTAATTAAATTTAAACTGAAAACATAAACATGAGTCTATCTGAGAATTAAATTATTACAATCATGTACATTCTTAATGAATGAATCAATGTGTTTGTTTTCTGCACATTCTTAAACGCTAACATTTTTGATATTACTGTTTAGTAATAATTAATTAATTGTAGAAAGTACATTATAAACGTTATTTACAATTCTTTTACACAGGTAATTACAATATCCAATTAATTAGTAATGTAATCTACAATTAATTAATGTTCAATATATAACCAATTAATTTGTAATAGAATGTACATTATTAATTAATAATTAAATTTAATGTACATTATTTATTAATTCATGAATAAATGTGTTTCTTTTTTATGGACATTCTTAAACGCAAACTCACTTTTATATTAATGCTTAATTCATTAATTATTTAATGTACATTATCAATAGTATTGTCAATTGTTTCACACAATTAAGCTCAATATTATATTTCTGTTAATGAAATAATGTACATTAATTTAATAGTTAATTGGTTATATTTTATTGATTATTAATTCTTAATTAAATAAAATACATTATGAATATTATTTACAATGTTTCACACATTTAAGCACAATATATAATCAATTAATTATTAATTTAATGTACATTATTAATTAATAATTCAATGTAATGTACATTAATAATTAATGCACAATACATAACCAATTATTAATTTAATGTACATAATTGTCCTTATTAAGTAACTAATAATATAGTAATTAATTAATGATACTTCTTAAAATGTACCTTTTGTAATTCAATGTTCCTGAATCAGTATCCTGAAGAGCTATCAATCTCTTTCGATTTTCCAGCATCCGAAAATGTCCAGTCACACTGTCATCACCTCAGGAAAAGGTGTCAGTAATGTGTCAATTGTGCCCTATATATAGGTTTTTGCGCGAGCCAAATGCATTGTTTTCGGCGGGAAATACGGGTGCGCGAGCGAAATGCATTGTTTTCGGCGGGAAATACGCTGTTGCTCGAGACCAATGTGTTGTTTTCGGCGGGAAATCGGAGTTGGCGCGAGACAAAGGCGGGAAATCGTAGTCGGCGCGAGGCAAAGGCGGGAAATCGTAGTCAGCGCGAGGCAAAGGCGGGAAATCGGAGTCTACGCGAGACAAAGGCGGGAACTCCGTGTTAATCCGGAAATGTGTGGTGTGCGTCTTATCGGATTTTCCGTAAGTGTTTTCCGTGGCTATAGTGCTGTAGCCTCGTTTTCGTTTTGTTCGGCCGCCATTTTTTCTCTCGCTTATTTTTTTTAAAGTGTCTAAACTCTTTTATTTTGCTTTAAATGAAGGCGATAGTTTTTGTTTTGAGGTCCAGGATGCTTCCTCTTGCTGTCGGTAACTTTTTTATTTATGTGTTCTGTGTATTTAGTGTGTTTTACCTTTTTTCTTGTCCGCGGGTTGCGTCCGATTTTTGCGATGTCGTAATGTGTCTTATACGCCGTCACGGATTATCCGTAATGTGTCTACGCCTTCAGGGATTAACCGTAAGTCTTTTTCGTGCTCAGAGTGCTGTAGCCTCGTTTTCATTTTTTTCGGCCGCCATTTTTTCTGTCGCTTATTTTTTTTTTTGTGTTTACATTTTTGTATTTTAAGGTAAATCAATGTGTAACTCGCTTTCTGCAGGTCGTGGATGCTCCCTCTTGCTATCGGTTAGTTTTTTATGTATGTGGTGTGTGTAGTTATTGTTAATTTTAATTTTTATGATAGGCGGTTTGCGGCCGTATTTTTTTACTACGTTTTAACGGCTCGCCTCGCTACGCGAGGCTCGCCTGCAATGAGCGCCTGCGGCGCTCATTGCCAAAGTGCAACGGTTTTATGATAGGCGGTTTGCGGCCGTATTTTTTTACTACGTTTTAACGGCTCGCCTCGCTACGCGAGGCTCGCCTGCAATGAGCGCCTGCGGCGCTCATTGCCAAAGTGCAACGGTTTAACGGCTCGCCTCGCTTCGCGAGGCTCGCCGGGCGATGAGCGCCTGCGGCGCTCATCGCTAAGCCCGCTAAAGTTCTACGGGTTAACGGCTCGCCTCGCTTCGCGAGGCTCGCCGGGCGATGAGCGCCTGCGGCGCTCATCGCTAAGCCCGCTATTCGTACGGACCACGCAAACAGCGTGACGACGACTCGTAGCAGGACAATTATAATATGTGATTGTATTTGAAAATAATATGACCCCTTTATCATTATGGTATAGACTGGTTAGGGCCTATTAAGGGCATTTAGTTACCACAGACACCCACGTTTAAAAAAAAAAAGGAATATCTTGTAGTGAATTAGGGGAGAGAAGATGTCATACTAAAAGGGGGTAGTGGAGCGATTAATATTGGACGAGCGCGTGGTGAACAGAGTGGACCGCATGAGACGCTCCCGCCTGACGCGTTTCGACGCACAACTGACGTCTTTCTCAAAGGGCAAACACGGAAGTAGTGTCCGAGTGAGGTATTTATATACGGCGGTTGCTACAGCAACCATGCGTAGTCATAGAGAATACATTTAATGCAAGAAAAAACAGAAAAATGCAAATAATATAAAAATGCTAAGTATAAGGTGTAAATAGATAAGAATCAGATACAAATGAAAGACTAAAATAAAATGTTTATGAGACAATCATAATAGAGAGATACTAAGAGCAAGGATAATGGAAAGAGACAGGCCATAATGTAATAAAGCAATATCATCAGAAGGTGGAGAGATCTGGAGATTTACAGTAAGGGGCAAAAATTTGAAAAACACCCCAACAATTTATTGTTTAAATACACAGTAAAAAATCTAATAAAGCCCTACCTAAATATTCTTAGGAGAGCTCTTTTAAGTGGTCGTTTAACTCTTATTAATCCATATATACACATATATAATAAACATATTCATTTATTTTGACCACCCCCATATTGCTCCATATAATCTCTGCATGTTACTATTTCTGTTGCACCACAGGTACCATCTCTAAAAAGTTCATAACATACACTACTGCTAAAGTTGTTGATAATTAGTTAAATATATGAAGTTTTTCTTGAATTACTGTGGTCCTTTAAAGAGACTCTGTTACACCCAACAAGAAGTTGATTTCATTTTTAATAACATTTAAATCTGGCTATACTAACATATTTTCTCTATGTTAAATAATTTCTAAAATATTTAGAATTGATTTTGTGGCTTCTATATGCTAATGAGCCACTCAAAGTGCTTGATAAGATTGGGAAAGAGGTCTAACTGTGAGATAACATTGCAGGTTTTTATTTTGGCCTCTACAGAGATAGACTGTAACAGAGATTGTAATCCTAAAAAGGCACATCAAAGCTGCTAATTAATATATGTGAGCCACACATTTGTATATGAATGCAACAACAACATGAATAGCACATAAAATGGATAACACATAATATACCGTAGGCAGTTTTTTACCCTCTTTAAAAATAACCGAAAAACTGTCACCATTTATAAAATACAGCAGAAGAATAGGATTTAGAAGGTGGGTTGTTTTAGTTACTGCACTCCTGGTGGTTTCTAAAGCCCCGCTAGATCAAAATCTCAGATTTAGGAATACCAAGTTAGAGGAAATGTTATGTTTGCCATAGCTATGGTCTTTTGAAATGGCAACTAAATGTCAAGGGTCTAGCAATGTAAGTCTAGTGAGTACAGAACAGTCTAGCAACAGGACTGTTACAAGAGAGACTTGAATGTGAGAACAAAACTAAAATGTCAAAATATTGTTAGAAAATATTTTCAATTTGGCATTTACTTTTGTATTAATTTTTCTAATGTCAACTAAACAGTTTAAGGTGAATTGAAGTGAAGTTTGGCATATGGCGGACATGGTGGTGGAACTGTGTAGGTTTATGTGTGCATAGCAGCAGATGGTGAGATGGCTATACCTTCCAGCATTTCAAATAACCAAAGAGGGGTACTTCGTTTTTGGCTAATTATATAGTATTAGGTCATGTCCAAAATGCTCCAGATAGACACATATACCTTAAACTGAAATTACAAGCGTCTCTCTTTCTCATATACTTTGATACTAAAACACGAGGAACTATAGAAAGTGGTCATGGTTAGGAAATAAGGTTTTGCTTTTAAATGTATGACTTCCCTTTAGAACAAATCTACATTTGGTATGCTAATAGGTACAGTGGGATTCCACTGATAAGAAGGACTATCTGTCCAAAATATGGACAGTTGCGAGGTATGTTATGTGCATGAGTGACTGTACATGTATAGATCCCATGCAATATGTTTAATTTATTAGTAATTGTCAAGAAAGACAAATAGAATTATTGAAAATGATCAAAAAATATCATATCACTGCCCTCTGCTGATGGAGGTATTCAAGATACATATGTCAATCTCGATACATCAAATTCTAGCATTCTCATTTTGCAATATCTTACAACCATTAAACAGATCCCTCAGGCCTCAATAAACCATAATATTCAATCTCTCAAAATAAATCTTAAATGATTCAGAGAATTCATTACTAAATGGTGGCCTTTCGTTTGTTCTCACCGCTCTATTTGATCTGTTCAATTGGCAGAATGACCTTTATAAGAGTATGATACAGATCAGATTAAATGAACATTTTGCCCATAGTATCATCCCTTTCAGTGGTGACCTGTCTTTCAGTGCTAAAAGAACATTTGATGTCCAAACTCACATTACATTACACATTACAATTTAAGCCTTATTAAATTGTGATTCGGTAAATTTAAAAGGGCTCTATTTAAGCACACAGCATATTTTTTTTACAGAAGTTTTTAGTTAGTGAAGACCTTGCTTTTGGATAGAAGTTCACTAACTAAAAACTTCTGTAAAAAAATATGCTATGTGCTTAAATAGAGCCCTTTTAAATTTACTGAATCACAATTTAATAGGGTTGTCAGAACATATAGAACAAATTGAACAAACCTTCAATAGTGAAAAATAATTGTGATAATAAATACTCAGATTAGAAGGCAAAATGTATAGTAATTCTGCGTAAAAACATCCAATAAATGCTCTTACAGGATATGCATCACTTCCTTAAAACAGTAATTGAAAAAGAAGTTTCAGTATAATAAACATCTAAGCTTACTTACACAACTGATGCAATTAATATTTAATGTAAAGCTACTTAAGAAAACAACACTTTATCTGACGAGGGTACTACATATTATTATTATTATTTATTTGTAAGGTACCAACATATCCCGTAACACTATACAGGGGTTAAGTACAAGGCAAAAACAATATTAACGCATTGCAAAATAATGGAGGACCCTGTTTTTGAAGTTAAAATCAGATAAGTAAATAGTGTTTGTTTCCAAATAACCTTACAAGATTAAAAACTCACAAGTTTACAAACTAAAGAAACAGCAATACATGTAAACATTATACATTCAGTTTTGGTTTTCAAAGCTTGTTTTATTTTTCTTTAGTGCTTTCTTATACCTCAAAAAAAAACACACCTAAAAACTATGAGCCTCGTTCAATTGAAGCATCAGGAGATCCGGGCTTCGGAAATGGAGCCCGTCAGTTATTTTGCTATTCAAATGGTGTCTTTTTGCGGGCTCCGACTGGGTTACAGGCTCCAGCCTCCGATTCCTTGCGATTGTTAACAACGCAAGTTAAGCCCCCTCCAAGCCTTTGATCTTTCATGGCTGCAAGAGTTATGACAGCTAGAATCGCAAATTGCTATTCAATTGCTCCGAGTCCCCCTCACCAACCACGCCGCCAAGGCCGCAAATGGCAAAAGTCGAACCACAGGTTACAGGTTCCAAGGAGGACTCGCAAAGGGCTTAATGACGTGGCCGGGGCACTTTAAATGCACATATACACACACTACTGTACTTTTATTAAAAGGGGAAGTGATGTAAGGTCTTAGAATTACTAGCACAACATTCTCAAGCTCGCAAATCGGCAAAAAAAATACTTTATTTCATGATTAGTTTACGTGTTATATCAATCCCGGCAATCAATGTGTTAATACATATAATAGAACTAGCATGTAATAGAATATCTTGTTTACAGCTTTATCAATATTGCAGTATTTCAGGAATGTGGGTCCGAGCTTCACTTGTAATTGAAGCCCGTAGGACTTTGAAATCACGCCACCATTTTTCATTGACGTAATGATGACGATCAGTGTTTCCATTGGCTGTTGCTAACTCAGGAGTTTTTGGCTTGGTTAATTGATCTGTTCAAGCTCGCAAATGCTACATACGATGGCATGGTTTATGAATTTCGCTATTGGCCCCTAACTTTCAGTCTTCCTGAATTGAATAGCACCATAACTTGAGCGCGCTGCGGGCACACAGGAGGTCTGCAGACATGCAGCCTACATCCCAGAAGTTACGGCCACTGAATTAAATGAGGCTCTTAAGGTGTAGAAAGCCAGTCAATGGTCCTTATTCAATTGAGCAATTGTTAGTTACTGGAGCCCGTAATGTAGCCCGTAAACTAATTTGCTATTCAATTGGTGTCTTTTAGCTATCCTCAAATGATTTGTGGGTCACAGGCTGAAAACCACTGTGGTTGTCAAAAGCGTAACTCCAACCCAGCTAAGCCTTTGATCTTTCAAAACTGTAAATGTTACAATCGCAAATCGCTATTCAATTGCTACCTTTGTTCAACCGGCAAATATTCTCATACAAAACAATTGTCAAATGGCAAATGTAGAAGAAAATCCTCATTCAAATGTGATTTGGCCAATTGAATAGGGCTCTATATAAGCACACAGCATATTTTTTTACAGACTGGGATTAAAGACATTAGATCTAATTGTACAACAGTCTCAAGCTCGCAAATCTGAAATCAAAAATATTTTTTTATGTTTAAATTCCGTGTTATATCAGTCTTGGTAATCAAGGAGTTAATACATATCAGGCCACCCACATGGACTAGAACATTTCCTTCTTTCATTTTTATTATTTTGTACATTGCTGGATTGCGAATACGAGCGCATATCGGACTTCTAAACGTTAATTGATTGACATGTAACCTCCATCTTATACTGCCATAATGATAACGGACTCATTTACTACTATTGTCTGTTTCTAAATCGGTAGTTAAGGCCTTGCTTAATTGATCATGATCATTCTCTGAAATGCTACTCACAGGTGCATGGTTTACGCTTTCAGCCAGGTAGCTACGGGCTTGTTCAATTGATTCGCTCTGTAACTTGCAGTTTGAACAGGGTTCAATGTTTTTACTCAGAATTGTGCTCATGTTTACAAGAGAAGCAGCACTGCTCTGTCAATGTGACAAATAGGTTCTTAGAACAAATCGTCTTCTTGTATAAACCTCACAGAATAAAAAATAAAAACAACACAATGCCAAAACTGTGCAGTAAGTTCTAATATTTCTAGTACTGTACTAAAAAGAAACAAATGGCCTTGTACAAGTTAACAGTGAGCACATATTATCTCACATTAGCAAATTGAATGGGTCTTCACGTAGAGAGAACTGCAGTTGAGAGAGAGAGGGGGACAGGGAGGGGGAGAGAGGGAGGGAGGGGGGGGAGCAAGGGAGGGAGAGGGGGGGGGGAGAGAGGGGAGGGAGAGAGAGAGAGGGAGGAAGAGAGAGGAGAGGGAGAGAGGGGAGGGAGAGAGGCAAGAGAGTGAGTGAGGGGGCTGAAAGAGACAGATGGCGGGGGAGAGGGAGAGAGAGAGGGGTGCAGAGAGAGAGGGTGCACAGAGAGGGAGAGGACACACAGAGAGAGACAGCACTGAGACGGACAGAACAGACAATTCAAGATACAATATGATACCGTCATTTATGGTGGGCAAGTTACTAATACTGCAAATAAAGAACATTTACTTAACCCTTTAGATCTCATTTTATTCACTTAAATAAACTGATAAACACAATTCACAGTAGCCTCTACTATGGTCTTATTATTAGCTTAAGGGTACAATTAACAAAGTATAAAAAGAAAATAAGCAAATATACTTATCATTCTGGAAATGAGTCCAGACTATTTTCTCAGATTGTTTTACCTTCCATGATTTGAGAGCATGACCTCTTATTGTGACATGTCTCTTTCTCAGAAAGCAATATTAATGATGTGTGTCATGACTGCTCTGTATAAGTCATTATCAGGTTAATGAAGGTAAATCATGACATGGATCTCTGACTCTGTGTCTAATTGATACAAATTACCATTTCTCAGCTCTGTAAAAATCCATAAATGGCCCTCACTTTACCCTAAGAACCAAGTGTCTTCTCTGTGTGTTGACTGGATGAGCTGGGTGTCTGACAAGAGACACTGACACCCATCTTAAAAATGGCAGAAATGTCAGAAAGGCTTCAGCAACTACAACACTGACATTTAATAATCCCACAGAAGAAATATATATGATTTGACTTCACATTCAGCAGACCTGCCAGAAATAGGTAGGGTAATAAGTCTTAGTTGGGTCTAGTCATTCACTGTAAACCCCATAGTTAACACTATCCAAGCTGAAAAGTCATGGTGAAGAGAGAGAGAGGTGGCTTATTGGGCCTGGATCTGAATCAATTGATATGGACACTATCATATATACTATAGATCATAAAGTAATGCATTTAAAAGCATATCTATGTTTCCTGGATTATGAATGCAACTGAAAGAGGAGAATCAGTAGTGTGTGCAGACATTTATTTCCATTGAAAAGTACCAAAATAAACATTAACAAGCTCACCCTGATGCTTGCAAAACCTTCTGAGTTTGCAAGCAGTTGCTTTTGTGAGTTAACACCCCTAGAAATACCAGCTAAAATTAGCATAGCATTCATAATTTGTTTTGGCCAATAGCAGGCAGCTAATACATCTTAATACAATGTAACAATCAGTGATGGCAGTTTCTACAGGAAGGAATCATGAAATGTGTAGTCCACCTTGCAGAAGGAAACAGAAAGAGTCAGACACTGATCTGTAGATCTGTGCATTGAGCTGCTGCTGGCTTGAAGGTTCGTAAAGAGCTAAAATCCATATTTGAATGCAGTGTTTCTATTGGTAGGTATCAGGTGTCTATGTAAGAAGCTCTGGGGTGTGGAAAACAAGTTTTAAAAAATAAATAAAATATATCTGTGTGCAGATTTGGGGGGAGGGGATATTAGTACTTATAGCAACCTGCCAGCCAGGCACAGTAGAGCTTCTGCACACAGGACAGACATGGCTGCTCCACACAGAAGAGGCCCTGTGGCTGCATTAAGGGATGACATAGTTAGGAAGCATTGCAGTATGGAAAATACTACAGACAGCATGTACGCTGAGGGGGCACAGGATGGTTTTCAGAGTGGCGTCAGTGAACAGGAGGTTGCGTTATCCCTCTCTGAGGATGAGGGTTTGGGGGGTGATGCTTATTCACTAGAGTTGGTTGGTGATGACCCTTCTAATAATTTTTTTGTTACTGCGCATGCAGAGGATGAAATGAGTGCATTATGAATCCTTCGATCAGGCAATTGAGCTGGTTAGAAAGGCTTGGCGTGGGACATTCTTGGCCAAATGTGATATTGAGTCAGCTTTTAGGCTTCTTCCTGTTCATCCTTCTTCGCATTACCTGTTGGGGTGTAAATTCAACGGGGAATACTATGTAGATTTGTGTCTTCCCATGGGGTGTTCGATTTTGTGTCCATACTTTCAAACATTCAGCACGTTCGTACAGTGGGTTGTGGAGCAGGTGACAGCTGGCAAGTATTGTATTGATTATCTAGATGATTTTTTGATGATATTTCTTACGAAATATGTCAGTATGTTATGAGTTGTGAAAGTGACGCAAGAGTTTGGCACATGAAAAAACAGTGGACCCGGTAAGGAGCATTCAGTTTGTAGGTGTTTCTTTGGATTCTGTTAGATTTGAATCTTCTTTACCGGTGCATAAGGTGGAGGACCTACGGGATGCTATGGACAAGGTGACAGCTAGCAGTAAGATGGAAAGTCAATTTTCATTGCAAAGAAAGTGGCGACACTTGACACTGACCTGTTTACTGATGCAGCAGGGAGTGTTGGTTTTGGTGCAAATTTTAAGGGTCAGTGGTGTGCGGAGAGGTGGCCAGTACCTGGCTTGAGTCTGGGTTGATGAAGAATAGGACTTTCCTGGAGCTGTTTCCAATAGTTTTATTGATATTCATATTCGGGGGATCAACTAAGGGATCAGCATGTTGTGTTCAGCTGTGACAACATGTCTGCATAATGGCAATTAGCAATCTGCCATCATCATCGTTACCTGTGGTACGCCTTCTCAGGTGCTTGGTGATGGGCTGCTTAGAGAAGAATATGCTGTGTAGGTCAGGGTTCAAGGACGTTATTGCCGATTCTCTGTCTAGGAGACAATGGCAGCGTTTCAGGGATAGTGCTCCTGGGGCCGCCGCATATTCAACTCCATATATGGAGTCTTGGGGTAGTCTGACTCTTAACCATAGGAGGGATGGCGAGGTTAGCTAGGGCGAGAAAATATATGATACCCCCCACTCACTTTTCATGTGAAACTTGTGTTAAATAACATTCCTTGTGGTAATGCACACTTTATAATGGAATGTATGCAGATTGCTGTTTATGTAAACTGTGTTACTATTTTCATGTTTCACGACAATGTTTATACATATATAAAAAAAGGGGGGGGGTGAGGAATGATGTGTTTATTTCTACAGGTGCTGTTGTGCTTATGAAAACTTGTATAATGGGCCATTCCTACGTGTACTGGGCTCGAAGGCAGAGAAAGAGAATGTTCTACACTGGGTTGGATAAAATGTTTATATATATATACACTGTATATATATATATATATATATATATATATATATACATATATATATTGTTGTCCAGTCCTTCAGCCGTGTCCAACTCTCTGTGACCACAAGGACCTCAGCACACCAGGATGTGCTTATCCATATGGTGTTCTTGGCAAAGATACTGGAGTGGGTTGCCAGTTCCTTCTCCAATGGACTGCAATTTGTCTGACTTCTCTGCTATGATGTACCCATCTTGGGTGGCCCTAAATGGTATAGCGCACAGCCTCATTGAGGTACACAAGCCCCTTAACCACGACAAGGTAGCAATCCGAAAGGGTATATATATATATATATATATATATATATATATATATATATGTATATATACACATACACACACAGAATATGTATAGAATTTGTTTCTGAATAAAAATGTTCAGATGTTTTGTATGCATGCATTTATTTGTTTGTTATGTATTTGAAAGGATGCCTTGTTATAATTGTGATAGCAAAATTTTAGTTTTTTTGTATCAACCCTTGGATGCACATGATTAGGGTAAGACTAAATCATGAAATCCTTTATTATATTGATAAATATTGAAACATATTTTAAAAGTACTTCAAATCTGTATAAGATCATCTGGTGATAAATGTGAGCTAAGCTATTTATATGTATAAGAGAACAGGTAGTTGAGATGAGCCCTAAATCTGCAGTATGGATGGTACGTACCCCTGAGCACCCCCCCTCCCTATAACCCACCTGTTCTTACTCCACAGCCACTGAATTAAATGTGCTGAGTATCTCAGTCTGACAGTATAATGCTGGTGGAGTGGCAGGGACGAGTGATTAATGAGTGGGTGAGAAGTTGGCATAGGAACATGCCCTGCTGCTACACCGAGCGAGCTTTCAGAGTCCAGGTGCCACACACACGTTACTGAGCTGGCATCTCCTGCTTCTCACCACCAGCAATATATCTGCAAGCTGATGTAGTGAGGACTGTTCCACCAGTCAGCCAGAGGAACTGTGAATATTTTATACATGTTTAATCCAATACTCAGAGCTGTGCCAGAATCAGTGTGTGGTTGTATGCTTTGCAGTGAGCTGAAGGGTTAAATATGTAACACATGATCCACATAAAATAGATGGTGTGAAATGAACCATCTGTTACAAAGATGCCCTTTAGCATTGTCCTTTCATCAGGTGAGCTCAGATTGATGCCACTTTATGAAACTGCACAAATACTGGCTACTAAAAAGTATATTTGTTTATATACTGGTGGGACAGGGACAATTATTCTATTTAATGATCCATTTATTATAATCGAGTGCACACAAAGCATTGAATGTGAATATGCCCAAGAAGAATTATAATGGAAAATTACTGATCTTTTTTGGTATTTTACGTGATTTCGGAGCATCAAATAGGGAATATTTTAACTGTATTAAAGGGATATGAAAGCTTTCTAGGTTTTATTAAGTATGTAATAAACCTACAGTGGATATAAAAAGTCTACACACCCCTGTTAAAATGTCAGGTTTCTGTGCTGTAAAAAATTAGACAAAGATAAATCATTTCAAAACGTTTCCACCTTTAATGTGACCTATAAACTGTACAACTCAATTGAAAAACAAAATGATTTTTTTTAGGTGGAGGGGAGAAAAATAAAAAATAAAAATAATATGGTTGCATAAGTCTGCACACCCTCTTATAACTGCGGATGTAGCTGTGTTCAGAATTAAGCAATCACATTCCAAATCATGTTAAATAGGAGTCAGCATACACCTGCCATCAATTAAAGTGCCTCTGATTAACCCCAAGTAAAGTTCAGCTGCTCTAGTTGGTCTTTCCTGAAATTTTCTTAGTCGCGTCCCACAGCAAAAGCCATGGTCCACAGAGAGCTTCCAAAGCATCAGAGGGATCTCATTGTTAAAAGGTATCAGTCAGGAGAAGGGTACAAAAGAATTTCCAAGGCATTAAATATACCATGGAACACAGTGAAGACAGTCATCATCAAGTGGAGAAAATATGGCACAGTGACATTACCAAGAACTGGAGGTCCCTCCAAAATTGATGAAAAGACGAGAAGAAAACTGGTCTGGAAGGCTACCAAGAGGCCTAGAGCAACATTAATGGAGCTGCAGGAATATCTGGCAAGTACTGGCTGTGTGGTACATGTGACAACAATCTCCCCTATTTTTCATATGTCTGGGCTACGGGGCAGAGTGGCAAGACGAAA
Organism: Discoglossus pictus; assembly: GCA_027410445.1. Lineage (NCBI taxonomy): Eukaryota > Metazoa > Chordata > Amphibia > Anura > Alytidae > Discoglossus > Discoglossus pictus. The sequence continues at coordinate 376,878,762 of CM050165.1, forward strand.
GCCTTTTCTTACGAGGAAAAACATCCAAGCCAGGCTACATTTTGCAAAAACACATCTGAAGTCTCCGAAAAGCATGTGGGAAAAGGTGTTATGGTCTAATGAAACCAAGGTTGAACTTTTTGCCCATAATTCCAAAAGGTATATTTGGCACAAAACAACACTGCACATCACTAAAAGAACACCATACCCACAGTGAAGCATGGTGGGGGCAGCATCATGCTTTGGGCTGTTTTTCTTCAGTTGGAACTGGGGCCTTAGTTAAGATAGATTGAATTATGAACAGTTCCAAATACCAGTCAATATTGGCACAAAACCTTCAGGCTTCTGCTAGAAAGCTGAACATGAAGAGGAACTTCATTTTTTAGCATGACAACGACCCAAAGCATACATCCAAATCAACAAAGGAATGTCTTCACCCAAAGAAGATTAAAGTTTTGGAATGGCCCAGCCAGAGCCCAGACCTGAATCAGATTGAAAATCTGTGGGGTGATCTGAAGAGGGCTGTGCACAGGAGATGCCCTCGCAATCTGACAGATTTGGAGTATTTTTGCAAAGAAGAGTGGGGAAATCTTGCCAAGTCAAAATGTGCCATGCTGATAGACTCATACCCAAAAAGACTGAGTGCTGTAATAAAATCAAAAGGTGCTTCAACAAAGTATTAGTTTAAGGGTGTGCATACTTATGCAACCATATTATTTTATTTTTATATTTCTTCTTCCCTCCACCTAAAAGATTTCAGTTTGTTTTGCAATTGAGTTGTTCAGTTTACAGGTCACATTAAAGGTGAAAAAAATTCTGAAGTGATTTTATCTTTGTCTCATTATTTTTACAGCACAGAAACCTGACATTTTAACAGGGGTGTGTAGACTTTTTATATCCACTGTATGTATTTATTCACTTGTATATATTTTATTTTATTTAGAAGCAATTAGAAGCTCAATTTTTACTGCCTAATAATTTGCAAATAGAACCCTGCAGGGGTCTGCACCTTGGAAAGCTGTGGAGACACAGACTCTGTAGTCTTGGATGTGCATGGTCGTGTTCTAGCTGACAGAGACAATGTCTCAGAAGACATGCTGCTGAGACATGGACTGCACATTAAATGCATATCTAATTTTCCCTGTGTTTCCCTTTTTCTAATCTAACACATGCTGCTTATATCAGACACACACATTACATGGAGTCATGTTAGACACATACAAACTTATTTTATTTAAAAAATAAAACTTGTTTTCCACACCCCAGAGCTTCTTACATAGACACAGTGTACCTACCAATAGAAACACTGCATTTGGGTACAGATTTAAACGCTTTATCAATCTCCAAGCCAGCAGCAGCTCAATGTAGAGATCTACAGATCAGTGTCTGGCTCCTCCCGCATACTTTTGTGGGGGAAAACACATCCCATGATTCAATTCTGCACAAACTGCGCTTACTGTTAAATTGTACATTGTATTAAAATGTATTAGATGCCTATAATTGGCCAAAATGAATTTTATGCTAATTTTTGCAGAGATATCCAGGGGTATTACCTAACAAAAGCAACTGCTTGCAAACACAAGAGATTTAGCAAACATCAGGGGGAGTTTTTTAATGTTTATTTTGGCATTTTTTCATGTAAAACTTTTTTCATACACTACTAATTCTCCTCGATGAGCTGCATTCATAATCCAGGAAATCTAAATATGCCTTTAAGCACTACATATTTGCAAACCTATTTGCAAGATTTTGAACAGTTAAAATAGAGCTATTAATTGTTTTTTTAATAAAACAAAAGTAATGGGTACATTACTTACCTAATAAAATCCAGTAAGATTTTGTATCCCTTTTAGCATACAAAAGTATATGACCTTGTTATACAACAGAGGTTAGATTAGCTTTTTTTAAAGGTCTAATTTAAACATTGTCTAGGAAAATATGTTATGTTCTTTTTAATAAAAACATCTATGATCTTACTACATTTATTTTAATCTCATTGTTTAGTGAAATTAAATACAGAAGTTCACAGGATTCTACATTCTGTCCCCAGCAGTCTTATCTCCCTAACGCAGAAAGCTGTTCCTGTAGGAGTTTGTTCCTAAGCCCAGCAAATAAGAGGTAGTGCCTCTAGGCACTGCTATGGCAAGGCTTTGATGAAAAGAAAACAACACCAAGATGTAAATACAGCCTAACATTCCTTTGAGAAAAAATAACCGAAGTCTGAAGTATGTACCAAACACACAACATAAGTACGTGAAGCAGTAACAAAAAGTGTTTTTAGAGAAAATAGTTATATTTAACTGATTATGCTTGTGTCAAGTGGATTCAACCTTGGACTGCTAGCCTGGCTGTTGCTCGAGGCTGGTTATTTTATTCCTTGGCTATATATATTGTGATCAGGATGGCCGCGTATAGCGGTGGTTTCTTGAATTGAGGGCTGATACGGCTTGGAAGTGCAGCAAATTGGTTTATTTACAGAACAGAAAATAACGGCTGTAGCAGTAGCTCTGCTTCAATTAATGGAAAACAAACAATTATGTCTCTGTGAGGTGGGAGAATGCCACCTTGTGGCCAGGTATATACAGTCCTTTAAATTGGGAAGTAGTGCCACCTTGTGGTCAGGAAATAAACAGTCTCTTTACAGGTGAGGGTCCCAGCGAGATTAGGTCGCCCTCTTCAGCAACCTCTGGGACCCCGCTCCACTCTGGGTCACAGCTCCGCTCTGTGGGACACAGCTCTCCTCTCTAGCTCCTCACTCTGTGGGACACAGCTCTCCTCTCGGGGACACAGCTCTCCTCTCGGGGACACAGCGCTCCTCTCTCTGGGACACAGCGCTCCTCTCTCTGGGACACAGCGCTCCTCTCTCTGGGACACAGCGCTCCTCTCTCTGGGACACAGCGCTCCTCTCTCTGGGACACAGCGCTCCTCTCTCTGGGACACGGTTGCGGGTGAAGCATAGGGCCCGCCCGTCTCCCGTATGCTTCACCCCAGGGACCCTTGTATACACAAACTCTTGTATATTATCTTCTCTTTTACTTCACTTCTTCCCTGGGGCACAATACTTCAGCTACAGCCGTGCTTAGGCCTTTAAGGCAAACTCTGCCTGGATATCCTCACAAATCCCCTTCACTTACTTGGCTTCCTTGTGCCTTCACCTCCTGGGTCTGAAGTCACTCTTCCAGCTCATACAACTTGCTGTAGTCCCCGTTCTCCCAGTAACCGTCACTTAGGCAATCCTTTACAGGGTAGTTTACAAACTTCACTGTATTTCCACAGCAGATCACCTTCCACTCTGTGCTTGTTCCTCTCAGCAGCACAGCTGCCTGAGGCCTAGTCAGCCCCTCCTCCACTTCCAGGCCTGCTTTCCAGTCTTTTAAAGGGGAGTTGCTCTAATTAGGAGTTCTTTCAGAAGTGTTAACTCCTTCACTTCTGACAAGAACTCACACTCCACTGGCTTGTCATCACTTCTGAGGAGCAAACGATCACACCCCCCCCCCCCTCAGCTCAACAACATGGTGTTGGGCGACATGCCGAGAGGCCGGACATCCGGTAGGGTCGCTCACCACTCAAGAACTCCTCGTTCTGTGCCGTCCGCATTGAGGTAGCAGGCTGCGATCGTGGCCGCCTGTAAATCCATCTTCTCATTTCCTTACTGGTCTGTTGGCCTCCTTCATGTGTGTCGCCTTTATCAGGAAGGAGTGAATCTCTCAACTTTGTAGCGCTGTCCTCGAACAGCCTTGCGATGGACTCTGAAGTCACATGTCTGGGTACAGATATAACAATATCCGTTGCACTCTCTTCGAGCCCGTACTCATTTCCAAACTCTTCATTAACTTCCACTCCCAGGAGATCTACTACAGTCTCAATGTTTCCCTCGTCATCCTCAACTTCACGGCCACCTTCCTTGTCCAACCTAAACAAAGCCTGGCGCTTCTGCCGCTCTTCAGTATGATGCCGTTTCATTGCTTCCTGCAGCTTTGCTTTAAGAATTGGGAGCTTTTCAACTGGCTTTCTCTGAATGATTTCATCAGTTGTTTCAGCAGACACAATGACAGATACCACATCTGCCTTTAGCTCCTCCTTTCCATCTGCCGTTGTCCCTTTGCGGACGATATTTAGGTTAACTTTCCTCTCAAACACAGGCTTGGCTTTATGCAGGGAGTGCTTCAGAAAACGCTCTTTCCAAACTTCTAGTTCTTTATTTTGCTTATGTTCATCCAACTTAACAAATGAGCCATCATCGGGGCACCAACAGGGCTTTTCCAGCTTGGAAAGCTTTGCTTTATGTTGTTTTGGTACCGGATATTTAGAGGTCTCCTCAACAGTCTGAGAATCCCGTAGGGGCACAGGGATTTCCTGCTGGAATTCACAAGTAGGATCTACATCTTCGCTTACAGGCCTCGGAATGGACTCTGGCTTATCCACCTGGTCCTCCGAATCCACTGTGTGCCAAGCCCTGGGTGGCTCATCAGAACTCTTGGCAGGCTCACTTCCTCCAACTTTAGTTCCTTCTAATACCTCGCCCGTACAAGCCTGTGATGCTTGGGTGGAATTATTTGCATTCCCTTTAGATTTTTCTGCTGGAGCAGAGTCTCTTGTTTTGACTTCTTTTTTATCACTCATGACCAACTTGCGTTCCAAACTGCATGGCTGATACTTTGTTGATTTAATAAGCTGCAAGTCATACCCTTTGCAAGGTGGTCTTGGCCGATGCTTGAAAAAAGCATGAATGCTTTCTGCAGGCAGTTCCTTTGCTGCCTCCTCCGTCAGATATGCAAATTCTTCTTCTTTACCAACAGCAGGGATGATTTCAGGGAGTTTTTCGTCAAGTGGTGGCACATTTTCAATTGTGCCAATAATTTCAAAGCCCACAGTATTCGTTTCCATAATGTCTACTACATGATGTACAGTTTCTGCTTCTACAGACAGCTTTGTACTTTCTGCCACTGCTTGAAGGATGTGATCAACAGGCTTCTGTTGTTCTTCCACCCTCTTTGCCTTGTCGCTTTCCTCTGGCACAGGGGTAGCTTGTCCAGCTTCCTTAAGTGGCGTGTGCTCCAGTTTTAAAACAGGAACAGTCTTTTCTAAGGTGTTCACATCGGACACTGGCCTAGCAACACTTTCTAGCTGGTCTCCATTAGACGCCTCTTTGTTACTTTCCCCACTGTCTAAGGTCAACAGTGGTATTCGTCGGGGCTTCTGTCGAAATTGAGAGATGTTCTCCTCTTTATCACTGTGTGGCCGCTCCCACACCCCTGATTCGTTCAGCTTAGGTTTTGGGGGACATATCCTCCGCTCCCAAATAGGCATCAATTTCTCATTCCTGTAGGACACTGGGTAGTCCTCGAATGTCGGCTTCCTCCGCCATTCAGGGATATACTCGGGCCTCATTTTACCGTGGGCTTGTCTTTGGAGCCTTACAAAACGCTGTTTCTCCTCCTCTAAGGCCAATCTATCTGCACCAGCAGGCTTTTTGGGGCTCTCAGCGACCTCTTTGGGGCTCTCAGCGACCTCTTTGGCTGGATCGGCCGTCTCTGCGGGCTCTCTCTCCGTCTCTGCGGGCACTCTCTCCGACTCTGCGGGCACTCTCTCCGACTCTGCGGGCACTCTCTCCGACTCTGCGGGCACTCTCTCCGACTCTGCGGGCACTCTCTCCGACTCTGCGGGCACTCTCTCCGACTCTGCGGGCACTCTCTCCGACTCTGCGGTGCCTTCTGCGGTCTCACTCGCGGCTCCTGCCGTCTCACTCGCGGCTCCTGCCGTCTCACTCGCGGCTCCTGCCGTCTCACTCATGGCACTGCAACTGGTGGCTTTTTCCACTCTCGGTTTCTCCTTGTTTACTACTAGGTGAGGTTTGGTTGGCCTTCCCTTAACAGGGAAACTGTATCTTATACTTGGCCCGACAAGTATGTCTCTTGGGTAGCTATACGCTTGTCTGGCAAAAAAATTCCAGGGGTGCGCTCTCTGTACTTTCTTTACTCCTATACGATCAAGGATCTCCTCTTTCAGGGTGCAATAATTGGTTGCCATTTCTTCAGGCAAAAACCCATACGCTTCCTGTGCTTCTCCACACAGATAGGGACCCAGGACTGTGGCCCAATGCTGTTTAGGCCAACCTTCCCTGGTAGCAATCTTCTCAAAATTCAGGAGGTAGGTTTCTACATCATCTTGAGCTGTCATTTTCTTTAGAAAGCAATTAGGGTTCATAACCCTGCTTGATTTTGGACACACATTGTTCTCTGTAGATCTCAATCGCTGCAGCTGCACTTTCTGTGCTTCTAAAGACTCTCTCATCTGTACCCTGTCGACTTCCATTTGTCTCTGCCATTTCTCTGTGGCCTCTCTAAATCTTGCAGTAACCTCTCCAAAACCTTTATCTTCCTCTTTTGCGGCTTGGATGCTATGCAATCATTTCTCTCTTTTCTGACTGGCTCTGACCAAGCTTAGCAGCCAGCACTCTGTTCAACTCGGCTTGCTGTTTGTTCAACCCCCGCTGGGCTTCTATAAAAGCTTTAAAGGCCTCTTCCATATTTATGCTGTACGGTGGGCTGTCTTCTTCAACACAGACATTTTTCAATCCCACAAATGACACCAGTGTGATCAGGATGGCCGCGTATAGCGGTGGTTTCTTGAAATGAGGGCTGATACGGCTTGGAAGTGCAGCAAATTGGTTTATTTACAGAACAGAAAATAACGGCTGTAGCAGTAGCTCTGCTTCAATTAATGGAAAACAAACAGTTATGTCTCTGTGAGGTGGGAGAATGCCACCTTGTGGCCAGGTATATACAGTCCTTTAAACTGGGAAGTAGTGCCACCTTGTGGTCAGGAAATAAACAGTCTCTTTACAGGTGAGGGTCCCAGCGAGATTAGGTCACCCTCTTCAGCAACCTCTGGGACCCCGCTCCACTCTGGGTCACAGCTCTCCTCTCTGGGACACAGCGCTCCTCTATCGGACACAGCGCTCCTCTCTCTGGGACACAGCGCTCCTCTCTCTGGGACACAGCGCTCCTCTCTCTGGGACACAGCGCTCCTCTCTCTGGGACACAGCGCTCCTCTCTCTGGGACACGGTTGCGGGTGAAGCATAGGGCCCGCCCGTCTCTCCCGTATGCTTCACCCCAGGGACCCTTGTATACACAAACTCTCGTATATTATCTTCGCTTTTACTTCACTTCTTCCCTGGGGCACAATACTTCAGCTACAGCCATGCTTAGGCCTTTAAGGCAAACTCTGCCTGCATATCCTCACAAATCCCCTTCACTTACTTGGCTTCCTTGTGCCTTCACCTCCTGGGTCTGAAGTCACTCTTCCAGCTCATACAACTTGCTGTAGTCCCCGTTCTCCCAGTAACCGTCACTTAGGCAATCCTTTACAGGGTAGTTTACAAACTTCACTGTATTTCCACAGCAGATCACCTTCCACTCTGTGCTTGTTCCTCTCGGCAGCACAGCTGCCTGGGGCCTAGTCAGCCCCTCCTCCACTTCCAGGCCTGCTTTCCAGTCTTTTAAAGGGGAGTTGCTCTAATTAGGAGTTCTTTCAGAAGTGTTAACTCCTTCACTTCTGACAAGAACTCACACTCCACTGGCTTGTCATCACTTCTGAGGAGCAAACGATCACAATATATACAGTAATACCCCGGACAACGCTACCCTGCGTAGCGCTGTTTTGCTATAATGCTGTTTCCAAGGCCAGACCCTGAACAGAGCTAAATCTCACAATATCGCGATGTGGGCATTTAAATCCCCGTTTAGCTGGCTTCTTTTTGCCATAGCGCTGTTCACCAAAATGCCGATATAATGCCCCGTTTAGTTCGGTTTTCGGATAGCTCTTCTGCAGGCAGGAACACATATACCGTGCAAAACGGAGTATACCTGTATATTTATATATATATATATATATATATATATATGTCAAAATCTCTGCTGCAATTGCGCTCCACAAGAACCTAGTTCTGACCCACCTAGTGATACGTGATGGTTCTTGTTATTATCCCTTCTAGACCATTATTGGACTTTCATGACTATCACAGGAACACTGGAATTTTCAGGCAGCGCAGCAGAGTTACCCTCTGTAACTCTTCTTTTAGGCAGATGTAGAATTGTTAACCCCTATGATCGGAGTTAACCCTTGCCACAATAATGAGCACACACTTAAAAGTATGAATGAAATCTTGAGCACCTTTTTTAGTCAAAACATTCAACAATCTTATATACCTGGGTCATCACTTATCACCAAGCCACGCCCCCTAGCAAAAGTCCTCTTAAAAAAGTCCTCTTAACCATTCCTCAACCCTTCTCCCTTTAGCTCTGTGACCCATCAGTCAATCAATGCTGTCAGCCTTTCTAGCTTTCACCTTTGGTGTTGGAGCAAAACTGGCTGAATAACTAATGGTACCCTTTGTTTGGAGTAGGGGAATTCACACGCTAAGTTTCCTCTGCCAGGAAGCTAGCTGTCCAGTAGACGATAATGGCTAATTAGATCGTACTCACCCTCCCCTGAATGCAATTTCCTGGCTCCTTCACGTCTGGCTTTTGAAATTTCCCCAAACCACCTCAGCCTGTTACCCCATAATTCTGACACTGTCCCCTGAGGATTCAGGTGACTTGCTTTATTATATTCCTTGGGGAAAACCGGTCATTTTGATGTCAAACATGATATGGGGATTTTCATACTTAACAGTGCATATAAGTGATCTATGTTTAAACTACAACAAGCAATATTAAACCATAGGCAACCATACCCACATGAACCCACATGTGCCATTAGGGCAACCCTAGCCCACAAATCCAGGGGGTACCACAATTATGATCACCCTGCTCACAAGGAAATAGCCTAATCCTAAACTAAATGCTGGTGATAGTGTATAGTGGATAGTGTATAGTCATTTGAGATGAGTGTTCCTGGGAAGTTTAACAAATATGAATATTTTCATTGCACCTGAAACAGATGGTGTAGACTCCTGGTGTAGACTGCATCTTTAAGGAATACCAACATACTGCGTTTAAGGTATACCAACAAGAAGGCTGAAATATTGCTCTTCTGGACTGGCATCTCTTCACAACTGTCATAAAGACCCCTCCATCAAAATTGCTAACGGTATCAACCAGTGTTCTCCCAATCTCCTCCAGCTACATACTCAGTCACTTGATCCTATAGGACATCAACAGTTCTACCCCTCCAGGAATCTCTGAGAACAATCATCACAAAAAAGCTCTCAACGATTTTATCTATGGCTCAGGCTTTCACAAGGGCTGTGTGGGAACTGAATATCAAGTTAATCCTTCATGGCACCTATGTTACACATGTAAGGTGACACAACAGCATAACAAGGTCTACTTCAAATGAATAAATAAAGTAGTCGTTTTTATAAAGCTATAAGAAAACATATCTGCAAAACTGTACATTAGTTTAAATAAGATTTTATATAACTTTGTCCTCTTTTATGTATTTAAAGGATTTTTTTTATTTATAAAAACACCCTTTTAATATGGAGAGGAGGTAGGAGAGCAGAAGGTATCTGTACTAACATGCATTCCCTACCCAATCATCCTGAGTCTTATCTGCATCTTACCTCCTACTCTGCAGGTGTGTTCTGTGCTGTGTAGCCAGATGGTCCCTGTGCCAGCAATGTGTGATATCGAATGCAAACGGAGCCAAGACACAGCTCAAAGAAGCAAAACAACTTTGAAAAACACTGAGAAACTGTAACGATATATATATATATATATATATATATATATATATATATATATATATATATATTGATTCTTTCAACAACTGTTTTAATTTCACACAGAGTATAGTGCTACTGATCCATAACCTAATGCCAATACAGTACATTACCGTTGTTTGGTTGTAGGAATATTAACTCAATTAATCTTACTGTCACAGTAGACATAACCTTGTACAGTAATATGCCTTCTGATTTATAAAACATTCCATATATATTTATAATTAGTGCTAATAGCTAGCCCAGTATGCATCATTAGTGTGGGTGAGTGATTGGACACACTTGTATAGAATGCTTCATAACATAGAGGGAGAACATTTACAGTCACCACAGAAGCTATTGGCAAATGATACCACTGATTAGCATGCACTTAGAAAATTGGGTGTATCTCAGGATTTATTTATATTTGAAAACGATGTCTACTAAAATACGCAGCCAGTTTTAATGATTTTGGCAAACAACCCAGGACCCCACATATGACAGTTGTGTTGCAAGTGTAATTTTACTTCACGATTTGCAGCCCTATTAAATTCCCTCAACGTGAAAACCTGTAGCCTGTAATGGAGCCCGCTAGACTTACGGCTATTAAATTGGCCTCGTACAGCTACCCGCAGATCGTTACATGCGGAAAAACCTTACGGGCGGTAGAAATTGAAACTCTGTTATGTTTACAAATCTAATCCACTGGCGTTCAAACCCGTAACCCGCAAATGAAGCCAAAAAAACTACAGGTAATAGAAAGGACCCGCAAGGGGATTAAAGTCCTACCCGTAGCACTGTAAATGCAAATATCAACACACTACTGTACTTAAAATTAAAGGCAAAGTCATGTTAGGTATTAATATTAATAGCACAACATTCTGAAGCTCGCAAATCTGTAATATAAAATAATTTTATTATGTTTCATTTCCGTGTTATATCGATCCCGGCAATCAACATGTTAATACATATAATAGAACTTGCATGGACTAAAATATTATATTTATTGATTTATTCATATAGCATTATTTCTGGATTGCAGGTCTGATTGTAACTCATAATTGAAACCCGTAAGGGATTGAAATCTAACCACCATTTTTCAGTGACGTAATGATGACGATCTCTTTTACCATTGGCTCCGTCTAAGCCCGTAACTTCAGGTTTGACTAATTGATCATGTTCACGGCCACACATGCAACGTGTGCAAGAATGGTTTACATGTTAGCGACTCCGGCCCGTTGGTCTCGCCATCGTTGAATGTAATAGCTCTGTAACGCAGCCGACTTTCAAGCCCGCAGGCTTTGCAGGTATACCGGTGCTGCTACGAGCTTGGAATTTAATATGGCCCTTGGTCTCTCAGTTTTTAATCTTGCACCTAAAGCTAAGGTATTGGGTCTCCAACAGATAGCTTAAAATTTAAAAACCTCTCCAAATATTCCTTTACTGGGTCCCATGACCATATTGAATCCTTCTTTAAACATGATTTGTTTCCTTTGTTGTTTGTATTTCTGATTATTTTTCACTCTGTAGGAATCAGACACACATACACCTGTGTTTCACTAACAAAATTTGTGTACCTCTTTTTTAAATGTTACCATAATACATAAACTTGCCCTGATTGCAAGAGAAGCCAAGGAAGAAATAGTGTCTGTGTTTCCACAATCTCTTTAAACTAATGTAGCAGCAAGTTCCAAAACTCCTCACCTTTGATCTCTCACTCTAATGGCTAGTGTTTTACATGCAAATGCTTCCCCTTCTCTTTGTGAGACCAATGTAGCCTAACAGTGCTAAATATAACATTAAAGAGGACAGGTTTGATCCTGAGTCACAGCTCATCACCCAGATGTCTGTGCAAATCAGCCAATATCTCTGTTTTAGAGATGATGAAATGTGAGTTTATATTTGTATATATTTTTTTTTTATTGAATAAAACATGTGTGACCTGCACTATGAAGTGGTGTGTGCTGCCTTTCCCATCCCTAACTTAATCTCTTGTGCCTCTGCAAAAGCCAGCTTGCACATCTGGTAGTTCCCAGTCCATATATTGGTGAAGCTAAGCTTACAAGATATAAAGCATTACCTTGCAGGCATGCAAAATGGGTGAAATTGTTCGATAACTGTAGCACTCTTAGATACTGCCTTTTTTGGATTGGTATATAGAGATAAATTTCCCAGTCTACTTGACATTGTTGAGTTTTTCAAATTTGTTGGTGTAACACAAGCAACACTTTTACAACATCATCTTTTTAGTATTTTCAGCAGTTTAGCTGAGATTCCATCAACTCCTACAGTTATTAGCAAGGCATCCTAGGGCCCATCTCACTTCACTCTCCAATATATCTTGTTCCAGCACATTAAACAAGTTATCAATGGTGTTAAGATCTTTCCTGTATAGATCTTCTGTGTATTCCTTCCATCTCTTCTTGATCTGATCTGCTTCTGTTAAGTACCTATTTTTTTTCTACTTTGGCATGAAAGGTTCCTTTGATATCCATAATGTTCCTGAAAAGATTACTTGATGTTCCCATTTTGTTATCTTCTTTACATTATAGAATGCCTTATTGTCTCTTGCTATCCTCTGGCATTTGGCAATCAATTACTTTGCACTGTCTAAAGAGACTAATAATGTAATTTCTTTGCATATTCTTACTACATTCTAAGCACATATAAATTCTTTAAGCATGACACATAAATGAAAGACAAATTGACACAGTCCTTACAACAAGTCTTATGTCCATTTTAATAGCCACCTAGATTTTACTTTATTAGCAACCTAGATTCCCAAATAACAGGTTTGCTTGTGGGATTTAGGGGAGTCCCACAATTGGTCATGACAGCTAGTCCCCCCTTTCTAGTGTGGCCTAGGAAGTGATCCTGTCAGATTACTACATAGCCACACTGATCTTGCTTGTGTGATTGTGATTGGTTGTCCCACATTCCACATAGTCACCCAAACTCCATTGGGACAAATGTGAAAGACAATTCCCCCAGGCCTCCCCTACACAAGGCCTTATCTTGGGTGTGCAGGGTAGATTTTTGCCATTCTTCTCTTCTACAATTTCCATTGCAGTAATCAATTCTGGGAGTGCCCCCCATGGATTCCCCAGCACGCACAAACCCCAAAGCCCATGGCAAGTGCCTACTTCTTCTTATGGGACTAGGAGCGTAAATATACTCCTTTGTGGCAACAAACAATAATTATAACAGGGATCCTGCCAGTTTAATCTGCTGGCTGGCATCAGAAACGTGGGCTGGGTTCTGTATTCCATTTTCCCCAGTAACTCAGTCTGGCCATGGTACTCCACTCACCTGGAATAACTTTACCCTCCTGGGACCATGGTTCTAGTCCCAGCCCTAGACAGTCTTTAAGAAACAAATTTCTCTGCCTCTTTACAGTCTCCAGGTCACACTCAGGATTCCCATACAGTATTTCCAGAGCCTTTCTATCAGCTCCAACCGAAATAGGTATCCCATCTGTGGGCACCAACAGATTTTGCCCACTTGTCATATGTATCCTCCAGGCCAATCTTTGTCCATACTAGTTTCTCCAGCCTGACAACTCATGGCCCTGCCACAGTCACAGGAATGCCATCCATTGCTTTAGAACGGTCATTCCCTGACAGTCATTTGCCTCCATTGTCATCTGGCTCTCCTCCTCTCTATCTACTTCAAGCCTGCAGAAGGTTTCTGCCTTCACTGGGGATAGACGTTCCACAAAAACTGAGGAAGGGCAGTTAAGTACCCTTCTTTTCTCCCATTGGATCTCCTGCACTATTTGCGTCTGGAGGGTCACCAGCTGATCCGCGGTTAGCTCTGGCATAACAGCCCTCCACACCTAGAAACTCCTGCACACCTCATCATCCTCAGTTGCAGATAACCTGGGGTTGGAGTGACCTGCACAACATTATCACCTGTCTCCAGTACGTCATCCCCTCTGCAGTGCTCATTCTCTGACCTTAATTCCTCCATCAGGCCCTGGTAGGTACAGCAATGAGATGCCACCTCTGCCAACCAATATGTCATGACCCAGAGACGGGGAGTCCATGTACCCCTAATTCTCCTGCCTAGCTTACAGGAGAAATCTCTAGGTTGTGACTTTATTCATCTCAGCACCCATCAATTCACTTTAGATCACGACATAATTCAAATAACAGCTCATACCGTTTCTTAGTTCTGATACAGACTCAGTTTATTTTTCACAGACATAGTTTTAAAAATTACCAAGGGCCAACCATCATTAGCTTCTACCTCCCCCATTTCAGTTCCTATGCTGAATAGTTTTTTTGCAGCAGTGGACCACACCAGGTTCAAACTTTTCAAATCCTCAACATTTTTAAATGAATGGAATAAAATTGAATGGAATAAAATTGAAAACTACAAAGCTCAGTTTGATTGCTAGATGAATATACTAGGGAAGGATTATTGGGGGAATTGTCCAACTACTGTGCTTGAAGACCCTAGGCTGATATTAATGTGCAAGTACGTGAATATGAGCAAGGTGAGTAAATCAGTAAATCAGTATGACTCTGCTACTGACTTGCTCACTATATTTATACAGGATATCATTATAATCTGGCGTCATACTAGCCTTCGAGGAATGAAGTTAGACAACCTTGAAAAATACACTAAAAATAGACTTCTAAAAATAGCACCATGTTTCTCAGCTCTAGTAAAAGCTGAAAATCCACCAGATCAAATAATGAGCCTAGAGTATTTTGCCAAGAGCATGTACATATATGTATGTATATATATATATATATATATATATATATATATATATATATATATATATATATATATATACCAAGGAAATTAATTCATTTACAAAATCAGCTGCACAACTGGAAAAAATCCAAACAAGAATCCAAAATTAAATTCTATTAAGTACATAATAAATATCATCTCAAAACAAATGATGGATCTTATTCAATTGCAAACTGAGGCATGTTATCTAATTTGACATCACATACACATCTTATACTCACTTGGAAAACAATATAAATGAAACATCAATAGTATTTTACATAAAATACAAAATGATTCAACACATTTGTAGAACAAAATCACTTCTAAATCAGCAATACATTTAGAAAATGAATCTACACTATGGCTTGTTTACACTAATAATGTAAATATATTTTTTTCGATGAATACTGCACATCTGACAATGACAATTTAAAAACAATATTTCAAGCCCTTGAATGTAATCAAACACCACTAAATCAAGATCTTCATTCAAATGGAAAGTATATAGATCTAAAGGGATTCATGGTGTATGCAGAAAATAAACTGTTCCTCTAGAGTGCACTGGGGAATGATAGCTGTGTATGATCAATACAACTATTGTGAGATACTGTATATATATATATATATATATATATATATATATATATATATATATATCATATCTCACAAAAGTGAGCACACCCCTCACATTTTTGTAAATATTTTATTATATCTTGTCATGTGAACACTGAAGAAATGACACTCTGCTACAATGTAAACTAGTAAGTGTACGGCCTGTATAACAGTGTAAATTTGCTGTCCCCTCAAAATAACTCAACACACAGCCAATAATGTCTAAACCGTTGGCAACAAAAATGAGTACACCCCTAAGGGGAAATGTCCAAATTGGGTCCAAAGTGTCAATATTTTGTGTGGCCACCATTATTTTCCAGCACTGCCTTAACCATTATGGGCATGGAGTTCACCAGAGCTTCACAAGTTACCACTGGAGTCCTCTTCCATCACGGAGCTGGTGGATGTTAGAGACCTTGCACTCCCCCACCTTCCGTTTCAGGATGCCCCACAGATGCTCAGTAGGGTTAAGGTCTGGAGACATGCTTGGCCAGACCATCACATATACCTTCAGGTTCTTTAGCAAGGCAATGGTCGTCTTGGAGGTGTGTTTGGGGTCATTATCATGTGGGAATACTGCTCTGCAGCCCAGTCCCCGAAGGGAGGGGATCATGCTCTGCTTCAGTATGTCATTGTAACAGAGTGTCATTTCTTCAGTGTTGTCACATGAAAAGATATAATAAAATATTTACAAAAATGTGAGGGGTTTACTCACTTTTGTGAGATACTATATATATAAACACATTTCAAGAAATAGATTGCAAGATCTTATACAAAAAAAGTTTTTAATTAGAAATGTTTTTGTCTGTGCTAGTTTCTGAACTTATCTATGACACTTTTGTGAAAGTTTCTTATTTAAGGAGACGTTTACATTTTTGCAGGAGCAGGACTTGCAGTTACACTTGCAAGCTGCCTGATTCTTTGCATATGTAGGGGAAACTGTTAGGTGTTCAATTCTAAAAACTCCAATAATATTACAGATGCCCCTCCTTATCTTATCTTCACTTGTTCAGTAGAAAAGTAGATTTCAAGCTTTCAGAAAGTATAGATGCCAAATATAATAGAACATAAACAGTGCAAAAATTAGAATGTCTCTAAAAATAGTTTTTATGTTCATGGCTTGTAATTTACTACATAGTTCAGAAACCTGATTTTTCATAATCTACAGGGATAGAATAAACGATCACTTTACTGCTCCAATAATCTACAGCTACGTTGTCTAAATGTTTTCCTTGGAAAACAATTAAATTACCAAAAAAATGTATTTTTATGGTAAGTTTTGTAGGTCATAGATATAGCCCTAAAGAATGTTAGGAGGCCATTTGGGGTATATAAAGGGACACTATACTATAATATAAATGGCTGTTAAAATGAAAGTGCATGCATTAGTATACTTGATTTATAATGTTTAAACTATGTAATGCTAGTAGTTATTAGAGATGTCGCGAATAGTTAGCCGGCGGACTGTTCCCGGCGAACATAGCATGTTCGCGTTCGCGGCGAACTGCGAACATATGCGAGATTCGACCCGCCCCCAATACTTTATCATTGAGCAAACTTTGACTCTGCATGTCACAGTCAGCAGGCACATTCCAGCCAATCAGCAGCATACACTCCCTTCCACACCCTTCTACCTCATGGACAGCAGCCATTTTGGAATCAGAACTAACTTGCAGTCTTACTGAGAGGAGGTAGAGTGTAGGTGATACTGCATCAATAGGGAAAACCATAGCTGGGCAAGTTTATTCAGTGTCCAGTGCAGTGCTGAAGGACTCTTGTGCATTATTATTATTATTATTACTACTATATAATGTGTAGATGTACCAGCTGGGCATGCATTATTATTATTATTATTATTATTATTATTATTATTATATAATGTGTAGATGTACCAGCTGGGCATGCTCTTGTGCATTATTATTATTATTATTAGTAAAATACTACTAATAATAATAATAATAATGCACAAGAGCATGCCCAGCCGTTACATCTACACATTATATAGTAATAATAATAATAATAATAATAATAATATAGAAGAGCATGCCCAGCCAGTACATCTACACATTATATAGTAATAATAATAATAATAATAATAATGCACAAGAGCATGCCCAGCCGGTACATCTACACAACTTATAGTAATAATAATAATAATAATAATAATAAAGCAGAAGACCTCCCCTGTGTCTCCCCCCCACTCCCTCCCATGTGTCTCTCTCCCCACCCCTCCCCTGTGTCTCTCCCACCCTTGCCTGTGTCTCTACCCCCTCTCCCATCCCCAGTGTTTCTTCCCCCCCTCTCCTGTGTCTTTACCCCCTTCCCTCTTCCCTGTGTCACTCCCCCCTCCCCTGTGTCACTACCCCCCTCTCCCTTCCCGTGTTTCTTTCCCCCCTCCCCTGTGTCTTTCCCCCCTTCCCTCTCCCCTGTGTCTCTCCCCCCTCATCTGTGTCTCTTTCCCCTTCTCCCCTGTGTCTCTACCCCCTCTCGCCTGTGTCTCTACCCCCTCTCCCTTCCCCTGTGTTTCTTCCCCCCTCCTCTGTGTCTTTACCCCCTTTCCTCTCCCCGGTGTCTCCTCAGCACTCCCTCCCATTAGTCTCTTCCCCCCTCTCCCCTGTGTCTCTACCCCCACTCTCTCCTGTGTCTCTCCCCCCTGCCATGTGTCTCCTACCCTCACCTCTCCCTTACCCTGTTTCTCTTCCCCCCTCTGCCCTGTGTCTTCCTCCCCCTCTCCACTGTGTCTTCCTCCCCCTCTCCCCTCTCCTCTGTCTTCCTCTCCCTCTCCCCTGTGTTTCCTCCCCCTCTCCCCTGTTAGCTTCTATACGCATACATACATACCATAAGAAATCTGGGGGGGGGGGGGCAGTTCCAACACCCATGTGTACTGTATAATAATGTATTGCATTATGTTATATTATATCACTAGCGACTTGCCTGGCACAAATGACGGGGCAATAATAATAAATAAAAAAGTTTGAAGCCATGGCAATGCTGTTTGCCACACAATGTGATGCTTTTTGTACTCTGAGGACCTTCGGCGCTCATTGTGAGCCTCCTTCCTCAAGTCCTTCATGTTTCCTGCTTTGCAACGATCAATCTTCGGCGCTCATCGCAAAGACAGATATATAAGTACAGTGTTAAATATATAATTTTTTTTGTGCAGTGTAAATTAAAAAATGTATTCAGGTCTCAGAGCATAATAAAGTGATTTAGATTTGTAACTGCTTTGAGAGTGCTATCGCTGGCAGCCAATGAGCAGTAATCCAGATATATAACTGCAGAGTAAAAAGTAAAACATTTTAGTGCAGTGTAAAGTCTACATTTTTATTTTCCATTACTAATTAATACTTATTAAATGAATGCACGATAATAACTATTGTGAATGAACAAATGTATAAGGAAGTGCGAAGCGTTAATGTATGTAAAGTAACCGCAGTGTAAAATATGCTATTAAGCGTATTTTTTTTATATATATATTTTTTAATAATAATGAATTAATAAACTACTAAAATACTTTACCTATTTGTAATTAATATATCCAGTGATCAATAACCTGAAGAGCTAACTAAAAAAGATTTTCCTAAAAAGCCGTACGAGGTAAAGATACACTATTAACAAGGACGCTAAATCATCCACACCCGCTTACCACATACACATTCCCCGCCATTTTACAACACTAACTTACACAATGCGGAGGTACCCAGCTACCCTAACGGCTTCCACTCGCGCACGCAGCCTATTTACACTACACACTGCACACATTGCTGACACTTACACAGCAGATCCACAGCACTGAAAACCTACATTGTATGCTGCAGGAACATGAAAACAGATTGTCAGCTCTTCAGCACAATGCTTCCTGCATATATTACTTACTAGGTAAAGTATATTCATTTAGTAATTATTTCATTAGCATACAAAAATACATATACACAAAAAAAACATTATCACATTAAACATAAAAGCCATTCACTGCGCGCCTCACAACGAGCGGCAACGCTGCTCATAGCACACAAAGCCTTGCAATAAGCGCAAAAAACACATCACCGCCGACTAAAGAATAACAGCAAAAGCGCCTATCAGAAAAAAACAGCTTCGCAATGAGCGCCGAAGGATATCCGACCGCCAACAAAATGAATGTCTCGTCCAAACCATTACCTGCCTTACAATCTTATTGCCGCCATTTTTTGACGGGCAAGTCGCTAGTAAATATATAAAGATCAAGATAATAAAAGTATCAGGAAATGTAACACAAAGATGCACGCGCGTCTGAATAATACGACAAATACGGATTTTTGTCATAAATGATATGATCGCAGTATTGGGTCATAAACCCTAAACACTGGAATCTGTTACATACAATTTACTGATGATGTCATTAATGGGCTTCAAGGGGGGGGGGATCTCTTTTCATACTTTTTGAGCGGTGCAAATCCAACATACGCAGAGCAGAAACGCCACATCTGTGGGACACACACAAAGGGGTTCACTTTGGGAGAAAAAAACAAACAAATATGAAATATTTAATAATCATATTTTGATGTTACCAACAGATAAGGAAACGAAACTGAGGTTATTATATCTAATAGTAGCAAGCCTGGGAGTACTGGGAGTAATAATACTGCAGCAGGAGGTCAGGACTAATGTCACCTATAGACCCCCAGACAGATAAAGGTCAGTACTAATGTCCCTCTATAGACCCCCAGTCAGATAAAGGTCAGTACTAATGTCCCTCTATAGACCCCCAGTCAGATAAAGGTCATTACTAATGTCCCTCTATAGATACCCAGTCAGATAAAGGTCAGTACTTATGTCACCTATAGACCCCCAGTCATATAAAGGTCAGTACTAATGTCACTCTATAGACACCCAGTCAGATAAAGGTCAGTACTAATGTCACCTATAGACCCCCAGTCATATAAAGGTCAGTACTAATGTCCCTCTATAGACCCCCAGTCAGATAAAGGTCATTACTAATGTCCCTCTATAGACACCCAGTCAGATAAAGGTCAGTACTAATGTCACCTATAGACCCCAGTCATATAAAGGTCAGTACTAATGTCACTCTATAGACACCCAGTCAGATAAAGGTCAGTACTAATGTCACCTATAGACCCCCAGTCATATAAAGGTCAGTACTAATGTCCCTCTATAGACACCCAGTCAGATAAAGGTCAGTACTAATGTCACCTATAGACCTCCAGTCATATAAAGGTCAGTACTAATGTCACTCTATAGACCCCCAGTCAGATAAAGTTTTGAAATGTTTCTTGGATAGCATTGGGGCTAAAGGAGGTTTAGCCATCAGGTAGTCTAAAGATACCGTATATTATGTCCTCTCTTGGGGGGTAAAGACACTATTAATTCCTCCAAAAAAATTCTGTTTTTTTATGTGGGCAAGGTCCCTGGTTAGCCCATTAAGATTAAGTTATCTGTTAAAAAGAGTGGTGCAGAGCCTCCTTGTCCCCGTGTGGCCGTTTAGAATCCCTGCTGCTGCATGTTTCAGCTTTATTAAGATGTACAGCATTTGACTCAAGTAGCTGCCTGTGCTGGGTCAGTTTGGCTTAATTGCTGGGCCCTTTTCCTGCCAAGATGGCGACCGTCAGTCCATGGGCCTATATGTCCCCTTCACTACTTTTGTCCCCACTTGTGTGCTTATTTGGGATGGCCCCCCTTTATATCTCCGATTCGTGGCCTTCTCAGGTGCCCCCTCAATCTCTGAGTGTGGGTATGCGGGCTGGGGCATAGTACCAATCTGTCAAAACCGGTAATGATGAATGAGGTCTAGAGTAGCCTGGTTCCCTTATCCTCTACAGGTTGAGATCTAATGTTTGGGTGACTACAGACCAACACATGAGTACAAGCAGCACACAAACTCAAAGCCGCCATCCTCCTCCTGGTCCAGCATCATCAGCCACATCAACCACTGCTGTCCTCCTTGCCCCCTCTCAACCATCCGCCACTGCGTCTCTCGCCTTGAGCAGTTCCTGCTCATTTGCCCATAGTCAGGTGCCTGTAAAGGACATGTTTGAGCGTAAGAAGCTAATGTCTCAAAGTGCCCCAAAATTGAAGTGATACGACCAACAAAGCATCTTTTTCCATCTCCCGGTTCTAAAAATCCAGGCCTTATGCACGCCCCCTGATATGTGCTGTAACAGATTTTAAACTGATAAGAGTAGTACTACTTAACACACCTTATAATAATGCAGAGAGAGGCAATGCATCAGAGGAGTCTGAAGAAGAGGAGTCAGAGGAGGAAGGTGGCTTTGAGGAGGTGGAAGACCAAACACAGCAGGCGTCCCAGGGGGCTTGTTGTCACCTTTCGGGGACCCTTGGTGTTGTACGTGGCTGGGTGGAGGAAGAGACCTTCAATGACATCAGTGAGGACATGGAACGGGACATGGCTAGCTTGGTATCCAACCTTGTGCAAATGGGGAGTTTGCGGTTGTTCAAATGGACTGTTTGCGGTTGTTTGCGGTGCGTTAAACGGGGATTTGGTCTGTCACTGAGAGGCGGGTGGAACCCTTACACTACCTGATCGATACAACATCATACCTGATGTTTTAAAGCACGTTATTCCAAACAATTTAGGAATGTTAGGTAATTTATGCCCTTTATGGCTTAAAACCAGACTCTGTATCAACTATGTAATTTTCCGTGGGAGTTTTGCCATGGATCCCCCTCCGGCATGCCACAGTCCAGTTGTTAGACCCCTTGAAACAACTTTCCCATCACTATTGTGGCCAGAAAGAGTCCCTGTGAGTTTTAAAATTCGCCTGCCCATTGAAGTCTATGGCGGTTTGCCGATGTTCGCCGGTTCGCGAACATTTGCGGCGGTTCGCGTTCGCGGTTCGCAAACCGAAAATTTTAGGTTCGCGACATCACTAGTAGTTATACTTTAAAGCTCTTACTTTTATAGGATTCTGCCAGAAGTGCTGTGCCACTTAGCTCCATCCCTTTTGCATAATTGGAGAGAAGCAGCTGTACCAGACTCCCTGCTGTGTTTGACTGGTGTAGATCTGAGGTCTGAGCTACACCAGTCAGACACCAGAAAACAAAACAACATTTTTAATTTAACAGTCATTATTATTATTGTTATAGTACAAGGTGCCTTTAAACTCTTGTAATCCCGTATGTTGGGATTTTTGACTCTATTGAATAATATTATGTTGGTTGTAAGTGGTAGATGATCCTATAGGAGTAAGTTTGGAACACTTTGGACCCAAAAAAGTTTCTTTCATGAATTAAATAGAAATGAAAACACTGCTCTATAATATTCTATAGACTGCGGTAAGATAGACTACTCTGCACCACAATCTGTGTTAAAAAAAAACAGTTTTATTAGTTAAATATTTCTTGTAAAGTATCATAATTTGCATCTAATCATAGATCTTTCTCCTTCCCCACAAGTAGCTAGCTTGTCTCAAAGTCCGTATTTGGTAGCACAGTGTCATAAAATTTATGGGATAATTAACTCTGACTATTCGAAAGTGATCTTATGATTTGGCTTTAGTAATAACGTTTTAATACAGGGAGAAAAAAACTGAAAATGTAATGTAAATACAGATAACAATTTTAAAACTCAGTAATTAGATATACCGTATTATAAGTGTCTTTTTCTTTTTTCTTCTCAGAAGTATTATTATTATTAAACCAAACTTGGGACATCATATTTATAAATTTCCAAAAATGTATATGTACAGAGGGCTTCTATCACTCTTAGCCCACCATATGTGAAACAATTGCTGTATAGAACTACTCTCTACAACGATTACCACACAAACCAGGCACTCACACTATACTGAGGATAGGCAGTAACTGTGAAACAGTACTGTATGTGGGTAAGTGACCTGGTTTGTGAAAAATCCATCTGTTGCTATGTCTAAAACTGTGAAATACAGTAAGCATATGCGTAAAAGGAGCCATGTTTAAAATGGTTTGGATTGACAGAGTGATGGTGCGTTATATGGTCTTATTTGCATGCCCTGCCCAATTTTCCCAGACTACAGTGCATATACTGTATTTCTGAGAAATTTGAGCAGGAAATAAGTTTTCATCAACTTATTTTTAAACATTCAAATGGAATCACTAATGTACTATTCCTTATTTGTACTACTGTACTTTTTACGGTGGAGGGCTTCTATCACTTTTAGCCCACCATATGTGAAACAATTGCTGTATAGAACTACTCTCTACAACGATTACCACACAAACCAGGCACTCACACCATACTGAGCATCGGCAGTAACTGTGAAACAGTACTGTATGTGGGTAAGTGACCTGGTTTGTGAAAAATCCATCCGTTGCTATGTCTAAAACTGTGAAATACAGTAAGCATATGCGTAAAAGGAGCCATGTTTAAAATAGTTTGGATTGAGAGGGTGATGGTGCATTATGTGGTCTCATTTGCATGCCCCGCCTAGTTTTCTCAGACTGCAGTGCATATACTGTATTTCTGAGAAATTTGAGCAGTAAAAAAGTTTTCATCAACTTATTTTTAAACATTCAAATGGAATCACTAATGTACTATTCCTTATTTGCACTACTGTACTTTTTACGGTGGAGGGCTTCTATCACTCTTAGCCCACCATATGTGAAACAATTGCTGTATAGAACTACTCTGTACAACGATTACCACACAAACCAGGCACGCACACCATACTGAGGATCGGCAGTAACCGTGAAACAGTACTGTATGTGGTTAAGGGACCTGGTTTGTGAAAAATCCATCCGTTGCTATGTCTAAAACTGTGAAATACAGTAAGCATATGCGTAAAAGGAGCCATGTTTAAAATGGTTGGGATTGAGAGGGTGATAATGCATTATGTGGTCTCATTTGCATGTCCCGCCCAGTTTTCCCAGAATGCTGTGCATATACTGTATTTCTGAGAAATTTGAGCAGGAAATAAGTTTTCATCAACTTATTTTTAAACATTCAAATGGAATCACTAATGTACTATTCCTTATTTGTACTACTGTACTTTTTACGGTGGAGGGCTTCTATCACTCTTAGCCCACCATATGTGAAACAATTGCTGTATAGAACTACAGTAGATATACAAATTCTAAAATTATTATTTTAAATTTGACCCACTAGCTCACTGGCCAATAATAATCTACCCTGTCACTAAAGACATTGGACAGTACCACCTTCCTAACCCAATTCTTGGAGGTATTAGATGTGGATCCAGCCTCTGCAGGAACCTTGTACCTCAAACAGTGTTATTAATCCTTGTGGGAGCACACCATCAAACTTCATACCCTGTCTGAAGAGACAGAGTGGAATTATGCTGCCCTACTTCCGTGTTCCTTGACAGATTCTCAGACAAGATGCAAGGCAAGCTGACTTACCTAGAGATACCTCTCTGCGTCAAATAATCATGCTGTGCATCCACCTGGACTTAATGGGTTTAGAGAAACTGAAGGTTAAATATGCCAGAGATAAAGAGTGAATGCATCACAAGGTCTTGTCCTACCAAGTTGTCTATTCTGCTGAGTACACTGAGACCACATGAAAAACTAGCAGTAATACAAGCATTTCATGCCGGGACATACAAAATTACCCCAAGTGCATAATAGAAAACTCACTATGAGACACTTTCTGTATTGTGTCCTAGGTGGACACCTACTGACAACCTGTTCCACCTGGCTGGGAAACATAATCCTTAGAGCAGCCAGAAGTCTTAGATTTAAGTATTTCCTCCATACCTTCACTATGCAGATTCTAACTTATGCTAGGGTGATATTAACTTCTCCATAAGGACCTCACCTTTTATCTCATCAATTCTCTCCTAACAGTATCTTTGCAGACTCTTCAGCTTTCGCACCAGAACGCTGCCACAATTATTTGAATGTCTTTGGTAAAAAGAAGGCTGGACTGCAACCTTCCCCATGGCCTTACCTCTGTGCCATCAATTTTGCCAACCTCAGTCATTTCTACATGAAGTCATAACTACTCTCTTTCATCTCTGAAAACGAATACATTTGAGGACTATATCCAGCAGAATGCAACTATCAATTGTTCTTTGTTCTGAAGGACAGATTACTTTGTTCTTGATAGTGAAATGATTCAAAACTGGTACAATCTACTTCACAACACATAGCTGTTTGATCTCCTATGTCCACAGAGCTTGATTTGGATACATACTAAAATCATCTTGTTGCAAAGGTAGAGTAATGCATATTTCTGAAGACTGCGATTCTCTTCATTGGCTGCATCATCACTGGTAAGCACCTCCTAATGAACCCTGCTCAGGTGTAAGCCATTTGTAACTGGCCATTTTCTGTCAGTTTAAAGGCCATTCAAAGCTTCATTGAATTAATTTGGAGAAATTCTACAAGAACAAATAGCTCTAATCATAGCTCTTACCAAGAAAACCTTGTCAGTTTCAACTTTCAATGAGTTGAATGAAATGTTATCCATGGCCCTCTGACACTGATCCCTGTTATCCATTTATTATTGAGATGGATGCTTCAGATGTTGGGGCTGTCCTCTCCAATGCTAACCTTAGAACGGTCATTTCCATCCTACATGTTGAGGAACTTTACACCAGCTGAAGCCAAGCATGTTTGAAGAAGCCATTATATCTATCACTTTCATCACGGAACACAAAAAACAGCAATATATAGAAACTGGCAGAAGATTAAAATGAATATTGTTATGATGGCTTGTCTTGAATGTAATATTCTTTTACCTCTTACAGGGGAACTGTCTTGACACCCCTAGAATCTGGAGAGCTACTAGATTGGAAAGTCTAGGACTTAGAAAAACAAATATCTCAAAACTGGACTTAATATTGAGCCCATGGTTTGTTTAATTTCTTCAGTACACTTTTTAACTTAAACCAAATAAATGTTGTATGAAGTAAAAAGGCAAACAGGATTGCCCATACATTATAGATACATTTTATATTTTTTGTGTGAGGTTTTATGCAACATAACTTCCGAAATGTAAGTTTTACTGTTATAAAAAACATTTACGTTATGGCTAATACGATGTAGTATACCTTTAAATACATGCAAATGTTTTGTTTTTCATGAGATCCGGCTTTCAGCCAGATGGACTGGAGGTGAAGGGGATCTGCAGGAGAGGGAGAGATCAATGCTCTGTGATGTTCTTTGTGATCTCTCTCCTACCACTATACACCAGCGATAAGGTAGGAGAGGTAGGTACTATTGTAAATATATATATATTCACACTTCTTATCATAAAATCTGGGGGGGGGATTTGTACCCCCCATCCCCTCCCAGTTCCTGTAGATGTCTATTTGGTATTTTTTCATGCAAAAATAATCCAAGAAACTTAAATATGCTTTTAAATATTGAACTCCCTGAATCAAAATACCAGACTAGCTCAGTATAGCAAACGGAATTGAGACTGTCTTTTTGGGTACATGTTTATATATATATATATATATATATATACATATATATATATATATGTGTGTGTGTGACGATCCGGGGGATCGAGCTATTACTGACCAGGGCCACCTGCTAGAGACTAAAGGTAACTACCCACAAGGACCATTAGGTTCTTGGAAATCTCGGCACCAGCAGCCTGATATCTGGCTTCTTGATCAGTCAGGGCCACCAGGAGCAAATTAGAGAACATAGCATTTCTCAGCAGTCAACTGATCTATTTTTAGAAAGTCAACAAAATTTATAGGGGTTAGATACAGAATGGGGGGTGTATACAACACAACAATGACAGGGAATAGCAGACAGACACAGGAGATTGACTCCACATAGGGTCTAATAGTCTGGCATTCTGGCGTCCTGTCTGGCACCTGGGAACAATAAGCCAACCTCTAAATATACATAATGCTGTTTCCATGTCTAGTGGTCCAGACCTCAAATAGAGTACATTTACTATCTGGCAAACAATGGGACAAAACAGATTACAATACAATGGAGGTGTTTATGCATATAGTCCAGTGGCAGGAGCTAAGTAGTCTGTCTGTTATGGTGGCTCAATTGGCTAAGATCCAGGGAGCAAAGGGCCTGTGACATATATATATATATATATATATATATATATATATATATATATATATATATATACAGTATGTGTGTGTATAATAATATAAACTTGCACACATCAGATTTTGCAAGCCTCTTTAAAAAATTTTGGTCATCATACATATTTTCCTAGGCCACGTATGTGAAGTATAGAGAGACAATACATTTCAGCTTTAAAAATAAAGTAATTATTATGACGAATTACCCTGGTTTCAAATAAATGACAATAATATGCATTTAAACAAATGTAATGAGCCATAAAATGGCATTTTTTTTACATTTCATTTTTTTAAATATTTGCATTGCTTGCCCCATGGCTAAAATGCATAAAGAAATGAAAGCAGTCTCTACTCCAAATCTCCTGATTGAGGAGAGGATTTAGGTTTTCTGCTGCCCAAGGGCCACTCAGA
Source organism: Discoglossus pictus (assembly GCA_027410445.1). Lineage (NCBI taxonomy): Eukaryota > Metazoa > Chordata > Amphibia > Anura > Alytidae > Discoglossus > Discoglossus pictus. Next base: position 376,906,234 of record CM050165.1, read on the forward strand.
TTTGTGTACAGTTTCCAATGCCCCATATACTAATACTTTTATTTTATTCCGTACCTATCTTAAACAAATAAAATACAAATGTATGTGTGGTCTGTATGTACAGTGTCTTGCAAAATTATTCACCCCCTTGACTTTTTACCTATTTTGTTACATTACAGCCTTAAGTTCAGTGTTTTGTTAATCTGAATGTTATGTGATGGATCAGAACACAATAGTCTAAGTTGACGAAGTGAAATTAGAAAAATATATATATAAAACTATTTTTTAGAAATAGAAAACAGAAAATTGGCATGTGCATATTGTATTCACCCCTTTGTTATGAAGTCCATAAAAAGCTCTGGTGCAACCAATTACCTTCAAAATATCAGAAATTATGTCCACCTGTGTGCATTCTAAGTGTCACATGATCTGTCATTACATATACACACCTTTTTTGAAAGGCCTCAGAGGCTGCAACACCTAAGCAAGAGGCACCACTAACCAAACACTGCCATGAAGACCAAGGAACTCTCCAAACAAGTAAGGGACAATGTTGTTGAGAAGTACAAGTCAGGGTTAGGTTATAAAAACATATCCAAATCTTTGATGATCCCCAGGATCACCATCAAATCTATCATAACCAAATGGAAAGAACATGGCACAACAACAAACCTTCCAAGAGTAGGCCGCCCACCAAAATTCATGGACCAGGCAAGGAGGTCATTAATCAGAGAGGCAGCACAGAGACCTAAGGTGAACCTGGAGGGCCTGCAGAGTTCCACAGCAGAGACTGGAGTATCTGTACATAGGACGACAATAAGCCGTACGCTCCATAGAGTTGGGCTTTATGGCAGAGTGGCCAGAAGAAAGCCATTACTTTCAGCAAAAATCAAAATGGCATGTTTTGAGTTTGCGAAAAGGTATGTGTGAGACTCCCAAAATGTATGGAGGAAGGTGCTCTGGTCTGATGAGACTAAAATTGAACTTTTCGGCCATTAAAGAAAAAGCTATGTCTGGCGCAAACCCAACACACCACATAACCCAAAGAACACCATCCCCAGAGTGAAACATGGTGGTGGCAGCATCATGCTGTGGGGCTGTTTTGTAGCAGCCAGGACTGGGAAACTGGTCAGAGTTGAGGGAAAGATGGATGGTGCTAAATACAGGGATATTCTTGAGCAAAACCTGTACCACTCTGTGCGTGATTTGAGGCTAGGACGGAGGTTCACCTTCCAGCAGGACAATGACTCCAAACACACTGCTAAAGCAACACTTGAGTAGTTTAAGGGGAAACATGTAAATGTGTTGGAATGGCCTAGTCAAATCCAAAAGAAAATTGGTGGTCAGACTTAAAGATTGTTGTTCACAAGCGCAAACCATCCAACTTGAAGGAGCTGGAGCAGTTTTGCAAGGAGGAATGGGCAAAATCCCAGTGGTAAGATGTGGCAAGCTCATAGAGACTTATCCAAACCGACTTGGAGCTGTGATTGCCGCAAAAGGTGGCTCTACAAAGTATTGACTTTAGGGGGGTGGATAGTTATGCACATTGACTTTTTCTGTTATTTTGTCCTATTTGTTGTTTGCTTGTTCTGTAAATTAAATGATGCAAATCCTCAAACAATCCATGTTAATTCCAGGTTGTGAGGTAACAAAACACGAAAAATGCCAAGGGGGGTGAATACTTTTGTAGGGCACTGGATAAAATATGCCAGATTGTCAGCTACAATTATACACAGATATGCCACTGTATATAGACATTTCTGTACATTTAGACACATTTTTTTATAACACTGCGTAGGTATTTTGAGGCAGTTTTCTTCCAACTGAAAATGTGTTGCCCTAGGCTTTGGCCTCATTGCAGAAACACACCACTGCCTTGGTATAAAAAGACAAATAGTTACCTCTCATTTACTTTTTTCCAATTGAATGCAGATCCTCAACTTGTTTTGCATTTAGCTATTTTCTTTTTTTCTTTTTTTTTATATTATTGGCAAAAACAGAATAATAACCTTTTCCAAATGTGAAGTATAATAAGAAAACCCACCTAACTTCTTGACACAGGCCTTGCATCACAGGTCTTGCTGGGTTCTCTCCTGTTGCTCGTTTAAAAGGTTTTGAAGCAGCTCATTCTGTCTGCTAATGCTCGGCTCTTTTGTATTACAGCCTATTTACTGATGCAAGTGATTATTTTTCATTTCTAGGTTATAGCTGAATTTTAACAAGAGGGGAGATATCGCACCTGCATAAAATAGCAGCTTATATAATTGGCCTGGCCGCTGAGAGCAAAGCTCTGGAAATAAGGCACTGGGTGAGTTGCCAGGTGCCAGCAGGGATTCTGGGGGTGGCACAAATAGTTCACCTCGAAATGTTGTTTTAACAGCTTGATTCTGATTGGAAAGGTAATGTTGATGGGAGATATCTTTTTAAAGGACCTTAGCAGTGTCATTTTTATAGTATGCTCTTAAGAATTTTAATATTTTTGGGGAATTTTTTAAATAAATAAACAATTGTATTGATTTAATGGTTGCACATTAGTTACATTGAATCTTGGATTCATGTTACATCTCTTTTCAATTCTGTTGAAAGACTGGCACTATGAATAGCCACTTGATAACTTGATTTAATAGAATAGCAATTGCAGTGGAATAACCCTCCCCTTTGCGCTCCAAGCAAAGTAGCTATCCAAACATGTGTTATGCTCCTGGCTTATTTATCTGATGATATTGTTAGTTTATTACATACTTTAAAACATTTTTTTATTTCAAAACTAGTAAGTGTAAGTATAATAAGTGGGTAAATGTACAGGTGTATACCTTGCAGGTATGAACACTTACACCATCACGGAGTAAATATTCAACCATTATGCATTATTATAAAAAAAGATTACATTTATAGGCTATCAGGTTCACTTTAGACCTAAAACATTTTATCAGGTATCATTAGACAATTTTATTTATCTAGAGCTTAGACCCTTTTGCCAAATAATGACTATGGACATTTCTTACTGGATAAATAACTTGGTTACCTATTTGGTATGGCTGTAATAATTAGAGAAAAAAACAGCATGCTTTTTTGTACTCTGTGGCCAATCATTAAATTTATTATCCTTGCCGGTTGCCCATAGCTGTAAATCTTAGCCTTACAAAGTCCCACTAACAAGTTTATTAGTTTAATTTCTGAATGTGAAACTGACGCAGCAATTACACAAAATAGTTATATTAATGAATATTTGAACAGTTTTAGTGTGATCGTGGCCTCTGATTTCACTGTAATTTAAAAAATGACAATAATAACAGTAACCTTTAATTTTAGTAACTGATGAGCTATGCCCAGGGCAGAACTTGGGGTGTGATAATAATTGCCCTTAACATTGCCTGACACAGTGTGAACGCTCCTCATTATAGGCCATCACTGTCCAGCCTATTGTGCATAAGTAGTCACTGACTGGCTGATTCTTTAAATTTATCTTTATTATTATGGAAGAGTGATTCGCCTGCACAGAGAGTTGTACATCATCATACAATCATGTTAATTTTACAAGGTCATATAAATTGTAATATACAATACTTCTATATATCTATTCCTTTTTTTTTAAAGTATTAAGTCCAAAAAAGGGGGGTGTAAGGGAGAGGGGGGAAGAAAAGAGATGAAGAGTTTTGGTGTCATCTACAGTATATGCAGATTACATTCAAATGTACCTCTCAACACCAGAACTATCCACCTATCCAGAGCTATCTACCTATCCAGAACTATCCATATATCCACCTCTATAGCCTCCAGAATAAACTTTAAAATCATGACCCTAATGTAAAAACAATAATGCACCCTCTTACATTTCTGCTCTCATCTCCAAATACTCCCCCCACTGCCCTCTTCACAAACCAAGTACATCCCACAGACTCACACACTGGTCAGACAGACCCAAGTGACAAAGGCTTCTTTCCCTCTGACCAGTCTATGAGTCATTGTAGGGCTTGGTAAAGAGTAATGAGATAGAGGATTCTAACAAAAGAAAAAAGATTAAAATTGGGACAAATGCAAATTAGAAGGAAGTTTCTGTAGTCAGTATGTGACATGATGAATGAGTATGTTCTTCATATATATGGTATTAATAATGATATGCTTTCATTTGATGACTTTTAGTAGTGGGCGAATGATTGAAAATCTCATTATAACTATCATTACAATTTCATTAATTATTATGACTCTCATTGCTCATCTGTCTTTGTCGATCTATTTCTCATTATATTTTATGTCTACCAGTTTATGTGTGTATGTATCTCCACCTAGAAATGTCTTGTGAGCGATTTGTTATTATCTCTATGTAACAATTACTCACTGTCATAACTGGTTTTGGGTGGCACAGGGGGACCCTTTCTTCATACCCAGAGCTTTATTGGACTATTGTGGATTGTGTATTGGACCTGGGATTTGGAACTTGCCTCGGTTAAAATATGATTACAATATTATATGTATTTTGGTATATGAGTATACTAGGTTTTGTATGGTTTAGAATGCCAGGGTACCTATACTACTTGTGGTCATGCCCAGAGCCTAGACAGTTTGCTAAAGTAATGTGCATAGGTCTGAGATGACAAGTTCCTGACCTTCGCAACCCAGTGGGACATATATTGTTTATATTGTGTATGATTGGATATAAATTGTGTTTCATGTCACAGCTATTGTTGTAAATAATATACTGTTTATCCTGTAAGCGATTGAGGTGTGGACATGTTAGAAGTTAACCCAAGTTCTGGGGAAATGTACAGAAAAGGTCCCACAAGTTAGTGCAATGCAGACTAAACTCTCTGCTAATAAACTCATACAAGGGGGTTTTGCGCATGCACAAACAGGGGCTCTGGGATGCACCCCAGTGACAGCTATAGTAAAAACTATACAAGATGCTCTGCAGATGGACAGCTCTGAAGAATATTGCAATTAAACACATAGCTCCCATCTGCCCAGCCAGATAGCCTATCCTTCAGTCAAGTGCTAAGTCAACACTCTTGACAGAGAAGATGCTGTATTGCACATATACCTAAGATGCTCTGTTTGACATGTAGGCATGCGTTCCTAAGGCAACTAAGAATGCACAGTGTCCCTGATTGGGGAATCTTACTTTACATGTAGGTTTGTACTCATTGGTTACCATAAATGCACAATTTTCTGAATGGTTGTTCGCCACTGAAGAAACTGTATAAATATGTCCATAGTTCATAATAAAAGAGTCAGTTCTGTTTTTTCACATAAACAAGGTGTGAAACTATTTACTGTGTGCCTGTATCCTGAGTGGGGAGCGGTCCTGTTCTGAGACCACTGATATTCTGTCTGTATTATCATCTGCACATATTTTTGGGCATTGTCTCTTTCCTACAGTCATCTTTTGTAAAAAATAACTACCAGGTCCTACACTAGGTTCTTATCAAGCCTCACTGAAGAAGCAGGTCGTGAAACTCACAATCTATGCATTATTTTTATCTGTCCTTCAGAAATAAACAGAATTATTTTGGAATAACAAAGGAATCTCCCCTTTACTAAAAGCAGTACCACATGACTTTTCATGCATTAAAAGCCACTTTAGTACTCATACAACAGGGTTTCAATTGTTTATTTCATAACTGATTAGCAATAAAATCCTTATTTGATGAAAAATAAATCAACTTAGCTTTTTAAAACATACATTTATAGTTTTGGTGTTAAAGACTTCAGCAAATCTGCTTTACCCACTCTGAGTTGTCCAAGGAATGGGACTTCCATGATTCGTGTCTATCTGCCTCACTGCAAATCCAGATTTCTATCAGTACCGAAAATGGTGATTAGCAAATATCAAATAGGAGGTGAAGAGAAGCAGCTCTGCAAGGTCCTGGACACTTTTTGGAATCCAGTAAATACATCATCTGTTCAATATACATATTTTAATCAATATAACAACTTAAGTGATAATAGGGTAAAATACAAACTATTAGCCCTATTAAATTCCCTCAACGTTTAAAAACAATAGCCCGTAACGTAGGTCACAAGCCTTGCGGCTATTTACCGTATTTTTCGCCATATAAGACGCACCGGCAGATAAGACGCACCTAGTTTTTAGAGGAGGAAAACAAGAAAAAAAAAATCTGAATCAAACACAAATACACTCAAACACAAATACACTTTACACACAGATACACACCTACATTACACACAAATATATATATATATAGATATATATATAGATACACATACATACATATACATACACACATAAATATACATACACATACATACATATATACACACACATACACACACACACACACACACACACACACACACACACACATACATACATACATACATACACACATACATACACACACACATCCATATACTGCAGCATTTGGGAGCCATTGACCCTCCCTGACCCTCCTGATCCTCCCTGACCCTCCTGATCCTCCCTGACCGTCCTGATCCTCCCTGATCCTCACCTTTATAGAGACACATACATACATATACATACACACATAAATATACATACACATACATACATATATACACACACATACACACACACACACACATACATACATACATACACACATACATACACACACACATCCATATACTGCAGCATTTGGGAGCCCTTGACCCTCCCTGACCCTCCTGATCCTCCCTGACCCCCCTGATCCTCACCTTCCTTCTGATCTCTGCCATCTTGATCTCACCCCAGCGCTTCCTACCAGCTTCCTACTGCAGCGTTGCGTGTGTGACGTCACTAGGACGCACCGGCCGACGCGATGCTGGTAGGAAGCGCTGGGGTGAAATCAAGAGGACAGAGGCAGTCTGAAAAGTTATATTCGCCGTATAAGACGCACCAACTTTCCTCCCCCAGTTTTGGGGAAGAAAAAGTGCGTCTTATACGGCGAAAAATACGGTAATTGGTCCCGTAAAGCAACTCGCCAGCAACTTGCAGGGTAAGGGCATGAAAAGGCTACAGGACGTGAAAATTTGAACTACACACCTGCAAATCCTTTGATCTGTCAAGCCCGCAACTGTTACGTTTCAATCACGCTATTAAATTGCAATGATCTCACTGGCATTCAAGCCGGTAACCCGCAAATGGAGCCAAGAAGCCTACGGGTACTAGAGAGGACCCGCTAGGGGGGAAAATTCCTATCCGTAGCACTGTAAATGCAAATATACACACACTACTGTACAATTAAATAAATGGGAAAGTGATGTTAGATATTAGAATTAGTAGCACAACATTCTCAAGCTCACAAATCTGCAATATAAAATGTACAGTTTAATTTCCGTGTTATATCGATCCCGGCAATTAATGTGTTAATACATATAAAGGAAATCGCATGGACTAAAATATCATATTTACTGATTTATTAATATTGTATTATTTCTGGAATGTGGGTCAGATCGAAACTCGTAATTGAAGCCCGTAAGACTTTGAAATCCAACCTCCATTTTTCAGTGACGTAATGATGACGATCTCTGTTGCCATTGGCTCCATCTAAACTCGTAACTACTGGTTTGATTAATTGATCATGTTCACGGCCGCATATCCAACGTGCGCCAAATGGTTTATGGGTTTGCGTCTCAAGCCTTGCGGGCTTGCCTATGCTGCTACTGGCCTTAAATTTAATTTGGGCTGAATATATTTTAAATGTATTCATAAAAAAGCCAGTCTTCCATCATTGCTAAAATATATTTGACTAACTTAAAATACAGTAATATAAAAATAGATTTTCATAAATGAACATTGGATGGTGCAACACAGAGTGGACCTGTATTTTTTATGTAGTCACACTATAACACATATTAGGAACTCTCACCTTATACACTCCTAGAGATGGTGGCCAGATAACTAGGCAGTGCTGCATGTGTTATGACATAGTGTTACAAGGAAAAGCTCAACTGGTATGAAAGTTAATGGATTTTCACTTCATGAACTTAAGAATACAGGGATGCTCAGTTGGTGGTTCTTTTTAGTCTACTCTTCTATTTTAGAAAAGATTGAAGTAAAACTCTCCCGCCGAGAGTGTTGGAATTAGTTGTCTTCCTTCATGGTGTGTGTCATATGTAATTGGAATGCACTGGGCTTTTTATTATTGGGGTATGACAGTATATCATTTGACAGACTGATCCAAAAGCAGTTGAGGACCCTGACCTTGAACTAACAATCATACATGCGACACTTTTATACCAAGTACTTTGCAAGACTGAGAGCTTGCAAGCTTAAAGACTAAAGGATTAATGAAATAAAATGTAAAGGAGTTAAAAGGGAGAGACAAGGGTTTTGCAGATAATTGAAAAGAGAGTAGCGGGTTAATTAGTGATTACATCTGAGGAATTAGCAGGTGTTAAAGATGAAGGTGATAGTGCTAAAACCTGTACTATAATGTAACATAAATTAAGTAGTAGGCAGGAGAGTATGTTAAATGAGTTCAGCCGCAGAAGAGAAGGTGGTGGTGTGTGAGGCTCTAGGTCAGGAGGTAAAATAAACTAAGGTGAATGGAACTGGGAAGTTGTCAGTTGGTGTATGCTTCTGCTCTGTTGGATGGTATGGAGCCCAATGTCACTGGCTGAGCCCCTGCAGAAGTGATTGCTTCATTCCTAATTGTGAATGCCAATGGGAATATGTCAGTTGGTGAGTGCTTCTGCATAGCTGAATGGTACGTGGCCCAGTGTCATTCGCGGAGCCCCTGCAGAAGTGGCTGCCTCAGTCCTGATTGTGAATGGAACTGAGAAATCGTCCATGGGTAAGTGTTACACACACAGTGTACAATTTTAAGGGCAAGGTCCCTCTCCGCTCTGCTACCAAACGGTGCTGACCATGTCTTTGTTGCCAACTAGAAATTTGGATCTTATAGTTGATAATATTAAACACACATTTGGGCATGTGCTCTAAGGTAAAACAGTAGGCTGATCCAATGCTACATTGTGCTGATAAATTCCTTAGGTGATGCAATGAGTTTATAAGGCTCATAATGTAGGTAGCAGGATACCCCCATTTAAATTGTTTCCTGAGGGTCAATGCCATTATCACTAGTAAAGTACCATCAATCCAATAGCAACTTAACCAGCCATCATATAAGTATCCATTACTGATAACTGGCGACTTTCATAATAGCCTATATTCGTTGAAACTTGCCACCATTAATTTTAAAAAATACCATAGAATCATCCTTTTCTACATGATAACAGTATGATGTATGCATACTACTTGGGTACTAACATACAGGTGATTGTTTGCTTAACAACACAGAGATTAAGTAAAACAGTGTTGTGAACATGTGTGAATGGTACTTTCAAATGGTATATGGGTGAAGAAGTATGAGGAGATATTAACCAAAAGGTAAAGTGTAGCCATTATGTTGGCGTGCAGGTTTTTCTGTTTTGTTGTATATTTTATGGGCTTGTATAGAGTTGTCAAAGTATTTAGCGTGTGTTCTGTTATTTTGTACATGTGATCAGTCTTTCCAAGACTTAGCACGAGTTTCTGCCCCCTACCACTGGAATGTGATTGCCACATCCAATAGATGTATGATTTGTTGTTTGCACTGGGGTTTAATGCTATGAATGTACAGCTGATGTGATATTTGTGTTTCAGTGATTTCTTATGTAAATCAAAAGCATCTAATAATATTGAATGCAGTATGGAAGCAACATGTGCACCCCAGTATCAAAAAATGTAATGAAGCACAATACCTGAAAAAAACATTAACATTCTATTTAAATCCAACCCAGTACCAATTCTTATCCTAGATACATAGGGCCTCATTCAATTGCAATTTGGCCAATTGAATAGGGCTCTAAATAAGCACATAGCATTTTTTTAAAGAAGTCTTTAGCTAGTGAACATCTATTCAAAAGCAAAGTTTTCAGTAACTAAAAACTTATTTAAAAAAATATATGCTATGTGCCTATTTAGAGCCCTATTCAATTGGCCAAATCACAATTGAATGAGGCCCCTTGTTTTTACTGCCTTCAAAATAAATTATTTAAAAAAAATAACATTTATTTGTGGGGAGAACACATATTATTTCTAAATTCTGAGCTTTCCAAAGGCACTATTGGAATATTTGCAAAAATGTAAAAAACTTATTTTTACATAGTTACATATTAATTGAGGTAAAAAAATGACTTTTACAGCCCTATTAAATTCGAGCCCTGTAAGTGCAGCGTGAAGCTCGCAACAGCTGCGGGCTTGAAATTTGGGCGAGTTACTGTGCTATTAAATTAGAACGGGCTGCGAGCTACAGTCTAGAGATGCAAGCCCGTAAACCATTCATCGACCGTCGGATTTGTGAGTTTGAATGTAATCAATAACTCAAACCCGTAGTTACGGGTTTAGACGGAGCCAATGGAAACAGAGTTCATCACAATTGGAGGTTTGATTTCAAAATCTTACGAGGTTCAATTAAGATTTACGATCGGACCCACATTCCAGTTATGATGCAATATTAATAAAGCCGTAAATATGATATTCTATCAAATGCGAGTTACAGTATATGTATTAACACATTGATTGTCTGGATCAATATAACACAAAAAGTATACATGAAATAAAGTATTTTTTCTGGGCAGATTTTTGGGCTTGAGAATGTTGTGCTATTAATTCTAAGACCTAACATAACTTTCCCTTGTAATATTAGTAGAGTAGTGTGTGTATATGTGTATTTACAGTGCTACGGATTGGACTTTACTCCTGTTGCGAGTCCTCGCCAGCACACGTTGGCCTTTGGGCTCCATTTGCGTGTTACGGGCTTGCTCGCGTGTGACTTTGTCGCAATTTAATAGCATGATTGGAACTGTAGCGGTTACGGTCTTGACAGATCAAAGGATTTCGTCCGTAAAGTTCAACATTGCTCATCCCGTAGGCTTTTTTCGCAGCTAACCTGCAGGTCTGCAGTGGCCTGCTTTACGGAGCTAATTTAATAGCAGTAGCCTTACTTTCTATGTTACGAACTATGTTTTAACATGTAGCCCGTATTTAATTGGGATGTTAGACCATCAAGTTCAACCTTTTAAGATCTCCTCTGATCAGCAGTATTCAGATTAATTATTCATTGTTAATTGATCCAGAGGAAGGCAAACAGAAAAAAAAAAAAAACTTTGAGAATTGTCTCAAAAGGGGAAAAAAATAATTCCTACCTGACCCCAGATACTGGCTATCGGACCGCTCCCTGGTTCAATACTCCCTCTCTAATTAACCAGGATAACCCTGAATGCCCTTTTTATTTAAAAATATATCCAGTTGCTTTTTAAAATTATCTATCGAATCTGCTGTCACCACCTTATACTCGAGTCACCCTGCTTATACTCGAGTCACCCTGTGTCTCTTTCCCCCTGTGTCTCTCCACTCCCATATCTCTTCCCCCTCTCCTGTGTCTCCTTCCCCCCTCTCCCTTTCTTATCATCCTCCTCATCCTCCCTCTTCAACCCCCGTCCTCATCCTCAACCCCCCTCCTCATCCTCAACTCCCTTTCTCATTCTCAAACCCCCTCATAATGAGACAGTAACTCTAACATCAGGCTCCAAACAGTTGCCATTGTGAAATCCCAAGCCAGATACTGGGGAAACACCTAAAGGTTTATTATAGATTTTTTAATATTTAGGCATGGTAAGGTAATGAGATTCCAGGCTGGTTATTATATAACAACTAGCAAATTGCCTGTCAAAAAATGACAGGCATGAAAGGGAATGCTGTTTGAGACATAATATAAACCTTTTTTTACCATGAGGACCTTTGGCGCTCATTGCTAGGCTTGTGTATATGTATTTTTGCATGCCAATGAAATAATGAATAAATTAATAAATTAATATACTTTATCTATTTCTAATTTATATATGCAGGAAGCATTGTGCTTAAGAACTGACAATGAGTTTCAATGTTCATGCAGCATATTATTATTATTATTATTATTACTTTTATTTGTAACGCGCCAACATATTCCGTAGCGCTATACAGAGGAAATGAACAAGGAAAAATATACATTTTAACAAACTGCAAAAAGTGGAGGGCCCTGTTTTGAGCTTAGAATCTTTGTAGAAAGTGCTTTTTCCCAAAGCACTCTACAAGATTGAAAACTCTCTACTTACAATCTAAAGGGGATGGAAGAGGCAGATAACAAATAGCAAGGGTCAGGAAGAAAGTGAAGTTTCATTAGGTAGGAGGGTATGCAAAGTTAGAAGGAAAAGGAAAGCAACTGAGAAAGTAATTTGGTAAGTGAACCTAGTATGTAATATGTTATCTGCCCCTAGTGGTCAGATAGTATAATCTGCGAGTGGGAGGTGAGGGGCCTGTGTTAGGAGGTATGTCCCAAGAAGCCAGCAGAAGAGAGAGAGGGAGAGGAAGTGGGATTTGGACTTGCAGGAGTGTTTCTGCTTATGAGCTTTAGAAGGGGTAGGAGATGGTGGATGGAGGAATAAGAGTAGCTCATGGGAGCATAAAAGAGGAGAGGAAAGCATGTAAGGTGAGATGGTTACGTTGGAGACATGATGTGGCAAAGTTGAGAAGAGAAGCTTGAGGAAAGAACAGGATGTAATGAGGAAGGAAAAGGCATGAGGAAACATTGTGTAAAAGATTAATTAGGTATAGTTAGTAGATGTTGCTAATTGATCAGCTGTAGGAAATTTGAGTGACTCAATAAATCAAGAGAAACAAGGGGCGGGTGGGTGAGGGGCAGGGGGGGAGGGAAGTAGTTCCAGATCCAGAGAGAGTGAGAGAAGAAACTGAGGCCCACAGATAGTGGAGAGACTGCAACAGAATGTGAGAAGGATGGACAAATGTTATTTCAGAGATAAGAAGCAATAAAAACCAGGCTTTGGGGGTGGGGGAGCAGGCAAGGTAAGGGGGGTTTCAGACCAATGCAAAAGTATGGATTTGCTTAGTAAAAGCTTCTATCTCATCAAATATTATATCACAGAAACATTCATACAAATATTGATAATATTACATATAGTACAAGTTGAAATGGCTCCAAAGTGTCTTTAGATACCTTTAGCACAGGTTCAGACAGTGTGTTTGATTGTAGTTCCAGATCCAGAGAGAGTGAGAGAAGAAACTGAGGCCCACAGATAGTGGAGAGACTTTAGCACAGGTTCAGACAGTGTGTTTGATTGTAGTTCCAGATCCAGAGAGAGTGAGAGAAGAAACTGAGGCCCACAGATAGTGGAGAGACTTTAGCACAGGTTCAGACAGTGTGTTTGATTGTAGTTCCAGATCCAGAGAGAGTGAGAGAAGAGACTGAGGCCCACAGATAGTGGAGAGACTTTAGCACAGGTTCAGACAGTGTGTTTGATTGTAGTTCCAGATCCAGAGAGAGTGAGAGAAGAAACTGAGGCCCACAGATAGTGGAGAGACTGCAACAGAATGTGAGAAGGATGGACAAATGTTATTTCAGAGATAAGAAGCAATAAAACCCAGGCTTTGGGGGGGGGGGAGCAGGCAAGGTAAGGGGGGTTTCAGACCAATGCAAAAGTATGGATTTGCTTAGTAAAAGCTTCTATCTCATCAAATATTATATCACAGAAACATTCATACAAATATTGATAATATTACATATAGTACAAGTTGAAATGGCTCCAAAGTGTCTTTAGATACCTTTAGCACAGGTTCAGACAGTGTGTTTGATTGTAGTTCCAGATCCAGAGAGAGTGAGAGAAGAAACTGAGGCCCACAGATAGTGGAGAGACTTTAGCACAGGTTCAGACAGTGTGTTTGATTGTAGTTCCAGATCCAGAGAGAGTGAGAGAAGAAACTGAGGCCCACAGATAGTGGAGAGACTTTAGCACAGGTTCAGACAGTGTGTTTGATTGTAGTTCCAGATCCAGAGAGAGTGAGAGAAGAAACTGAGGCCCACAGATAGTGGAGAGACTTTAGCACAGGTTCAGACAGTGTGTTTGATTGTAGTTCCAGATCCAGAGAGAGTGAGAGAAGAAACTGAGGCCCACAGATAGTGGAGAGACTTTAGCACAGGTTCAGACAGTGTGTTTGATTGTAGTTCCAGATCCAGAGAGAGTGAGAGAAGAAACTGAGGCCCACAGATAGTGGAGAGACTTTAGCACAGGTTCAGACAGTGTGTTTGATTGTAGTTCCAGATCCAGAGAGAGTGAGAGAAGAAACTGAGGCCCACAGATAGTGGAGAGACTTTAGCACAGGTTCAGACAGTGTGTTTGATTGTAGTTCCAGATCCAGAGAGAGTGAGAGAAGAAACTGAGGCCCACAGATAGTGGAGAGACTGCAACAGAATGTGAGAAGGATGGACAAATGTTATTTCAGAGATAAGAAGCAATAAAAACCAGGCTTTGGGGGTGGGGGAGCAGGCAAGGTAAGGGGGGTTTCAGACCAATGCAAAAGTATGGATTTGCTTAGTAAAAGCTTCTATCTCATCAAATATTATATCACAGAAACATTCATACAAATATTGATAATATTACATATAGTACAAGTTGAAATGGCTCCAAAGTGTCTTTAGATACCTTTAGCACAGGTTCAGACAGTGTGTTTGATTGTAGTTCCAGATCCAGAGAGAGTGAGAGAAGAAACTGAGGCCCACAGATAGTGGAGAGACTTTAGCACAGGTTCAGACAGTGTGTTTGATTGTAGTTCCAGATCCAGAGAGAGTGAGAGAAGAAACTGAGGCCCACAGATAGTGGAGAGACTTTAGCACAGGTTCAGACAGTGTGTTTGATTGTAGTTCCAGATCCAGAGAGAGTGAGAGAAGAAACTGAGGCCCACAGATAGTGGAGAGACTTTAGCACAGGTTCAGACAGTGTGTTTGATTGTAGTTCCAGATCCAGAGAGAGTGAGAGAAGAAACTGAGGCCCACAGATAGTGGAGAGACTTTAGCACAGGTTCAGACAGTGTGTTTGATTGTAGTTCCAGATCCAGAGAGAGTGAGAGAAGAAACTGAGGCCCACAGATAGTGGAGAGACTTTAGCACAGGTTCAGACAGTGTGTTTGATTGTAGTTCCAGAACCAGAGAGAGTGAGAGAAGAAACTGAGGCCCACAGATAGTGGAGAGACTGCAACAGAATGTGAGAAGGATGGACAAATGTTATTTCAGAGATAAGAAGCAATAAAAACCAGGCTTTGGGGGTGGGGGAGCAGGCAAGGTAAGGGGGGTTTCAGACCAATGCAAAAGTATGGATTTGCTTAGTAAAAGCTTCTATCTCATCAAATATTATATCACAGAAACATTCATACAAATATTGATAATATTACATATAGTACAAGTTGAAATGGCTCCAAAGTGTCTTTAGATACCTTTAGCACAGGTTCAGACAGTGTGTTTGATTGTAGTTCCAGATCCAGAGAGAGTGAGAGAAGAAACTGAGGCCCACAGATAGTGGAGAGACTTTAGCACAGGTTCAGACAGTGTGTTTGATTGTAGTTCCAGATCCAGAGAGAGTGAGAGAAGAAACTGAGGCCCACAGATAGTGGAGAGACTTTAGCACAGGTTCAGACAGTGTGTTTGATTGTAGTTCCAGATCCAGAGAGAGTGAGAGAAGAAACTGAGGCCCACAGATAGTGGAGAGACTTTAGCACAGGTTCAGACAGTGTGTTTGATTGTAGTTCCAGATCCAGAGAGAGTGAGAGAAGAAACTGAGGCCCACAGATAGTGGAGAGACTTTAGCACAGGTTCAGACAGTGTGTTTGATTGTAGTTCCAGATCCAGAGAGAGTGAGAGAAGAAACTGAGGCCCACAGATAGTGGAGAGACTTTAGCACAGGTTCAGACAGTGTGTTTGATTGTAGTTCCAGATCCAGAGAGAGTGAGAGAAGAAACTGAGGCCCACAGATAGTGGAGAGACTTTAGCACAGGTTCAGACAGTGTGTTTGATTGTAGTTCCAGATCCAGAGAGAGTGAGAGAAGAAACTGAGGCCCACAGATAGTGGAGAGACTTTAGCACAGGTTCAGACAGTGTGTTTGATTGTAGTTCCAGATCCAGAGAGAGTGAGAGAAGAAACTGAGGCCCACAGATAGTGGAGAGACTTTAGCACAGGTTCAGACAGTGTGTTTGATTGTAGTTCCAGATCCAGAGAGAGTGAGAGAAGAAACTGAGGCCCACAGATAGTGGAGAGACTTTAGCACAGGTTCAGACAGTGTGTTTGATTGTAGTTCCAGATCCAGAGAGAGTGAGAGAAGAAACTGAGGCCCACAGATAGTGGAGAGACTTTAGCACAGGTTCAGACAGTGTGTTTGATTGTAGTTCCAGATCCAGAGAGAGTGAGAGAAGAAACTGAGGCCCACAGATAGTGGAGAGACTTTAGCACAGGTTCAGACAGTGTGTTTGATTGTAGTTCCAGATCCAGAGAGAGTGAGAGAAGAAACTGAGGCCCACAGATAGTGGAGAGACTTTAGCACAGGTTCAGACAGTGTGTTTGATTGTAGTTCCAGATCCAGAGAGAGTGAGAGAAGAAACTGAGGCCCACAGATAGTGGAGAGACTTTAGCACAGGTTCAGACAGTGTGTTTGATTGTAGTTCCAGATCCAGAGAGAGTGAGAGAAGAAACTGAGGCCCACAGATAGTGGAGAGACTTTAGCACAGGTTCAGACAGTGTGTTTGATTGTAGTTCCAGATCCAGAGAGAGTGAGAGAAGAAACTGAGGCCCACAGATAGTGGAGAGACTGCAACAGAATGTGAGAAGGATGGACAAATGTTATTTCAGAGATAAGAAGCAATAAAAACCAGGCTTTGGGGGTGGGGGAGCAGGCACGGTAAGGGGGGTTTCAGACCAATGCAAAAGTATGGATTTGCTTAGTAAAAGCTTCTATCTCATCAAATATTATATCACAGAAACATTCATACAAATATTGATAATATTACATATAGTACAAGTTGAAATGGCTCCAAAGTGTCTTTAGATACCTTTAGCACAGGTTCAGACAGTGTGTTTGATTGTAGTTCCAGATCCAGAGAGAGTGAGAGAAGAAACTGAGGCCCACAGATAGTGGAGAGACTTTAGCACAGGTTCAGACAGTGTGTTTGATTGTAGTTCCAGATCCAGAGAGAGTGAGAGAAGAAACTGAGGCCCACAGATAGTGGAGAGACTTTAGCACAGGTTCAGACAGTGTGTTTGATTGTAGTTCCAGATCCAGAGAGAGTGAGAGAAGAAACTGAGGCCCACAGATAGTGGAGAGACTTTAGCACAGGTTCAGACAGTGTGTTTGATTGTAGTTCCAGATCCAGAGAGAGTGAGAGAAGAAACTGAGGCCCACAGATAGTGGAGAGACTTTAGCACAGGTTCAGACAGTGTGTTTGATTGTAGTTCCAGATCCAGAGAGAGTGAGAGAAGAAACTGAGGCCCACAGATAGTGGAGAGACTTTAGCACAGGTTCAGACAGTGTGTTTGATTGTAGTTCCAGATCCAGAGAGAGTGAGAGAAGAAACTGAGGCCCACAGATAGTGGAGAGACTTTAGCACAGGTTCAGACAGTGTGTTTGATTGTAGTTCCAGATCCAGAGAGAGTGAGAGAAGAAACTGAGGCCCACAGATAGTGGAGAGACTTTAGCACAGGTTCAGACAGTGTGTTTGATTGTAGTTCCAGATCCAGAGAGAGTGAGAGAAGAAACTGAGGCCCACAGATAGTGGAGAGACTTTAGCACAGGTTCAGACAGTGTGTTTGATTGTAGTTCCAGATCCAGAGAGAGTGAGAGAAGAAACTGAGGCCCACAGATAGTGGAGAGACTTTAGCACAGGTTCAGACAGTGTGTTTGATTGTAGTTCCAGATCCAGAGAGAGTGAGAGAAGAAACTGAGGCCCACAGATAGTGGAGAGACTTTAGCACAGGTTCAGACAGTGTGTTTGATTGTAGTTCCAGATCCAGAGAGAGTGAGAGAAGAAACTGAGGCCCACAGATAGTGGAGAGACTTTAGCACAGGTTCAGACAGTGTGTTTGATTGTAGTTCCAGATCCAGAGAGAGTGAGAGAAGAAACTGAGGCCCACAGATAGTGGAGAGACTTTAGCACAGGTTCAGACAGTGTGTTTGATTGTAGTTCCAGATCCAGAGAGAGTGAGAGAAGAAACTGAGGCCCACAGATAGTGGAGAGACTTTAGCACAGGTTCAGACAGTGTGTTTGATTGTAGTTCCAGATCCAGAGAGAGTGAGAGAAGAAACTGAGGCCCACAGATAGTGGAGAGACTTTAGCACAGGTTCAGACAGTGTGTTTGATTGTAGTTCCAGATCCAGAGAGAGTGAGAGAAGAAACTGAGGCCCACAGATAGTGGAGAGACTTTAGCACAGGTTCAGACAGTGTGTTTGATTGTAGTTCCAGATCCAGAGAGAGTGAGAGAAGAAACTGAGGCCCACAGATAGTGGAGAGACTTTAGCACAGGTTCAGACAGTGTGTTTGATTGTAGTTCCAGATCCAGAGAGAGTGAGAGAAGAAACTGAGGCCCACAGATAGTGGAGAGACTTTAGCACAGGTTCAGACAGTGTGTTTGATTGTAGTTCCAGATCCAGAGAGAGTGAGAGAAGAAACTGAGGCCCACAGATAGTGGAGAGACTTTAGCACAGGTTCAGACAGTGTGTTTGATTGTAGTTCCAGATCCAGAGAGAGTGAGAGAAGAAACTGAGGCCCACAGATAGTGGAGAGACTTTAGCACAGGTTCAGACAGTGTGTTTGATTGTAGTTCCAGATCCAGAGAGAGTGAGAGAAGAAACTGAGGCCCACAGATAGTGGAGAGACTTTAGCACAGGTTCAGACAGTGTGTTTGATTGTAGTTCCAGATCCAGAGAGAGTGAGAGAAGAAACTGAGGCCCACAGATAGTGGAGAGACTTTAGCACAGGTTCAGACAGTGTGTTTGATTGTAGTTCCAGATCCAGAGAGAGTGAGAGAAGAAACTGAGGCCCACAGATAGTGGAGAGACCGCAACAGAATGTGAGAAGGATGGACAAATGTTATTTCAGAGATAAGAAGCAATAAAAACCAGGCTTTGGGGGTGGGGGAGCAGGCAAGGTAAGGGGGGTTTCAGACCAATGCAAAAGTATGGATTTGCTTAGTAAAAGCTTCTATCTCATCAAATATTATATCACAGAAACATTCATACAAATATTGATAATATTACATATAGTACAAGTTGAAATGGCTCCAAAGTGTCTTTAGATACCTTTAGCACAGGTTCAGACAGTGTGTTTGATTGTAGTTCCAGATCCAGAGAGAGTGAGAGAAGAAACTGAGGCCCACAGATAGTGGAGAGACTTTAGCACAGGTTCAGACAGTGTGTTTGATTGTAGTTCCAGATCCAGAGAGAGTGAGAGAAGAAACTGAGGCCCACAGATAGTGGAGAGACTTTAGCACAGGTTCAGACAGTGTGTTTGATTGTAGTTCCAGATCCAGAGAGAGTGAGAGAAGAAACTGAGGCCCACAGATAGTGGAGAGACTTTAGCACAGGTTCAGACAGTGTGTTTGATTGTAGTTCCAGATCCAGAGAGAGTGAGAGAAGAAACTGAGGCCCACAGATAGTGGAGAGACTTTAGCACAGGTTCAGACAGTGTGTTTGATTGTAGTTCCAGATCCAGAGAGAGTGAGAGAAGAAACTGAGGCCCACAGATAGTGGAGAGACTTTAGCACAGGTTCAGACAGTGTGTTTGATTGTAGTTCCAGATCCAGAGAGAGTGAGAGAAGAAACTGAGGCCCACAGATAGTGGAGAGACTTTAGCACAGGTTCAGACAGTGTGTTTGATTGTAGTTCCAGATCCAGAGAGAGTGAGAGAAGAAACTGAGGCCCACAGATAGTGGAGAGACTTTAGCACAGGTTCAGACAGTGTGTTTGATTGTAGTTCCAGATCCAGAGAGAGTGAGAGAAGAAACTGAGGCCCACAGATAGTGGAGAGACTTTAGCACAGGTTCAGACAGTGTGTTTGATTGTAGTTCCAGATCCAGAGAGAGTGAGAGAAGAAACTGAGGCCCACAGATAGTGGAGAGACTTTAGCACAGGTTCAGACAGTGTGTTTGATTGTAGTTCCAGATCCAGAGAGAGTGAGAGAAGAAACTGAGGCCCACAGATAGTGGAGAGACTTTAGCACAGGTTCAGACAGTGTGTTTGATTGTAGTTCCAGATCCAGAGAGAGTGAGAGAAGAAACTGAGGCCCACAGATAGTGGAGAGACTTTAGCACAGGTTCAGACAGTGTGTTTGATTGTAGTTCCAGATCCAGAGAGAGTGAGAGAAGAAACTGAGGCCCACAGATAGTGGAGAGACTTTAGCACAGGTTCAGACAGTGTGTTTGATTGTAGTTCCAGATCCAGAGAGAGTGAGAGAAGAAACTGAGGCCCACAGATAGTGGAGAGACTTTAGCACAGGTTCAGACAGTGTGTTTGATTGTAGTTCCAGATCCAGAGAGAGTGAGAGAAGAAACTGAGGCCCACAGATAGTGGAGAGACTTTAGCACAGGTTCAGACAGTGTGTTTGATTGTAGTTCCAGATCCAGAGAGAGTGAGAGAAGAAACTGAGGCCCACAGATAGTGGAGAGACTGCAACAGAATGTTAGAAGGATGGACAAATGTTATTTCAGAGATAAGAAGCAATAAACACCAGGCTTTGGGGGTGGGGGAGCAGGCAAGGTAAGGGGGGTTTCAGACCAATGCAAAAGTATGGATTTGCTTAGTAAAAGCTTCTATCTCATCAAATATTATATCACAGAAACATTCATACAAATATTGATAATATTACATATAGTACAAGTTGAAATGGCTCCAAAGTGTCTTTAGATACCTTTAGCACAGGTTCAGACAGTGTGTTTGATTGTAGTTCCAGATCCAGAGAGAGTGAGAGAAGAAACTGAGGCCCACAGATAGTGGAGAGACTTTAGCACAGGTTCAGACAGTGTGTTTGATTGTAGTTCCAGATCCAGAGAGAGTGAGAGAAGAAACTGAGGCCCACAGATAGTGGAGAGACTTTAGCACAGGTTCAGACAGTGTGTTTGATTGTAGTTCCAGATCCAGAGAGAGTGAGAGAAGAAACTGAGGCCCACAGATAGTGGAGAGACTTTAGCACAGGTTCAGACAGTGTGTTTGATTGTAGTTCCAGATCCAGAGAGAGTGAGAGAAGAAACTGAGGCCCACAGATAGTGGAGAGACTTTAGCACAGGTTCAGACAGTGTGTTTGATTGTAGTTCCAGATCCAGAGAGAGTGAGAGAAGAAACTGAGGCCCACAGATAGTGGAGAGACTTTAGCACAGGTTCAGACAGTGTGTTTGATTGTAGTTCCAGATCCAGAGAGAGTGAGAGAAGAAACTGAGGCCCACAGATAGTGGAGAGACTTTAGCACAGGTTCAGACAGTGTGTTTGATTGTAGTTCCAGATCCAGAGAGAGTGAGAGAAGAAACTGAGGCCCACAGATAGTGGAGAGACTTTAGCACAGGTTCAGACAGTGTGTTTGATTGTAGTTCCAGATCCAGAGAGAGTGAGAGAAGAAACTGAGGCCCACAGATAGTGGAGAGACTTTAGCACAGGTTCAGACAGTGTGTTTGATTGTAGTTCCAGATCCAGAGAGAGTGAGAGAAGAAACTGAGGCCCACAGATAGTGGAGAGACTTTAGCACAGGTTCAGACAGTGTGTTTGATTGTAGTTCCAGATCCAGAGAGAGTGAGAGAAGAAACTGAGGCCCACAGATAGTGGAGAGACTTTAGCACAGGTTCAGACAGTGTGTTTGATTGTAGTTCCAGATCCAGAGAGAGTGAGAGAAGAAACTGAGGCCCACAGATAGTGGAGAGACTTTAGCACAGGTTCAGACAGTGTGTTTGATTGTAGTTCCAGATCCAGAGAGAGTGAGAGAAGAAACTGAGGCCCACAGATAGTGGAGAGACTTTAGCACAGGTTCAGACAGTGTGTTTGATTGTAGTTCCAGATCCAGAGAGAGTGAGAGAAGAAACTGAGGCCCACAGATAGTGGAGAGACTTTAGCACAGGTTCAGACAGTGTGTTTGATTGTAGTTCCAGATCCAGAGAGAGTGAGAGAAGA
Organism: Discoglossus pictus; assembly: GCA_027410445.1. NCBI lineage: Eukaryota > Metazoa > Chordata > Amphibia > Anura > Alytidae > Discoglossus > Discoglossus pictus. Next base: position 376,928,180 of record CM050165.1, read on the forward strand.
AACTGAGGCCCACAGATAGTGGAGAGACTTTAGCACAGGTTCAGACAGTGTGTTTGATTGTAGTTCCAGATCCAGAGAGAGTGAGAGAAGAAACTGAGGCCCACAGATAGTGGAGAGACTTTAGCACAGGTTCAGACAGTGTGTTTGATTGTAGTTCCAGATCCAGAGAGAGTGAGAGAAGAAACTGAGGCCCACAGATAGTGGAGAGACTTTAGCACAGGTTCAGACAGTGTGTTTGATTGTAGTTCCAGATCCAGAGAGAGTGAGAGAAGAAACTGAGGCCCACAGATAGTGGAGAGACTTTAGCACAGGTTCAGACAGTGTGTTTGATTGTAGTTCCAGATCCAGAGAGAGTGAGAGAAGAAACTGAGGCCCACAGATAGTGGAGAGACTTTAGCACAGGTTCAGACAGTGTGTTTGATTGTAGTTCCAGATCCAGAGAGAGTGAGAGAAGAAACTGAGGCCCACAGATAGTGGAGAGACTTTAGCACAGGTTCAGACAGTGTGTTTGATTGTAGTTCCAGATCCAGAGAGAGTGAGAGAAGAAACTGAGGCCCACAGATAGTGGAGAGACTTTAGCACAGGTTCAGACAGTGTGTTTGATTGTAGTTCCAGATCCAGAGAGAGTGAGAGAAGAAACTGAGGCCCACAGATAGTGGAGAGACTTTAGCACAGGTTCAGACAGTGTGTTTGATTGTAGTTCCAGATCCAGAGAGAGTGAGAGAAGAAACTGAGGCCCACAGATAGTGGAGAGACTTTAGCACAGGTTCAGACAGTGTGTTTGATTGTAGTTCCAGATCCAGAGAGAGTGAGAGAAGAAACTGAGGCCCACAGATAGTGGAGAGACTGCAACAGAATGACAATGTAGGTTTGCTGTATTGTGGAGCTGAGGTGTAAGTGTCAGCAATGTATGCAGTGTGAAGTGTAAATAGGCTGTGTGTGCGAGGGGAAGCCGCTAGGGTAGCTGTGTACTTCCGCATTGTGTAAGTTAGTGTTGTGAAATGGCTGCGAATGTGGTACGCGGCTGTGGATGATTTAGCGTCCTTGCTAAAAGTGTATCTTTACCTTGTACGGCTTTTTTGAAAATCCGTCTGTGCTTGGTGTTGTTTTGTGGCTTTAGGGTCAGGTAGCCTTGTTTTTGTTTTTTTCGGCTGCCATTTTTTCTCTCGCTTAGGGGATTTTCTTGTATCTAAACTTGGGAATTTTGACTTAAATTGAGGTGTAACTTCACTTGCAAAAGTGCTGGGTACCCACCCCACCCCTCGCTGTGGGTAAACTTTTTATATAGCTTTTTTGTGTGTATTTATTATGGTTTTAATGTTTTCAGATACGTGCGGTTCGGCCATTTAAGGTTGTAATTTCCGTAAATTTTGCGTTGTAAGAGCCGTGGTTTGTATTTTGGCGCTTGTGTGTTTGTTATCGCTTGTGAGGCGCCATAGAGCCTACACCTCCGCAAATGTGGACGTTGAAGCCTCCACCTTCCGCAAATGCGGCCCCTCGCTTTGAAAGGGTCCGCATTTGCGGACCAAACTGCGTCCCTCGCAAAGCGTGAAAACAATTCGAAGTTTGACAACTATATGTGATGTCCATTGGCACATATAATTAAACATTACATGGGCTGACATAAATGGCTTCCTCCAAGTATTTGTCCTTATTTATTTCATCTTAACACTTGCTTTGTAGATAGAAAATCTCTTGTAGCAATACCAGCTCTTTGCTCAAGTAAGTTGCTACCAGTCATTCTTCTCTCATCTAGTCATGTCTGTCCAGATTGGGCTTCCAACCTGGGAAGACTCCCAATGAGAGTAATAACCCGTCCACCCTACTAAAATGGGCTATCAAAGGTCATATCTAAATCCCAACACCAAAATGCTTGTGCTTATTTATATTCTCAAGCAAAGAGACCACTTCTATAGTATTCTGTACATAATATAAGCTACAAAAGGGGTGCTGGATATTGGCAAATAAGGAAGACAAGATTCTGAAGGTGCCCCTGTAGAAACTTCTCTCTTATTTGTAGCTTAAATAAAGGAGGATAGGTTATTGATAACAAAAGACTCTGCTTTTTTGTTATATAGTTCATCAAATTCCTCTGACCTTATCAAGCTTTGAAAGACCAAATGATTAGGTATTATAGAAGTCGTGTAACACTGAATATTGTAAAGGTTGCCCAAGGTTATTTAGAGAAAGTCTGGAAGAATTTGAAATAAGAATTTTCAGAGCACCATTTCAGGAGCCTTTTATAAGCATTTATGAGTTAGTGAGCAACAACAAAACACAAAAGCATTGAATGGAAGGAAATGAGGCGAGGGAAACGAATAGTATTGATCCTATTGTGAAAAACTTTAACATACAGTGGGGGGGGGAAGTATTTGATCCCCTGCTGATTTTGAACGTTTGTCCATTGACCAGTCTATAATTTTAATGGTAGGTGTATTTTAACAGTGAGACACAGAATAACAAAAAAAAAAAAAAAGAACAACGCATGTCAAAAAGGTTATAAATTGATTTGCAAATCAGTGAGGGAAATAAGTATTTGATCACCTATCAATCAGCAACATTTCTGGCTCCCAGGTGTCTTTAATACAGGTAACAAGCTGAGATTAGGAGAACTTAAAGATAGTGCTACTAATCTCAGCTCTTAACCTGTATAAAAGACACCTGTCCACAAAAGCAATCAATCAAACTCTCCTCCATGGCTAAGACCAAAGAGCTGTTCAAGGATGTCAGGGACAAGATTGTAGACCTACACAAGGCGGGAATGTGCTACAAGATCATCGCCAAGCAGCTTGGTGAGAAGGTGACAACAATTGGTGCGATTGTTTGCAAATGGAAGAAACACAAAATAACTGTCAGTCTCCCTCAGTCTGATGCTCCATGCTAGATCTCACCTTGTGGAGTTTCAATGATCATGAGAAAGGTGGGAAGTTAGCCCAGAACTACACAGGAGGATCTTGTTAATGATATCAAGGCAGCTGGGACGATAGTCACCAAGAATACAATTGGTAACACACTACACCGTGAAGGACTGAAATCCTGCAGTACCCGCAAGGTCCCCGTGCTCAAGAAAGCACATGTACATGCCCGTCTGAAGTTTGCCAATGAACATCTGAATAATTCAGAGGAGAACTGGGTGAAAGTGTTGTGGTCAGATGAGACCAAAATTGAGCTCTTTGGTATCAACTCAACAAGGCTTGTTTGGAGGAGCAAGAATGCTGCCTATAACCCCAGAAACATCATCCCCACCGTCAAACAAAACCTGCTAAGGGGACAGGACATCTGCACCGCATCAAAGGGACAATGGATGGGGCCATGTCAAATCTTGCATGAGAACCTCCTTCCTTTAGCCAGAACTTTGAAAATGGGTTATGCATGGGTATTCCAGCATGACAATGAGCCAAAACACACAGCCAAGACAACAAAGGAGTGGCTCAAGAAGAAGCCCATTAAGGCCCTGGAGTGGCCTAGCCTAAATCCCCTTGGAAAATCTGCGGAGGGAGCTGAAGGTTCGAGTTGCCAAACATCAGCCTCAAAACCTTAATGACTTTGAGAGGATCTACAAAGAGGAGTGGGACAAAATCCCTCCTGAGATGTGTGCAAACCTGGTGGCCAAGTACAAGAAACGTCTGACCTCTGTGATTGCCAACAAGGGTTTTGCCACCAAGTACTAAGTCGAAGGGGTCAAATACTTATTTCCCTCATTGACCTGCAAATCAATTTATAACTTTTTTGACATGTTTTTTTCTTGTTTTTTTTGTTTTGTTATTCTGTCTCTTACTGTTAAAATACACCTACCATTAAAATGATAGAATGATCATTTCTTTGTCAGTGGACAAACTTTCAAAATCAGCAGGGGATCAAATATTTTTTTCCCCAACTGTACATAAAGAAAGCAAAAGTATTTGGGTGCATTTGTGGTAAGGCTAAACTACATACAATGTTCACTTGTTACATGATGAAGTAAATAGCAAATGAGTAAGTGAATTAATGAAGATCCAAATTCCTAGTGTGAACTGGCAAGCAATAGATGAATTGTAAAATAAAAAAATCAAACCTGTACAGGGTTTCCACTGTATTATAGTAACAAATCAGTGGCAACATTATTCAGCATGCTTCTTGAGAGAGACCACTGATTGGCTAATTTGAAATCCTGCACTTCACAGTGTGTGTATTCATGAGTTGCATACCCAAATAGGTAAAACATGTAGGATTTTAGGAAGAAATAAAACAGAACTTTTAAGCACTTCTTAATAAAATAAAGTATATAAAAGTAAATAGATACAAAGGAATTTTATATTCTATTCAAATTCAGAAACCTTTCCATGTCCCTTAAGTAATCTTTGTTCTATCACAATGTTAGCCTGATACATAATTCAATTAGCTTTCACTGTGTAACCAATAGGATACATTCTTTACTAATATTGTACCAATGTTACTGCCACTATACTGTAAATATTCTTTGCAAAAAAAAAAAAATATAGCATAGTAGCTTTTATTTGCACTCATTTTGGTTATATTCTGTGTTATCACAATAAAACATAAGTTTTATTCAGTTGTTTTAAAATATTATCCTTTCTCATATTACAATACAAACTGGGGAAAGTTAGACGAGTACATGATATGTCATCGCCTCCTCACCCTCTTCTCCAAGACTTTTCTCATTATACCCTACCCAGTGAAATTCTCTTCTTGTTCTATAGTTCTCAAACGTGCCCCTACACTTCACAGCTACAAACACTCTCTGAATTCCCTTCTAATCAGAGAAGCCTACCAACGTATTCCCTAATTTCAGCCATGCATACAAGATGTCTCCTGTGCATGGCTTCTGCTGCCTCACTGGACCGACAAGTAACCCCCCCCGGCTTTGACTCTAATACCTTTAACCTTGTTAGACTGTAAGCTTACCGAGAGCAGGGCCCTCTATACCTTCTGTACCAGTATGTATACATTTGACATGTGTGTCTTAAAAGATAATAGCAAGAATAATAATGCTGTTGCAAGAACCATGTGCCCCCAACCCGTCTGGGGGTGTTTACCATATTTTCCTCTCTTTACTTAATTAAGTAGATAAGCTAAGCAGGGTCTCCACTTAATTAATGTTATCTTTCCCCATTGCTTAAACCACCTACTTTTTATTTTTATGCAGAAATAATCAGTCATGTCATTTTCCTTTTCTAGTAACTGACAGGGTCCCATTAATCAGCAAATATTTATTTGTATTTTGTACATTGTGTTTCTGCATCCTTGTATGGGGTTGAATGTCATCAATGCTGTAATGCGACAAACAATAGGTATGAATGTTGAGAGTCTGTTGCTACCTGAGGATGGTGGATGTAGAAGAAAGGATATTAATACACACAGCACATATTACAAAATACACCATTTGACCATTGGCCATTCTAACCCCTTCCTTCTTACAATTACTAGACAGTCAAAAAATTGCCCACAGATTGGCCAGAACAAGCACATACTGGGCACATACACAATGGACTGAGTTGTACACACTCCCTTTGTTGTCCTTTTCCTTCCTAGAAGCTATTATTCTGCAGATACACAATAGACTACAAAGAACACACACAAAGGCCCAATTGGAGACTGACCAGCCCTAGGATTTGCTTATTCTGGAGAGGGAGAGGGGAAGAATGGTGACAGCACATGCTCGAACACACCAGGAGTTTACACGCTGATCATGGTCTGCAGCTTGTAGTTAAATTTTACCCATACACACAATATTCTTGCCAAGTAGTGACAAATATGTTTGTGAGACAGAATTCTCGCTCAGGAGGATGTCATAGAAAGATGGGCATATCCGATCACTTAGGCTCTCTGCAGAAGTAATAAAGGCATTGGTAGCCATTGTATTAGTTGAAAATAATAAAAATACTTAAATAGGATCTGAGAATTGGTATGAGGTAGGAACACTGGCTAGACCAACCAATTAGTCATTAACAGTATATACCTCCAAAGTAATTTCAGTTGATATATCCCCTCCTCCAATTTTCTTAAATGTGCCTCATTTGAAGAGACCAACAGAGCCTTTTCCTCGAAACCCATCTACATAATAGTTTCTTCCAGGAGAAAAACAAAGAATATTGTCAATTTTGAATTATTTATGTGTCTAATGTAACACTAGGGAATGGTGCATTATTTTTCCAGAATTTGTGCCTTTCTAAGACCACTTTATGTTGGGTGATATACCTGTATCAAATTCTAAGTTTCTTTTGCACTATTTACATAATGATCACAATGCCATTTGTCTAGTGCTCACATTAGTCTGAAAGAGAGAAAAAATATAACCTCTATGCAAAGCTTGAATAATAACTGTAAATACCTAACAGTCCACATCCCTGATGGTGAATTAATTAATAGACTCCTATGTTGTAATTTAATACATCATTTAATCCCACTGCTTCATCAGACAGCCAGTGTTACACAGCATTAGATAGGATTTACACACCACATTAACACTTTGGGAAATAGCACCATACATATTTTTCAGCATGTTTAACCCCGTCAGTACTTAGGCTTTTTTCACCTCTGAGCAAGTTTTGTTTTATAACACATTGTTGGCGTTTATATCTAAAACCTCAATTACAGTTTTATCTAAACGTATAAAAAAATCATTTTGCGGAATCTGCACATTAGTACTATTGATGTTGTTTCAACTGAAATTGTAAAAAAAAGTGTATGGCAAATAGCTATGTTTTGTATACTTCACAATAACATCTTGCATGGTTTATGGCTTGGTATCAAGGAACATTTAAAAAATGTTAAAATTCGGGGGGCGGAGCTGGCGTCTGAGGAAGTCAGACGTGTTTGTCTGAGCTCCGTATTGAGCTCCGAATAGGGCTTTTTATTTCGCCCTGGAGCGGTTGCCTGTGCACTGCCTGCACTCGGGGCACTATTGGAGGTTGCCCCTATCCCCCGGGGAGCAACGGGGAGCCTATTAGGCGGCCCAGCAGCACGGGAGACCCCAGGCCACGGGACGACGCCTGAGGCCCCAGAGGACTTCGGGGCTCTATTCCCCAGCTCAAAAGAGTGTGCTGGAGCTGATCCCGGTGGCGGCTGGATCCGGCCGGGATCCCAGGGTGATTCCTCTGGCTGAGTGTGGTCCCTGAACAACGGGGCAGAAAGCCCGCGAAACGCGGCCGCCATCTTGCGGGGCCGCCATCTTGAGCACTCACCCGACTGCTGCAGGTAGGGGGGATCTTCCCCAGAGGGCTGCGACCCCCCAGAGGGGCCCCAGGAGAGAGCCAGACATCCCCAAATGAGGGAGCAGTGCACCCAACGCAATTAGTGGCTACTTAGCACTCTCCCCACGTATTAGGCACTGTGGCTGCCATTAAAGAGTCTTGGTGGGGTAGGAAGAGGAAGCTGCTTGAATTTCCCCCAGCTTGCAAGGCACTCAATGCTCTATTTATTGTCACTTCCCCACACAACTCTGAGATCTGGGGTTAAGGCTGTGTGAATCAACTCTTTAAGCTACCTTCTCAGGACTGAGCTCTTGATATAGAGACTTATCTCGTAGCATTGCCAGAGACTGATTTGCATAATATTTGGGAGCACTGTGGGTGTACCTGGTCTCAGAAACTGACGCTATCTTTAGGCACTTTTTATGGAACACTTGTGCATCAAACAAAATATTGTGTCTACCTATATTTGAGTCCTGTGCTTTTACTGCCAGTTGCATGGACTGTGTTAATTTCTTACAACATCAGCGCCTGTGCTGCCACCGTGTGGACGTTTACAATACTGCAGGTCACCATTGGCCTTATGCGAATAATGCGAGAGTGGAAGTCTCTCGGCCATTCATTGCTGCTTACTGTCTGTACTGATCTATTCTAAGGCTGAGTTCTACTTAACAGGCTCTCGTCAACAAGAGCAGACAGACCACCTGAAGAGGGTACAACTTTTTGTGCCACCCGTCTACCAAAGGATTATTCTCTGTTTGTCCGGATTTTCAAAGGCCTCTCCAGTGCCCCGGCTGGAGACTACACTCTAATTATGGAGTAAGGAGACGAATGGGAAATTGGCCTGGCAGCACAGCTATCATCTACCTCAACTCAACTTTCTAATCTGGACAAACTCTACTACTGGGGCCAGCGGACTTTCACTCAGACCACTTGGGGCATAGCTTCCCCCTATTCTATACCTGGCTGATTCCATAACGGACCTTTTGCTGACCCCTACGGCCTGTATTTCAAAATGCAGAAACCCAAAAGAACTGCTTCAGCGAAGGGCATTAGGGAGCACTTTACACCTAAATCTGCCAGATGCTCCCTCCCTGCGGAGTCCGCCTCAGAACACTCGGATGGCTCGGACAGGGAAGGTACTCCTGACGTTCCTAGCCAATATATGGACCTCTCTGCCAGGTCAGTGGCTACTATTGAGCGGCTCCTGGCAAAAGCTATTGATCCTCTAAGACAAGACTTGAAGGACCTGGGGCACCGCACTCAAATCCTGGAGGACGCATCGGATCGGATGGCCGAGGCGCAAGAAAGAGACCGATCCTCTATTGCTCAAAACTCCATTCATATCTCTGATCTCACGGATAAGATAGAGGATCTGGAGAACCGGTCCCGCCGGCACAATGTACGCATCCGTGGTATACCGAGAGCGATACAGGACCTGTCTGGCTACCTGAGGGATACAATCCCCATAATCCTCCCTAATCAGCCCGAAAGTGTGTGGGAGATTGAGCGGGCCCATAGAGCCTTGGGTGGCATGAGGAGCTTGGAGGCCCCCAAGGATGTTATTGTTAGATTTTTAAGGCAGCAGGCCAGAGATCTTCTACTATCGGCCACCAGAAAGCTGCATACCATCAAGGGGCCGGATGACTCAATCCTGCAGTTTTATGCGGACCTTTGCCCGGAAACCCTGCATAAGCGGAGACTTATGAAACCGGCTGTTACCATTCTTATTCAGCACAGGATCCAGTACCGTTGGAACTTTCCGTTTGCTCTGACTTTCACCTATCATGGCAAGACTTATACCACCCGCTTTCTGGAAGACTGCCTAGATGTACTGCAGAGATTACAGCTATGCCCGGAGCCCACGACAGCAGCAAATCAAGAGCATCTTGTTTCGCCCATTCCTAAGAGGCAGCAGACCTCAAAGCCATCACAAGTTCATGGCAAACAAGTTCCTATCTTGGAGGGGCCCAGTGGCTTTCGGGACTATATAGGCGATCTGCAAGACAAGCGCTTGGTATCCTCAGCAGACTCTGGACTCTCGGCCACTTCAAAGTTGGGCCCGCGACCTGAGAGGCCTCCTACCTAGCTGGACTTTGATAATATTTTGCTGAGTATTTGATGTTCACTTTTCATTGTTTGTATTCCAGATAGAATGTTGATAGCATAGTTCGCACTATTGCCATTTAGAATTAATATAGTTTGCCAGACTAGTTTCCCACATTACGTGGATTTGTCTTTTACTTTATTTACTATATATAGAGATAGAAGGGTTTGTGTAGTCGAATGTTTTATACTTATCCTGCTATATTCTTGAAATTACAGCTTGAAGTTTAGTTGTACTGTAAACTTGTTGTTTTCCTGCTCTGTTTTTTTTTATTTATTTATTTTTTTATTTTCTTTTTCTTATTTTTGTGTTTCTTGTTTCTGTTCTATTATTGGCTTGTTTGCTTTATCCCGGATTTATCTACCTCTCTGATATTAACCTGCCTTTCTCCCTTTCCATTGCTCTCAGCCCTCTTGATAAAAGAGAGATCTCTCCGCCGCCAACAGCATACCCCCTGGGACTTCGGTCTGCTCTCCGGGCTCCTCCGCTCCTCGCCATCCACGTGCTCAGCTATTAGGTAAGGCTGCATACACCTACACTCCCGATTTTTAATGGCTACTTCTAAATACACCATAGTGACCCACAATGTGAAGGGCTTCAATTCCCCCTTTAAAAGGAGGAAGGCCTTTGCATTCTACAAAAAATATACTCCCTCTGTCATTTTCATGCAGGAGACCCATTTTTCCCTTGGCAAAAAACCTAAATTCCTATATAAGGATTACCCTATCTATTATCTAGCCTCTCTCCCCACTAAGAGAGCTGGCTGTGCAATTTTGCTGCATAGGACCTTTCCCTTCCAGGTAGAATCCACTCGGGTAGACGGGGATGGCAATTACGTTATGGCAACTGGGACTATAAGAGGGGAAAGAATGACGCTGCTATCTCTGTATTCTCCTACGAACTCCCCCTACTCTGTTCTCATAGACCTGTTGAAAAAACTAGAGGCTCAGGATTTGGGGAAATTGATTATTGGGGGGGACCTTAACCTGACCTTAGACCCGACACTTGACAGATCTGGAAAACCGACCAACAGATTTCCCAACAAGACTAATCAGATTAAGTCCTTACTAAATGGTTTGGGGTTAGTTGATGCCTGGCGGGGTAAGCACCCGGACAAGAGAGAGTACACTTTCTACTCCCAGACTCACCTGACATACTCTAGGATTGACGCTCTACTTATCACTTCCTCATTGTACGACTCTACCATAAACTCTGAGATAGTCCCTTGCCCCTGGTCAGACCATGCTCTGGTACTAGTTGAGCTGGATCTGGGCCCTAATCCTCGACTTCCCTATAAATGGGTTCTGAACGAATTCCTTCTGTCTAATCCGAGTAGTGTGGATTCCATATCCAAGGACATACAGCTGTTTTTTGAGACTAATGACACCCCCGAAACTGGGGCTGGATGGCTTTGGGCCGCCCATAAGGCTTTTGTTAGAGGAACTTGCATTAAGCTGTCCTCTATACATAAGAAACTTCTTAGGCAAAAGGAGACAGAGCTTTCTACCTCATTAAAGAGGTTAGAGGAGAAAAACCAACAGCGTCCCTCTCTTCAGGGGCGTAAATTAATTGACCAGACTAGGCTTGAGCTGGACGCTATTTTGTCCCATCAAACTGAACGGGCTATGAGAAAAATGAAGCACCTCTATTACTGGAAGGCAAACAAACCTGACTCCCTTTTGGCTAAAAGACTAAACAATAAATTCTCCCAACCCAGAACCACCCAAATTAGGATACCTGGCGGTCAAATTTCCTACAGTCCCAATGATATCCAAAAAACGTTTCAAAATTATTACCAAACAATATACTCCTCGCAAACCCACTGCAGTGGATCAGATATAGACTCTTTTCTAAATTTATGCGACCTCCCTAAAATACCGGATTATCAACTGGATGAATTAAACTGAGAAATAACACAGGAGGAGGTTAAACTTACCATCCAGAATCTTAAGTTGGGCAAATCCCCGGGACCGGATGGCTTTACTAACTTGTATTATAAAAAATTTGAACCTCTTCTTACCCCCCACATGACATCTCTTTTTAATGCCATATTAAACGGAGAGCCTATGCCCCCGGAGTTAAACCGGGCTGACTTGGTGATTTTCCCAAAAGATGGCAGGGACCCTTTAGAGGTGAAAAATTATCGCCCTATATCCCTAATCAATGGGGATGTCAAAATCTTGGCGAAAATTATGGCCACCCGCATCTCTAAATTTCTACCCGATTTGATCCACAAGGACCAAACTGGGTTTGTTCCCTTTAGAGAGGCCGGGGACAATGTTAGGAGGGTCATGAATGCACAGTTCATGGCTCAGAAGTCTAATATACCAGTCTGTCTCTTAGCTTTAGATATAGAGAAAGCTTTTGACACGGTAGAATGGCCATATTTATATAAGATTCTGGACAAATTTGGATTCAAGGGACGCTTTATTAATTTACTTAAGAGATATTATGACTCCCCAGCAGCCAATCTAAAACTCCCAGGAGATCACAAAGTCGACATCCACATTCAAAGAGGGACCAGGCAAGGGTGTCCGCTCTCCCCACTGTTATTTGCTCTTGCTATAGAACCCCTTGCACAAGCGATTAGAGCCAACCCAGTCATCCAGGGGGTACAGGTAGGCCTCCAGCATTTCAAATGCTCTTTATTTGCGGATGACATGCTTTGCACCCTGACCAATCCCCTTTCATCCATACCTGCACTCATGTCCACTGTCAAGGACTTTGGCAAAATCTCGGGTCTCAAGCTGAATGTTGAGAAGACTGAGACGATGGGGATCAGATTGCCGCAGGGGGAGATTGACATCCTCAAAGCTAATCACCAGTTTATTTGGCCCGCACAGTCTATAAAATACTTAGGTGTTAGACTTACCTCCAAGTTTGGGGATATGTACGGGGCAAATTTTCCTCCCTTGGATAGATCTCTGACATTGGATATGCAGAAATGGAGGAGCTTTCAGATTTCATGGACAGGCCGCATTGCGGCTGTGAAAATGAATATCTTACCTAAATTACTATACTTATTTAGATCCCTTCCTACCCCTCTCTCCCTTAAAGACCTAGACAAATTCCAGAATATCATTTCCCGGTTCATCTGGGACGATAAACGCCCTCGTATTCCCAGGCAGGTGATGTTTCGCTCCAAGAATAGAGGTGGCCTCGCGACTCCGAATTTAAGACTTTATCTTAAAGCTGCACACTTGGCTCCTTTGCCTAGAGCCCACTCTTCGAAACACCATCCATCTTGGGTTTTTATGGAAAATTATCAAATGTCCCCACATAGTTGGGATAAGTTGGTTTGGATGCCTGAGGACTCTGCCCCTTTCATAACTCATCAAAACCCCATGATCTCCTTGACGCTCCAGGCCTGGAGATGGGCTAGATCTAGGCATCGACTTAGCACGGAATTATCACCCCTTCTATCAGTTATGTCTTTCCCACAAATTCTAGCAGATTCAAGTTCTATGTCTAGATTTTGGTGGACCTCCAGACGCCTGGACCGCATAGGGAACTGGTTCGCCAATGACAAACTACTGACCTATGACCAATTTTGCACGACTCACGACTTACCAACTACAGAACTCTACAATTACTTAAAAATTAGAAGTTGGGTTACCAAGATGGTTAAGGATTCCGGGCCCCCCAGAGCCTCCTGGCTATCAGTTATCTGTAAAAATCTCCCACTTGCCAAGGGTAATCTGAGTTCCTTGTATAACACCTTTCTGGGCACTTCGGGGGGCCAAAAACCCAAGTTTATGCTGCATTGGGAAAAGGATCTGGGGGTGGAGTGGGACTGGGACAAATGGACTGAATCTTGCTCCAATCTTTCAAAAGGATCACTTAATTCGGCTTTATTAGAAACATCAATCAAAGTTTTACATAGGGCCTACTGTACTCCCGATAAAATGCAGAAGTTTAGGCCACAGGAGAGTAACAAATGCTTTAGGGGATGCCAGGATGTGGGGGATCATATTCATGTTTGGTGGGCCTGTCCACGTGCCCAGAATCTCTGGGAATGATTGACCCGTTTAGCCTCCACACTTTTTCATAAAGAAGTAGCTCCTTCAATTGAATCCTGTTTACTGGGGGTCCATATTAAAAACTTGTCGCAATCCCAGAACAAGTTGTTTCAAATAATGGCATTAGCTTCAAAGATTCACATAGCTAGTAGATGGAAGGACATGAATCTTAACTTTCAAGAGGTAATTAAGAAGATCAACTATTTGCTTATTAATGAGAGGCTAACTCATATTGTTTTAGATAGGATGCCCCAATTTCAGATAGTTTGGGACCCTTGGATAACATCCTCCTTTAGCGTTTCCCTAGTATAATGCCTGTATTTGCTTGAAGCGATTCTGAGGGGTGGACTGGAGTGGGGGAGCTTTGGAGACCTTTCGGTGGTGCTGGATGTCGGGAAGGATCTGAGGTAAGAGGGGGAAATAAGCCGGGACTGCTTTGTGGCCGCCATGAGGGGCCAATGATTCTTTTATTTAGTTTATATATTTTTTTTCTCTCTTTCTTTTCTGGGGTATGGTATATGATAGTTTAGTTAATATAGATAGGTAATACATTTTATATTTTATACTCCTATCGATTGTGTACTCTAGAAGTTAATAGGCTCATTTTGCCTTGTAATTTTTATATGGTTGGAAAAACCAGCCTAGACATTAGAAAATTTTCTCACTAAAAGTTTAAAAAAACAAGAAGGTTTAGTCAGTTATATGCTGCAAAATGATAACTTTATCTTTAGAGGACTTGATAAAACTGACATTTATGACTGTTAAGAATGTTTTATTTATGTATGGATTTTGCATACCTTCTAATAAAAGAATATTTATTCAAAAAATGTTAAAATTCATGATAATACATGTTTCCAATAAAAATGGTGCAAAATATTTTTTCTTACTGTCCAGCACATAAAGGAAGGCAAGCCACTGTACAAATGTATGTTTAATTACTGATCATTTCCTGACTGATGGGAGATAGACACAGGGCACCACAGCCTCTTTATCCAATTGGTTCTCATGCTCTCACCCGTGTGTTTGTCTAGGTGAGTCATGGAGTGAGCATGGCTGTACATCAGCCTGAATGTATCAGTGAATACATGTAGCAATGAAGCTGTAGTATTGGTGTTACTCATTAATGTGTGTGTCAGTGTGTGTATATTGTGTACCAGGATCTTTCCACTCCCCTGCATAATTCTCTTATGTGGAAGCACAGCAACTCTTTTGATAGAATGCCGAACTCCCCCTCCTAGTCCCCCAAATGTCCCTCCTTAATATTACAGTCTCACATTTAAGGATATATTCCTCTATTTTTTGCCTGACTGTGCACTCCTTTCTTTCTTGAAATCATCTAATTTTTTCTCAAATTGCCTGATTGCCTGAACAGGAATCTCTGTGGAACCCTTGGCTCACATAAACCCCTTGGATAAAATGCACTAATGCTGGCAAACATCCAGCTAGCATTCAATAATGTGAGTACAATAAACAAACTTTCAACATAACTGCCATTTCGCCTCCACATGATGGTGTCATGGTGTCAGCGGGTTCCTGCAAACTCTAACTCCAGAGTCATGGATATAGGTAATGATAATCTTTATTGGGTGCCATTAAGAGAGAATGATTTGGGCCTAAATTCAGCCCTTAATCATGTCATCCCGATAATGTGAAATGTTGGCAGGTACTTCTTGACTCACCTCTGTCATCTTCGTACTGTATTTGCAAATGTCAGAATTTATTAAGCATGTCATGTGTTGTATGTTTAATGTGTGTTGACATAACAACTAATTAACTTTCTCCAAACTCAGATCACATACTTACACATGACTCACAGATTTGACTTGGATACCTGGCCAAGCCCTTGTTTCTATCCTTTTAACTCCATCACCTTTTTTTCAGTGCTCCTTTTTACAGCCTTATTAAATTGCAATTCTGCGAATTTAAAAGGGCTCTATTTAAGCACACAGCATATTTTTGTTACAGAAGTTATTAGTTAATGAAGACCTGGCTTTTAGATAGAAGTTCACTAACTAAAAACTTCTGTAAAAAATATGCTATGTTCTTAAATAGAGCCCTATTCAATTGGCCAAATCACAATTTAATAAGGCTGTAAAAGTTTGGAAACTTGCCACCTCAAATATTGCAAATTGCTTTGTGTAAAAGGGTCATATATATGATTGTTAGCACAAGGCCAGGGTCAGCAACTAATTTGTATCCATCTATCAACTTATGTGTTGTCATACCCATGATTATTATTATTATTTTTATTATTCTAATAATTGTTAAATTAAACTATAGTAAACAAAACTGCTTGAATGAGGAAAGCCCTTTTTTAGTTTATAGTACATCGATTTTCATTAGAAACTTTCTTCATTTATTTCTGTGTGCTGGACAATTTTTGATGCCACTATTTATCACTGTAGTTATTAATTTGGCTACTTTATGAGCCCTGTATTGAACAAATTCCATACATCCATTTTAATTTTTATGTGGCTATTATAGCTGGTTCATTAACATAATGGGGGAAGAAATCGATGTTATTGTATTGTATTTATGTGGCTGCGTATGAGATATCTGACAGACTGATCTGCATTATTATAACCTTGTAGAGTGGTTGATAAATCTGTGCTGCATTAGCAAGTATAGAATTGCTTTATGTGCAGAACAAATTGTACAGTTTTAATTGTTTACAAAAATAGAGAAATATTAATTACTTGTCTACCTTGGATTTAAAAAACCTAAATATAAAAAAAAACTCAATTTTAAAATGTTTAAACAAGCAGGAGTGTAGTGATGTTATGAGATGGATAAAAGATGGTTGCCCATATGCAGTCATCAAGTGTCATAAGGTAAGGATCTCTGTGATTAAGGGCCGCCGGCTGGGTCAGAACGATTGATACTCATGAAATGATGTGTGTTCAGAGAATGTGGCACTCCTGGTCTTTATTAAATACATGTTGCAGGGTGTGTTTCTGACATAGCCCATGAGGCACAGGCCTAGGACAGCACATTTGGGCAGCAGGCTGTCTGATGATACAGTGCAGTACATTGAAATGTGTTTGTATATGCACATAAATGTCTATATACTTCAATATTTCTGTCTGTAAATGCATGTGACACTTTCTGACATATATATACATAAACACACCTAAATGTATAATGTGAAATATAGAAAGGGGGAAGAATGAGCTGCAAATGGGGTGTGGGGGTGTGGGGTGCAGAAATCTGAATGGCCTAGGCCAAATTAAAACCTAAATATAGAAATGGCATGTGTGACCAGAGGTGGAGTAACGGCAGCTGGGTTAGCCAGTATACCCCAAACTCCACAATCCTCATGGGTCAAGTGGCCCCTGCTGATAGCCCTGGCCTCTGCTGGGTAGGTACAGGGATTCATTAAATTCCCATGAAATAATCACTCTTTCTACAAAACTACTCTATGAGCGGGCATATAAAATGCACTTGAACATAAAGCACGTCTTATTTCACTTCCCAAATATCTAACTGACATAAAAAATTCAATCATGCCGTAATCTCCCATATACTATACAACCTTTATTAGCATTATTTGTTACATTTTTTAATTATTTTTCCCCATCTAGAGAAATATAAATGCAAAGCTTTTGACTATATATTTCAAAGGCAGAAAAAAATAGTTTTACAATTTTTTTTTTAATTGTACTTTCTTAAATATTCCCTGGAGTCTATTTTTGGACCTGTATTTGGACCTCCATTCTTTCTTCTTTTTGTTCTTCATTTTGTTAATATTGTTTTGACTCAAACTTACCCTTGTAAAAAGCTATGGAATATGTTGGTACATTACAAATAAAGGAAATAATAATAATATTAGGAACACTCATAATTAGCTATTCAGAAAATAGCAAAATAGCATAATATGTAAATGTATTACTCTGTGTTCTATGTTATTCTGTTAAACATCACATATAATAGTTATCAAAGTGTGTAACGCTCCAGGCGCGCATGCACACTGGCGGCGGGAGGCTACACACTTTGATACTGGCGCATTGTGTGACTCAAATGTGCATAGCGCTCTACACATCACGCATGCGCAATGCGTGGCATGAGCTACACCTGAGCCTTGTGCCCTAAACAGCGGATGCACACTGCGCAGCAAAAGCCATGCATGTGCATGGCGCGCAAGAGACTGTACATAGCAGGGGAGAGGGGGAAAGAGACACAGGGAGGGATGAGAGACAGGGGTAGAGAAACAGGAGTGAGAGGGAAGGAGACACAAGAGAAGGGGGAAGAGGGAGGGGGAAGAGACACAGAGGAGGGAGGGAGAGGTGAGGAAAGACACAGGTGGGATGAGAGACAGGGGGAAGAGAAACAGTAGAGAGGGGGAAATAGACACAAGAGAAGGGAGAAGAGGGAGAAGGGGGAAAGAGACACAGGGGAGGGAGAGGGGAAGAGAGAAGCAGGGGAAAGAGAGGGGGAAGAGAGACACAGGGGAGGGTGAGTGGGAAAGAGAGACACAGGGGAGGTAAAGGGGTGAAGAGACACAGATGAGGGGGAGGGGGGAGACACAGGGGAGGGAGAGGGGGTAAGAGAGACACATGGGAGTAAATGTGGGAAAGAGACACGGGAGGTAGAGGGGGGAAGAGACAAATCGGAGGGAGAGGGGGAAACAGACACAGGAGAGGCGGGTGGAAGAGACACAGGGGAGGGAGAGGGGGAAGAGACACAGGGGAGGGAGCGGGGGAAAGAGACACAGAGAGGGAGGGAAGAGACACAGGCAAGGGAGGGGGAAGAGAAACAGGGGGGGGGGAAGAGACACAGGGGAGGGAGAGGGGAAGAGAGAAACAGGGGAAAGAGAGGGGGAAGAGAGACACAGGGGAGGGTGAGTGGGAAAGAGAGACACAGGGGAGGTAAAGGGGTGAAGAGAGACACAGAGGAGGGGGAGGGGGGGAGACACAGGGGAGGGAGAGGGGGTAAGAGAGACACATGGGAGTGAATGGGGGAAAGAGACACGGGAGGTAGAGGGGGGAAGAGACAAATCGGGAGGGAGAGGGGGAAACAGACACAGCAGAGGCGGGTGGAAGAGACACAGGGGAGGGAGAGGGGGAAGAGACACAGGGGAGGGAGCGGGGGAAAGAGACACAGGGAGGGAGGGAAGAGACACAGGCAAGGGAGGGGGAAGAGAAACAGGGGGGGAGGGGGAAAGAGAAACAGCGGGGGGAGGGGGGAAGAGACACATGGGAGGAAGGGGGGAGACACACAGGGGAGGGGGATAGACACTTCAAATATTATCATGTCATTTTTGATGGGCAAGTTACTAGTTGAAAATAAAGCTCCATAAAATAACAGTGAAAGTGATAAATATCCCCCGGACTTGAATCTGATGTTATTAGTGATATATAATGCAACATGGTACCTTTCTCTTTCTGTCTGCTCCCTTTATCACATGTAATGTTTTCTGATATCTCTGAATATTCCAAAGCCCAGCAAAGTTACATTTTATTTCAACAGCTTTGGAAATACAATATAAAAATAAGATAAAGTGTGTGTGCAGCGCTGTGAAGAGCACTCTGCAAGTCACTGATTGTTATCTGAAATTGGTGATATAAATAGAGCTCCTTCCTCCAGACATCTCTGGATATGTTTATTGTCCCGGCAGAACATTCAGGAATATACTGCATAAAGAGAGCTATATAGGACGTGCTGCAAATACTAAACGAGAAGTGTTGGAATTGGGGAACTGAGATAATGCATGGGATAGACAGGCTTTGTAATACATAAACACAGGGGCAGAGCTGCTGCAGGTGCAGCAGGTGCAAAGCTACAGTCGCAATTTGAGGTAAAGGGGACTCAGTAGCAGAGGAGGGTCCAGGTACAAAATAAATGGTGCCTCCCCGTACAACCTCTCTATACAAGGTAGTTAGGCTCATGTAGGTGCTTTAATAAAAAAGCTAACAATATATATGTAGGTGTCAGATCACACCGACCTTGATCCGAACACCTATCTATAAAGATAATTCCTCACCCTAAGAAAATTGAATCCAGACCATTTCCCATGGTGGAGGGCCTCTACTGAGTTATGGGTCCCTGTGTTTTGCACCTGCTCCACCACTGAAGGGATAGAAATTAAATATTATTTGTTGACCCAGCAGTCACTATAAATATATATATATACAGTATATATATATATATATATATATATATATATATATATATACACACTCAAAAAAGTCAAACATAAAAAGCCCTCTCTAACGCCACTTAACATTTCGTATTCACAGAAAAATGGATAGGCATGACTTTCCCCTTAAACTACCCGGCTGCAGCAATATTTAACCTCTTCACAACTTGTTCATGACAGTCAAGTTTAAAAATGTGTGCATTGTTGACCTTGTAAGAGGGAATGTTAGAATAAATCACAATTATGCAGCTGTTTTGTGATGAATCCAGTAAAACCTAAATTGTATTGACAAATGTTCCACATACGAAGACAAGGAAGATGAAAGAAAGAGTATGAAGATTTAATTGTATTATATGACATTGAGTTTCTCATTATGGTGTTATATGGATGGGGAATTAATCTGTCTACATTATAGAGACCCTTGTACAAACAGTAGAGTCACAAGTGAAATCCACTTATATATCACCGAGCTGAAATTCATTGGATGCCATGTGTACAGTTTTAAAATGTGCTGAAATACCCTATTTGCTATTAGAAAACTAGGTATTCTTCCATTACAAAACATGCAAGAACTACAATCTGGACATTTTTTTTATTCATACTATTTATTTTTCTCTTTAATTAAAGGGTCCTGTAACAGTTAGTACCAAAATCAGTATAAACAACTTTTACATTCACTGTAATTATAAATGTTCACTATTTAAATGGACATCAAAGATTTCTTGATTTCATTAGGAATATAATATACGTATGTATCTCTGTAGTAACCAATCAGTGGCAACAATTTGCAGCATGTTCCTTGAGAGTGGTCACTGACAGGCTAATTTGTAACACTGCACTTCACACTCTGTGTGGATCTGCATGAGCTGCAGAAGACAGACCCAAATGGGTAAAAATTGTATGATTTTAGGCAGAAAAATAAAATTTTAAGCACTTCTTAATAAAATAAAGTACATAAAAGTTAATAGATAGGTATATTATATTCTTAGCACAACCTTCCATGTCCCTTTAAAAAAGCTTATACAGTATTTTTTTTGAGGACATTTTTGAGACTACGGTGTCCCTCTAAGGTCATCTCCCATCACAAAAGGAAATTCAATTTTATTCATGATATTAGCTCGTTAATCAATATATGATTACCTGGAAAAAATGATTTTTTTTAGTGCATACTATTTTAAAATGACATTGGAATGGAACAACCTTTATCTCTTTAAAGGGAATCTTCCATTATTAATCATTGAGATGTTAATCATTGGTATATCATGATGTCATATGGTGCCTGGCAAGGTATCGGTCATGTGCTCTATCTCTCTTCTCCAGGGAGTTGCCTATTATTTCTGAGAGGACTGAACACTATTTTATATTTTCTAGAAAATGAACGTATTTATAAATATTAGAACTTGATTGATAAAAAATTAGATGATCATGATATTTTATACTGAAGTGTATAGTCAACATCTTCAGCTGTAAGCTGTCACACAAACCCTAAGTACTTCATATATTGCATATTACACTTGGTTTCTTAATCTGCTTCACTCTACAGAGGAACCTTTAAATAGATTTAAAATCCCCCATATCCTCTGTCTGTGGCAAAAACAACCTTGAAAAGCAAGACCACTGAGAGATGGGAATATTAATAGGTTTTTAGTCACACTAAAAAATGTCTTAAGAACCATTTACAAATATTAGGTCAAGTGGAAAGATGAAATAGAACATCGCCCTAATGGAAAAGCCATTTAAGCGCAATGGTTAAAACAGCAATTTACCAGTCTAAATATTTACCTATTAATTTCATCGAGGTAAATCTGTTGAACAATATGAACCATTTAAAATCCATGTAGCCTTTGAATGCATTGCAACTAAATAGAAAACATCTAGGAACACATACATTTGCATACAAAATTCTTATATATAAATACACCTGTATTTATATAACAATAATATATTACAGTAAAAAAATAGTACATTCCGAGAAATACAGTTATTATACTGCATTCTGGGAACCTTGGGAGGTACCGTACATGCAAATGTTATGGATTGCAAGGCTTCCCTCCAGCAACCCATTTAAAAAATGGCTTCCCTTAAGCAAATGCCCACTGTATCAAACAGCTTTAAACAAAGTATTGTATTTCTCGGAATTCTGAGCATGAAACAATTTTTTTTTAACTTCTTATAGACATTCCAATGTGAACACAAATATACTATTTATTTACTGTACTACTGTACGGTGGAGGGCTTCTATCACTCTTTTGCCCACCATAAAGTAAATGATTGTTGTGGAATACTATCTCCTCATAAAATCTACTAAACAAGCTAGTATCCAGCCCCACACTGATGTGAGGCAGTAACCTTGAAACAGCTGTACGTGGGTGGGATTCTTAGCTTCTGTATAATCCAATCCTAGTTTGCTCAAAGCTGTGTGATACAGCGGGCATATGCTTAAGGAAAGCCATGTTTAAAATCGTTATGGATTTCAAGAGCAAAGCCTTTGTGGGCATATTTGCATGTACCTGCAAGGTTCCCAGAATGCAGTGTATTAACTGTATTTCTCGGAATTCTAGGCATGAAACAATTTTTTTAAAACTTATTTTATACATTTAAAATGTGAACACAAATGTACTATTTATTTACTAACTAACTATCTATCTACAAAATATAAAGCTTTCCACATACACACCATCAGTTATTAAATGCATTTCTATACTGCAAACATATAATAGCTGCATTTAGGCCCTTGCTTACTGTGGGCCTCATTCTATTATCGGCCGTAGGAGATGCGGGGCCGCAAGGACCGGCCGCAGGCTATTTGCCTTCTATTGTCTATTCCCTTCCGGCCGGGGGCTCCGGGAGGCTTGCGACCGGCGCCTTGTTATCCCTTGCGGCCGCACGCGCCGCAGGAAAGCCTTTGATCTTAAACGGCCGCAAGAGTTTCGTCCGCAAGAAAGCCCCGGTTGCTATTCAATTGCTCCGGGAACCCTCTCGGCATGGCTAAAACCGAGCTGCAGCTTACTTGCACCAAAAAGGTCCCGCAAGCACACAATTAGGCACATAATAAAGCCATCCTGCACTCTTATGAGACGATAAAGTGATTGGAGGTGTTAGCATTCATAGCACAACATTCCCCTACACTCAAATCCGCAAATAATTTTTATTTTAATTCATGTCAAATATCCGTGGACAAAGTCCCGAGGGCTTGGAGCACCTCAGACCCGCCCAGGCTGCGGGACGGAAAATAAACCGTTAATGAAATAGCGGATTTGGGCTGATGTGTAAGCTTGTGAGGGTGTTGCTATTAATCCTCATGTCCCCCATTATGATCCCTAGCATTTACATAGCTTTACAGTGCCATCTTGAATTTATTTTTGCATTTAAAGTTTTCAGACCTTGCGGCCGGTTGCATGATATGCGGCCGTCCATAAGGGGGATATCCTTGCGGCGCCGTCTATTTGAATTGCAAGGTTAAGGTAGCTCTACACGGGGCCGTAAGACGGCCGCAAGTAATCGCAGCTTTGAGGCCGTTTTACGGCCGATAATAGAATGAGGCCCTGTGTATTTAATTTTATCCCACTATAATGATGGAATGATGCAAGTACATGACAAGTCAAGCATGTACTCTGGTCACGTTTTAGTAGCATGTGGGTGTTGTTACCTTACTAAAAGGTCAGCTATTTCTATTTCACAGGTTATTCTGTGGAGCTTTATATTCAAGTTATTGAGATCGTCACACTTTAGTGAAAATGCCCCACAATGTAAAAATGTCTCATCTCATCTAAGATGATAATTTTCTCTCCAGACAAGAACATATTCATATTCATGTGAGATACCAAAGAATAACATTGTACGTTTAGAATTATTGCAGAAAAAATCATTGACTGTAAACTCCAAGTGCAGGTTGGAGAGGGCAAAGCAGCATTTATAGCAAATTACATGCCACTTACAAAACATTATTATTTAATATTAAGTTAAATATTGTTCTGTATATAAGTACTGCACACTACCCATAGTTTATTTAGATAGAAGATAAGATATATAGATAGATAGATAGATAGATAGATAGATAGACAGACAGATATACGGACAGACAGCCCGTAAACCATTTTTGGATGTGCGGACGTGAACATGATCAATTAGTTACGGGTTTAAATGGAGCCAATGGCAAATGAGATTGTCATTATTATGTCACTGAAAAATGGAGGTTAGATTTCAAAGCCTTACGGGTTTTCAATTACGAGTTACGATCGGAAAGGCATTCCAGAAATAATGCAATATAATAAATCAGTAATCATGATATTCTAGTCGATGCATGCTCCATTATATGTATTAACACATTGATTGCCGGGATCGATATAACATGGAAATTAGACATTACAAAAAGTATTTTATATTGCAGATTTGCGAGCTTGAAAATGTTGTGCAACTAATTTTAATACCGAACATCACTTTCCCTTTACATATAAGTACATTAGTGTGTGTATATTTGCATTTACAGTGCTATGGATAGGACTTTAACCCCCTCTCTAGTACCAGTTGGCTTTTTGGCTCCATTTGTAGGATACAGGCTTGAACTCCAGTGAATTTGTTGCAATTTAAGAGCGTGAATGGAAACGTAACAGTTATGGGCTTGACAGACCAAATGATTTCAAGGGAGCGTAGTTCAAATTTCCACATCCCGTAGCCTTTTTTCGCCCTTACCCTGCAAGTCGTTGGTGGGTTGCTTTATGGGGCCAATTTAATAGCCCCACGTTACAGGCTCCGGTTTTACAAGGTGAGGGAATTTAATAGGGCTTTATGTGTTCATATGAGTGATGAAATATTGAAATTAAATAGGGTTACTAATAATAAGTTACTCCAGGACCAGATGAGGATTCCTACCTTTGGGGATCAAAACAAGAAACATTTTTTAAGAGGGAAAAGCTAGTATATGCTACTGCCAGTCTGAAGGACACTAACAAGATTGTTTATTTGGGTAGTTGTCAGGTTCTCTACAGAGTCAATATTGAGCAGTTCTCCAAAGCACAGTGGAAAATAATAAATTTCTCATGGAAGTTTGGGCAGTGTTACTGGAACTAGAGATGGGTGCTATGTTATCATGCCCAAGCTGTGAGTGGGCAGGGGATTTCTTACCTCCTCTGACACCCTCTAGCACAACCGTGCTTGTCCCCTGATAATTAATTGACACTGTTCAGCTCTAGGAGAAGCACTGCTTAAGATTCAATAGAAAATGTAAATATATGTAAACAAATATATACACACATTGTGAAATAATCAGGTCTGCCATCCTATCATTGCTTCTATCTGTAATCCTCTAATACATTTTTTCTGCTGAAATATTCTTTTAAGTTTGCTAAAGATTCCTGTAACTGCGCTTTTGATGTAATAAAAAAATAAATTATGTTATTTCTTATAAAATGCTGTAATGGAGTAAAGCAGAGATATTCTCTAAGGAACAGAGCAGATAATATTAATGTATTTCAATTCTCTCACAATCTTCTCGTAATGCTTTTAGTGTGAAATGAACTGAAAGATATTAAATATTAGAGGTGCCCCCGGCTGTGTCTCTCATTCTCACTGTCTCAATCTGTCAGTGTGATAGTGTCAGTTTTTTGTCCATTTCTGTCTTTCTGTCCATCTCTGACCCTTGCTGTCTATTCCAATTTTTACATCTTTCTGAAAGGCTCTAGGGGGGAACTAACCATCTCAAGAGCATCTAATTTGCATCCCTTGATTTACTATACACTATATCCTATGGGAAAAACTGAGACCACATGCCTTCTAACCTCATCTCAGGTGAGAAGATGATTAGTAAATTCCCCTCTCTCCTAGTAAATTCCTATGCTTTCTTTATTGGTTCTCAGTCTGTCTCTATTTATATGTCTCTTTCTCATTCTGCATTTGTTATGTTGTTTTACTAAAAGGTATCCCAACTGACATAGGTCTTCCAATATGTTTACTGCTTTCTTTTAATGAACTAAAATTAGTAGGGGACAAAATCATTTTAAAAAGTAATAAAAATGCCCTATAATTTGGCAAAAGCAAATATCTGCAACCATGGTGGTCTTACAAAGGGCTCTCTATATGTGATGTCTCAATTGATAAGGGTTATTACTGCTTGAAGAGCAGATCAATTGTCTGTGGTATAAAAGAGCACATAGCTATTCACTGAGTGTCAGTGAGATAAACCCACCCTCTAAAGTTCCCACCTACATGTAAGCACATAATCTATACAAATATAGGATGCCTAATTAGACGAGAATGGAGGTGGTCAGGGTAACATATCATTGGAAAACTTAACCATGGCAAATAGACTGGAAACATTGCACTAATTTCACATGCCAGGTAATGCTTAAGATCCAATAAGCTGAGCTCCAACAATATATGGACCGGGAACTACCAGATGTGCATAATAGAAAAAGCGAGAGAGTTAAAAAAAATATTTATTTCTGCTTCATAGACTATTCTAAAGCCTCTCACTGTGTGGATCACAAAATGTGGCAAGTTCTTAAAAAGATGGGAGTACTAGATAATCTCATCCTTCTCCTAAAGAATCTGTATGTGGACCAAGAAGCCATGGTCAGAACCGAACATGGCACAACAGAATGGTTCAATATCAGAAAAGGAGTGCGACAAGGTTGTATATTGCCATCTTATTTATTCATCTTATACGCAATTTACATCATGGGTAAGGCCGGGCTGGATGAACCAAAGCCACAATCAATATTGCTAGAAGAAATTATTATTTTTATTATTAAAGTTTATTTGCATTGCACCAACATATTCCGTAGCGCTGTACAGTGGAAGAGAACAAGCAAAAAATGGAGGGCCCTGTTTTGTGCTTAAAATTTCTGTAGAAAGTGCTTTATTCCAAAGCACACTACAAAATTAGAAACTCACTGTTTACAATCTAAAGGGAATGGGAGAGGCAGAAACCTGGGGGGAAAAAGATAAGGAGTAGCAAGGGTCAGGAAGCAGGTGAAAGATTGAGTAGGTAAAGATGTATGCAAAGTTAGAAAATGTTTTGCATTTAGTGGGAGAGAGTTGTGGACTAATAGAGAGTGAGTGGGTGTGAATGGCTCAAGTATGTAATATATTATCTGCCCAAGAGGTCAGCTAATATAACCAGTTAGGTGATGTAATTAGACTGCTATATAGCTGCAACAGTTAGAGGGTGTGGTTTGTGTGTGGCCTCTTCTTAATGGTGGATTGTATGCAGGCGACAGAGTGAGTCAGATGGAGCCAAATTTTGTTTGTGAGGGAATCTTCTTAAAAGTGGTAAGTAGCAGTAGATACATAGGTGATGAAGACAGGTGGTGTGTGGTGTTTTGCATGTTTCTGGTGGTGTTTTGCGTGTTTAGAGTGCTGTAGCCTTGTTTTCGTTTTGTTCGGCAGCCATTTTTTCTCTCGTTTAGAGAATTTTTTAGTATCTAAACTCTTTTATTTTGAGTTAAATTAAGGTGTAACTTCATTTTTTGAGGTCCTGGATGCCCCCTCTTGCTGTAGGTACGCTTTTTATGTATGTGTTGAGATTTTCATTTTTTCACGTCCGCGGGTTGTGGACGATTTTTGCGAGGTCGTAATGGGTGGTAACGTGTCTTGTATGTTGTTTGCGTTCCGATGTAAAGTTTGCGAGGGTCGCAGTTGCTGGCAAGGAGCACCTTCTGCGCTCCTTGCTAGCAACTGCAGCCCTCTCTAACCCCCCCGTGTCTCTCTAACCCCCCGGTGTCTCTCTAACCCCCCGTGTCTCTCTACCCTCCATGTCCCTCTACCCCGCAGTGTCTCTCTAACCCCCCGTGTCTCTTTCCCTCCCCGCCCCTCATCCTCAATCCCCCCTCCTCATTCTAAACCCCCCTCCTCACTTTACCCCTCTAAATACCTCCCCCTTTCCCCTCACTTACCTCCATCTGAAGCTTCTCCTCCAGCCTCCGCTCCTTCCTGCATCGGCACCCGGTATATGCTAATGACGTGACGTCACATGCGCGCCACATCATTAGCATTGGCCGGGTCAAGACGCAGGAAGGAGCATCGAGGCCAGAGGAGGGAGGTTGAGAATGAGGAGGGGGTTGAGGAGGGAGGTTGAGAATGATATTGAGGGTTGAGGAGGGTGTATATATATATATATAGTAAATAAAAAGTACATCTGTGTTCACATTTGAATGTCTAAAGCAAGTAAAAAAACCTGCTTCCAGCTAAGAGTTCCGAGAAAAACAGTTATTACACTGCATTCTGGGAAGCTGAGCTGGGACATACAAATGTGTCCACAAATGCCTCGCTCTTCATTCCGTAGCCATTATCAAACATGGCTTCCTTTTAGAGTATGCATGCTGTATTACACAGCTTTAATGCAAAGCCAAGGTTGGAATAAACACAGGCTGAGTATCCAATCCATGTACACCTGTTTCAAGCTTACTGGCTATCATCAGCATGGAGTGGGATCTCAGCCTCTGCTATGACCTGTCCACCAAGAGTGACCCTACATAGTATAGCTCACAGCTTCATTGAAGTACACAAGACCATTCACCACCACAAGGTAGAGATCCAGAAGGGGGGCAGGGGAACATACACTGCACTAATCTACTCTAACCCATCAGGAAGGGCCCCAAACACACATAAGGCTGTGCAGAAGCACTTGAAGCAAAAGCCAACTCACCTCCATCAGGAACAATCTCCCGTATGCCCATCCTGGAAAGTGGCCATGTGTCAAGATGTACCCATTATCACCTGGTGACATCCCATTAAGTGATTTGCTATCAATCAATTGACATTATCACCTGTCATATTCTTATCAGGCCTTTAGGGGAATGTTGATAAGTTGATAATCCACAGTATCACAAATTGGACTTTGCATGTGTGTTAACCCTTTATTATGATATATATATATATATATATATATATATATATATATATATATATATATATACACTATATGATATCTTATATTATTGTTATTATTTTTATTATTATGTGTATTAACATATTGCATAGTAACTAGGGCTCATTATTTTACTGATATAGGAATGTGACACAAATGTGATGTATGTGGATGTCCTAAAACCCCAACCATTGAAAACAAACTAACATGGTGAGAATGGTATAACAAAGCTTTAATTCATACACAGAGCACAATCAGAAATGGACAAGACTGTGCGTTAATATCATGGGTGTGGTGTGGGCGGATCCCGCAAGAGCAAGAGGCTTGTGGGAAAAAGGGAATACCTAGAGGGGGTAATGTCATAGTCTAGAATAAGCATGATGCATAGCACCTACCAGGGTCACATGTGGTCACTGCACCACTGCAACCGGAATCTGATGAAAAGAATGGTCATCAGAATTCACTCCATTTAATTGAAGAAACTAGTCATGTGCATAGCATTTACAACTTGTCTATATCTGCTCAATGAAACAGATGCAAAAACCTCTGAGAACAAAGTGGTCACAAAAACATGCATGTACAGTACAGTGCTAAATACTGTAACTGTAACAATATACCAACTCACCTGATTCCTAACTGCAAACATTACTAACCATTACTAGTACTCAGGAGAACTCACTGGCCATGACCATTAATAATGATGTGTCATTACACAATAAATAATTAGCTGTGACCAGCGTCAGTGGTCAAGGTGTACTATAACCTTCTCCATATGATATTGTTCAACATTGATATCACATCCGTCAGCTATACAGGTGTTAGCACATGTTAAAGGATACTCATGATATCAGCAAAAGGGGAAAATACCCATTTATATGGAGAGGATTCAGAGGTCAGCAGATGCTTCACTAGTGCATATATTAATACATGCAATTGTGAGACTTTGCAAGTCCACCGCCATAAATGTAAGCTACCTACAGACCTACAGTCATGTCTTAGATAGCTGCATATATGATAGCTTTAATATTGTGGGAGCTACATGTTAGGGGGGGGGGGGCTGACATTTAAGGAATGTTTACCTGTGAGGCACTATGAAAATCTTACACTTAATATATTTCCTTCACAATGCTTGCAGATGCAGAAGATGCCTTCATGGACCTGAATTGTACCTAAAACAAAACAAGAACATAACATCTGCAAAATAAGGCCTTAAGAAATATAGGGATTGCAGCATCCCTTCTCAACAGCATTCTTCAGTGACCATCAATTGGTGAAATGTTACACAGAACCCTCCATGTCCACAGAGACCATGTGATAGGAGGTAGCCATCTGCGTACAAAATATCACTATCAAATAGGCCATGATACTATACTCTGTACTAGGCTAGATTACGTTAACATTTGGACCAATAGATTGTCACTGAGAAGTGCTGTTGAGAAGGCACAAAACATATGCTCAGCCCCTAAATCCTCCTCCGCCTAGCATCAGGACCCTAATCTCCCGTGTCCGGCCGCTGTCACCTTGGTGGTGGTGTGTGTGGGGAGGGGGCAGGGCATGGGGAGGCATCCCCCAGGAGGCAGCGGTATGAGCAGTGGTGGTGCTGATGGCATGAAAGAAGCAGCCGTGCTGCAGGTGTGCTGGCGAGGCCTCCGTGGTGGAGGAGGCAGGGATGGCGACCAAAGCGCATCGCATGGCGTCTGCAGTCATTTGCTGGATTGCGCTCTGGTCCTCCCCATTCTGAGCAGCCTGACAAGGTACAACTCTGTCATCAGATGTTGCCTCCTCTCCTCCTTATTGTGCCTGAGCAGGCTGCATATGACCTCCGCATGATTGGCGGAGATGCTGGCCTGGATTCCCTCAAGGCACTCCAGTTGCTGGCACATGATGGCCAGCATCTCCGCCTGCCCAGCCGGCCTTGGTGGTCGGGATGGAGGTCCGTGGGGCGTTGATGGGTGAGGAGGTGGCGGCGGTGTTGTTGGTGGCCTTGTGGGAGGGTCTGGGGCCCAGCTGGAGCCTCGCTCCATGCGGATGGTGGTGGTATTTTTGGGCCTGGTGGTGGTGGTGGCCAGTCTGCTGCACTGGTGAGGGGAGGAGTAGATGGGGTAAAGCCACGCTGGGGTCAAATGCTTCTTGTGTGGCTGATGGTCCTGCTGGTGACCCCACTCCCCAGATGACATCCTCCTCTGAACCAGAGGCCTCGGCTCTGCTTCTTTCCTCCTCCCCCTGCACCGGTTCCTGCTGGGCTGGGGCTCTCTCGCCAATGTCCTGGTCCAATGGAGCCGATGCTTCTGGCGCACCACTGAACCGAGACCTCCTTGATGCTGAAAGAGATAAAAGAAAGATATATGTTATTAGTATGATGAATAATACATTGTTTTGTGTTCATTCCTAACTATCTGACATCTAGGCTTGAACCTGGATGATTCACTTCATTGCAACTATGATTAGCTATCATTTAGCTAGATGTGATCTATTATTTGGTTCTTGATCTTGATTGTTCTTGGCTCCCAACGCTATCTTGATTCCGGCTTTGGTCTGCAACTGCATAGGTTAAAGTGGGCACATCAATACATGGACTCTCAATTGGTTGATTACCCATGTTGTGCCCAGGAATGATAGTGATTTGTCAGCTTCATGGATTTAAGGATGCATCCATCTATACCTTGTTAATTCCATAGAGCTGACATGTTAGAGTCCTTATTGGTCATCATGTACATGTGTAGTGTGTGTAATGTACATGTGGTGGCATGTTGGTGTATATGATATTTACCTGACATTGACGCTGGATCCTGCTGGGCCACAAGGCCTGAAGCTCCAGAGGCTGGCAACTGCTTCAGAAGGTCCTTGGCCACCCTCTCCCATTCACTGTATCGTACAGTCACTTTTGGGCCACCACTTGGTGCTGCAACTTGACTGGCCTCCTTGGTCATGATCCTCCTCACCTTGGC
The DNA here is from genome assembly GCA_027410445.1 of Discoglossus pictus. NCBI lineage: Eukaryota > Metazoa > Chordata > Amphibia > Anura > Alytidae > Discoglossus > Discoglossus pictus. Next base: position 376,959,446 of record CM050165.1, read on the forward strand.
CCTGATGTTGTCAAACCTGTGCTTCACACACCTCACATCCCTTTCCACTGTTCCCACTGCTGTTACTGTGGCCGCTATCCTTCTTCCATGCCTGGGCCCTAGGGCCGGGCCTAACTTCCCTCACCTCGCGAAGATAACGGGCATCCACGGATGGAACTAAGGAGGACCACATTCACGTGAATGTAGTTATGGGCCCTGTGCTTTCTTTTAGCCTCTTGCCCTCCCAACTGTGGATGGGGAACCTTAGCTCCCTCATCTCCCTCCTCTCTACACCTCCTCTACGCTCCTTTTCACCTCTCTCCTCTTCCTCCTCTCCTCTGCCACTCCTCACCTCCTCCACCTCATCCTCTCCTCCGTCACTCCTCACCTCCTCCTCCACCACTCCCCAGGGCCACCTCTCTATCCTCCTTGCCTCTCCTCTTCCTCTCCTCCCCGCCTCTCCACTCCTCTCACGCATGGGCGTGTGGAACGCAATCTCCTCTGTCAATCATCTTGGGCTAGACCTCATTCTATTGGCTGAGAGGCCTGTGTCGCACTCCGTAATACTGTGATTGGATTAATTGGTTTTTATTCCAACCAATTAAGGCCTTTCAGGCACGGGAGGGGTTTACGGTTTTGAGGCTTCGGTCTGTAACTTGCGTGTTTAATTAAATAGCACCATAATTGTAGCAGAGTTTAAGCCTGCAGCAGGCCCGCAGACATACGGCCTATATACTGTGAGTTGCCGCCTTGCAATCGAATGTGGCTCAATGTGTTTTATTTGCCTTTATCTTACAAATAAAATGCAAAGAATTGTAAGCAAAGTCTCATGGAGAGTCTGATAATTGTATCTTCTTATGTGATCTACATTCATTGATCTACTTTGGAAATGCAAGAACAATGCACACTCACTGTCCCTTGGTTTCTTATAAAGCTTTAGGTCAAAGGAGGGGAAAACTATATATTGCTCACTCATTGTTCATACAGAATTAGTATTATGTCATTTTAAACATACAACCTTTTTAAATGAATAATAGATATTTTTGGACTTGTTTGTTGTTTTTTAATCATGCCCTACTCTCTGTGACCCTATAAACCGCAGCCACTAGTCACGTCTTGTATCTGGTTGTGCTTATCCTTAATGTTTTCCTGGCAAAGATACTGGAGTGGTTTGGCAGTTCCTTCTCCAGTAGACCACAATTTGTCTGACCTCTTTTCTATGACCTGCCCATCTTGGGTGGCCCTACACGCTATAGTCACAGAAAACACAAGCCTTTCACCACAACAAGGAAGCAATCCAGAAGGGGATTAATTTATATATATTTTTGTATTACATAGCCGATTAAGCTGATATTAATATTAGTAGAGAAGTGCAAATTAAATAACAGAGAGGAATCAGTAATAGTTTATTATGGCTGTATATGCTGCCATAAACAGAACAGATAAGTCTTTGTTCCTTTTTACTGTCACTAGGTGGATAATCATTCCTTATCTTATTTCTTTATTTATTTTTTATTCCCCTTTATACTCCTTATTTAATGTGTATATTTATGGTTTTACAGCTCTTGATTTATTCCTTGTCACCATTTAATACATGGAAAGATCAATCAGAGAGGAAGAACACGCAACACACATTTTATAGTTCCTGGGTCTACAACTAATTGTGCCTAAGTGCAGATCAATATGTGGCTCTTTTGTCATCTGCAAACGTGTGGCTGCCATGCAACAAAGATTAAAATGACACAGCTAGCGTTCCAAATATGATATCATTTAAAACTACTTTTGTAATGACAAATGAATGTTGCTAAATAGTAAAATGCATTATGTACATTGAAGTTTATAATTTTTAATTTTCAGTCAGCCATTCTGATCCACTTTGTGTATCGTTTGCTAATGACAGATCATAGGCAATAATTGTTGATTACTCCCAGGGAGTCATTTATCTAGTCAGTGTGTTTGCTCCATGGGGTTTGAACATGCCGAGTCTTTTCAAGATAATGTATATTGAGCATAATAAATGCAGAGCCCCAGGAGGTAATCAGCAATTATTGGTTATTTGGTTTGTCTGTCACAAAGAAGAGATAAAGAGAAGCTTTAGTGGATGGATCAGAAAGACTGACTGCAGACTAAAATGTCACTTTATTATAGGAAAATGCAATAAAAAAAAACATTGAATTTATAAAATTATTTTTATTTCCTATAAATTATACCATATTTGGAACCTCTGCTGTGTCTTAATAAACAGAAAGCCTTCCCTCGACTGGACAACTTCAAAATGCACGTTCTGCTTAGAAAGAAAAACAAATAATACATCCTTGAATTTATCACTTTTATAAGAAACTAGTAACTTGCCCTCTCCCTGTCTGTGCGCCCTCTCTCTCTGCACCCTCTTTGTTTCTCTGTGCCCTTCAGTCTCTCTCTCTTTCCCCCTCCCTCTCTCTGCGCCCTCTTTCTCTCTGCGTCCCTCCATTTCTCTTTCTCTCTCCCTCCCTATTTCTCCTTCCCTCTCTCTCCCGACTACTCTTTCCTTCTCCTGCCCCTTATCTCTCCCTCCCGTCTCTCCCTCCCCTATCTCTCCCTCCCCCTCTTTCTCCTTTCATCTCTCTCCCCTTTCTCTCTCTCCCCCCTCTCTCCCTCCCTCTCTCTTTCCCTCCTTCTCACTCTCTCTCACTCCATTTCCCTCCTTCCCTCTCTCCCACTCCTTCCCACTCCCTATGCCTCTCTTCCCTCCAATGTTCCCTCTATTTTTTTGCAGTTTGTGTGCGCTAAACATTTCTGATGTGCAACATTTTGCAAGGAGAGTATACTTGTGCGCATTGGAGATTCAGGTCAATGTTATTGTGTCTTAAACTCACTAGCATACCTTGCTTGAAATTTTGCATTTGTTTACAATATATACATATTTTAATAAGGATTTGTTAAAAATTACCAAAAACGCTGTATATGATAATTAAAACTTGTGCAATTTCTAGCATCAGATATTCTAAATTGTATTATAATATAACAATTATCTTCAAGCATCCGACACGAACAAGCTATAGCAGCGACTGAATACTTTCTGTGGACTAAAGGTCACTCTTCTTAAATCCATTCTTACTAAGAACGTTTTATCTTTTTAACAAACGCTGGTATCACCAAATTAAGGTCACTTAAGCGATCATGCATTTTTTCCGATCAGATGACTGAATATTCAGATAAAATACTTTTATAGCAATGTTACATTGACAACATATTAATCCTATGGTGTGGCTCAAGACAAGAATTTGAGCTATTTATAAACAAAATCAACAATAACTCTTTTGGCCTGAAATTCACGTGCATTATTGACACACAACAAAAATACTTTTTTGGATCTGAGCATAGTCAAAGACTTTATGGGATACTTACATTCATCAACCCATAGGAAACCAACTACCTCAAATGCACTGCTACAATGGTCCAGTCAATACCCTGTTACATTAAAAGCAGTTATACCAATGGGACAATAATTGCGACAGAAGAGAAACTGTGATAGCCCAGCTAATTTCAAAATACAAGAGGAAAAGGTTCAAGGCCAGAGGGTATCTAAATCAAATTCTTAAAAGAGCATATAAAAGATCATTGGAAAAAGATCGATCAGATCTTCTTTATGGTAAGAATGTAAAATCTGATAGTGCTGAAATCCGATGTATTATGAATTTCGGTAATGACTGGAAAGAGGTCAAATCTGTGCTAAATAAATATTGTTATATCCTTAAAGAGGACCCTACAATAAAGGATTACTTACCAGAGGAGGCATTGATGGTCTATCATAGATAAATTATCTATTCATACTTAAATTTACGTCTGCATCACAAAGTGTTACCACTTTAGCTTCCATTGTAATATATGCACTGTAGTACTTTATTGAATATTTATTGAACTTTAGGATAGTTGAAAATACTTACATGACTTTACTCACTTATGATTCTAATTCATTGAACTTAGCACTTTATTTTTATTTTATTTTGTTCATAAATTACATATTAAAATTAATAAATTATATTCTCCCTTTATCATAGGCACACCACACACCTTCATATACATTTTATAGATTTATTGTCGACCCACCATCTCAAACTCAACATGTCTAAAACTGAACTCCTAATCTTCCCTCCCTCTCCCACAGCGTCAATTCCTCACATCTCTCTCACTGTCAACAAAGACATCATCACCCCCTCCTCCCAAGCCAGTTGTCTTTGAGTTCTACTGGACCCCGCTCTGTCTTTCATACCTCACATGCAATCACTAGCTAAATCTTGTCTTTTCCATCTAAAAAACATCTCCAGAATTCGTCACTATCTCACACAAGACACAAGACACAACTAAAATACTTATACACTCTCTCATCATCTCTCGACTAGACTACTGCAACTCGCTTCTTGTTGGCCACTACCCACTACCCAACTATCTCCACTTCAATCCATTATGAATGTCTCTGCTAGAATCCTCTTCCGTACACAACGTTCATTTTCGGCATCACCTCTCTGTCAATCACTCCACTGGCTTCCCTTAGCCTCAAGAATAAAATTTAAAATCATGACCCTAACTTACAAAGCCCTCAACAATAATGCTCCCCCTTTCATCTCTGCTCTTATCTCCAAATACTCCCCCTCCCACCCTCTTCATTCTGTTAATGACCTTCTTCTTTCTACAACTCTTGTCACCTCCTCTCACTCCCGCCTCCAGGACTTTTCTCGTGCTGCCCCTAGTCTCTGAAACTCCTTGCCTCGCTCCACCAAATTATCCTCCTGCCTCAAAACATTTAAAACCTCACTTAAGACGCATCTCTTTAAAGAAGAGTATCACCTTCCACCCTAACACACTTATCACCTCTCTCTCCATCTTTTACCACTCACTATACCTTAGATTGTAAGTCTGTGAGTTTCTATCCTTAATACTTTGGGAATTCACCATGGCTATTGGATTCCTAGCTCAAAGACAGGGCCCTCTTCCTTTGCTAAATATTAATCTGTATTTTTCTTTGTCTGAACTTTATTTATGTACAGCGCTACAATATTGACTGAGAATACAAGATTTATAAAAATACTCTGATTAGACTCTCTTTATATTATTTCAATTTATGCCTTCATTGGATTTATATTTTTTTATTATTCCAAATCATATTTTTAATTGGCTTTATAATTTTTCATTATGCTATTTATTGTCATGCTATAATACATTTTCTAACTGGGAGTGGAGCTAGCCTCTCCATTCCCCTTATTAGTTATTCTGCCCTTCTCTGTACTTCCCAGCTCTAAAATTTCCTTTTTATGTATTGGTGCCACAAATTGTACTCCATATTTCAAATGAGGATGTACTAGGTATTGGTATAGTGGCAGAATAATATTTGCTTCCCTTGCCTCTTTACCCTTCATAATAAATGCTAATATTTTACTTGCCTTTGCAGACGCTGCTTGGCATTGAGCACTGCTACCTAGGTGGTTGTCCACAAGTACTCCCAAATCCCTTTCAATATCTGATACCCCTAGATTTGCTCCATTAAGATTATAAATTGCATGGATATTTTTCCTTCCCAGATGCATAACTTTACATGTATTCATATTAAATCTCATCCGCATTTAGTCGCCAATTTCTCTTTATGCAAATCCCTTTGGAGGGAAAGTACTTCATTATCTGATTTAATCACCTTGCACAACTTTGTGTCATCAGCAAAAATGGAGACACTACTTTCCAAACCTACTTCTAAGTCATTAATAGATATGTTAAAAAGGAGAGGACCTAATACTGAACCCTGAGGAACTCCACTTACCACATAAGTCGAATCTGAGTATGTTCCATTTACAACAACCCTTTGCTTCCTGTCTTTTAGCCAGTTCTCGATCCATGAGCAGATATTTACTGCAATTCCTGTATCACTTAGTTTGCGCAACAGTCTCCCATGTGGCACTGTATCAAAAGCCTTTGCAAAATCCAAAAAGACTACATCCACAAGTCGCCTTGATCCAACTTCCTACTAGCCTCATCATAGAAACTAATTAGGTTTGTTTGGTATGAACTATCCTTCATAAATCCATGTTGACTCCTACTTATAATCTTGTTTAAATAGACATGTTCTTGTCTACTATCCCTTATTAAGCCTTCTAAAAGCTTTCCCACTACAGAAGTGAGGCTTACAGGTCTATGATTTCCTGTATTTGTTCTTGCTCCCTTTTTAAATATAGGTATCACCTCTGCCTTTCTCCAATCATATGGTAGAGACCCTGTGTTGAGTGAATCTCGAAAAATGAGATATAATGGTTTAGCTATTACAGAGCCCATTCCCTCAGTACCCTTGGATGTATTCCATAATGACCTGGTGGCTTTGGTAACATTTATTTTTTCCAAATTCTTTTTTATTTCTTCCTGCGTTAACCAATTATTAGTATCAATGGACATCTATTTCTCCCTGGGTGGAAAAAGTTAATTTGAAAACTAAGATTATATATACCCCTTTAGGGATTAAGAAATTTCTGTGTTCGCTCCATGTTTTCTTTTGTGTGCTCGTCTCATGACCTGTGTGCACATGCGCACAGCTTAGAGGGAACAGTGCTCCCCTCCCTCCCACTCCTTCCATCTCCCTCTCACCCTTCCCCTATCTCTCCCTCCCCCCTCTCTCTCCCCCCGGTCTCTCCCTCCCCCCTCTGTCTCTCCCTCCCCCTCTCTCTATCCCTCTCTCTCTTCCCCCTCTCCTGCTCTTTCCCTCCCTCTCCCTCTCTCCCCCGTCTGTCTCACTCCCTCTCCCTCCTTCTCACCCACTTCTTCCCTCCCATCCCTCCCCTCCGCTCTCTCTCCCACTCCCTCCCTATCTCTCTCCCTTCCTCCCTCTCTCTTCACGGACTCACCTGTCGCCTCCAACACCTATGCACATTTGCGCGATTGACCCATTTAGCCTTAGTAGCTTGCGAGTAACGCCTGCACAGAACGCACCATCTAGGTGTTACTCACAGGCTATTAACTATTTTAGTGGATTATGCTTCAAAAGAATCTACAATTTTTGCTTTACCTGCTTCCTCAGGTGGAAAGAGACCTCAAATGCAGAGGAAACTTCTGTTTGCCCAGAAGGAAAATTGCAGCTAAAACTGCCAGTGCTATCAACAGGATTAATGGAAATGTGACTCAAATTACAACGACACACGCTCCTGAGAGAAGCAGCTCATAGAAGGTAGTGGAATCTCACATTAAAGAGTAATATCATATAGATGCTAAATATTTAAATAGTGTGGGTTTTTTAGGGGTTTCGAAACAAATTTGGACCATTAGAGTAGTCCTATAAAGAGACTCTGAAATCATGGACACTTCTCTGCACCATCATTGAGGGCAGTCAAAATCAAGTAGAAAAGTTGGAAATACTGTTTCATTTCAATCTCTTTTCACTGTTTTATAACTGTAAATGCTGCAATGTTTTACCTTGAGTCATCAGGAGTTATGGTGCAAGTTCTTAGGTCTGGAAGGGACCATAAATTACAAGCTCTCTAAAGTCCTTTGTTCTTTTCACTGCTAAATCACATTGCATGTTTCCCTTCAGATTTATTATATCTAAAGAACCCAAATGAAAAAGCGGACACATTTTTGATTGCAGTGAACAGAGTTTATTATTATTTAAGTGTGTCCATTAGTTAAGACTGTTGTTTGAGACTTAACTTTGTTATTTAACGGAATATCTAAATTTCCTGGATTATGAATGGATCTGATAGAGGAAAATCAGTAGTGCATGCAAACATTTGTTGCATAAAAAAATAAACATTTAAAATCGTCCCTTGAAGTTTGCAAAATGTCTTGTAATTTCTGAGAGTTTAAAATAAGAGTAATCACCTCATTGAAACCAAGTCTAGCATTAAATTCATAATTTGTTTTGGTCAATCAGAAGGAGGCTCAAGCAGCTAAAACATTTGAATTTTCTCTGTTTGTGCTGCAAAGCAGCCTGCGATACATAGTGTGTCTGTGCTGACCTCGTGGTGAAGGGCGGGGCAGCACAGACAGATAGCAGACACCTGGAAGCACATACCAGCAGAGACTTCAGAGCTGACATCAGTGCTCTCCTATTGGCTGTGGAAGGCAGAGAAGGTATGTAATGAGTTAAAAAATTGCCCCCATAATGCTGCATGCTGATTGGGTAGGGTTCAGGAGCTTGTATAGACACCCCATGTGGGTGTCAACATAATCATTAGAGTGATCTATAGATATTAATGCAAATAAAACATTTATGAAAAATGCTGCATACATAAATTATGGGTTTACTGGAAAAACTGCAGAAATGTATTAATCCATGAAACTTATAAATGCCTCTTATGAAACAATGTAATATGAAATCAGTATAATATGAAACATGGTTTTCTCGGTTCTTTATGATGAGTGTAGGGGCAGTATTGATCATTTCCATGTCCCTTTAAAATTGTCTGATTTCCTGACTAATCAGAGTGGTAGTTGTGATGCTGATTTCTATCCCACAAAACTTAGAGTTCAGTCGTGCACACATGTGCCAGAGCTCCTAAGAGGACATTGTTATTGAGATATCTCTAAATGTGCTGGCCTTGCCAGGAGACCGGAGTGACTGCCATTACCATAGCTACGAGACATTGAGAAACACAGAGGAAAACATCAGAGATCACATCAGGTTCAGATTATTCTTCTAAAAGTACAGTCAAGTGTCTGGGGATACCGTAACTAGAACTTCATTTAATCATTGCAGCAGGGGTAATGTTAATGTTTTTCCAGATTTGATGAGGATGAGCAATTAATTTTCTACACATATTTTAGCAACATTATCCGTTTTATTTCCCTGCTTGAACTGCTAACTTCACAGTAAGATAATCACTTTCATATCTCAGGAAGTCCATCAGTTATCTGGCGCTGCAATGATTTTACAACATACTGTTTTAAAGTGACTCTTCAGGCATTTTTTATTTTATGTTAATATTTTAACTAAGTTTATTTATTTTATTTTTTTCTCTTCAATGTAATTTTCATGTATAATTTACCCTTCACTTACTTTTAACAAGCCAACAAACTAGCAGCATGTCAGCATCTGGAACTTCCTCATTTCTCCCTGTATACTCCCCTGCATGCTACTATCGTTCACATCTGTGGCTTGGCATACTGCATTCTGGGGCAAAGATAACTTTAATTGTTGAATATAACCTAATATGGCTATAAATTATCCTTTTCTATAATTCCTCCTTTATAATCACTAGCATTATATTTAATCATTGATAAAATTAACCCCCCAAAAATGTACATTCTCTCCTCAAAGCATGAGCATTGAACCATGAAACTTCATCCCGGGGGGCGGGGATGTCCTTACATTAGATTAGGATCCACAATGCAGTTTTCCAAGTTATAGATGTGCAATTTTGCAGCAAGCTGGAAAGCATACATTTAGCAATGTAGAGGTTTGTTAAAAGTAAATAAATAATACAATTTATGTGATTTCTACAATGAAGAGGAAAAAACTATTTAAATACACCTAGTTATAAAATCTATATGAAGTAAGATTGAGCTGCCTATGTGTTGTATATGAAATATATAAATGCCATTCCATGATATACCTCCCTCCATATTCATTAGATATCTAATAAATTAAGGTGAATATAAAAGAATATAAAATGCAACATATTATTACATTAAAAAAAAAAAATCTGTCTAGCAGGGAGCAGGCACATGAAAGTTGAGCTCCTGATCTAATTCTCGTATTTGGGCAAATTTACCAATATTTTGTTTACTAAATCTCAAGTTTTTTATGGAATTGTGATTACTAAGATTGTGGTTACCTCTGGATATTAAATTTATATAGATATTGTAAACTTACTAAAAACATAGGTAGAACTGAAAGCATTACTCCACATTGGGTTGGAAAGAGAAATTATTGGGTAATGCAGGGAAGATTAGTTACTGAGAAAAGAAATAAGGGAGAGATTTTGAAATAAAAAGAGTAACTTCTGCGTGAAGCTTCATATACTTAAGGTCTGCATCCTTTAACGCTAAGTTTTAAAGCAATACTGATCATCTTCTCTGTCAGACTGACTGAGTTCCCTTCAAAAGGTTATTAACTAACCAAGTGATTAATAAATACAGACCACCTCTGTGCTAACCTATGAAACAAGTTCCATCATCACTAAGCAAGCTGGGACTACTGTACTATTTGGGGGAATCTCCCTGAGGATGCCTCTTCAGCATATCTAAATAAAATACTGTGCTATTCAAGCTTTTGAGCACGCCTTTGGCTTACCCCCCAACGATTACCAATTCAAAGACCTAATTATTGGAGGCTTAGGGGGCCTAAGAATTAATTTGCCTGCTGGAACCTGGATACTGAGCATGAGGGGGACGTGAGGTGCAGCCTTGCACCTGGAGAAGATGAGGCTCCATTTCCCCTCCTATTTGGCATTAATGTTTGTGGGAACTCAAGGATTGCTTGAGGGGCAATCTACTTGTGTGCACATGAGGAAACAATGCTAGGTCAGAAGATATTTGGAGCTGGTGAGAGGGGTCCTAGAGGGTAAAGAACAAGAGGGAAGGATTTGGGTGGGAAAATGGTGCACAGCTTTCTTGATTCTCCAGGGGCCAGGCTCTTTGGTGGAGAGCTTGGAGATGGCGAAAATGGAGGCCCTGTGTTGGTGAGTGCCAGATCCTGGAGGTCCTGAAAAATGAGAGAGAGAGAGAGAGGAGCAAGAGGACCGCATCTGCCTCGGGATTTAAAGAGTGCGGGTGGGTTTTGCCGAGGTGTCTGAGGGAGGTGGCTGCAGTCAGAACCTGGAGGAGTAAATTATTAGCTTTTATTTGTAAGGTGCCAACATATTCCATAGCACTGTCAAAGCCACGCGGTCGGGGACTGAGTGTTGGCAATAAACCCTAGTCTGTATCACTCGTTGCATAGGAGACAAGGGAAACATTGGCAGCAAGAGACTTATCATATTGCCATAACCACATGGCTGGGGCCTTCTTTATATGGACAAAACATCAGTAGAACAGAGAATATTACTCCATACTGGACTGTTTAGAGAGATTATATGGTAATGCAGAGAAGGAGACTTACTAAGAAAATAAATAAGAAAGAGATTTTTCTGAAAATGAAAAAGGTAACTTGCGCATGGAGCTTCATCTTCAGCTTAAAGGGCCATAAACCTGACCTAAGCAAGGCCCAGTTGGTATGTGCGTATTAGAATTTATATCCCATCACCCATTGAAGATAAAATTAGACACAGACCACTTCTTGGGAGATAACTGGCCACAGCGTTTATTGGTAAACACAACATGAAGTAATAACCATAACGATAAATAAATAAACATAACCCCGATGGGAGGAGCCTGGACAGAGACAGTACACCCTACGCCCTGAAGCCCCATCCTACCGTGTTGGAACATCCGTAGGATCTCCCCCATTTTCCCACTGTCCCGGCGACTCCCCTCACCACCCGCCGCTGTGACAATATAAACTTTTGATACCATATAATATATACTTCAATGATACATACACAACAACGAGTACTTCAGACAATAAACAAAATAATCCACAACTTACTAATATTCATCCATAGCTTTTTTTTTTTTTTTTTTTAACAGTACAACATATACATCACGTTAACAACCATACTTTAGGGATGGGTGGGTGGGCGTCTGCTCCCATGGCTAGCTGGGGGCAAACTGGTGGAAATTAGCGCCAAACGCGTATAATGGCTCCACCTCCCCCAGCAAGCCACCTCCTGCCCCTACCCTTTCCTGCCAGGTCAGATGGTCCCTCCCTCCAACCCCAGGCAAGCCTGAGGTGGCCTACGGGCCCTTCATTACTGCCAGTGCTCTTTATGTTGTGAAAGAGCACAAGATTGTATGTTAAAATTATCTATTTTTTAATTACACTAATGACAACTAAAAAATCTTAAGTTTTAAGTCTATTTACATACAAAGTGTAGCCTTCCCAATGGCTGTTGTGTGGATAATATCAGATAGACGAGGAGAGCGCAGTGTGATGATTGTCTATAGGGAGGACACATCGATTGATAGCAGTTTTCCTGAACTCAGGACTGCACTGACCAGTTAACCCATACCTGAACTGTTGAGGTGATTCCAGCATTCAAAGCCTGCACAGATATATGTGTTAAGGGTTCTTTTACTCACTACACAGAGCTGACCGGAGTAGAGCAATAATTCCATCAAGCTGGTCTACATTGCTTGAATTCCTGAAAGGTAAGCTAGTAGAAACTTGATTTTTCCCCAGTAATTAAAACATTTTACCAACTAGAAGGTCTGTTCCCTAAATCCTTGAATTATAAGCAGTCTTGCAATTGCAATTGACCTGAATGGTGGATATAACCCTACAACATAATTGGTTGCGGTAATGCACAAGCAAGTGGGCAGATTTTATTTTATTTTATTTTATTTATTTCCCAGTGAAAAATGCACATATTTCAAAATTTTAAAAACTATTTCACCATGCTTTTAGGAGGGATGTATTTACTGTAATGAAGTCCAACTTGTGCTGAATTAGGTGGTCCTTTAAAGTTGGCATCCTTCCAGGCTACGTTTCACAGCAATACTTATGATTTGTTAGACTGACTGAGTTCCTTTATTAAGTGACCAAGTGATTAATAAATACACACCTCCTTTGTGCTGACTTATGAAATAAGTTACATCATAACTAATGAGGCTGTGACTACTGCACTATTTGGAAATCTGTCTTCAGCATATCTGTTGTTTTCTCTTTAGCATATCTAAGTAAACTACTGTGGTTTTCAAGCTTATGAACCCTCTTTCTTCCTCCTATGTCAATCAGGAATTGAAATAAGAACAGATTGCTGCTTGTTGATCCTAGATTGCTGCATTCCTTATTTTAAAAACATTTGACTTTAAACTTAAAGCCTTTCTCACAGATGAACCTTTCTCGCAATGTAAATACATTTTATTTTTGCCAGGCCTTTGTTCGCCAAGCTCTGCTAGGTTATAAAGGGTCAGTCGTTGGCTTTGGAAAAATATTTCCTAAAATAATAATTTTTTGCCTAAATATTTAGGAATATCTCTTCTGAGGCAAGGGGAAAATCCAATAAGTTCCTGCCAGCCAAGAGCATTTCAGGACACTTTAAAGCTAGAACCCCAGGCTCAATTCAATCTCATGTCTCATTGTTAGGTACATCAAGGTGTGTCAAGTATAAAGCAGTCAGATATAATGCTCGAAAGGTTTTTTTAAAGGTTCTTAAGTTCTACTGTGTTCCTCTGTGCAGGAGATTAAAAATAAAATTCAGGAATGTCTCTAAGGAGGCACCAGCCTCCAGCCAAAGGTTGCCCAAAGTTAGGGGTTGGGGTCCAACCCGAATGGGGAACCATCAATTTTAGGTAGAGTGACTCAGAGACCGCAGGCTGGTGGTCTCTCACTACCCAAGCCTATGGAAGGATGGTAAACAGATTTGTGAGCATATGGGTGCCCTGTGAGCAGGAAATGGTCCTGGTTCATTGAGAGGAACTGTCGGGTGGATGTATATGCTCCCTAGCCAATATTCTCCCAGTTACCTACCTTTATTGGGTTGGAGGAGAGTCAGCTTAGAAAAGTCGAGGGCCTCTGGGGTGTAATCAATTTTAGTAGCCAACCAGGGTGTCCTTAAGAATTCTAGCAGTTCAGGCTCCCTATTAGATTATATGGGGGTCAGGCACAATGGCTGAGGTCAAGTACTTGCTAATTGTTGTTAATCGCAAGACAAAGCACTTGACTCCACTTGACCTTTGCCTATTGAAACAAAGTGTTTCAATTGCTGCTTGACTGTCTAGTTAATTAGACTTAAAGGCTCAATCAGTTCCGTGAATCTCCCATAGAGATCTATGAGCCTAGCCTACTGCTTGCCATTAACCTAGCCTGGTACAAGGATTGGGAGCAAACAGGGTTAACTAGTGGTAACCCTTAAAGTGGTACCAACCCTGGAATATTTTTTCTTAACCCAATGCAATAGTTTCACCCCAAAACACATAAAATAATTTCATAAATTTAAAAATGTACCAACGGCCTGGGGGCTCATATGGCCTGGTGAAAAGGGATATTAGGGTCCCAAGGCATACAACCAGGGCTTGGGGTAAAACATCACACAACAAAACAAGTCAGCAAGTGACATAGTCTTATGGACATTATAATAGCTCTTGGGTTAGGTAGCTACATGCCCTTCAAAGTCCTTATGTCAGTTCCAAAAAGTCTGTGCATCCAGGGGTTCATGAAATAAGGTTCCTAGATTTTTGCATAAAATCCCATTGTTCTGCATAAAGGTTGTCAATTTATTTTGGAACAGAAATATTATTTTCCTGAAGAATATTATGTTATCCTTTCTGGGCATCTCGTGAGTCTTATATTCTCCTACCATTTTTCCTCATGATGCACTTATTCAATTATTAAATAATATTGGAACACTAGATTTGGACAAGGTAATTATACGAGTAGTTAAAAAATGTTTTTGGGGAACACACAAGATATGAACAGTCAAGGAGAAATCAATGCAGAATCAAATATTGATTGGACACAAAAGTCCAACTTTAATCCTCCAATTTCCAGCTGTTGAAATATATGTAAAAATGCTAATAAAAGAACTGGAAAAGCTCCCTAAATGGGGCAGTATTAATACTTACATACAAGAAAATGAAGCAATAAAGGAGATGATGAATTGGGATGATGCCATTTTGAAGCCTTTGGACAAAGGTGGAAATATTGTCATTTGGCCTGTGGAAACCTATATTGCAGAAGCATTGAAACATTTAAAAGATCCAACATGCTATACACGTTTACCTGGTGATCCTACCATTGGTTACCTGAAAAAAATATGATGAGATGTTGGCACAAGCTAAATCAACAGCACTAATTTCACCTAATGAATCACTGTTTCTTAAAGTAATCAAACCAAAATTAGCCTCAATGTACATGCTCCCTAAAATTCATAAAAATAAGGAAAAACCACCAGGCAATAGAAGTCTGACCGAAAAGGCTAGCAAATATCTTGATGCAAGATTGAGAACCATAGTAACAGCATTACCCTCATACATAAGGGATACTATGGATGCTGTGAAGAGAATAGAAGGAATTAATATAAGTACCAATACTTTTTTGGCTACTTGTGACATCATTGTAAATAAAATAATAATAATAAAATAATTGTACACATCCATAGAGGTTGGATGTAATGCCATCAAATATTGTTTGAATATGGAAGCAAATACAAATGAGGCAAATAATTAATTTTTACTAAAAATGTTGAGGTTCATATTGGAACACAATTATTTTGTTTTTGATGGAAGTTATTTTCTTCAAACCCGTGGCACAGCGATGGGTACGGCATGTGCCACCCCACCTACGCCAATATCTATCTAGGCTGGTGGAAGAGGGAATTTGTGTTCACAGATGATAATCTTGAGTATACAGACCAGATTAGTCTATGGATAAGGTACATAGACAATATTATGTTAATCTGGGAAGGAAACAGAGAAGATCTGAAAAAATCCTAATCATCATGAATAACAAAAAGCTAAATCTCAAACTTACTTATCAAATTGATCAATATAAAATAGATTTTCTTGATGTAAAGTTTCACAAAGATGAATCTGCAGATTAAGAAAAAGAGGAAATAATCACAAAATGTTAAAAAGGGCATATCATTGTACCCTGTATACCTCTAGAGATGACGTATTAATACCCAAAAAACTATCTAATTCATTAGGTTATATTACATTTATAGGAACCTTTTATCAACAGTGGAATGAAATCTCAATGATTCTCAATAAATATACTCATATCTTGAGATCTGATGACATCCTCAAAACACTGATTAGAGAGAAAGTAATCATTGGATGGAGGAAATCAGGAACTCTAAAAGCCCAGTTGGTGGACAGCCATTTTTGGAGAAAAAACAAAACAATTGGATCACTGCCTAATGGATCCTATGGTTGTAGACATGGCAGCTTTTGTAAATATCTAATCAAAATCGATGGAGTAACAGACAGACAAGGCAGATTCATCAAAATCCAAGTTTTTTCAATTGTACCAGCTCCAATGTGGTTTACTGTCTTGAATGCCTGTGCTATTTAAAATATATAGACATTACTACAAGGGAACTAAGATGAAGATTGGGGGAGTATCTAAGTAATATAAAAAATTGTGTCAAAGATATGCAGAAAAACAAAATGTTGACCTCAGTTGCAAAACACTTCTTTGAAAATCATAACTGTCAGCCCATACTAAAATGTTGGATTCTACAAAGGATAAATCTGGGAATTAGAAAAAAAATATGGAGCAAGGATTATTAAAAGCAGAAACTCGTTGGATCACAATTTTGAACACAGTTGCCCCCCATGGTCTAAATGAGAACGTCAACTTTTCAGTATTTTTGTAAATGTTAGACTCATGTGCTGTCTTGTTCTGAAAAAAAAATGATCAGATTTGACAATAATTAGGATCATCCAAATGCTTTATGAGAATACAAATAAACACATTGATTTATATATCTCTTATAAGAATAAATATTTTCAAGCTTAAATGCATAACAATACATTTAAAAGATGTAAAATAACACAATTTGATTTAAATAATGTATGCTATGCATTTAAAATATATTTTAAAGATTACATTTGGAGGGATACTTGGTAAGATCTAATAAGCCTATGTTACATTTCATTTTTGAGTGATACTGTTTTTTTTTTCAAATCTAACTAATTGTTGTTTTATTTCAGATGAGATTTTAGGAGATTGTTATTTTTCCAATCTGTACAGGTAATGGCTGAATAGTCTGAATAAATCTATGGACAATGGAGAAGACTACAAAGATTTTAATTGGATTATAGTATATAATTGATTTACGTAATATTGTTTTCAACATATAAGATTAATAACCACATATAAAATGGACTCAATCCAATAAAGTGTATACATGCATATTATGGAATAGATTATGAAGATCTTAATTTGATCATAATATTTAATTGAAGAATTAATTGAGTTGTGTGAGTTAACTTTTTTATATTATTGAAGTTAAATATAATAATGTAATCAAATAAATACAACTAGTATAATGAGAACAATGTGCTTGATTATCAGACATACAATTATTATGACTAAACTCAGTACACCAAGATAATATCTAATTATACTATTGAAAACATATGTTATCATCAATGAATTCATATTATATGATATCAGCAAATAAAATGATTTATAATGAATCTTGACAATAAGATATCTAATAATATAATAATTTCATATTGGACATTTGTAAGTTATAATGTTTTAGCAGATGATTGTTGTATCTTTGATATGGTTGTTATAATATATATGTAAATTGCCCATACAAGTATATACTTTATAAAATGGATTAATGTATCAATGAAGTATTATAGCACTAATGCTGTTTATCAGAGAAGTACCACAGCATTGATGCTGTTGATTGTTTTCATTGGATATCTGAATATCAGTGAAATAACATAGCACTAAGGATGTTTATCAGAAGTAACATTGCATTAATGCCATTTATTGTCTCCAGTGAATCTGTGTAGGCAAATAAAAAAGAGGTTGATGCTGTTTATTGTTTTCATTGAATTTGTGAATATTGGTGAAGTACCATAGCATTAATGCCGTTTACTGTCTCAATTGAATCTGTTTAGGCAAGTAAAAAAGAGGTTAATTTATCGTCATCACCTGTAAAGAAAGAAAAAACAACGAAGAGTTAATACCATACACTATATAAGACCTACTTCCTGTTCCAATGTAGTCTGGCCCATCAAGAACCAGCCACTGATGACGTAATCAAGGAGCGCAGTCATGCACTAGCAAATCATGGTAATCATTTCCTCTGAAGATTACCTCTAAGACATTAATACTTTACATGATAGACTGTGTGCTATTATTTTACAAAGGTGCAATAAATTAAATGTTTATATTTTCACTATATAATATGAGATAATTATAAAACAGAGATAACTCATACAGACTCAATTGATGTATAAGCTGTGCCTCAATTGACATCCATATTGATTGTTTAAATATGCTACTGCATTCGCCCCCACCAACTTAGTATAGAGGGTCAGTATCAGGATATATATAGTGCAGTTAGTTTTTTCATAGGTCAATGGGTAAGTGGCAGGCCCCCAATCCATCACATATTATAGGGCTTATAGATTGCTTCTTTTAGAAAGTTTAATTTGTTGTAATTTTTGTTTTTTACACAACTTTATTTTTATTTATAGCGGACAAGTGGTGGGTCCCAAGTTGTGCCACACCAGACAGTTCAGGGACTAACCATTGTCCTCCCTATTATTGCACTTATGATTTTTATTAGATAAATACTTTGTAATCACTTTGATGTGTATTTTTCACTGTTATATTTAAATTGAAGTAATACTGCATTATTTTATATGTATTATTTATTTGCATATAAAAGTAATGTAATTTATTTCCATATGTATAATTAATTATATTAGTAGATATCCACTTGGATATTAATTTATATTATTCATCTTAGTGTTGATTACACACATTAGTAGTGATTTATATATACAATTCATTTTCTGTTAAATCACAACCTGATCCTAGATCCTAGACTGGATCATTCCTTGTCAAAGCAAGATAAACATGCTGAAGTGAATCTCTGCCCTTTTAGCCAACTTGCACCTCGTGGATGCCTGAAGAGCTCGCTATCCTCTTGAGAGAAAAAATACTTTTTTCCTTGTTCTCATGGAACTTATTCTAGAATAACTTAAATTCATGCTTCTCTGATAGACTGCACTGACTGTAGAAGTATTCGCCTGTACTTGGTCTGATCAACTTTCTTTGTGCTTGGTATCTAGACCTAGACCTTCTAGTTTTTAGAGACACAATGCTCAGTTACACGCCAGAGGACTGACAATATTATGGCAGAGCGTAACTTGGTTCTATCCAACCATACAGAAAAAGTCATGAGGTGGACACAGCGTAAATTCATTTCTAAAGCTAAAAAACTGATTCCCTTTTGCCCCCTTGGTTGAGATTCAAAGTTCCTCAGTCAAACATTTTCCAATTGAGAACTCACTTATTAAATTGACCAAATAAGATACAGCAGATATTTCATAGCGTTTACCAGAAATGATATGCTTCATCAAAGTAGAAAATGGGTCATTTGATGAGGTACTTTCTTGCCTCGTGTGACCTGCCTTCTTTGTCAGGGAGCTTAATTCTAAGATAACAAATACGGAGATTAAGGATAGGCAGAAGGCAGGTAAATCCCCAGGCAAAGATGGCCTAACTAATTTATACTGTATGAAACACTTAGACCTCCTTACTCCCCATTAGTCCAGTTATTTAACTCAATACATAAAGGTTGTTCGCTACCCCCAGAAATTAATCAAGCTGAGATAGTAGTCTTCTGCAAGGATAATTATCCACTTGGGCGGCTAGTCACCATCAATTAAATTCTGTGCTCTCTTCTTTAACTTCTATAATACCTCATCCCCAATGTTCTATTGGGACTGAATGATAACCCTTGCCTTTATAAGCAAACTTAGTATGTTTGGTGTCTAGCATGACGCTATATTATCCTCAGCAACCCTAAGAGACAGGTGTGGTTTTCCCTTTCGAAAACATTTTACCTTTTGCCAAATCAAACATTTTATAACATATGATATATAAGGATGTGGGCTTCCACAGGATAATTGTTTTTTTGTGGAAAAGCTTCCTTGATATGGGGCATTTTCGGCATGATGTTTGATACCTTTAATTTGGTCCCTGACAGGAATATATATTTATGTAGATGACCTGGTGGGAGAAAGGCCTGTCCCATAGTCGGGACTGTGACACCAGGCTTAAATCATGGGTTAGCCTTTCAAGAGTCTTACTTAATTATAGTACTTGGAGACTTCTCTTAAAGTCCCTTCACTGGGTATACTCGGTGAGCCCATTGTACTTCATGGGACACTGAGATTGTCATTGTAAAATAACCGTTATAGATCAAAGGAGCCCAGGGTCTTTGTGATGGCGAAGGCCCAATGGACAACAAGGAGGTTAGTGCCTTGTATAAATATTGGGAGAGTGTAAGTGAGGGTGAGAGTGGTGAGCTTGAGTGAGAGGCGAGGGAAGCATGGAAATACCCCCTTCCTTATTTTAGTATGATTCATTATGGTTCAGTATCAAAGCAGTGGAAGCTTCCAAAGCATTTATATGTATTTAAGAGACAAACAAAGAAAAAAAGAGGGGTGATATGTTGTTTCAGCTAATGAATAACGTTAATTAATGTACTCCTTGAATTACTGAGGTTTATTCATGACATGTTTACATAAAATGTATTAACTGCCTTGGCTGATATTATATTATTATTTGGTTAAATACTTTAACAAACAATTTTCTCCAATAAATAGAAAAATGAAAAAAAAAGATCGGAAGAAAACTGACATTAAAACAAAGATGTAAGTGGTTAAATAAAACAACGAGTGAGTCAAATCAGTTAGTGTTTGCTTAGCAAAATTTAACAACTACTAATACAGTTTTATTTTAAAATTAATGTTAAGGCTACCTCCATTATTTATCAGGTTAGGGCAAGCATTCTATTAGCTGCTGCATAGATTCCATAGTGCAACTGTAATGACTGTCACCACAACAGAATCATTGCATATAATAGTTAATTTAACATTAACTCTATTATCAATTCTAGTTCTTCATATGAACATACAGTACATATGTAACTTCAGTAGTATGACAACAACCCGATTGATTATGTTTCTGTATTTAGAACCTGTAATGGTTCCTTAAAGCAAATTATGCAAAACAGTTAGCCATTAAAATGTCATAAAAAGCATTACTTTATCCTATATCATTAGAGGGTATTTATAGAAATCTAAAAACATTAAAGAACCCTTACTTGTTATGCTACGGCTGCAGCCTGTCAGACTCCTGCCTACACAGGCACACTGCCATAATCTTGAAATGTTTATTATATATTGCACTTGATAATCTCAAGTAAACTACAGCAGCCAAATCTTACATGAGTTTTTAAAAGTTTGTGTGTGTTTGAGGCTATCCAGTGTGATTAAGGCTATGCTTTCTGATGGAGGCTATAATGTGCAACCAGGGTATGAGGGCACGTCGCTGATGAAGTCAGACATTGGACAGCTGTGCATACACAAAGCCAGGCTCTAAATATTAAACCTCAGCTGGTGCAGCTCTGATGAGTAAGGATAGACTTTGAAAACATGCAGTTTTTGTGATTAACACACTGGTGCCTAAAAGGCAGGTCTGAATCTAGTGTAATTGACATGTAGCACACCATGCTGGGCATACATAGAAACACAAATATAACCAAAACAAGATTTGCATCCATACTGAACAAAAGAGTATTGGAAGCTTTTATATCTTGCAAAATGTGTAAATGTGACATTCAGGCAGCTGACCTCAAACTGTTATGGTAGCAGATTCAGATTAATTAGATTTCAAATGACTAAATACAAGGCACCCCTTGTCAGGAGACTAAATTCAAGGCACCCCTTGTCAAGGCACCCCTTGTCAAGGCACCCCTTCGGAGATATTGGTGATGCTCCGAGACAAAATAGTTGGAAAGGAGGGGTACAGTATGCAGTGATCCTTGAACTGAATAGTTATATATCCTAACTTGACTGCAAACAGATCTCTGCCTGTAACCTGTGTGTACCACGAGGGAACTGTCACTAGGAATAGTTAATACAGTAGAAAAGGCATACAGAGCGATGTGCCAAAAGGAGATGTAGAGGAGCATTTTGTTTAGCACTGCTCTGTTAATCCTTCCCTTTTGGAGCCTTGAAAAGTATTATTCTCAGTTTTTCATAAAAACAATGACCAATAAGGCCATATTTACCTTGTTTTGTATATATATATATATATATATATATATATATATATATTTATATACAGTTGTGCTCAAAAATTTGCATACCCTTGGTGAATTGGTAATATATGTACCATTTTTAAGACAACATGAGTGAGCAGGCTTTTCTTTTATTTCTTATGGGATTCATATTCAACTGTAGGTTATAAAAGAATTATGCAATCATAAAACAAAACATGGCAACAAAGAAAAAATTAAATTACCTTGCTCAAAAGTTTGCATACCCTTAGTTCTTAATAAAGTGCATTGCCCCCTTTTGCACCAATGACATTGTGCAGTCTTTCCTAATAGTTGTCTATGAGACCCCTAATTCTTGCAGGTGGTATAGCTGCCCATTCGTCTTGGCAAAATGCCTCAAGTCTTTGGTCGTTTTGCATAAACCACACGTTTGAGATCTCCCCAGAGTGGCTCGATGATATTAAGGTCAGGAGACTATGATGGCCACTCCACAACCTTCAACTTTTTCTGCTGTAACTACTGGAGGGTCAACTTGGCCTTGTGCTTAGGGTCATTGCCATGCTGGAAAGTCCAAGAGCATCCCATGCGCAGCCTTCGTGCAGAAGAATGCAAATTGTCTTCCAGTATTTCCAAGTAACATGTTGCATTCATCTTGCCATCGATTATCACAAAATTCCCTGTGCCTTTAGAGCTCACACACCTCCAAAAAAACAGTGACCCACCACCATGCTTCATAGTGGATATGGTATTCTTTTCACTATAGGCCTTTTTGACCCCTCTCCAAACCTAGCGCTTATGGTTGTGACCATAAAGCTCTATTTTGGTTTTGTCACTCCAAATTACAGTGTGCCAGAAGCTGCGAGGCATGTCAAGTTGTCGGGCATATTGTAACCAGGCTTTTTTTGTGGCATTGGCGCAGTAAAGGCTTCTTTCTGGCAACTCAACCATGTATTTTTCCAGCCTGTATTTCTCCTCAGATTATCTGTGGGTTTTTCTTTGTATTCCGAACAATTCTTCTGGCAGTTGTGGCTGAAATCTTTCTTGGTCTACCTGACCTTGGCTTGGTATCAAGAGACCCTTGAATTTTTTCACTTCTTAATACGTGATTGAACAGTACTGACTGACATTTTAAAGGCTTTGGATATCTTTGTATATCCTTTTCCATCTCTATGAAGTTCCATTACCTTGTTACGCAGGTCTTTTGACAGTTCATTTATGCTCCCCATGGCTCAGTATCTAGACTGCTCAGTGCATCCACATGAGAGCTAACAACATCATTGACTATTTATACACAGACACTAATTACAATTTAAAAAGCCACAAGTGTGGGAAAGGAACCTTTAATTGCCATTTTAACCTGTGTGTGTCACCTTATGTGTCTGTAACAAGGCCAAACATTCAAGGATATGTAAACTTTTGATCATGGCCATTTGGGTGATTTCTGTTATTATGATTTAAAAAGGAGCCAAACAATAATGTCATGATAAATGGCTTCATATGATCACTATCCTTCAATAAAATACATTTTTTTTTTAATCAGTCATATTTTCAAAACAAAATCCAACATTTCACAATTTCTGCCAGGGTATTCAAACTTTTAAGCACAACTGTATGTTAAATATCACTAGGATGATTCGCCAATTCTATAACATATGGTATATGTGGTATAATTTGTGAGTAATATTTATTGTAGAGTTTATAAAGTGAAGCTCTATTACCATTATTTCTGCCAGTTTATAGTGTAAGCTATTTATCGTTTGATAACTGATATTGGTGTATATATGTTGTGTTATATTTCTACACAGGAAAAATGAATATTTATGGAGTACACCAGGGCTGCACATGTTTGGTGCTGGAGGGCCACACGCAGGCCTGGATTTGCTGATATATGTTCTGTGCACAGGTGAGTCAATCAGGATGACTGAAGAAGTGATTGACATACCTGTATGCAGGAGGGATATCATCAAATCCTAGCATGTGTGTGGCCTTCCAGGACTGAACTTGTGCATCCCTGGTGTAGTCTATAAACATTCATTTTTCTTGTGTAGAAAAATAACGAACATATAGTCACAAAGTCAACAAGATAGGATATTTCTTCCCTGTGAAGGGCGCAAGTAAGCAAAAAGAGGCTGCTCAATGAGCGTAATAATTTGCCCAGAGAACAAACCCACTTAGGCTAGTTCATTCTCGGATTGACTTTATTTTTTGTCTGAATACTCTACCTTCTAACATTCACCTGTAATGTAGACTTTTCTTTTTTTATTTGAAAAAAAAATATGTAGTTTTTTTGCCACTTCAACATTATGGACTATTTTGTATAGACATAAAATTAGTTTTAATTGTAGGTAGCAACACTACAAATTGTTAAAATGTGTAAGAAGAATACTAATACAAGATAATCATAATTAAGTCTCAGCGAAAACGAAAAGAAATAGCAAAATCATTTTTCCTTGCGAGTTGGACAAATCCTAGTTGGAAACTGTATTTTTGTATTATACACAAATTAATTAAATCTGTTACCAACTTGTAGGTTTTTTTAAACAATATTTTTGTGGTAAATTATTCAGCTCCTTGTAAACTTGGATGCTTTTTGTGAACAGCTGCGAATCATTGCAATAAAAGCCTTGATAAATAATCGTGCGTGAATCCGTAACTTATCTCATTTTCCACCATTCTAACCATTATCCCACACTGTCTGGTTTTCTCTGTTGAATGAACATATTACAGACAGTCATCTCGCACCTACAGGGATCTACATCAGTCATAGACCATGGAGGGCTGCCATCTGGACCAATTTTCATCATAGAGATTAAACCATAATGGATAAAGATTCCTCTATTTTAAGTGTATCAGCAAATTTGGAACCCAGTGGGAAGGTCGTAAATAGAACAGGCGCGTCTATACCTGGCTGCGATATCCATAAGCACGAGCCGTAGCTAGAAGACAAATCAATGATCCAGCACAGCTCTCCTTTATTTCCCCATTTAACAATACTCAGCAAAAATTAGGGTGCATGCTGGGAACATCTGCAGGACCCTTCATAAATAACAGACTATAGCAGCACTAGATTCATGTAGTAAAAACCATTGCTTAGTAAGCCAGATATCAAAAGTAGTGTTTAAAGCTATATGGAAGTTTCCATGTTTTTAACTTTTTTCTAATCTAACACCTGCTGCTTATATCAGAAACACACATTACATGGAGTCATTCTATACACATACAGATTTATTTTACTCAGAAAAAAAACTTTGGATTCCACACCCCAAAGGTGCCTACATAGGCACATGGTACCCAATAGAAACACTGCATGTGGGTACGTTTAAACCTATTCTAACCTTCAATCCAACAGCACCACAAAGCAGAAATCCGCGTAGCAATATCTGAGCTACTGCTCGCTTCCTTGTTCAGGAGAAAAAAGACTACACATCCCATGATGCTATGCTGCACAGACTGACTTCCCAGTCATTGAAACAGTGTTATAGCTTCCTCTGACTGGCTAAAATGAATTACTGATTTTATGCTAATTTAGATAAGGTTTAAAGAAATTTGAAAACATCAGGTAAGTTTGTCAACATTTATTTTGGGATTTCATGCAAACATTTTTTCAAACACTACTGATTCTTCTCTTTCAGATGCATTCATATTCCATGAAACTTAAAAATGCCTTTAAATGAGCACTGTAGTTTAGGCAAACCATCACATTTGTGAAGTATGTAACAAACAATATTAGCAGCTTTTTAAACCATGATTATATAAGCAATTTAGGATAAATATTACTATTAAGAAGACTCTGATTGTGTCTTGAGGCTACTTGCGTAGCTAGACGGGGGCGGAGGGGGTGCAGCGCCCCGGCCATCGGCTTGGTAGGGGCGGCGCAAGCTGTGTCTCTGTGTGTGTAAGTGTGTATGTGTGTCTCTATGTGTGTCAGTATGGGTGTCTCTGTGTGTGTGTCAGTATGTGTGTCTCTGTGTGTGTGTGTGTCAGTATATGTGTCTCTGTGTGTGTCAGTGTATGTGTGTGTCTCTGTGTGTGTCTCTATGTGTGTGTCTGTGTGTGTGTCAGTATGTGTGTGCATTTGTGTGTCTCTGTGTGTGCCTGTATGTGTGTGTCTCTGTGTGTATGTGTGTGTGTCAGTGTATGTATGTGTGTCTCTGTGTGTGTCAGTGTATGTGTGTGTCTCTGTGTCTCTGTGTGTGTCAGTGTATGTGTGTGTCTGTGTGTGTGTGTGTATCTATGTGTGTGTCTCTGTGTGTGTCGGTATGTGTGTATGTGTTTGTGTGTCTATTGTGTGTGTCTCTGTGTGTGTCAGTGTATGTGTGTGTCTCTATGTGTGTGTCTGTATGTGTCAGTGTGTGTGTGTGTGTGTGTCAGTATGTGTGTCTCTGTTTGTGTCAGTGTATGTGTATGTCTCTGTGTGCATCTGTGTGTGTCAGGGTGTGTGTCAGTATGTGTTTTTGTATGTGTGTGTCTCTGTGTGTCTCTGTGTGTGTCAGTGTATGTGTGTGTCTGTGTGTGTCTCTGTGTGTGCCAGTATGTGTGTGTCTCTGTGTGTGTGTCAGTGTAAGTGTGTGTGTCAGTGTGTGTGCGTTTCTCTATGTGTGTGTCTCTGTGTGTGCCAGTATGTGTGTGTCTCTGTGTGTGTGCCAGTATGTGTGTGTCTCTGTGTGTGTGTCAGTGTAAGTGTGTGTGTCAGTGTGTGTGCGTGTCTATATGTGTGTGTCTCTGTGTGTGTCTCTGTGTGTGCCAGTATGTGTGTGTCTCTGTGTGTGTCTCTGTGTGTGCCAGTATGTGTGTGTCTCTGTGTGTGTGTCAGTGTAAGTGTGTGTGT
The DNA here is from genome assembly GCA_027410445.1 of Discoglossus pictus. Lineage (NCBI taxonomy): Eukaryota > Metazoa > Chordata > Amphibia > Anura > Alytidae > Discoglossus > Discoglossus pictus. Next base: position 376,986,068 of record CM050165.1, read on the forward strand.
CAGTGTGTGTGCGTTTCTCTATGTGTGTGTCTCTGTGTGTGTGTCAGTGTAAGTGTGTGTGTCAGTGTGTGTGCATGTCTCTATGTGTGTGTCTGTCAGTGTATGTGTGTGTGTCAGTGTATGTGTGTGTGTCTCTGTGTCAGTGGATGTGTGTGTCTCTGTGTGTGTCTCTGTGTGTGTGTTTCTGTGTGTAGCCCTGGTGACTTTATGCAGCATTGTACAATAAAATGGTAAAAGTATAACAGTATATGGATGTGACTTCCTGCATACATCTAGAGCCTGTATGTCTGGATGTAGAGAGTATTCTTGTGACTCATGAAATTCCATTTGGGCAAAGAGGAAAGAGAACTGTGCTAGATGGGCAGGTGCAATATCTGCATATAAGGATGCTTGTGCTGCCAGTGATGTAATGTGCTGTCAATGACATCATGTGGTGACAGTGCTCTGACATCATCATAGGGCTTTACAGCTCTACATTGAATTCAACTGTGTTGTAAACAATTTGTTATTTAAAATCTTTAAGCATGCTGTGGAATTGGGGGTGTAGGAGTGGCATGTGTGTGTGGGGGTGTGTGGAGGTGTTTGGAGGGCGTGTGTGTGTGTGTGTGTGGGGCAGAAAACTCAGGGGTAGCCCCGGGCGGCAAAAGCTCTAGCTACGCCACTGCTTGAGGCTCACATGTGATCCTTCCTTTTCAGTACATGATGGGGAAGGTAGTGAGCAGGGAGAGTAGGAATTACATCTTGGGTCTTAAATCTCTGCCTTCTATTATTTAGTTCACCTTTCATTAAAATTAAAAATACACATGCAAACAGAAGTAAAGCAAATCTTTAGCCAGAAAATATAACAATACAGTTTACCTCATTAAAGGCCACTGCTGTACCCTTCCCCACTTAATTCATTGTCCTGAGCACTGCTGAAATGAAGTGGAAGAATTCAACTGTGATTAAAGTGATTAAGCTTAAGTCTTGTTGAAGCTCGAATAATGTTATCACAGTTAATATCTTCCACTTAATTTTAGTAGCACCCAGGACAATCAGATCATCTATGCTAATGTGCAGCTCACGACAGAAGAAAACAATAAAACCAACAAACCAAGCTTAACACTCATATAATAGAATTACCAAAAAAATAAATACATTTGTTGCAATAATTATAAACAGTCCTGTAATTGTTAATGTCATCAATATTATTAATTATGAATGTGTGGTTCAGTATGCAAATTTGCAGCTGAAAGTGCTTGATAAGGGAGTAAGATGGGTCTAACTGCTGGATAACATTGCAAGTCTTTACTTTGGCCACTATACAGACCAACAAATAAACTATAACTCTAATTAGCATATCAAAGCAGCAAATAGCTTACTCAACAACAACATGGAATTTCCCATGATTGATTCACTTTAGAAAAGAAACATACCATCCGACCAGTTTTTCATTCTCTTTAAGAACAACCAGAAACAAAAACAACTTGATTTTCAGATACAGAATTTTCTTTTTATATTAATAAGATTAAATATTTATGTAGAAGTTATGAAATGTGCCTACATTGCCAGTTACTCTTCCATGCTTGTGGAGAAAGTAATCTAATATTTTAGATTAATTTTTTGTCACTGACACTTTTAATGCTAGGTGGAAAAGTTCAAGAGCCAACTCAAGAGCGAATGAAACCGCAGGGGAGTTCTAAACTGTAATAGTTACATTCATGTTTCTATGTTCTTCAAATGACTTGTAGCAATAAAAAGCAAGTGCTATAACTTTTAAATATATATTTTTATATAAGAGCACAATTGTCTTTAGGTGAAACTTTCACTTTAAATGCAGCTGTCTTTGATAGTTCTTTAAGTCTCTCCGGGTCTGTAGATGTTGCTTTGTCCCTGAAGAGATCTCACATAAATGGAATCATTGACATCTGCGCTCTCTGACATCTCCAAATTACATACAGCATGGACATAAAAGCAATAAGAGAAAGTTCTTTGCCTGAACTCATTAGAACATCAATTTCCAGAGAAATTGCTACTAGAGGCACTTGTGAACCAGCTGGTTTACTGCTCACTTACGGTCCCTGCGGAGGAGGAAAACTGGTCCGGAGAGAGGGGACAAGGGAGAGAAGATAAGGCAGGATGATCAGAGGGCCGGAGGAGGGGAGAGAAGGGAGGGCCGGAGGAGGGGAGAGAAGGGATGGCAGGAAGAGGGGAGAGAAGGGAGGGCAGGATGATGAGAGGGCAGGAAGAGGGGAGAGAAGGGAGTGCCGGAGGAGGGGGGAGAAGGGAGGGCAGGAAGAGGGGAGAGAAGGGAGGGCAGGAAGAGGGGAGAGAAGGGAGGGCAGGATGATGAGAGGGCAGGCGGAGGGGAGAGAAGGGAGGACAGGAAGAGGGGAGAGAAGGGAGGGCAGGATGATGAGAGGGCAGGAAGAGGGGAGAGCAGGGAGGGCAGGAAGAGGGGAGAGAAGAGAAGGCAGGATGATGAGAGGGCCTGAGGAGGGGAGAGAAGGGAGGGCCGGACAAGGGGAGAAAACGGAGGGCAGGAAGAGGGGAGAGAAGGGAGGGCAGAAAGAGGGGAGAGAAGAGAAGGCAGGATGATGAGAGGGCCAGAGGAGGGGAGAGAAGGGAGGGCCGGACAAGGGGAGAAAACAGAGGGCAGGAAGAGGGGAGAGCAGGGAGGGCAGGAAGAGGGGAGAGAAGAGAAGGCAGGATGATGAGAGGGCCAGAGGAGGGGAGAGAAGGGAGGGCCGGACAAGGGGAGAAAACGGAGGGCAGGAAGAGGGGAGAGAAGGGAGGGCAGAAAGAGGGGAGAGAAGGGAAGGCAGGATGATGAGAGGGCCGGAGGAGGGGAGAGAATGGAGGCCCGGAGGAGGGGAGAGAAGGGAGGGCAGGAAGAGGGGAGAGAAGGCAAGGCAGGATGATGAGAGGGCAGGAAGAGGGGAGAGAAGGGAGCGGAAGTCACCAATTTAACATACAGTAGACTCTCAGTTAACCAGAACTCAAGCAACCAGAAAAAAAAATGAATACTGTACTTTAAATAAAAAATAAATTTCCAAGGCTCAACAAATGCCAGGAGCCAGGTTGTCATGTCGCAAAATGCTTACAGGCACCTAGATTTCATCCACTGTAAGTCTCTGCAATTCAGTTTTACCTGGAAGCAGACAGGCATGAGTGACTGAGCCATACCTGTGTGCAAGTGAGGAGTGATAGCTGCTGCTGCTAGAACACCCCTCACTGACAAATATAATTAGCAGAGCATCCTATGTGCAGATAATCTAGGCCTCTTGTAATTGTGACTCTCAAGCAACCAGAAACTATATTTATCCAGCATCTACCAATCCCCATGGGTGCCTGATAACTCAGTCTACTGTATTATTCTTATTATAATACCCTACCTTCTTCCTGAAGTGGGTGGAAATACTGAGTACACAGGATGTTTCTACCTGCACAACAGCAACGTGACATCAAAAGCTGCCAGAATACAAATATTTAAAAGCTAATTAATGTACAAGTAAACACTTTCCAGGGAAAGTAACTGACAGAATCAGTTGAGAAAAAGAAAATGGATGCAAAAAGGGGGAGATAGGAAAGTACACCATTGAGTCTAGTAGTAGCTTACTCCACAATAAAACATCTAGGGCTAATCATGGCAAAAGAAAGAACAAGATTGGATACCTGATTATTAACAATAAAATGTAACTTTTATTAGTACAGTATAAAAGATAACATTGGTGTGAAACATTATACTCCACAACAACACCCAAGATAATACAGTAAGAGCTATCAATTTTGACGGTAAGAGACTTACTCAAGGAGTAATACCTGAGATTTATGAGAGCATAATACTATGGTAATGCTGTGATAGCCCAAGTGATGGTATGATAAAGAAATACCACAATGATCGGGTGTACAGGTTTATAGAAAATATATATATCCGCTAATAAAGTAGACGAGTGATGATCAGTGGATGCTGATTAATGACAACAAAGATAAGATCTCTTGAAATGCCAAGTGAATACCACAATGGCCTGTGGGAATAAATAGATGTACATACAGAATTACACATATGTGCTGTAGGTATATTATGAACCAATAGGAGCTGTACCATTAGCAGGAAAGGTTTACTGAGGTCTGGAAATTCCCTTAAATTAGCATCACATTTCTTCAAATTACCATACTTTATATCTAGCCAGGGATATATTACAATTGATGGGGAAATGGTGACTGGTATTAGGCAAATATCAGGATTTATCTTGAATATGGTAGACCCAAAAATAATGTGCTGAAGGTAGAGAATTACTAACATGATGATCTTGCATTGACTTACATTCTGACTCTAATACTCAATGGTATAAATCATACTGTGTAATTTTCATATTGAGTTGGAAGATTACACGCTGGGTGTGCTTCATCATGGGAGACTACTAATGTATATATACATAATTTTAACATAATGCTTCACACCGATGTTATCTTTTATACTGCACTAATAAAAGTTAAATTGTATTGTTAATAAACAGGTATGTAATCTCGTTCTTTCTTTTTCCATGATTAGCAATAGAGGCTTTATTTAGTAAGCTAGCTACCACTAGACTCAAAGGTGTACTTTCCTATCTCCCCCCATTTTGCATTTGAATTATTACACTGCTAGTGGAGGCCCGTAGTGCGTAGGGCTCCCCGTCGCATGAAGGGTCGCGTGACCCGGCGGAGCCCTGCGCACGCCTATTGTTTGGTGGGCTGGCCGGCTGCGGGGAGGAGCTGAGGGGTGTTGGCGCGAGGCCGGCGCCATTTTGGCTCACTCTCCGGCCGGCCAGCGTGCGGATAGCATCGGTGCAGTGGTGATATTTTGGTTTAGTGGGCATTTATTGGGGTTTCCTTTTGTGGGTCTGGTTTTATTGGGCTGGTGTGTGGGGTGAGCTTGGGGCTTGTGTGTCGGGTGTCTTGGGGCTTGTGTGTGGGGTGAGCTTGGGGCTGGTGTGTGGGGTGAGCTTGGGGCGGTGTTTGTTGCGTGCCTGGTGGGGTTTTTCTTTTCCTTTCTTGTCCTGTGGGTGCCTGGGTTCCTGCGTGTGTCTGGGTTCCTGCGTGTGTCTGGGTTCCTGCGTGTGTCTGGGTTCCTGCATGTGTCTGGGTTCCTTGGGTTTGGCCTCCTTGGCTTGTTGGTTTGGGCCTGTGTTCATTTCATTGTTTTTATGCTGTTTTTTTTTTATTGCTGCATTTATTCCTGCTAGATAGGGGGATTCTCTGAATTTTTTTTTGTCTGTGGGGCAGACTCCTTCTCCGGGGTATGTCCAGACCACTTTGGCTGCTGCAGCATTAACCGCCAAGCTCTCTTAGGGGTTAGGGATAGGAGGGTCAGTTGTACCCGGAGTGGAGCCTACCCTAGGGGTCTATTTTTGTATATTGCACCCGCCTTTTTTTTTATTTAGGTAGGGGGGTTCCTGGTTTGGGTGGGGTTGGAGTAATTATAGATTTTGTTTTCCTTTATTCCCTGCAGTCTGTATTGCCCGCTGCAGGTCCAGTCTTTTAGGTAACTGTCCCTGGCCAAATTTTACATCCATAGATGGATGCACAAGCTGTGGCAGAGCTGGATCGCCTACTAGGGGTGATTCGCTCTCAGGTCCTTTGCCACGGAGTGAGGTGGCTAGAGGACCGCATAGGCACTCCCGCGGGTGCATCAGCCCCTTCCCCTGCAGTTTCCCAGGAGCAGCCTGCAGTGGCTGGCGGCTTGGGTGACTTCGGTGACCAGCGCCCCTCTGGCAGGCAGGCTGAACAGTTGATTCCGGTTGGGGGCAGCTTACTAGAGGGAGGGGTGGCACCTTAGTTGGTGCGGCAGGCCAGGGCCTTATAGCAACAGGAGAGAGAGTGACAAGGGTGTTGCAGGTGTAGACCCTGTATCTCAGGCTGCACCTTCGGAGACACCACTGAGTCAACTCATTATCTCCGACACCCCCACTACCCCAGCACCGAACCTTCGTAAAAAGGGTGGTAAGGGTCCCGCCAGGGCGAAAGAAGCAGCGAAGAAGCCAGCAGTCCCTGGGAGGTATTTAGCGTTAAGGCCAGTCCCTGTTGCCACTGTCTTGTCTGATTATGCCTTTCAAAGTTTGCCACAGGCTGACGGCGGCCCTCGGGCCGGAGCATCCACTCTGAGGAAGACTCGCACAGACATCGTAAAAGAAATGATGCGTGATAAAAGCGAAGCAGGCCGACGGGAGGCGGTCAAAGGAACCAGAGCGGCTCGCCCGGTGAGAGTCAGGAAAGCGACTACAAGGTACAGTCCTCTTTCCTTTGCATTGACCACTCCTAGAAAGGAAGCAGGGGCGGTACAGGCTTCCCGGCCGCCCTTTACAAACACCAAGTCTGTAGTTGACAGCAACAGATAGGGTGCTATGACGGGACTGACTCCTCTGCCTCCTGCTGACGGTTTTGGACACAATGACTGTGTACAACGGAGACAAGGTCTGGGGAACCTAGGTAACCCAGTAAGGGCAGTGGGGGAGGAGAGCGAGTCGTCCCTCGATGACGCAGAGCCTATCAGGAGGTCAATTTACAGGCACAGACAGGATAGTCAAAGTTCCTTTTGCCTTTTCAGTGACTCCAGAGAGAGATTGCGGTCTAGCAACCGCAGATCTTGCAGCTGTATTGGTTCCAGCTCTGATCGTGAGACACAAAAGGGGAGGCCTCATGGGATGGCTCCTGAGCAGGGGCAGGGACGAGCCCCCCAAGAACCATGGACACGATCACAAGGTGAACGCTCACAACCAGCACCTACACCTCACGGTGGGCGGGAGCATGGAGGATTAGTAACAGGACTAAAAGCTTTGTTGGGGGTCACGGGGTAGCTTTGTCAGATAAGGAGGTAAGGGACTGGGTAGCGGGGTTAGCGGCTAGGGCTTGGCCCCCTATAGCTAGTGAGATGAGGCCTGCAACAAGAGAGGCCCGCCGCAGTGGCAGTTCCCGAAGCAGTTGAGCAGTCGGCTGCGCCACAGGAGGCTCTTAGGGTCTCGGATGAGTCCCTGAGAGCTACGGCGGTGTGCGCATTGGATAACCTGGAGGCGCATTTGACCCTGGAGGTCAAGGAGCGTATATGGAGAAGGGAATTTATTAATATCTTCTCTCACTTACCAGTGTCGCGGGCAATGGACTTTAGGGAGTGTAGCACAAGAGGTGAAGGGGGAGATAGAAGGCAGTCTTCCAGGCTCGTCCCGCATATGTTTGATAACTGGCTGCAAGCCTTTTCTATTTTGGCCTGCGTCACGGGTGAGAAGTTCCCTACTCAGTGCTCTGCTCTCTTCGTGTATCTAGAGGAGATCAGAAGCGCTTATAAGACATACGGGGGAATGGCATGGCTGAAATACGACGAGGACTTTCGCCAATGCATGGCGACAAGGCCGCATATGACATGGAGCGAGAAGGCGATCGCGTATTGGCTTTACTATTTGACACCTTTCGGACTGGGGGGGCAGGCCACATGCCCCCGCAAATGGTACAGGGCTCAGTGTTTGCCACGCCTTCAATGACGGCATTTGCAAATGGTCCCCCAACTGTCGGTTTAGGCATGCCTGCTCCAGTTGCGGTGGGGAACACACAGCGACAAAATGCGTGAGTCAAAAGGGGGCAGCACGCAGTAGCGAGCCACCAAAAAAGGGGCAGGACACCGGTGTTGCTGGACGCAATGCTCCGGTGGCTCGTACACTACGTTAAGGCGGGAGGTCGGGCAGCGGCAGCGCGATTGCTGACTGAGGAATTCTGAGATGGCTTTGTCATTCCATGTGAAATGGAATTGACCGGCAGCTTTCCGGCTAACCTAAAATCGGCAGACGAATACCCCGGAGTAGTGCGGGAAAAAATCGAGAAGGAAGTGAGCTTGGGTAGAATGGCAGGGCCATTCAGGGTACCACCAATAGAGAATTTGCATCTGTCACCATTGGGGGTGGTTCCAAAGAAAGAAATGGGCAAGTTTAGGCTTATTCACCACTTGTCGTACCCGGAGGGCGCGTCGGTGAATGACGGGATTGACAAGGATTTGTCATCCGTCTCGTATGCGACTTTTGACGCTGCGGTGCAGTTAGTACGGGACGGTGGACCAGGGGCGCTGATGGCAAAGGTCGATGTGGAATCGGCTTTTCGCCTTCTGCCGGTGCACCCATCCAGCCTGCTGGGATGTCGGTTTGGGGGGGAGTACTACGTGGACCTCTGCCTACCTATGGGATGCTCCATTTCATGCGCCTACTTCGAGACGTTCAGTACGTTTCTACGGTGGGTCACACGGGTGGTAGCGGGTCATTCTAGTATGGTTCACTATCTGGATGACTTTATGTTCGTGGGCGCGCGGACGGCTGCGCGTGTCAGGAATTATTAGATGCGTTCCAAATGGTGGCTAGAGTTTTTGGGGTTCCCCTGGCGGGGGAAAAGACAGAAGGTCCAGTTACTCGTTTAACATTTTTGGGCATACAGTTACACTTTGTTAGGATGGAGTGTAGCCTGCCGTTGGACAAGGTGATTGATTTGCGGTCGGAGTTAGAGGCGTTGCTAGGCGCCAGGAGGGTCTCCCTCAGGCGGCTACGGTCTATACTGGGGAAATTAGCCTTTGCTTGTCGGATACTACCCATGGGGAGAATATTTTGTAGAAGGCTGTCCCGAGCCACGGTGGGTATAAAACGTCCGCATTACTTCATCTATGTGTCGGCAGCGATGAGGGAGGACGTGAAAATCTGGGTAATTTTCCTGGGCACGTTCAACGGGGTACGGCTTATGCACCCACGGGCGGTATCTAACAGGGATATCCAGCTGTTCACCGATGCATCAGGAAGCGTAGGTTTTGGGGTTTTCTTCAATGGAAAGTGGGGCGCGGCCCAATGGCCCGCGGACTGGACAGAGGCGGGTCTAACGGAGGACGCACTTTTTCGGGAACTCTTTGCCATAGTTGTAGCTGTTCGGATATGGGGTTCCGGGCTTAGGGATCAGCAGGTGGTGTACCAGTCAGACAGTATAGCAGTGGTGCGGGCTATTAATAGCGCCAAGGCAACAGCAGTGCCAGTGATACGGGTGGTTCGACAGTTTGTGTTGTGTTGCTTGCAGTGGAACATATGGTTCCGGGCCAGGCACGTGCCCGGATCACGTAGTGGTATTGCTTATGCCCTGTCTCATTTCCAGTGGGAATGCTTCAGACTGCTGGCGCCTGGGGTGAAGCAACAGGGCAACAGCTTCCCGGAGTAAGTTTGGGAGTATGGAGCGCTGAGGTAGCGCGACTGGTGAGGTACTCATTGGCGCCAAATACATGGTTGGCTTACAGGAAAGTCTGGTGGATATGACAGGAACTGGTGGAGTTGGCCGGGGGTGCTGACTCAGAAGAGAGGAGGACTGGGGTCCTGTTATGGTTTTTGTTGCGTTGTAAGAGCAAAGGGCTCTCAAAGGCCATGGTGGTACGGCAGACAGCAGCTTTAGCATTTATGTTCAATTTAGCCGGACAGCGGGACCTGACTAAGGTCTTTATCGTCAAGCGGGTCGTGTGTGGCATGTTCAAAGGCAGGCAGACCCAGGACAGGAGGCGACCTATAACGTTCTCGCTATTGCTTCGCATGTCGGATGCTCTGACAGAGGTGTGTTGCTCCGCTTACGAGACTTCACATTTCCGTACAGCCTTTGCCCTGGCCTTTTTTGGAGCATTTAGAGTTGGGTAGCTGGTTGCGGCTAGCAGGCGAGGTCTCGGGGGCCTGCAGCGGGTAGACGTTAGCCTACAGGAGGGCAGTGTGTCAATATGGCTGAGGAGGTCCAAAACTGACCAGGAGGGAAAGGGGAGAGAGATTGTGTTGGGTAGGACAGGGACTGATTGTTGTCCTGTGGGGTGTAGGTCTAGTTTTCTGCAAGTAAGACCGGATTTTCCGCGGGCCACTTTTAATACATGAGAATGGGCTGGCGCTGTCTCGCTTCCAATTCTCCAAGGTGCTTAAAATCTGCTTGCACCACCGGGGTTTGGAAGTCGCAGATTTTGGGTCCCACTCCTTCCGTATTGGTGCAGCCACAGTGGCAGCTAGTGTTGGGCTGCCGGAGGAGGTGATCAGGAGAATTGGAAGGTGGGAATCTAGGCGTTGGCGGAGTTATGTAAGACCAGCGGCTGCTATCGCTTAACCGTGTTATATTTGTTACAGGCGCTGGAAGGCAACTCTGGATACTGGGTCACTCGTACATATATTGGGCAGAGCAGTTCGCCTCAGTTTCGCCTACCAGCCTGCAACTGGGCTTACTAAAGGATGATCTACTGGTGCGATGGGCTGGCATTCGGGAGCTCAGATGGAAAGGTATCAGTGAGTTGGTTGATTCACATGCCCGTCGTTTTGGCAGCCCATCTGTAATCATAGTCCATGCAGGGGGGAACGATTTGGGGATAGTGCCCATTAAGCGTTTGGTCAGGGATATAAAAAGAGAGATAGCGTTGTGGAAGGCGAGGTTCGCGGGAGTGGTAGTCATCTGGTCAGACATAGTGAGGAGCAGGGTGTGGCGGAATGCCAGGGATCCTGTCCGTTTGGACGGTGCGCGAGTTAAAGTCAATAAATTATTGGCCAGCATTGGCTTTTGTAACAAGGTGGGATTTCTGGCCATCTGCCACCCTGAGTTTGAGGGGGATGCAAAAGGAGGAATGGTTTCTGCCCGATGGCGTTCATTTAACCGAAATTGGGATGGAAATGTTCATGTTGGAATGCAGGGAGGGTGTGCAACGGGCCTTCGAAATTTTTTGGGGGAACGCAGCTCAGTAAGGTTTTGGGCTTCCTGCACTGCTTAGTTGCGGGATGGGGAGTTGCCCAGGCCAGGGGTATAATTAAAAAGGGGCTTGCCCCCACCTCTTGGGCGGGTGCAGCGTGAGAAGTAGGTGGACCCTTGGGCGCGTGCCCAGGGTCAAGAGGTTGCTGCCCCTGGTCGGGCTCCTCCCACTTGTTATACCATGTTGGTACATATATATGTTGGCTTAATAAATTGGCTGTGGCCAGTTGGTTTACCCATACTGTTCTTTCTCAGTGTCAGTTATTGTACGAATGCGCAGAATGGATCCTGCTGGTGTCATGCCTCTAAATCATAAATTCATCTTTTATAATTATCATATAATTTTTTTATTTATCATTTTCATTTTATAAGGCCCTATTAATCCCTGACCCCCTTTCTTTTGTAAAAAGAAAATGGATCCCAGCTGTAAAAAAACAACAATTGTACATGTTTTAAAAATGTAAAGGTTGTGTTTATTTTTTTATTCTTTCTTAACACATTTGGCCCATTATCAAGTTTAGTTATTTAAAATGTGATATAAAAAATGACCACAGTGTTCCTTTAAAGATATATCTGTTCACTGTTTTTTTCTAAACATGCTGCTTATTTCAGACAAACACTTACATTGAGTCATTCTATACACATACAAATGTATTTTATTTAAAAACTAGCGACTTTCCCCTCAAAAATGATGGCAATAAAATTTTAAGCCATGGCAATGCTGTTTGCCACACAATGTAAGGCTTTTGTTCCTCTGAGGACCTTTGGCGCTCATTGCAAGCCTCTCCCCTCGTGTACTTCAAGTTTCCTGCTTTGCAACATTCACCTTCGGCGCTCATCGCGAAGACATATAAGTACAGTGTGAAATATAAAATGTATTTAGTACAGTGAATTAATAAATTAATATGACTTAATAAATTAATATAATTTACCTATTTATATTTAATATGCAGCAATCAATATCTTGAAGAGCTAACAATCTCTTTGGATTTTCCTGCATCTGAAAATGTACAGTTGGAGTGTTGATCAACTGAGGACAAAGTGTCAGCAATGTGCCAAGTTTGCAGTGTATAGGCTGCGTGTGCGAGGCCAAACGTTCCTGGCTAACTCGTACGTGCCTGGCGGTGATTTGCAAGCCTTGGTCTCCTTTAGCCTCATTTTAATTTTTTTCGTCCGCCATTTTTTTTTTCCGCTTAGCCAATTTTCGAGTGCCAAAACTCAGCAATTTCGGCTTAAATGCATGTGCAACCTCACTCCCAGGCGTCCTGGCGTTGCCCCGTGCTGTATGTGTTTTTATTTTTTACATTTTTTTTTCTTGTTTTTCGATTTTCGCCGTTCAGCCGATTAAATTAGTATTTTTTTTTAGCCTGTTTTTTTTGCCCCCTAGATTGCGAGGTTGTTCCTGGCTAACTCGTATGTGCCTGGTGGTGATTTGTGCGCTTTGGTCTCCTTTAGCCTCGTTTTAATTTTTTTTGTCCGCCATTTCTTTTCTCGCTCAGTTGTTTTTCCAGTGCCGAAACTTGGCTTAAATTTGCGTGCAACCTCACTCTCAGGTGTCCTGGCGATTCCCCCAGGGCTTTGTGTGAGTGTTTTTTAATTTAATTTTTTTCTCTTGTTTTTCGTGTTTTTTGATTTCCGCGGTTTGGCCGTTAAAGTAGTATTTTTGCCAGGTGGTTTTTTTTGCCCCAAGGTCGGAATTTTTTTTTTCTAAGTCCCGCGTTTCTCAACTGCTTGCAGCCTTCAGCGCTCATTTCAGTCTAAGTCTTGCGTGTTTCAATGCCTCAACTGCTGGCTTTGCGAGGCTCGCAGGGCAATGGGCACCTTTGGCGCTTATCGCCTAAGTGCTCTGAGCTGCAGCATGTTTCAATGCCTCAACTGCTTGCCTCGATGCAGAAACTCAAGAACTATAGAAAGTAGCAGCAATTATTGTAGTAACTACAAATACATTTGACATTTATATTTCACAGTATATGAAATTCACATCTGATAAACACAATCATAACTTTCAGTAGGAAGCACATAAAAGAACATTATGTACAGAATGAGTAGCGGTAATAGACAGCAGACAGTGTTTTACATGTCTCATTTATGGATATGGATATCAATAAGTATACATACTTACAAGGGAAAAAAATAAATTAATACAGTCTTGTTTGCGCATGTGCACAGCGGCCAGCAATAAGCGGTAAAACCGCTCATTGCAAGGCCCGCAATGAGCGCTGAAGTTGCTCATTGCGGAGCTTTCGATGAGCGTCTAAGGTGCTCATTGCGAGGCCCCTAAAGTAGAGGGGGGGGAGAGGCTCGCAATGAGTGCCAAAGGCGCTCATCAGCAGGCCCACAAGTTAGAGGGGGGAGTGCCTCACATTGTGTGGCAAACAACCTTGCCAGGCTTCAAATTTTATTGCCGTAATTTTTGACGGGCAACTGGCTAGTATATATATATATAGATATACAATTCTACATATATTCTTTACAATCATCTAAAGACGGTATTTAAAAATAGAACGATTATTGCATATAATAAAAATAAAAAAAAAACTTAATTTTGCTGGCTCTGTGTCATGGCTCTCCTCAAGATCATATTTCAGTGTTATGCTGCCCTAGGCCAATTCACATTTGTGTCCACTCCATTTAATACTGCTTTCTCTTTGCCATACCCTTATTTTAAGTTTAACACAAAGATATTTATCATTTGAGATGCGCTGCGGCCCTCTGAAAATGTGCTGCCTTTGGTATGGGCCTTGTGGGCATAGGCAGAACCTATGGGCCTTGTGGGCATAGGCAGAACCTAATTACTAACTCCCTTAGTTTCCTTTATACAAGCAATTCCTTAATTGGTTGTTTCAATAGCTAATCAGAGATAGTAACACTAGAGTAAATCAATATCTTGATTGGCTAACATTTCAATCAGTCAGAATAGGGAGAAACAGAGCCCTCAGATTGAAATCTCTGCAACCTTTAACAATCAATGCATTCTGATTGGTTGAAATCTTAACCAATCAAAAAGGGGAGATAGCTGAGGAACCAATCAGAGTTCCCATGTATTCAAATACTTGATTCTGATTGGCTTAAAAGTGACACACATTTTAGAAAATCAGAATTCATAAAATTAGTTTAAAATGCGAAGACGTGGTCAGAAAGCTGTTAGTCAGTGGTGGAGATTTTCAGAGGAGGAGCTCCTTTAGTTTACTTCATTTGTTTTAGAGCGCCAGTGTTTTGAGAGTGGAAGCCCTTTCAGTGGGCTAAAGAGAGTAGTGGAGAGTCTTCATGCAAGATAGAAGCAGATGGATTTCTAGAATTAACATGGATGTGCCCACTTATCCAGAGATGAAGATTGAGGACATGGGTGTCACGAATCATCTCTGGAGGATCGTCCAAGCAGGGATGTAGAAAAAGCTTATATATATACATACATACAAACACAGAAAAATCTTGGGGGGATTAGCCCCCCCCATCACCCCCAGTTCCTACACCTATGCGTCCAAGGGAGGCTAAGTATAATCCCCCCAAAACATGTAATTTTTTTTTGTAACTTAACTTTTTTATATTTTAATTGTAATATTTGTTAATTTATTTGTATTTTTTATTTTACTATAGTTTTTTTTGCAATTTATTTATGTTAGAGACATCTTTTTTTTGGTCCCATTGGAGTCCATTTGCTTAGCATACCATGGGAGTCCATAGGAACTCCAACGTTTATACATTAGATTGACATGTGGTCTACAAGGAAAATCAGGTTTTTGTAGTGTATTAGTACTGCTCCATTGAAGACCTGACTGCTACACACCATGCCAGTAATGCATAAAATTTCTATGTTCAGACCATAACTGGCTGGTGAAGATTAAACAATTTTGTCAGCTCATTGTGAATCTGTAGACCGTCTATGCTCATTTAAACACAAAAAACCTTTGTCATGTTTAATACAGTCTATTTTAAATGGTGGTGTCCCAGTAAAGTTATGTATGCTCTTCCATTTCGCATGTAAATATATTTTTTCAAATTGTGAGCACCCCGCGTGTTCTGTCCGGAATATACAAGCCCACACAGAAAAACTCCAAGCCAGGAAAATGCCTGTCCCCAATAAAATCTGACAGTCTCTGAACAGACAGATGATTAATTTACAAGGAACAGACCAATTATATTATTGGCATTTACTCTTCAGTAGCAGCAAGCCCTGAGATATGCCACTGTATAAGTACTGGGTTGTGACAGAGCCTTAAAGACTTTTTAAAGGGATATGTAAGTTTGCTGGATTATGAATCTATCTGATAGAGGAGAATTAATAGTGCATGCAAAACAATTTTGCATGAAAAATCAAAAATAAACATTTAAGCACTTACATTGAAGTCAGCAAAATCTCTTGTACTTACTGACAGTTGCAAATTAGGGTTAACACCCTCCAAACCTAGGCTAAATTAGCATAACATTTAAAATTATTTGTTTTGGCCAATCTGGTTAGCTGAAACTTTTGAATTAACTATGGGTTCCTGTTTGTGCTGCAAAACAGCCTGGGATATGTAGTGTATCACTGATATGTGCTATGTATTGCTGCAGACATTCAGACAAGGAGCTACAAGGAGATTGGCTGAGCAAGAAACAGCAGGTAAATAGTGGGTTAATATTGCTCCTCTGATGCTGCATGCTGATTGTGGTGAATCAGATGCCTGTGTAGGCACCCCTTGGAGGTATCACCATAATCATTAGAGGGATTTTTAAATATTAATAAAAATTAAATGTTTTATGAGATGTGCTGAATACATATAGGCTTCTTTTTCCCTATAGAGTGCCTACATGTATTAATCCATGAAACTTTCATATCCCTTTAACCGTCTCAGCTAGTGATACTACCTAACTGTTCAATAGTGTGACAAAATAAAGAGAGGAATATCTTCAAAGCCACTTTTACAAAAACATGTTTGTGTTAAGAACACAGGCAGAGCATTGAGATATTATAATTTACTGACACATTTCATGCTGAGCACCTGATTGGCTACCTGTAGAGCATGTAATGAGGAAATACAGATACATCAATAACTGCTAATTTTGAAATGTGCAGTGCATCAACAGTCCTGGATAACTGGATTCTAGATTTAAATTATATTTCTATTGGTTGTAAACTTTCCTTTAATTGAAAATAAATAGTTAAGGGGACATAACAATAACATGTATTCATTAAATGTTACTTAAAATTATATTTTCCTACAGCAAACCTACAATTAGGTTTGTAATTATTTTATGTCAATCAGCATTTCGGAACCTGTGCCTCAGTCCTTACTACTATCTTTCTGCTGCAGTGTAGTGATTGCTAATCATTGCAAATTACTACCTGGGGATCTGCATATGCCTCAAAAAGGATGGAATAATTGGCAACAAATAATAATCATTGCACTCTATCAAAAGATAAATTCAAGGGCTAAGGAAAAGATCAGAAAGATTGAGAGACAAAAATACCAAATGTATTATATCTGCTGTAAGAAAATGTGCTTTTTTAATAACATTCAATTGATAAAGTACTAGTTATTACCTATCGTTTAAATATCATATTTTGAACCCCTGTTGTGTCTAAACTATATTAAGAGATTAACCAATATATTTTTTTGCAATTTATTAAAAAGTTATTTTCTTAATCATTTCAATGTTATAATTTGAGCTGTAACACGTACAAATCCTACAAAGAAACTATGTTATTATACAGCTAAAGAGGCTTATGTGCATTGTACTAAGCCTATGGCGACTGAATAGAAGACTTGCTAAAGGCAGCAATATGATTCATGCATAATTCTGTTTGCCATGTTATTTAGACATTCTAAAGAGCTAGAGATTCAATTAAAGTGACCCTGAAGTATAATATTTTCTGTCATGTATTTAAAAGAGCAAAGTTGTGTCTGCATGAAAATAAGTTTGGTAGAGTCTTATCCAAACTTTATCCACCAAGGAAATTAAGTATTTCAAAGTCTTACAAACTTTGATTTACAAGGATGGGGTACTTGCATGACCCGTGAAAGGCCCAGTGAGTGTGTCCGCGTGACATTTTGGGTATAACTTGCTCCCTGAATAATCTTGTTATGCAGAATCCTTTCTAAACCCTTAATCAATAAATAATTAGACACAACAACTTGCTTGGGGTGCATACTGGCCACAGCGTTTATTGGTAAACCAAGTTCACGTAATAACAGACCATTAATTAAATATACGTAAACAAGAGAGGGGAGGAGCCTGGGAAACAAGACAGTACACTCTGCGCCCTGACCCTCGTCCAGGGCCTACCATGATGGAGCATCCGTGCCCCCGTAGGGTAGGATCACCCCCACTTTACCACTGTCCCGGCGACTCCCCTCACCACCGCCTTGCTGTGACAACAACAAAATACAGGCACATCATAACTCGGCCTGAAATGAATACATATACAACTGCTAATAACGTAAACAGATTAGCGTAATATACTCGACTTATTGTATGGGTACTTGTTTTTTTTGTTTTTTTTTTTTTTTAACACATATTTTCCCATTTTTCATACATAAATATATATATATATATATATATATATTGTTTTTTTTTTTTTTTTTTTTGAACACATATTTACAATTTTCAATAATTTAACACCTATGTTCCAAAATATATAAGGGATGGGTGGGTGGGATCTGCCTTCTTGGCTAGCTGGGGGCACACTGACAAAACAGGCGCCAAACCTCTAGGTGGCCCTGCCCCCCAGCTAGCCACTCCTATCCTACCCTACTCCCGCTCCTACCAGGGTCACGACCCTGCCCCCCAGCTAGACATTCCTACTCTACCCTACTCCCGTTCCTGCACGGGTCACGTTGCCCTCCGTACCGACCCCAGGAGGCCTGGGGCGGTCTACAGCCAGTCATGACCCGTGAAAGGCCCAGTGAGTGTGTCCGCGTGACATTTTGGGTATAACTTGCTCCCTGAATAATCTTGTTATGCAGAATCCTTTCTAAACCCTTAATCAATAAATAATTAGACACAACAACTTGCTTGGGGTGCATACTGGCCACAGCGTTTATTGGTAAACCAAGTTCACGTAATAACAAACCATTAATTAAATATACGTAAACAAGAGAGGGGAGGAGCCTGGGAAACAAGACAGTACACTCTGCGCCCTGACCCTCGTCCAGGGCCTACCATGATGGAGCATCCGTGCCCCCGTAGGGTAGGATCACCCCCACTTTACCACTGTCCCGGCGACTCCCCTCACCACCGCCACGGAGAAGGCCGCAGACTACCTTTGCGGAATACGACTCCCCCCGCAAAAAGCCTAGGCCAGCATACTATCTACCCAGCCCCTAGCCTTAAAATTCCACCTAGTCCTGACTACTACCGGCTAAATCTTGACAATTAGAACGAGAAACCTTTAGCTTATCCTTATTACAGCAAAACTGCTTCTAGGCTAGTCCACTACTTTACGTACGGGTCTTCCCTGGCTTTTGCCCCCAGACCCTCTAAGCTAGCCCCGTTGGCAGCTGTTACCAAGCCTGCTCCTTTCCTACCCTTGATAAAACCCGCGGTCGTCCGGGTGTATTACTAGGGATTATAACATCACATGGAGCACTTCCCGGATAGGCGGCACTAGAGCCACTCGCCACCTGTTCATCCCACTGATGAAATTACCATCCTTCTGACCAATGAAAACATACTTCCATTTTTTCTGGGCCACGCGCCCTAGCTGGGGCCCTAGATCGGCACCTGAGGCAAACGCCTGTTTGGTCCGATGTTCGAATGCCCATCCATTACTTTGACTTTCCCTTCTCCAAGCCCCAGGGCACACCGGCCTGTCGGCTGTTACCGTTTCTACTCGTGCACAAAGCTCATGGGTAGCCTGTTCCCCCACGAGATATACCCAGCTCTGAATCACGTGTCGCTCAGTTGCAGAAACCTCTTCATCGAGAACCACCTTTTTCTCGTGAGGAACAAACACCAACCAACTCACGCGCGAGGTCCAAGAACCGTATTGTCACAAAAAGGAGAGCTATCAGTGCACCTCGGACATTGTAGCTACCTCCATTTTTTTCTGGTTCCCCTCGGACCCACGCGGCCACCTGATCACCTTAGGATCCCACGACCAACACACCTGAGGTTACGAGCGCCTTGTCTGTTTTAGGCCAAACTCTTCCTCACCGGCTTACCTGCCGAAGAAGAGATACCTGTACAGCACCCAAAGCCTCGTGCTTTCCACAGACCTCTTTTTTCCACAGTGGTATCTCTGGCCCTTGGGAAAAGCTACCACTTGCCTTACATCCCTTTGCCATACCTCCTGTGATACCTTCCTCCACTTGTACCACCGGTACCTCTGACGTCAGGCCCTTTTTTGCCCGGTCCGTTGAAACAGGCTCCGGGCCCTACCCGACAACCCACCTTCTAGGGAGCCTCCTCCCAGCCTTAACCGAGGGACCTCGATCTTGTCAGCTCTACTTGCGGCCCCTGAGCCATCATTTTAACTTGTGCGACTTGGCACCCTGGGCAGGCCTACGAACCTCCATTACGCGAGACGCCGCCCCGTGGGGGGAAATGGAGTCCCCTTCCCTGCCACACGTTGTGGGATACCCCACCGAAAAACGGGATACCTACTGCGGGACCGTCGCCGGCTGAGCCCGAGTCGAGACTTTACCAGATGCGTACCACCACCCTGAACCGAAAACATTTTCTACTGTGCTAGGCGTACTATACCTTACTGGCACCAGAAATTAGGGTGTGGAGAACAATCTACTCAAACGGGCAAGCCCATTCTGCCCCCGCTCGGCCTATACTTGATTGACCCTCCTCGAACACGACGGAGACCAAAACTTGCCCCCTCGGACCTGACAACGACCCCGCCGTTGTATCTGGAAAGGCATTGCCCCCCCAAACACGACGCAGGCCGCTGAACGGCTGAACTAGCTCTAACCAGGTCACCTGCACTTACCCACATGGACTTGGAATACTAAGCCACTTGAGCTACTGGCTTTCCATTCCCTTGTAACTGGGACCTAAATTACACCTGTTTGCTTATGTCTGCTGCGTTGCACGTCTTACTGCAAACAAAGTTGAATGATCCCCCTTTGTGGGGAACCTATCCTCCTATGGCTGCTTAAAGCTGTACATGCCAATGGCATGGTACAAGCCTCAATTCGGGCTGAACCAAACCACGGCCTAAAGCACACTAGCTCTACCAGGCCAAATTTAGGGGCCTGCCGTCGAACCGGGTTATACAGAGCTATTAATGCTTAATTTAATAAAGTTACATATTTAACCTAGAAATCTTTAATTAACCACGAGCAACCGCAATGCAAATTTAAAGCCCGCCTTCGTAACAGGACGCCATGTGGAACCGGCTACTCTAATGTAACTAAGGGAAGAAATCCAAGGGATATGGGTCTGCCTATGTGATTAAGCTAAGTGCCCCACAAATGGTACCTGCCCCGCAAACCCGCTAACCAACGGGATACCGGGACCACCTGACACTGGCGAAAACCTAGGGTAAGTAGTTATAAACAGAGGCAGATTCCCAGACGGGGCTGAAAAGGACATCTATATCCCTGCCCAGATCTCCTAGGCGGACCACCGCTCAAATTCTACAGGACCTGTGGCTGCTACCCCGGGAATACCCCGGAGATGAACTATGGGAAGAGGACCGCCCAAGCACCGACCACTAATGATAGACTTTTTCGCTACATTGCTAAGATATACCTAACCTATGTATGTATTTATGATAAAACAAAACAAATACAGTATATTCTGGCATATAGCCTACATATGAAACGGGGATTGAAACCACAACTACAGATCCGGGATAAGCTCCGGTACTGTTGATATAACGAGTGGTATAACCGGCTATGTAGCTTGACCAGAAAATTGTCTTAACATGGCTTCCTTTAAGCTTAGGCATGCTGTATTACACGGCTTTAATTTTTTGGGTTTACTCAAGCTGAGAATCCTATCCATGTACGCTGTTTCAAGCTTACTGGCTATCATCAGCGTGGAGCAGGATCTCCCCTGCTACCCTACCAGGGCCTATCTGAATATTATGTAAGCTGCTCTGGCAGGAATGGGTTCATGATGAACTTGTGAGCCATAGTAATGGGGAGGGGGAGGGGCGCGCGCCTAAGCTTAAGGCTCAACCCCAACCTGTCCCATTAATCCTGGGGGAAGTGAGACAATACACCCCCCACTGGCTAACCAATGCTACCGACACAATTCCCCTTAAACTGTCTAACCAGCAAGGGCATAATAACGGGCAGCTCTACTATGAGCTTTATTTAGTGAGTGTATTATGATACTGGGAAGCATACCTTCATGTTTCCGTGGAAATCTGATGATTAATAGCAGCTGCGAGAAATTGTTATTGCAAGGTGCAAGTAAAATACAAGAAATCAGTACTAGTCAACCACTATTATTCTATTTCTCTCCAGATATTACTTACACTCATGCTACAATGTATTTGTTCGCGGCTTAATATTCCTGATTAGAAACAACTAATGAAGTGATATATCCTATGCACAATGCTGTAAAATTATACGTCTTTAACCATAGAAAAGCTGACACCATTAATTCACAGCTTACCTCCCTCTCATAGGAAGGAACAAATTGAAACTGACAATTTCTTGGAACTGGTGCTGAGCTTCAGTGCACAGAATTATCTGCCAGCCATTACAGCATTAGCAATGAGTATTCACAATCAAGCAATGATTTTGGTTAAGGAAGTCAGTCACCTTTAATGCTGAGATCCCTCAATGGGCACTGTGCTTACATTCACCTATGCACATTGTGTAAACGTATCTTGCAGCCTACCAGCCTATGACCTCATGAGGCTCCAAATGTAGCTGTAATTGCTGCACTACAAATTAAACTGTACCAGTAACTTGGCAGACATACTTTAAGGCTTTGTACATGTAGTGAAGCGTTGGACTATTTCAGATAGGCAGTACCACACGCACAAGCCCCTGAAGGACACACTAAACTCCTATGGCAACTCTCTTATGCTCTTTATTTATTGTTGGAAACATGCCTATGACCAGGCAGACATACGTGGTGCTGACGGCACCGCCAACTGATGTATTCTTTCAGTCTCTGATCACACTCATAAGTATCATATACTGAAAACATTCAGCATGCTTATGCAGCAATTGATAAAGTAACCAGTGACATTCCAGAATAGAACCATATTAACTATAACATGTGTATATTAAATACTCTGCAGCAGTATAAGTGTAGCTTAATGAGGGTATCTGATGAATCCAATCTAATAATTAAAACCATCTGATTTTCACTCTAATCATGAAGCAACCCTCAGAAGGCTACTATTCACTGGCTGTCCCGCCGAGCCTGCCAGCCCACGTGGAGGCTGAGAACTCCCTAACGTGGACGGGGCTGCAAGGAGAATGCCTCCCGCACCTGCACAGCCCCCCCCCCCCCCCCCTATAAGTACATACCCAACCGCCGCCGTGGCCGTTCGCTGCGACCACCCGCGCAGACGGCGCACACCTCCATCAAGCCCTCCGCCCGGTCCTCCAAGGCAGCCCCGATACTGCACCACACAGGAGGGAGCGGAGGGAAGCCATTACCCCCAGAAACCGCCGCGACCGCGCTCTCCCCGTTGGAGAGGAAGTGCAGCACATCTGCCTTCTTGGCTAGCTGGGGGCACACTGACAAAACAGGCGCCAAACCTCTAGGTGGCCCTGCCCCCCAGCTAGCCACTCCTATCCTACCCTACTCCCGCTCCTACCAGGGTCACGACCCTGCCCCCCAGCTAGACATTCCTACTCTACCCTACTCCCGTTCCTGCACGGGTCACGTTGCCCTCCGTACCGACCCCAGGAGGCCTGGGGCGGTCTACAGCCAGTCAGTATATATATACTATTCAGTCCTAAGTGAGGGATGGGGTGGATAAATGCAGTATGTGTGAACCTTTCCTATGCTGATACATTACACAGTCAGTACACTTTTATTTTCACATAGCTTTTGTGTGATCCTTCACATTCTTTCATAACATGGCAATTACTGCACTATAAGAATAGCTGCAATAACTATACTTAAATCAGGCTTTGATCAGATTTCTCACCAGCTTTGTGTATGTGATTCTGTCCCTCTCCTTGTGCTCCTTCTCTTGTGTATCTGCCTACTCTTGACTTCCCATCACCACTAAATCTTAATCTGTCCCCCCTAATTGTTTTATTTTTTGTTGAAAACATGGGTTTTCTGGCCCCATATGTAACAGTACAAGTCAGCATTTAGAACAGATTCAATTCCATTGATGAAATATTATTATTAATATTAAAATAGGACTTATCCTGTTTTATGTGCGCCGCTGTGGAAGCGCGCTGCCGACAACTGCAGCTGTGACATCTAGCTGTGAAAAGTAGGTAGGACACCCCAACACTCTGATCCTAACCCCCTAAAGCTCACTTTCTAACCCTAACCCTCTAACCCTAACCCTCTAAACATGTAACCCTAACCCTCTAACCCTCTAACCCTCTAACCCTAACACCCTAACCTTCTAACCCTGTAACCCTAACCCTCTTACCCTTACCCTCACCCAACCCCTAAACCTCTAACCCTAACCCTCTTACCCTAAATCCCTAACCCTAAACTCCTAACCACTTACCTGGCGTAGTAGCTCATTCATAGAACTAGATGGGTCTTGGAGCGCACTCGCGTGCCTAGAGTTGCCCGCGGCGCACTGTTCCAGTGAACAGCGGCGAACACAATACAGGATAGGACCTTAAAATACACTCACATAATCTAATTATTAATTACTGCACACTGATAGTTGCATGTATTACTCTGTTCCTTCCCACAATCACAGCATCACACATTTGTATAGGCAGCCTTTGATCAGCCTAGGGTACATGACTGGAAAGGAGATAAAGGCATGTAGCAATTTACTCCCTCTCACCCGATATTACACCTCATCTCCCACAACCAGCCAGATGATTTTTCCAAATTGTTCCTTAGTGCATCAAAATAAAAATATTTTTTGTTTGGATGAGAAAAGCATATTTATGCTACAGCAAGCCAGGAGGAATTCTTACAAAATGTTATCTTTTGGCAAATGTGCGGTTCTCTGCAGTGGTAACTCTCAGCAGCTTTCCAAAACACATTAGAAAATTGCAATACTTGTAATAAATGCTGCAGGATTTTGCATAGATTTTTAAATTAAAGCATATTTTTTTAAAATATTTTTTATATATCCCAGTTAATTTTTAAACATTTTTAGCTAATGGGGGTGCAGAGCTTCCTAATCTTGACAGTTTCAGCAAGGACCAAATATCACAAGCACACTCTAAAAACAATACTCTGTTGCAATTATAAAATAACAGCTTATTCAATTGGACATTCTAACCCAAAAATAAAAATGTAGAATGTATTATTACAGTGAAGATAAAAATGATCTTTTAGAGGGAGTTTGTAATTTATGGTCCATTCAGAATCTGATGGAATGTGCCTATTAGTTAAATGAATCATGCAGTGCAGCTAAGTCCTGCTTGGGATAATTAAACAGCGTATTAAAACAATTGTAAAACAGCTTAATATTAAACTGTTTTACTTGGTTTCTTAACTGCTCTACGTGATGATGCAGAGCAGTTTGCAATACTTCAGAGGTTATTTTTGACATTCTGTAGTCCTACATGTGCTATATCATCCAATCCTTCCAATCCATTATATATTTACTAAGGCCCCTATCCTGCTGAGCAATTGTTGGTTACTGGAGCCCGTAATGTAGCCTGTAAACTAATTTGCTATTCAATTGGCGTATTTTAGCTACCCGCAAACCATTTGCGGGTTACAGGCTGAAAATCCCTGAGGTTGTCAAAATCATACCTCCAAACCATCTAAGCCTTTGATCTTTCAAGCCCACAAAAGTTAAAATTGCTACAATTCCACAAGGATGCAATTGTCTTCAAACCTGCAAATGGCAAATGTAGCCACATATATTACGGGTTCCAAATGGGACCCGCAAAGGGTTGGCAGACTTGTTTGTAATACTGCAAAAGACATTTAAAACACCCCAATGGACTTATATGGGTAAAGCAATGAAAGGCATTCATTGCACAACAGTTCCCAAGGAACAAATAGGCCTTAAAAATACATTTTATTTTCTCATATGTTGGGACTGTCATGCATATGCCAATATAAAAAGTGTTGCTGCAAGATGGTGAAAGCAAATAAAGACACACTACCTGATTAAATAACAACACAAAAACATGAACTGCCTGCCATATTATACCTTTCTCACTCACAGAGGCTCCAGTGTGGACCCTAAAAATACAAAGATAAGCTTATACATATCTCACTCATCCGATCTACACTGGGTAAAAGAAATAGTGGCCTAATTACACCGCCACATGACATATATCAAGTACCTGGGGAACATTTTATTTTTTGTTGTTCAGTGTCCGACTCTCTGTGACTCTATGGATAGCAGCACACTTATCTATGTCTCTGTCTGTGCTTATCCCTAAAGCTTTCATGGCAAAGATACTGGAGTGGGTTGCCAATTCATTCTCCAGTGGACCTCAATTTGTCTGACCTCTCTGCTATGACCTGCCCACCTTGAGTGACCATACATGGTGTAGCTCACAGCTTCATTGAAGTACACAAGCCTCTTCCCCATGAGAAGATAACGATCCAGAAGGGGACTACAGGAACATACACCACACTCATCTACTCTAACCCATCAGGAATAGTTGCAAACACACATGGAGGATGTGTAGAGGCACGTGGAGCAACAGCCAACTCACCTCCATCAGGCACAATCTCTGCTACACCCATCCTGGAAAAGCCCACACTATTGCTGATGGCCATGTGCCAAGATATATACCCATTATCATTTGGGGAAATCCCATTAAGTGTTTTGTTATCAATCAATTTACATTATTGCCTGTCATATTGTTATAAGGCCTTCAGAGGAAGGTTGGTACTCCGCAGTATCACAAATTGGACCTGTCATGTGTATTAACCCTATATTATTATATTAGTATTATTATTTGTATTAATCTATTAAACAGTAACTAGGGCTGATTAGTTTACTATAGGAATGTGAAACAAATATGATGTATGTGGATGTCGCAAAACCCCAACCATTGAAAAAACACTGACACAGTGATAACGGTATAACAAAGCGTTATTTCATACACAGAGGACAATGTACAAGACTGTGCATTAATATCATGGGTGTTGTGTGGGCAGATCACAGAAGGGCAAGAGGCTTTGGGGGAAAAGGGGATACGTAAAAGGGTTAATGTCATAATCTAGAATAGTTATGATGCATCGCATCTACGAGGGTCACGTGTGGTCACTACACCACTGCAACTGGAATCTGATGAAAAAAAGGATCATCAGATATCACTCCATTTAATTGAAGTAACCAGTAATGCGCATAGCACTTACTTTGGATTATCATCTGCTCAATTAAACAGACGCATTACCATTTGGACTCATGTTATCCAAACCAGTTTCACACATACAGTGTGTTCCTATAAAAAAAAATGAAAAAGGTGATCAAAAGAAGGCAGGCAGTAAACAGGAGCTGACTTTCTCAGTGGTGAACAAGGAGGATAAAAAAATAACACAAAAAAATGCATGTACAGTACAGTGCTAAATACTGTAACTGTACCAATATACCAACTCATCTGATTCCCATCTGCAAGCATTACTAACCATTAGCTAGTTCTCAGGTTAACTCACTGGCCATGACCATTAATAATGATGTGTCATTTCACAATAAATGCTTAGCTGTGAACAGTGCCAGTGATCAAGGTGTACTATCACCTTCTCCATCTGATATTGCTAATCAACATTGATAGCACATCCATCAGCCCCAGATCATGATAGAATACATCCAAGGGTACTGAGAGAACTGGGTTCTGTAATAGCCAAACCATTATATCAGGCCTAACTTCCCTCCACCGGCAAGGATAGCGGGATGCTCACAGATCGCACAGAGTTCTTTGTGTAGTTTAGACCTCTTAGCCTGCCCCCAGCCTCTTGCCCTTCAGACTGTGGACGGGGATCCTTTACTCCCTTGTCTGGCCCTTAATGCATGTCCCTCCACCAAACTACCACCTCCCTAGAATCAGGCCCCTCCCCCTCTGACCCTGAACTTGGAGTGCCTATTACTATGGGCACCTGGCCACCACCCACCTCATCTCCTCCACTCCTCCACTCTCTTCCTCTCTCCTTCACCTCCACTCCTCCACTCTCCTCCTCCTCCTCCTCCACTCCTCCTCCTCTCCTCGAATCTTCTCCTCCTTCATTCTCCTCCATGCTCCTCCTTCTCCACTCTCATCCTCCACAACTCCTCACCTCCTCCTCTCCAACACTCCACAGGACCACCTCTCTTTCCTCCTCGCCTCTCTTCTCCACCTCCCCACCTCTCCAGTCCTCTCCCCTCTTCTCTCCTCCCTCCATGATAATCCCAAACAGAAAATAAGGATAAATCAAAATAATTATTTCTATATATATATATATATATATATATATGTAAGGTAAAAATTAAGTGTTTTATGTGTAATTATTAACTTTAGGGAGTGGGGTGTGGGGTATAGGGGTGGGGGTGTGTGTATAGAGTGACCTAGCTCTATAGGTATCTATGTTTTTTAATTGAAAATATATGTATTTATATTATGTGTAATCAGTAAATATGTGTAATCAAATACAAGTTTAAGTGTAAAATAGTTGTTAGATTAATATAAATGAATAAAACAGTAACTTCCTGCTTTGATAATCGCCTGCTCTCTCTCTCTCTATCTCTCTCAATATCCAACTCTGGGACCTGGGCGCTACTTTGTGAGTATCTACAACACAGTTAACGGTGAGGCGTGTGGAACACAACTTTATAATATCTCTGTGAGTCATTTTCCACTAGCCCGCTTTCTATTGGCTCAGAGGCCTGTGTTGCTCTCTATAATTACGGGATTGGATTGTAACTGTGGACTGCTTCTATTCCAGCCCACTAAAGCTTGTGGACGTGGGAAGGGTTTACGGTCTTGAGGCTACGGGCCTGTAGTTGCAGCCTTGATTAATTGAATCGCTCTGTAACTGTAGCAAATTTCATGCCAGTAGACTTACGGCCAGCATGAAGGCAAATGCAATTGAATGAGGCTCTAAGTGCTGCTAAATTGTACTGGTCTATATTTAGTAAAGGCATCTCTCCACCTTTTCTAGATATACATATTTTTTTGAAGAAATTCCAGTTTTCTATTTTACTAAGTGAGTTTTCAAAAAGCATATGAGTAATCTTTATATCAATCTTTGGGATCAGACATGGTAGCATTTGATTAAGATTCAAGAGCTTTGATGGGGTGATCTTGATCAAATTAATTCTCCTTGATAGTGAATTAGGTGAATCCAGCTATTGATTTAAGTAATGTTGAATTTTCACAATTACTACTCTATAATCAGAATGATACCACTTTTTGGGGTTTAACATAATATTAATATTAAAATACTTTATGAAATTAGACCTCATTTGAAAAGGATATATTCTGTTTGCTAAATCCTCACAATACCACAAAATCTCAGATTTATTAAAATAACTCTGTATACTAAAAACAAATTAAAAGTTTGGATAGAATTCATGATATTATCCATATATAAATATAGATTTTACACAAACAAAATCATATCATAAAGTGATCATTTACTAGAAAATTTTACAATTTTAACTACTTGGAATATATCTTGCAAACTTTGTGCACGTGGTTTAATTGCTAAATTGAAAAGAAGTGGTGACATTGGACACCCTTGTATTGTCACTCTGAAAAAGAAACCATTTTTGAGCTCCTACCATTTAACAACTATGAATATCTCCAAAATTCCTTTTTAAAGCCAAAATGATATAATGTCATATAAAAGAGGCAAAATCATTTTCTGCGTCTAATCCCAGGTGGTCTAGTATTAGTTGCTTGTTTCATTTTATATTCCCAGAAATATTGTACATTGTCATTTCTATCCAGTCTCATCATCATCATTAATGATTCCAATCTGTATGTTAACATTTTCATGGCAAGTTTGTAATCTGAATTAAGTAAATTGGCCTATATGTAAGTGCTATATTTAAAGGCACAGTGCCCTAGTTGTGTGACCTGCACCTGTAATCACTGCTGGTCTATTTAAGCCTGCACCTACATCTTTCCTGCGCCTGAGATCAGTGTGACTGACAGCCTTATTAAATTGTGATTCAGTAAATTTAAAAGGGCTCTATTTAAGCACACAGCATATTTTTTTTACAGAGGTTTTAGCTAGTGAACTTCTATACAAAAGCAAGGTATTCACTAACTAAAAACTTCTGTAAATAAAACATGTTGTGTGCTTAAATAGAGCCTTTTTAAATTTACCGAATCGCAATTTAATAAGACTGTGAATGTTCACACTAGCAGGTTCTCCTATTCCCATTCACCGAGAAAGTCAGCTCCTGTTTACTGCCTGCAAGTATGCATGCCTTGCCATCACTTGATCCCAAGTGTGCCACTTCAGTACAGATGTCTGTTCTTTCCACCACTGTGCCAGTCTGCTTCTATCACATGCTACTGCCTGCTGGTGTCCTTTGCCACTTCCAGGTCACCAGCATGCCTCCCCTCTCCATCTCTTTGTTCCAGTCTAGTCTTTAAGGGAATGCCATATTTTCTGCAATTTAACAGTGTTCAAAATTCTGGATATTTTTTTATAACCCAACTTGGTTGGTTCTTCTTTAGACTTTTATCCTGGACTAATTTTGATCTTAATGATAATCTTTCTTTAGATATACTTTCTAACAAACTTTAGAGTCTTCCAAAAAAAGTGTATTTATTCTGAGATCATGTGACACTTTAATTCAGTCGTAGTCAACCTGGTCTCTACAGCTCAATAGTGAGCGGTTTAAGCTTTCATGGTGGGTGTCTCTGATGAGTGACGTCACACACTGGAGACCTGCCACACCACACTTGGCTGGCTGGAGAGCTTGTGAGAGAACCCAGGGACAGCAGGCAGGACTGGATCACTATCTAGTAAGTACAGATCGATACATACCTAGAGTCATGATTTATGTAACCAGAAATGAGATACAGTTACTGTGGCACCGGTGGGCGATAAGGAAATGTTACCATCAAAACTGGTTGGTAGGTATTAAAAGGTCGGCAATCCCTGCTTTAATTGGACACAGATGAACTTCATTCAGCTAATTATGTGGCTTCTGAATGCAATTGGCTTCATCAGACCTTGTTTTCTTTTCAACATTATGAGCTGTATTTTTTTATTTTGGTGGCATAAAATCCTAGTTTTAATTTATGTATGTAACTAGTAAATATGGAAAAGGGGCAGGTTATGTGAAGTAATAAAAGTGTCAGGAGCTGTTATATGGAACAATATGTGCAATTATAGAAAGGGTCATATGAATCGATATGGAAGCAAAAGGTGGAGTTATTAGAAATTGTTATATCCATCAGTATAACATGGAAATATGGAGCCATAGGGGAGTGGTAGAGAAAGGTAATTTCAATCAATAAAAAGGAGGTCATGCAGGATATGTAATATGGTGTAATAGTAAGAGTTTTAGGGAGGTTGTATGGAGCAGAAGTAATGGGATTTATATGGAATGATAGAGTGAGTTATAGTGGGATTATATAGAGTGAGTTATATAGGGTGTGCTTTTATAGCATTATTGCATACAGTGATAGGTTATATTTCATTTGATCATACATACAATGACTAATGCACACATTGCAGCCAGGATCATACACTCCATAGCACATCATTGCAATCTCACAGCAAGCGTTTCCTTGTACAATGTCTTCCCTGTTCTTCTATTCCGTCGTCGTCCCCTGTGCTGAGAACCTGTAATGAATCTGTTCATCATCTCAACCATTATAAATTCACATTATTATGTGTCCTGTCTAATTTCCCAAACTCTTAAATAAGACAAATAGGTGAGAAATTCTTGAACTGAGTATTGATTTTATAAAATAAATATTTAACATGGGCTAGATATTAAAACAGTTCTCTTTCTGCATTTATAATCAGCGCAGTCTTAAAATCAATAAGTCAGCCCATGGGTTTGTCAAAATTCATTTTTTTCTCTATATACATAATGAGTTGAATGTCTTTTCTCGCACTGGAAGTTAAATGAATCATTTTAATAAAATTTCTGGTTGCACACAGAATGAGGTCCACCACAGGCTTTAGGTAATTTCATTTTTAAAGTCATGCATATTTTAAGAGGAGTAGTTTAAACTGTTCCTTTAACTATGTTATGCCCTATATTTAACTGCAGTTGTTGGACAAAAAGTTATTGATTGATTAGCATACACTATAGTTAAATTGCTTATTTAATAACTAATTAGTAATCAAATCATTGTTTGCCAAAAAATCAGTGTTTTTAAAACTGACATTTGACCTTCAGAAGCTCTGCTTTTGTCCACACTTCTCAGGTGTCTATGGGTGGGAGATGTTCTGCCAAGGAAGTCATTCCCTCCTTCACTGCAGTGGTCAGGCAAACATATACTGGTGAGAAAAAAATAGCTTCCTGGGCAGATCCATTCTTACTACAATCTAAAACTAAGTTAAAATGTAAACGTATATATATATATATTTTATAAATACTAATATTTACTAATAATTAGTTACTAATTAATTGAGTCATTGTGTTTGATGTGTCACATGATTTTTTGCTAGTGGATTGATATTAAGATCCATATTATTATTTTATATATTTTATGTGTAGAGAACTAACAGATTCCGTAGCACTAGGGCTGCAATAAAAACAGGGATAATATCTTACATACATTTGAAGATAGCACAAAATAGTAAAACTGCACAATTTTACATATTCATTGGTAGAAGAGTAGATGAAAGCCCTCTTGTGAGAGCATATATTTTACATGGGATTTAATATGGACACATGAACAACATTATATTAATACCAGTCATAATTAACATATTTTGACATTGAATTATTTAGAAAAATGTTGTTTTCTAGTTGAATATTCACCTTGAAAATATAGCTGCATTCATCTACTGAGTAGTTTCACCCTTCTGAAGTTTACAGACTCCTCAGGGCATTTGATAACAAGGTTATCAGATATATTGAGGTGAATGAACACTTTTCAAGAGGATTGAACTACATGGTTGAAAAAATGTGCTAATATACTTTTTTTAAAGTATGTTTTCAACTAGTAAATTAGACATTTTTCTTAAACAATTCAAATTTATAATTTCTTTGTCATTGATTCTACAAAAATAGATTTTCATTGGAACCTCTTCTGTGTCACACTATCGTGCTGTGTAGTGTATGGAAATAGCTGGCCTAAATAAAGGTGTTGTTATTCTTCTTTACTTGGATAATTAAATAGCAGTCCAGGGACATTATTCAAATGATTCCTCAATGGCCCTATATTTCTTAAAAATAATTATTTAAAGGCCAATTTCAACCGAAATTTCAGTTTCTTTTTTTTTATTAAAGAGCACACTTAGATAAGATTTACTATCTAACAGTAGTCATGGAACTTGCCAAGTTCTCGAGTTATTACTCCATGTTTGAGTAGGGTGGAAGTTGCCATTAGGAACAAAAATTGTGGTCCATTGCTGTCACTGACACTTGGAAATTAGACATATGTGATCTGATTTAGTCAAAAGGGCAAGAGCCAACACTGCAGCAATTCTGAACTGTGACATTTTCTCTGTTGTTCTGCAACTCACATCATCCAATTTAGAGTCCTTTATACATGCATTTGATTGTTATCAGTGTACTGTTCCATATAAGAGCAACTTTTGTTTAAGTGGAACTTCTCCTTTAATAACTAATCAATTGCAAATGAAATGTTTAGAAGACTTCCATAAACCTAACTAGAGCAGACACGTATGATATGACTTTCTATGCTTTTTGGATAAAGAGTGAAACCCGTTACAAACAAAAACCTGAGCCTGATCCCCCACACAAATTTTGTCCATCGGGCAAATATATCTCAAGAAAAAATATACCATAAATCCTTACTGGCATTGATGAAAGCAAATGGTTAAATCTGGCTGATGACCATAAAAACAGAGTAGTAAGAATGTCATATACCCAATACCATTGCTTATAAAAGCACAACAGTGGTAGTGAGTATATGGCATACTTACTACTGCTGTTATGTATTTTCCATTTAAAGGCAAATGTAAATTTCCTGGATTATGAATGCATCTGATGGAGGAGAATCAGTAGTATATGAGAACAAAAATTTGCATGAAAAAATACCAAAGTAAACATTTAAAATGTACCTTGAAGTTAGCAAAATGTCTTGTCATTTCTGACAGTTGAAAATTTTAGTTGACACCCCATTCAAACTGAGCATAACATTCATTAAAACATGTTTATCCAATAAGGAGGACTCTCAGGCAGCTGATATATTTATATAAATTGCTGGGGTTCCTGGCTGTGCTGCAAAGCAGCCTGGGATATGTAGTGTGGTACCATGCTAGAATGTGCTCTGTGCAGCACATTCACACTTGATTACCATCCCTGCATATTATCCATTCCCTGCATCAACTACTACTTCTAGTGGTGTTTTTTTCTCTCTCTCACACATTCACCCACGTACTTACCTCTCAATCTCTCACTCACCTCTCACTCTCTCTGGTGACAGCTGCAGCTCTCTCACACACAGAACAGCTCTGTCTGTTGATCTCTGGTGAGGGGTGGGGGCAGCACGGCAGAGAGCAGACACAGCAGAGAGTAGGAAGCAGGCGACTTGGGGGCTGACATTAGTGATTTCCTATTTCCTGTTGGCTGAGGAAGACACAGCAGGTGAGTAATGGGTTAAAATTGATCCCCAAATTCTCCATTCTGATTGGGGAGGGGGATCAGGTGCCTGTGAAGACACAATTAGGGCCATTGACATAATCATTAGTTGGATTTTTCGATATTAATAAAAATAAAATGTTTTATTAAATGTGCTGTATTTATAAATTATGGGTTATGCCGAAGGAGTGCAGAAATGTATTAATCCATGAAACATAAATATGCCTTTTAATATAATCTTCTTAAAATATATTCACTAATGAGTAGGAGGTAGTTTTCTTAGAGGATATTAAGTATCATTGATGCAGAATAAAAAAAAAATCACTGATTGTTACATATCAGCAAGACCTTTTTTTTTATTATTAACTTTTATGTGTAACGAGTCAACATATTCCGTAGCGCTGTACAGGGGATAAGAACAAGGAAAGAAACATTATTGACAACTGCATAAAATAGAGGGCCCTGTTTTGAGCTTAAAACTTTATAGGAAGTGTTTTTTTTTCAAAGCACCCTACAAGGTTGGAAACTCGCTACTTACAATCTAAAGGGAATGAAAGAGGCAGAGACCTGGGAAAAAGCAAATAAGGAATAGCAGGGTCAGAAAGCAATTGAAAGTTAGCTTAGGTAGGAAGGAGTGCAAAGTTAGGAAGGTTGTTCATTTATTTGAATATGTTTAAATTTATGCACAATGCTGCCAACTTCTCAGACATAGACTCAGCGGCATCAACGGTGGCTTGAAGCTTTATGCAGAGAAATAACTATAGGTAGAAAAATTTACGAGTGGGCTAATCTGCTGTCTCACAGGCAGTCTGAAATATGTTGAAAAAATTAAGTTTTCAAAATTATTTTAAATGTCTTATATTTATTATTATCATGAAGAAACAATGCATACCCTTTATTATAGATTTTTTTTAAATGGATAAAACATCCTTTAATCAACTAGACTGTAATGTCTGTTTCTCACACAATCTCTAAATGCTTTCTTTCCGGCTGAGAGACTCTGCCATTTGTCCACTACCCTTTATACAGATGGTCGCCAGGTTACAGTTGACCCGTCTTACAGACATTCCGTACTTAAGTACGGGCTCCCAGGGCCTTTTGTATGGCGTTGTTTTTATGTTCTGTTGGTTTGAATTAAAAGAGAGAGCACAATAGTTTGTGTAATTTATTATTACAGTACAGGGGTATTATTATTATTATAGCATTACACAGTATTATTATTACCGCCGGTGCAGTGCAACCGGGCCCTGCTTTTTTATTTTAATTATTAAAATACTTTTTTATTTTAATTATTAAAAGACTTATTTCCTATTCAGAGTTCCAAGAAATATAGTTATTGCACTGCATTATGGGAACCTGGGCAGGTACATGCAAATGTTTCCACAAATGCTTTGCTCTTCAGTTATGGCACTGCATGCTGGGAACCTGGTCAGGGACATGCAAAGGCTTTGCTCTTTAATCCATATGCCTAAAAGGAGCCATGTTTGAAATGGCATTGGATTAAAGAGCAATGCCTTTGTGGGCACATTTGCATGGTTCCCAGAATACAGTGCCATAACTATTTCTGTAGTCGATATGTCAACTTATTATGTATATAAAAATATATATATATATATTAAAAAAAAAATATATATATATATATATCACATATATAGTTGTGAGCGTACGAGTTGTTGCTAATGCTGCGGGCTCGCGTAGCGAGCCCGCGGCCCTCGCCGTAGGCGCTCCATGCCAGCACCTGAGGACCTCGCAAAGCGATGGCCGCAGTTGCTGGCATGGAGCGCCGAAGGCGCTCCTTGCCAGCAACTGCGACCCTCGCAAACTTCACGTCGCAACCCAAACACTACGACACACACATTACGACACTCGCAAACAACATACGACACACGTTCATACACATTACGGACTCGCAACACTCGGACGCAACTCGCGAACATTACAAAATGTAAAACACAATACATACACACACCACATACATAAAAAACTTACCTACACCAAGAGGGAGCACCCAGCACCTCAAAAATACAACTTACACCTCGATTTTACTTCAAATAAAACAGTTTAGAGACTAAAAAAAAAACGAAGCGAGAGAAAAAATGGCCGCCGAACAAAACGAAAACGAGGCTACAGCACTCTAAACTCGCAAAACACCACAAGAAACTCGCAAAACACCACAAAACACCTACGGATATTCCGATACAAACGTATAACACACATTACTCGCCATTTGACGCCAATGCGGAAGTACACGACAACGGTTTGGGCTCGCGCACGCACAGTGTTACACTGCACACATTCAGCACGCTTACACAGCAGATCCACACCACTAATGCTGCAGCAACATCAAAACACATTCACAGCTCTTCCACACAATGCTTTAAAATAGGTAAAGTATATTCATTTATTAATGTATTATATATTTCATTATTACACACTAAACAGCATTAGCTACCTTACAATTTCATTGCCGTCATTTTTTGACGGGCAATTCGCTAGTATATATATATACACAAAATAAATTATGGTTCATATTGCTCCATAGCACTCCATTATATATATATATATATATATATATATATATATATATATGTCTATATATGTATATTCAGGGGCGGCGTTGAGCTCTAATGATCCACTTCAGTGTGTACAAATGCAGTGTTCAATTAAATGTATACATTTTCCTGACTGGCAGCTTTTCAGCTTCAACCAATCAGTGTTGCAGGCTGTGTGGTTGCTATGAACATCTCCTCTGACCATGCCGACAAACCTATGGAGGCTCAATGTTATATATGACACCAGGAAGGTTATAAAAACCTCATGTTTTCTTACCCTTCCCACTCTGTTCCCACTTTTTCCCCCTGACTGATCCTCCCTGGCTGGTCCCTGATCTACCCAACCTCAAAATAAGTTTATCCAACACTACACTACCCAAGCCCCCTAGTCTTAATAAACTCATTTCCCCTCACCACTAACTAAACTATATATGTAGGCCCAGGCACCTACTAGGGAGATTACAATTCCACTGTAGGCCCTGCCATCCACATAACCCAGCACCCACCTACTTACCTACCCAGGCCCGCAGTACCTGGGGACCACCAAGCAGGCCCAAGGGGCCTGGGAAGCCCCAAGCAGATCCTCAGGGCATGGGAACCCCTAACCAGGCACACTGGGCCTGGGAACCACCCCGATCAGGCCCACGGAGCCTGGTAACCACCCAATCAAGCCCGCGGGGTCTGGAAACCCGCAAGCAGGCCCACTGGGCCTGGTAACCACCCCAATCAGGCCTGCAGGTCCTGGCAATCCCCAAGCAGGCCCATGGGGCCTGGGAACCACCCGATCAGGCCCTCAGGGCCTGGGAACCCCCAAGCAGGCCCATGGGGCCTGGTAACCATCCTGATAAGGCCCACGGGGCCTGGGAGCCCCCAAGCAGGCCCACAGGGCCTGGTAACCACCCGATCAGACCCACAGGGCCTGGGAACCACCCAGATCAGGCCCACAGAGCCTGGGAACAACCCAGATCAGGCCCACGGGGCCTGGTAACCACCCAATTAGGCCCACAAGATCTGGGAACCAACCAATCAGGACGACGAGGCCTGGGAACCACCAAGCAAGCCCACTGGGCCTGGGAACCCCCAAGCAGGCCCACAGGGCCTGGAAACCTCCGCGATCAGGCCCACAGGGCCTGGAAACCACCCCAATCAGGCCCACAGGGCCTGGGAACCATCCATATTAGGTCCATGGGGCCCGGGAGCCACCCAGATCAGGCCCATGGGGCCTGGGAACAAACCAATCAATAGCACCAATAACACCCTTCACTATAGTAGTGCCCACCACCCATCAACCAAGAAGGCTATACCAACAGGGGAATTTCTTAGGATACGCAGAAATTGTAGTGACTTGTACACCTACAATATCAGGGCCAAAGAATTAAAAAACAGACTTAAACTACGAGCAATAGTCTTATCAGGAAAGACTACCAAAAGCATTACATACCAACAGGGAACAAATACTGGTGCCCAAAATTGATAAATCAAGTATAGGAGAAGTAAGATTTGTAACTACATTTAATTCTTAATGGAAAGAGATTAGAGCTATTTTAAATCGACACAGTAAGGACAAACTTGTCCTATATATGACTAAAATTACAAAAATTCAGGACAGGACAAGTAACACACATGTGATAAGAGGTTTTCACAACTGCACCACAACTGGAGTAATATACTGTTTGGAATGTGAATGCCCAAAAAAGTATGTTGGGATCACTACCCATGAAATCAGAAGGTGATTAGGGGAACATGTTAGTAACATTAAGAATTAATTAAAAGATCATGGAGAAGTAACACATTTAACATCTGTGGCACAGCACTTTCTGGCATATCATGAATTAAAACCTAAAGTAAAATGTTGGATCCTGGATAAAGTGAACTTAGGGATCAGAATAGGTAACTTAGAAGAAGAACTTCTGAGAAGGGAGTCCTAAAGGGCTCAATGATAAAATTAACTGTATTTTTGTAATCAAAGAGGAAGAATGTGCCCATTTTTCATTTTGAAGATATAGGATAAAATTAAAATAT
The DNA here is from genome assembly GCA_027410445.1 of Discoglossus pictus. Classification (NCBI taxonomy): domain Eukaryota; kingdom Metazoa; phylum Chordata; class Amphibia; order Anura; family Alytidae; genus Discoglossus; species Discoglossus pictus. The sequence goes on from CM050165.1 coordinate 377,024,126, forward strand.
ATATGATTAAATTCATATTGCTATATTATACAAAAGAATGACTAAGATTGTGTTGTCAAAGGACATATATCAGTCTAAGACATAGAACTTGGTTATGGGACATGCAATTAAAAATAAGTTGTATAATTCTATTTACACTAATAAATCAGAGCGGATAATAACATGCTAGATTTATTCATATAGGTGTAATTAATGAAATATCCCCCTATAACACATACAGCAATTTAGGGAGATGTAGAGAAAGATATATATATATATATATATATATATATATGTGTGTTCACTAAACTCTTTTATAACGATTATGGTTTAGTCATTTAAAGCAATATAAGTATGAATACATACTTTTAGACATTACAATTCAGTATGTAATAAAGATATCAAAGATAAGACAGAAGGGATTAACTTAACTGTGACACACATTAATCTGTTTTGATTATAAACACACACTTATGTGGCTAACAAACAGTTAACCCAATGCACAGACTGATAGACACCCACTATAAAGCACCCTCCCCTCTGCACACCTGTGTCAGCTCCCGTAGAAGCAGGAGTGCGAAACGCTGTGTAGGGTCGTCATTTTAGTGGGTGTCAAGCTTTAGTGACGTCACATGCCATCCGGACCTTCAGGGGAACAACGAGACAGGGTGAGAGAAGGATAGATCAGATATACTAATGCCTTGTTTATGGCATATACTCACTGAGCAACATACAGACCAGTGTTTAGATTAGGTTTACTACTCGTGATCTCACCAGAGGTGGGGGAAATAGAGCATTTTCATAGCTTAAATCCTCTCACAGTCTCACTTTGTTATATATAGCAGGTTAATGAAGGAATAAGATAAGGCAAAATTGGAGCCTAGATATATCTAGACTGGTGTGTTTTGTTCCCCTGTAGGAGGATGATAGTGGTCTATGTTCTCTTTTTTTAGACCACTTCTTAATTTAAGTTTTAACAATTATATCACACCGTTGTTGTACCATTTAAATAAAGTTTAATTGTTTATTAGTGGTCCTTATAAATAGGGACTATAAGTTGTCTTCCATCTCTACATAACTTTAAACAAACCAATCAGGCCCACAGGACCTGGGAACCACCCCGATCAGGCTCACGCGGCCTGGGAATCCCCGAGCAGGCCCACGGGGCCTGGGAACAACCCCAATCAGGCCCACGGGGCCTGAGAACCCTTAAGCAGGCCCACGGGGCCTGGTTACCACCCCAGTCAGGCCCGCGGGGCCTGGAACCACCCTTATCAGGCCCACAGGGCCTGGTAACCACCCTAATCAGGTATGCGGGGCCTAGAATCACCCCAAATCAGGCCCGCAGGGCCTGGAACCACCCCAGTCAGGCCTGTGGGCCTGGGAACCACCCACCTAACTACCTACCCACCCAGAGCCTGGGGATCCCTCCATTCCCCCTATATCATTGGAGGTCTATCAAGATCCCCAATGATATATCCAATTACAATAGGGGTCCATATTGGACCCTCATAGTCCCTAATTAATAAACACAATAACACAAATAGATAACCCAGGCCCCCAACACCGCAGGCCGTGAGTTTTGGTGGGCGGACGTTTCTTGGCAGGTTTGCTGTTGTGCATGTTCTTTCCATTTGTTTATGATAGATTTGATGGTGCTCCTGGGAATCATCAAGGTTTGGATATTTTTTTATAACCTAACCTTGACTTGTACTTCTCAACAACATTGCCCCTTACTTGTTTGGAGAGTTCATTGGTCTTCAGTGTTTGGTTACTGGTGCCTCTTGCTTAGGTGTTGCAGCCTCTGGGGCCTTTCAAAAAAGGTGTGTATATGTAATGACAGATCATGTGACACTTAGATTGCACACAGGTGGGCATTATTTCACTAATTATGTGACTTCTGAAGGTAATTGGTAGAACCAGAGCTTTTTATAGGCTTCATAACAAAGGGGGTGAATACAGACACACATGCCAATTTTCTGTTTTCTATTTCTGAAAAAATAGTTTTATGTATATATTTTTCTCATTTCACTTCACCAACTTAGACTATTGTGTTCTGATCCATCACATAAAATTCAGATTAACAATACATTGAACTTAAGGCTGTAATTTAACAAAATAGGTAAATAGTCAAGGGGGTGAATACTTTTGCAAGGAACTGTAGTCCTGCTTGGTGTTTTATGTTTTTTTTAGGTACGGTTTGTGCCTATATAGTCCTGATTGGTGTAATGTGGGTTTTTAAGGTCCGGTTGGGGCCTATATAGTCCCGCTTGACATAATAGTTTTTTTTTTAGTTACGGTTGGGTCCTATATAGTCCCGCTTTGAATAATATGTTTTTTTTAGGTATGGTTGGTGCCTATATAGTCTCGCTTCCTTACAAAAGTGTTTTTAAGTATGGTTGGGGTCTTGCACTCTCTGATTTGTTTGCTTGTTTTATATTACCCCCAGGTCCAAACACTCTACATACTATTTTGGACTACTACACTTGAAGACACCCCGAGAAGGAGAGTCAACTGTTGGTGATTGTCATTGCATAAGGTCATTGGTTGAGGCATATAAAGGTCAATATGACATCGGGGGAGGGGTTTAAAATGGGTGGAGTCTGTGTAAGGGGAGGAGCCAAGTCTTGCTCTGGCGCCCCTTCAACTTGAAAGTTCACCAGCCGCCACTGTTTTATATATATATATATATATATATATATATATATATATATATGTATATATATATATATATATATATATATATATATATATATATATATATATATATATAAAATATAAGTTATCCTTATCCTGGAGACACCCTGTATAAGAGAATACTGTAAATCCTACAGTTTTCACATTAAACTCGGATAAACCTGCTACAGCTTTCGAGTGCCTCGGTTGGGTAGAGAAAGGTTTCATTTGTTCTTTTTTGGCAGTGTGTGTGACCCCTGGCTGAACAATAAATACTTTTGTGAAATGAGAAATACCTGTGGGATTGAGGGGATACAGGTACGAAGAATTCCTGCAGAGCCGTGCCAGCAAATGTATAAAACGCAACTCGCCAGCTTTCTGATGGGCTGGATAGGGTTGTATGATCCTGCTGGCTTTAATTGGGTCTCAGTGCTAACGAGAGAGAATGTAAGAGGGTGCTGGCAATATAGAAACTATGCAAAAGATTTACTAAATGGATTAAAATTGTGCATTTAATATCCTCCCTTCCAATGTTTTTTTTTTTATTCTTGAACAGGATTAGATCATTTATTATAAAAATTACATGGAAAGTACTTGACCCATTCAGCCTATCCTTTCCCTCCCTTGCTAGGGAGCCACAGATATTATCTCTCTCTTTTATACTTTCTAAAATGTAATGTGTACCTTAATTATTTTTACTGTTAAGTTTCTGTCTTCCTTTTTAATAGAAATTGCTGAGGCTCAGTGAGCACATGATGTTGTTTTTCCTAACACAGTCTCCTGTCCCCTGTTTCATCCTTAAAATATAATATTTTATCCTTGGATAGTAGTAATTCAATCTAATAAATGCTATATATACAAAAGAGTAAAACAACAAATAAAAAGTATTCAATAAACAATATAAAACTTGTTTTATATATACTCATGGGTCGTATTTGGGGAGGTTTTTTCTCCATGAATCCCCTTGATTAGAACTAGGAAATTTCTAAACTTCTAACCTTATTTTGAATGTTTTGAATATAACTCGCAAATATTACAATATTACCATTGATACAGTAACTAAAATAAATAATACAATATGATATTATATCATTGAATTTACTTCTAATATCTGTTCTGATTACTTGATAGTGAGCTGAAAACTAAACAATGGTGGTAAATGAACTGCACACATTTAGGGAACCATTTTTATCTAGAAAGGCCATAGGATAAGAAATAAAGAGAGAAGGGAGGAGGAAGGTTAGCTCCATAAATGATGAGGGACACTTCCAATTGTAAAATATGTTTCTGGTGCAGACACCTACAGTACAGTGGTAATTCCTGGCACATTATTTGCAGTAAGAAGGAGGATCTGACTTTGTTGCAAAGTTTTGAAAGTAAGTCTTATAACCTGAGCGACAACCATTTTTATACAACTTCTGCATACCTTCATCATATACCATTTTTGGAGAGATAAATCCACCTCTCAGTGGAACCCCCATGTCCCTCTTATATAAATCTTGTTTCCTAGCCCTGACCATACACCATTTTCTCTTGTTCTTCCAGTTGTTTACTTTCAAAGTCTAGGAGAAGTTAGAAGCATAGAGTGTCACTTCTACAGAATATATGTTTGTATGGAGTATTGCACATTTATTAAGTATTTGCATATTTTAATTTTAGTTTGTATGTCATACAGAATGTATTTCATTTGGAACGTTCCTGTTTTGTTTCTACCAGTGACATGGCATGCATCAGCCAGTAGGTGGCATGGCAGTAGTGTGCTGAGACTTAGACTGTTCTAAGGGTTAGAGTTTAGGGTTAGAATTAGGGTTTAGGGTTAGGGTTTTGGATTAGGGTAGTGGCTGATGATAAGCTTGGTACATGTGCATACCACTATTTTACTATGCCACTGCCACTACCCTAACCCTAAACCCTAACTGTAGCCTTCACTCTAAGTACAAATTGAACAAAGTTTCTGTGCACCACAGGCATGCAACCTACTGGCCGCTGCACGCCAAATTCTATAATTCTACCTAATAGTGCATAATTTTTCAAAAATATAAGTGTCCCTCTTTGGCCATTTGAAATATTTGGAGGTATGCTTCTGTAATGTCTAAAGCCATCTTAGTGAGGAACATGATAGCAGATCTGTGACAGTGTCCATTTAAGTAGTGGTTGTCATCTGCTCACTGTACCTGATTATAGTAAGGTGTTTCATTTGAGCTACAATGGGTTAAATCAAAAACTGTTCTTATACAGTGTTGTATGCGCGTGAAAAGATGGCGAGTAGTTAATATCTGCAGCAGGCACCTGTGAGCGATCTAATTAGTGATGAAGGCCAGATTGTTTGGAAGACCTAACACCTGCCTCTGCTGCTGGTCAGTGCCCCAGTGGTAACTCGCATTAATGTGCAGTCTGTATATGGATGAGGATGCACAATGTGACTGATGGCCCACTTGAAGGCTGGCAGAGAATGGCCATTGTAGTCATATATCTTTTTTTGAAGAGCTACAAGGGAAAATTAACAAAATGTTTTTAGAATGTAACAAAAATAACAATACAGACTTCAGCCTGTTATGCATTTAGGCTTCAGTGGAAGCTGCAATTTTAGTTTCTACTTAAATTATCCAACAAAAAGTGTTTTCTTACCTAATTTTGCCTTTAGGGTTAATGTTGAGGTATTGGTACATGGGCAGGTCTATGTAACCACTCTATCTGTTAATAACCCTATTTTTATTTAACTATTCAATGTATTTTATTGCTTCTTCCCCTTTTTTACTAATTCTCCCTTTTATAAATATTGCCTCTTCACTATCTCTTATTAAAGAGCCATGAAATGCATTTTTTCTGCCCTGCAGTTAAATGATCATGTTTTAAATATTATAGAAAAATCATGAACAGAATATTTAGTTAAAACTTGTTTACACTTATTGAAAACTAACAGGAAATGCCACAGGAAATACCTCTGTGTGAGCAGACCGTATGTATGACTCTAGATCTCATTGTCAGACACTTATGACCCATACAGTTGTATTATTGCACATTGGCTGACAAGGACAAACCCTCAATTGCAGGTATATATACAAAGTAGTTTATTCTGCTCCAGGAGCTTCATTTTCAAAAAAGAAACACACTGTTCAACATTTCTTAAATTACATTATTAAATGCTCTTTTTTAGAGGAAACAAAAGAAAAAGTCATTTAATGGCCTTTATATTTCTCCAATGTCTTTCTCATTTCCTTCTTATATAGCAACTAAATAATTCAATTTCTAAACTTGTATTAACACATATTTGATCCTCAGCTTATACTTGTTATGAACAGAAGGGCCCACTGGACTGTTTGTGGTTAATCGGTTGTTATATGTGTGGTTGGAAACTGTTGGCGACTTGCTTGGCAGTTGTATCATGGGTGTGGTACATACATGTAGTTGTAACATGGATGTGGTGGGTGCATGTGGTGCTGTCATTGATTAACATTGGAATACTGTATCTGTGCTAGAAATAGGATAGTGGACACTTAAATAATAAAGTTAATACAGTCACTTATGTGACAGAGTTAAAGATTTATATGTCCCTGCGAATGGCCACGTGTGAAGGCTCTGGCTTTAGTCATGAAGGGGGAGCTAATTTTATGGAAGATAAAATGTGTAATGTGAAGAAAGCCAGACCCCTACTGGAAATCATGTGGATGAGGGGGAATAGCAAGCTATTTGCCTAGGAGGATGGGCTAGAACTGGGGAGTGTGTTTTTAAATATCTCTGTAACAATAAAGAAGTCCCAGTCTGATTTTGGACACACTAAACAAAGGTGGTATTGGACTCTGCTTGTACTAATCAAAGGTACATGGTGTGTGATTCTTAGATCCTAAGAAAAGGGGTCTGATGGTGCCTGTCTCTTCAGAAATGATGCTGTCATCTGAAGTGTCTGCTGGTGTTGAGATCTGAACAAAAAGTTGCGACCCATAGAGAGAGAGAATTGGGGTGAGCGTAGTCCCCCAAATCAGCCGGACGTAACAATACTGTATTAGGCAGGCGTATTAAACCTATTAAATCTCAAGATAGCTCTCAATATGTTAAAATATTAATACTTTTACGTACAGAAGGATTTTATCAGTGTAGAATTGCTCAGTATAATTATAGTGTAGTGTGTAGCATTGTAATTACCCAATGGACCATAATGGGTTAACGCCTCTGTGGCTTTACGGGTACAATAATCCATGCCATATTCTGTTTCCCAATTAGCTTTCTCACTCTGGGACACAAGTTCCTTATGGAGTCAGTTTTTTATTTTATTCTTTTTTTAAGTTTTCAATGCTTGTAACGATCATCAAGAACGTGCCCTGGTGTAATACTGCTGTATTTCCCTAGTGTTGGCTTATTTAGTCGACAACTCTTGGTATCGAAGGGGGGTTATTGTAAACTTCATATTACTTGAAAACCATTTTGCTTTAAAACTCCATATTGTGTACATCTCACATAGAACATAGCTTTGTATTCTAATACTATTTTCGCGATTTCTAAAAAATGTAACTAATTTCATGTAACTATTTCTATGTCCTGCCAGTAGTCTACACTGATATATAGAAAATAATGACCTCACTAACCTTGACTCTTTTTTATTGGTCCTTTGTGTATATGCAAAAAAAAACAAAAAAACACTTGTAAGATACTCATATTTTCTCTCTAATTATTATTGGATTTCTGTTATGCTATATAAGATGTGTAATCTTACTTTACTGGCAGAATTAACTTTTTAAACTTTTTGCATAGGATTCATGCACTACATTCTCCAGTTTCAGTAAAAAAGTAGTTGTTTTGAGGATCTATAATATTGGTTGTCAGGTATCCTGGATTGCATAAGAGAGAATCTTAGTTGGATATTTTTCCACAACATTACTCAGCTTAATTATACAATGCAGCATGTATAGGTAATCAATATAATTATACAGAGCAGTGTAATTATTATACGTTGTACTTTATTAATGACAAGCTTTAGTTGCTTATTATTATTATTATACTGTGCAGCAGGCTTAACCTCTGTGTATGCAGTTACCAGTGTTTAGATGTTCAGTATAATTATACAGCAGCAAGTAAACCCATTACTTTAATAAATAAATAATTTAAGTTACACCTTATATATTCTCTCTTCTATCCTCTAAGCCAGAATGGGGCAACAGATGCACTTCCATGAAATAATATAAACTTCTATTTATTTTTAACTGCATACTGTTTTTAATCATATATTCCCAACAAACAAACTAATGAGCTTTACGTTTAAATTTGCCACAGTGGTCCTTGTTGTAGGATTGCTAGTTTAAAATAGATATAGTAGACTGTGTATTGTTAAAGGAAGATATTTCCCATTCCAGGAAAGATCCTGGAATGGGAAATATCCCTCTTTCCCACAAGATATAGCCTATCCCTGGAATGGGAAATATCCTCCTTTAACAATGCACAGTCTACTATATCTATTTTAAACTAGCAAATAATACTCAATTGTACTGCTAAATACTTATCCTGATTATCACCCTTCCTCTATTACCAATTGATTCCTTTCCTACAACAAGGACCACTGTGGCATATTTAAACGTAAAGCTCATTAGTTTGTTTTGTTGGGAATATATGACTAAAAACAGTATGCAGTAAAAAATAAATAAAAGTTTAGATTATTTCATACGTTTTAAATTGTCTGTTTTCCTCTCAAGCAGAGCCGCTTATCTCCTAGGTAGCGCTGTGAGCCAGCTCCACCTAGGAGCGGGACCATCATAGTGCTTGGAAGCAGGGTGTGCTGAGATGGCATTGACCCACTGCATACACAGAAATAAGCAACTCTGTGTGAGGGAAAACTGATACATTCAAAAGTAAGATAAAATATTAAACTGCATACTGCTTTTAATAGTCTATGCTCCTTCCATATTTAGGCCTTCAAGCCACATAGGCAGCCTATTTTTGGGTCATAAAGTTTTTACTTATAAGTTTGTGTTCTAGACTATGCACTATTTTTGTTGCCCTTCTTTGTAATTTTTGTAATTTCTTAATAACTTTTGGATATGGTCATCAGAGTTAGACACTACCCAGTAACTTATTATTTACGCTAATATGATTACATCATGCATGTGCAGCGCTACATCTGTTTTACTATGTTCAGTAGTGTATTATCTTTTACTGAGGACACTGTGTGATGCTAAGACTTATGATCTTTGTCACAAAGTGTCCCTGGAAAAGAACCCAGATGTTGACCGTCTATAAAATAAGTGTAAGCCCACTGTCCTGACATGAATAATGTATAGGGCTGCTGAACTCAAGTTCATGTTTTGCATTAGTCGCCTTTTTTTAGCTCATATATAGAACAATATATTTCCAAAATAATCTTCTCAGCTCATATAAAGTAACTGCACTTAACCAAAATATTGGACCACACTTCTAATAGTAGCTGATGTACATGCACACATTGCTTGCGATGTTTAGTGATGTATGGGAGCTAGGAGGTGCATTGGAATATATTTATCAAATTGGGTTAATAGTGAGAATGAGTGGAGATAATTGAAGTTTGCTCTCTGTTTATATATAAGGCATGGGAACACACATGCCATTTTTAAAATTGCCAGCCATTCCCTATGTAAATATTGGACTTATAGAGACAATCACAGGTATCCCTCTTTATATGAGTACATTATTTTTCAGTTATACGAGAGAGTGAATTTAACACCTATTTATCCATTATAGGAGCATGATTTTGCAATTATGAGCAAAAATAACAGATTTGAAACTTTACGAGCTATGTCATGCAATGAATTACTCTTGGGTAACAAGGTATACCTGTACTCAGAAATATACATTTATTCTTATGGGATAAAAATATACCAAATTTACCTGCAGGTGGAATTTCTGACAGGAGATATTTAAATATAGTGTACTGCATGAGAAAAAGTGTTTTCCTCTAACAGTAGGATGGCAGCTCATTGTAATCATAGTGGGCCAGAAGTATCTGCAGAAATGGTGTAAATAAGGGCAATATTCTTCAAATTGAAGCAGTTGGGATTGATACAGTTAAACTTTGTAATGCTAGTAATTTTACTTTAAAGCTCTTACTTATATAGGTTTCTGCCCGACGTGCTGTGGCACTTTGCTCTACCCCTTTTGCATAATGAGGGTGGGGCAGCTGTAACAGACTTCCTGCTGTGTTCTCCAGTGTACCAGGTTCCAGGAAACGTCAGCAAGCTTTAAAGTATAACCGCAAGCATCACAAAGTTAAAACATTATGGGCCTCATTCTATTATCGGCCGTAAAATGGCCGCAAGGCTGCGATTCCTTGCTGAGGTTCCGTTACCTCGCAATTCTATTACGGCCCCGCAAGGATCTCCTCTTACGGCTGGCCGTATATCTTGCAGCCGGCCGTAAGCTCAGAAATCTTTAAAGTCAAAAATAAATTCAAGACAGCACTGTAAAGCTCTGTAAATGCTAGGGATCATATTGGGGTACATGAGGATTAATAGTAACCCACTCTCAAGCTTGCACATCAGCCCAAATCCGAGTTTACATTAACTGTTTATTTTCCGGCCGCAGCGTGGGCGGGTCTGAGGTGCTCCAAGCTCTCTGGACTTTTTACATGAATATTTGACATATATAAAAAAATTTTTTTTTTACGGATTTGAGTATAGGGGAATATTGTGCTATTTTTGCTAACACCTACAATCACTTTATAGTCTCCTCAGAGTGCAGGATGGCTTTATTTTGGTTTTATAATGTGCTTAATTGGTGCTAGCGGGACCTTTTTCATGCAAGTAAGCTGCGGCTTGCTTTTAGCCTTGCAGAGAGGGTTCCCGGAGTAATAGAATAGCAACCGGGCTTTTCTTGCGGCCAGGGATAGCAAGGCGCCGGCCGCAAGCCTGCCGGAATCCACAGCCTGAGGGGAATAGAATAGCCGAATAGCTTGCGGCCGGTCCTTGCGGCCCTGCATCTCCTACGGCCGGTAATAGAATGAGGCCCTATAAATATAAAGTATACTTATGCATTTATTTCCTTTTAACAGCCATTATTTTATAGCACAATGGTGCTTTAAGGATACCTTTGGTATTCATTATGCTTTCCTGAGATTTAATTAAGTCAAGCTTTTTAGGTAGATAGGGAATGATTAGACTAGATGGACCTTTTCATCCACACTTGATGTCAATTTTAGGAACCCTTGCTCATGGGACATGTCAAGCTCTGTGTTTGCAATTGAGTGTGTACCATAACATCTGGCATGCTCTTCTTCTGTCCGCACTTTCTTGCTCAATAGGGAAGTGCTTGTCTCACAACATCTGTCCCACCATTAGCACACTACTGTCTCTTTTATTGTGTTTGGGCTTCTCAATGCTCAGGATGAAGATATTGCTGCAGACACTGAAATAATGCTAGTTTGTACCTAGACTCCAATTATATATTTGCATCGTCAGGAAACATTTCAAAGGGCTGAAGACAGATTGAGCCAATCAGCACATGGAGGAAGCAAATCAACGTCAAGCTCTGATGTTCTAGTGTAAGTTAATGAATCACAGCGCGATGGCATCTGTATATGGTCTGACTGTGGATGATTAATGGCATGCTCAAACTGCTCTGTGCTTTAAATGAACCCTGACCCTTCTATCTTAACTCAGCAAAAAAATACTGTATTAAACAAGCCTTACAGTACTGACGAGGTTTGTTTTAATCTGTATCATAGATAAGCAGAACCCTCTATAGTATTCTCAAATTCATTTTGGAAAGTCAGGTTGGATTTTGGAGAATTTGCAGGAAAACTATAATAAATCTCAAAGGAACATGATAAAGCATTTTTAATCTTGTTTCTTAATTATCACATAAAGCTATGGAGGATGCTTTTACAATATGTAAAACTTATTGCAAGCTGTCACACGGGGAAACACTGGATGCATGTTCTTTCCTCCTTATGAAGGAACTGAATACTTATGAGTTATATTTCAGATCCTCTTTACCGTATGATTCCTGGTCATTGATCAAGAAACCAACAGTATCTATTCAGTCCCCATTGGAAAGTTTCACTGTAAGTTTAAGTGACTGAGCTTAAATGTTGAGAATGTAATCTTATTTTACATGAAAAGAGAACTGGGCTTGAAAGTTGGGTATTTAATCCTATATCCTGGAGAGCCCCACACAGGCCTCCTGCGTAAGGGTGAGTCAATCACTTCTTAAGTCATCCAGATTGACTCACCTGTGTACAGAAAGGATATCTTTAAATCTTGGCCTGCGTGGGATTCTCCAGGACCGAACTTGCCCACCCCTGCTATATTACATGAAACGTTCCTTCCTCTCCCTCTCCTAATAATTGTATCACCCGTGATTAATTATCTTACAATGGGTGGGGTGATACGCTATAAGAGCCTGTCCAGTTTGCTAAATAACAATAGACACAGAGACATTTAAGTGCTATATCTTATGATTATTCTTTTTTTTCTCAATACATTTTTTTATTAGACAGATAGACTGGTATATAAACATCACAGATATTTAAGGCAACAAATGAATAAAGATAAAATACACAGTGTGGTATCTGATGATCTAACATTTATAGTTATCTGTCTTACACTCCATCTTTTCTTGTTTTCTATCTGAGGGTTAAACAGTGATTATTTGTAATATCAACATTATCTAAGTATATCTTACTGTCTTTTTCTTAGTTATTACATTTCCATTAAAGTAAACTGAATTTATATGCCTACGTTATCTTGTTAGTATTGATTGCATAAGCCGTTTGGTTCCCCTGAATTAAACTAAACATCTTCAAATAAAACAAATTTAAAACAATTTGGTTCACATATATATATATACATATTGTCACAACCTGTCTGTTGAATGGGTTATGATAAGAGCCTATTGCCCAAACTTCTCCCCACAGGTGTGACCGGTTCATTTTACTTCTGTACAGCAGGAAGTACTTTCAGCCCTTAGGTTAGACTGAGAGATGTCTGTGATCTTATATAGCATAAAGATATTTCTAAGTTCTGAAAAGAACTTACTCCAGGAACCAGCATCCAGCATCAATAACGAAATTCACACATTAATTATATAAACCAGTATAACATCTTTATTACTGAAACCATCAGACATATTTATACCACATTATAGCAACAACAGACCAATCAATTTAAATGTGCATCCATGGTTACGCCCAATCCTTCTAGCTCAGCCCTGCCTGCCAGTCTAAGACAATCACCCAATGTTTTCCCTTTTCCACTGCTGGAGACACAAGTCTAAAGGCTTGTGATACATAGAGATACTGGTGTCATGTGACTCCTAGGGGTCAATTATCTCACTAATCTTGTTAATAAGGGACTTGTCCATTAATATGAAATATTGGGCATATACAATAATTCCCTTGTAAGTGCTAGCAAGATATGTTAATTGTGTGAACACAAGGGTTGTCCCTCTCTACTCTCTAGCCATGGGCCCCAAACCTCCATGTGTTGAGGAATAGAGTCTTCCAATGTGTGAATCTCTGTTTCATTGTGATTATTCTTTTAATACCAGCTGGGCAGGCTCTTCATACTTATCACCTCCCTCTGTGACTAAAAATCATATGGAATTAAGTCATTATGAGAGACAGAGGTCTTTTCATGTAATTTATCCTTAAAATACGCAACTTTTTTTTCAGTACATTTTTATTGAGAGTAGAGACATAACATGGTATACATATCTAGATTATGTTATACAAGTTCAATTCTTAGAAATGTTACGGTACAATCATATAATATGAAAGTCACAAGCATTTTAACTTTGCATTTCATTGGTTAGAAAATAAAAGTCTTGGATAAGTGTTAGTTTGTGTCTTTTCTTCTTGAGGGTTATAATGTCTCTCTCTGCTTTACTCCTTTTTCCTTTTTCTTTCAGTGTTTTTTCATTTTCAGAATGTGAACGTAGTGAAGAGATGTGTGTTAAATTTGGAGTAATTGTTTATAAGCTGTTTGTATAACATTATAAATGGGCTGCGGTAAATTAGCAGCAGCCCTCCATCTTCAGTTCTTCCACTTAATAATAAAGTAGGAACGAGAAAATGTACCTTCTGGTGAATACTCCACAAGTCATACCCGGGTCCCAGACCTCCACCAGACCACCCTTAGTTCCAGAAATATTTTAAAATAATGATTTGTATTCATTCTATGGAGATACTATAAGGGGATCTCAACCTGGGATCCCTGGTTTTAATAAAGATGGGGATGAAATCTGCTAAGAGATGGGTGAGTCTTTCATTATTGGAATATAGTTTCATTTATTTTTTACTTAATTAGGATATAGTTTAATTTTTCTGTTTATAAATTAACTGTTAAGATAAATTATCTACCACTACCTAATTTATTAATACCAACCTGTTTCTGTTGTATTTGTTTATATATGTTATTTTCATTTCTGTAATAATTAGGACATTTGATGTGTAACTTTAATGATGATGATTAATAGAGATAAAGTCAAGCACTTTACAATAACAGAAATTACAGTTCCCAGGTAGTGGTAAATACTCAGCAATCATGTTCATAGACTGCGTATCTTACACATGCCAGCTCAAGATGATTTAACCTATTTAAGCCATCACACATGCAGCACCTGCTCTTTATACTAATAATAAGCTCATTTTATGATGAAAGCTGAAATGTAACAGTTTAAACCACTGTGTTTATTAGAGATGCACTAGTGATGATAGTACATACTGATACATACCCAAGTGATAACCAACAATAAACACACACAGATTTAGGATTTTCAAGACCACAGCTACTTTATGAAAGATTAACTTTACAGATAAGGAAAAACAAATGATGAGAGGTGCTTGCCCACCCATGAACTAATCTAAAGGGAACCTTGTGCCCCAAGAGTACTGACACAACATGAGCGGATGCTGATGCACATACCCCACTGTGGGCAACCCCCACCACCTAACAAGCTGTGACTAAAACACCAAGCAGGTAGAAGTATGTCCACAAACTTCATGGAAACATCACTGTTGAGCCAAGGGAGGGACATAGGGAGATGTGAAAGGTATCAAATCTACTGGCTGAGAAAAAGAAAGAATAGGTTTATAAATTAGAAATATTATATAATAACCCCTCCCATATAACCTAACCCCCTATATGAACCCCATGGCTGCTAAATACCTCTAATCCTATTCCTAGCTCTGTCAAATCCCCACTTCTTAACTATGTATATCTGTAAGAATTTAAAAAGGTTGATACTTCATGTAACTGACTGAATTTTCTTGTTTATTCTGATTTGAATAGAGTACAGTTTAAGTGCTTACAAATTCCTAATCTATTTATAGTTCCTAATCTGTCTATAGTTGTAACTAATGATGTATAAAGTGCTACGCTATCCTCATCCCTGAAGACCAGCACATATGGTCTTGTGGTCCTAGGACTAGACTGCCTTAAACTATATATATATACTAATACTGTCACTTTGTCTTTCTATTCACGAGTATATTATCAACATTGAATGAATATTAACTGAATGGATAATTAACCAGTCTGATAATTTTTCTGCCTACTATACAACGTTTTGTCATGAAACTAGTGATCTACAAAATCATTTTTATTATTATGTTCTATTTTCGATTTACATTTGCAAACAAAATAATTTTAGAAATAGCTCATTAATTTTTCTTTTATTCACAAAATGTGTTTGTGTTCTATTTTGTACAGATTTGTAATTAAGTCCCTTAATATCTTAGTTGTATTTAAAAATACTGCATAGAACATCATTATTAACACATTAAAATGATAACCTTGCAATATGCAAATAATAGCCATAAAACAAATATTCCACTGGATATAAGAATATGAAGTCCTCTGTGTATGTCAGTATCACTGTATAGTGCCTGCTTCCATGTCCAACTGATGTATTGCAATGGCATCTTCATAGATCTCTTGGGAGGAGGGTCTTATTCAGTTAGAGTCCTTTCATTAGATAGCATCCAAATATACAATAAACTAAATGCCCATTTTTTATACCAATCCATATTCTATCATTGTCAAGCATATTGAGTTTTTGGGTATGTTGACATCTATAATGTAAAGATTTGCATAATGGTGCCATTTTTTAACATTAGTAAAAAGTATCCAGCTGCTGGGATATGAATGTTTTATTGTGCCTAGAGGACCATGTTGAGGTTGGCTATAAAATATCTTTATTAATGGATTAAAACACCCAAACTACACTTAGGAAGCCCAAAACCATTTAGGAAGATCAAACCCATTTAATTAATGCTATTTATACATTTTGTGGTACAATTGTATTATGACCTAGCTCTGCTTCTGAACACTATAACATTAATATACACATTTATAGCATTATTATACAGCAGGCGCCAATATCACTTGGAATTTGGTTGCAGAATTACATGGAAGATTTTAAAGTAATGGTGACTCAAGACGTTCACTTAAAATTGCATTGTTGTCAATTTTTTTTAATTATTTTTACCAATAAAACCATTTAAAGAAAGTATAAACAAATGTATGGAACAGAATAGCAGAGATAATTGAATTTCGATACTGGTAAATTTGCCAGTAATGTAGCAACATTTCCTATATGCAGTTGAATGAGTCTAAAACAGTACACACATATATATATATATATGTGTGTGTGTGTGTGTGTGTATTTGTACACATTTTTATCCATGTATTTATTGTGCCCTTATTGCTACAGAATCTGCTAGTGATCTACAAATAAAATATAATGCTAATCTAGATGTGCAACATATGTATGTATCAGGGAGAAACATCAGTGTTAGTATATTCATGCTGGTGGCACAGCCTGTGTCTTAATAATAAATACTGAGTAGCTCATTGTGCTATTTTTGTTCACCCCTCTAGATGTGCAAATAGGAATACACCCCATGCAGTCTGACCCTTGCGTATAACTTCAGCTCATTTCCACTGCTCATCACATTGCTTCAACAAGCTGCCTGTAGTATGATTGTGTATTGTAATTGTGTACAGAGCCGGAGCATTATGCAGCTGAATTTTATATGCAGATGGCTGAATACAATGACCAGCGCATCCCGAGAAGGAATTACCAACAGCAGCTCTGTGATAATCAATACAATAAGTGGAGACCCAGTGCTCACCCATCGTTACATACAACTGGTAACATCTGCTCACAGCACCTTCAAACCAAAGGACAGGATTCACTTAGAGCTGGACAATGGTTTCCCATTTCTAAGGAAATTGATGTCAAAATGACCTGGTTACACAGGAGACTCACAATATAATGTGTTCTGCTTAGCACAATACAATATATCACTGACTTGGCTGCAAACCACACTGGTCAAACACCTAAAATGATACAAGAATGCTGCCATAGCTTCCCATAGTGCTTCTATGGCTTACACATATACAGTGTATTCATGTATCTATGTACAGGCAGTCCCTGGGTTACAGGCAAGATAGGTTCCTGACAATGTCTTTGGGTCGGATTTGTATTTAACTTGGATCTCTGATTATTAATATTAATAATAATAATAGCGATACCTTAATGGCTCATATGTGGTTATAAAAATACAGTGTAATAATGTAATAATAATAATAATAATACACCGGTTCTGTAATAATAAGTTACAAAAACTATTGTCCTCTTTCTTTTAATACAAACAAACAGAACATAAAAACAAACCCCTACAAAAAGCCTTGGGAGCCAGTTCTTAAGTATGCATCGTCCATAAGTCAGGCCGTCTGAAACCTGGGGGCCTCAAATATAGTAATGTGGGACATAATATGGCCTTACAGACATCTCATAACAGTATCAGGGGTAAATGTTGTTCTGCCTTGTAAGGTGTACAGTGATCCCAACTGGTGAAGCTTGGATAAACTAACATTGGTATAGTGGCACTTAAATAGTACACATTAAATAGTAACACAGGCTTTGGAGGGTTTATTATAGTCGAAAATAGTCCTGCAAACCAATTTCGGTAATAGAAAATACACCTTACTGTCTCACTTATTGGAAATCAACAAAGTCATTTGAAATTAGCCCAACTCAGTGGAAATCAGTCTCACTAAATGGAAAACAGTCTCATTAACTGGAAATCAGTCTAATTTGAAAATAATCAATCTAACTCACTAAAAATCTTCCTCACTCGTTTCAAATTACTGGAAATCACTGGAAAACAGTCATACTGAAAACAGACGTAGTCATTCAGTCTCACTCGCTGGTTTAAGCTTATCTCATAGAAAGTGAGCTTCTCAACACAAATCAGCTTCACTCATTGGAAAATAGTTCTGCTGGAAATGTATTTTATTCATCAGTCTCACTGGAATTCAGTCTCAATAAATGGAAATCAGCCACACTCACTGAAAAATCAGTTGTACTTAACAGCTAACTGAAAATCAGCCACATTCATTGGAAATCAGTTTTACTTGAAATTCAGTCTCCTCACTAGTAATTAGCTTCTCTTAGAGTAAATCTGAGTAGGAAAAGAGCGTCACTCCCTGGAAATCAGTCTTACTTACTGAAAATCAGCCTCACTAGAAATTAGCCTGACTGATATGGATCAGACTCTTGGTATCAGTAAATATACAAGAAATTAACACAACTCTCTGAAAATCAGTCTGGCATGTAAACCAGTCTTACACTCTGGAAATGAGCATCACTAATTGAAAATCATTCCCACTTGCTGGAAATCAGTCTCACTCACTAGAAATCAACATTACTAACTAGAAACGAGTCTTGCTTGCCAGCAAATCAGCCCCTCAGATAGGAAATCGGGTTCTGGAAATCAGCATACTCACTGGAAGTCAGACTCATTTACTTGGAGTGAGTTTTGCTGCAAATCAGCCTCACTCTATAGAAATTAACCAGACTCAGACTCTCTGGATATGTATTAGAAATGAGCCCAAGTCACTGAAAATCAGTTTCACTTATTGTAAATCAGCCTCAAACAGAAATCAGCTTCACTAGCTGAAAATCAGTGTCACTCGCTGGAAATAAGCCTCACTCACTTGAATTGAGTCTCACTTGCTGCAAGTCAGCCCTGCTCTCTAGAAATGAGCTTTACTCAAAGTAAATCAGCCTCTCTTATGGGGAATCACACTCACTTTAAGGAGATCAGCCAAACTCACTGGAAATTATCCACACTCACTGGAAATCAGTCTCACATGTTGGAAATCAGTGTCACTCGCTGGAAATCAGCCTCACTCTATAGAAATTAGCCACACTCAGACTCTCTGGATAACAGCAAATGTACTAGAAATTAGCCCAAGTCACTGAAAATCAGTTTCACTTATTGTAAATCAGCCTCAAACACAAGAAATCAGCTTCACTAGCTGAAAATCAGTGTTACTCTTATGCGGAATCACACTCACTTTCAGGAGATCAGCCAAGCTCACTGGAAATTATCCACACTCACTGGAAATCAGTCTCATATGTTGGAAATCAGTCTCACTCACTGGAAATTCTGCCTCACTCACTAGAAATGAGTATTGCTGCGAATCAGACTCACTCTAGAAAACAGCCTCTCCTAATAAGTCAGCCTTTCTGGATATCAACCATACTCATTGGAAATCAGTCTCACTAAATGGAAACCAGACTCTATGAAAATCAGTCTTACTCACTTAAAACTTTATCAAACATAACCATGAGAGGACAGTCCCAGAATCACTAGCTGGTGCATTCTCCTTCCTTGTGAATATGCTGCCTAAAATACTGTAGTCTTATTCATTGAAGAGCACTGAACATAATTAGCCCCCATATTATCCCTCTTTTACAAATGAATCTGTGGCACCAAATGTCATCAACCCATAGAATACCTGACAAAATTGCAAGTTGCAAAGGGTAAAAGTGTGGGGGAAACACCCTATTAACTAGTGCTATTGCTATATAGTATCATGAGCAATTTGATTATTAGTGATGCAAACCCTTTGTACAAGCACAATATTCCATACACACATACACAGTGCAGAATTGATATAAATCTGGCTTCTCTCTTTCTCTAGCACTTTAAGATTAAACTGTGGGAGATCCCAGAAAAGGAAAGCAAATTAGCTTGACCCTGTAAGGCTTTACATAACCTTTTCATTGGCAGTAGGGCCAACAACATATGACAAAGTAATGCATTGCTGGCCCGTCTTCCAGTGAGATGGTTAAATAAGGCACTGTGTCTCAAAAGACGAACAACAGAGAATTAGAAAAAAGATATTAAAATGTGGGTATAAAGATTACGTCAGTAAATAGTTGGTCCATCTGGGATAAACAAAAACAGATTTTGTTTTTATCGATGTGACCCTATTCTTTCTTAACGATATAAATTTCTTGCTGTTTTGTATGTATGTGTATACATGTGTATGTTTGTAAGTAAGCTGTACTTATTAATTGTGTATTGTATTGTTTGTTTTTGTAAAAAAAAAAAAGAAAAAGAAAAGAGGAACTTTTGGTTAGCTGTGATAGACAAGAGTGAATTTACCTTAAAATTGGGATATTTATAGTAATATAAAACAAAAATGTCCCCATTCACCTAAACAACTTTTTGTTATTATGTGTTTCAGTGATTATTTTATTTAAGCAACCCCTTAGCCTAGCATTGCTGGGCCTTCTTGCTGCTATGGGTTAAAGACTCTGCCTTGCTCACATCTTCTGCTGTGACTCATCTGTGTAGATAGAAGGAGTGGCTGTGGTCCAATACTGAGGATTCAGTGTGAGAGTAGCAGCAGCAGAGAGAGTGGCTGGGAGTGATTGTGTTCCCAGCGCAGGGTGCATTCCTACCCTGTCTGTGTCCTTCTAGAGATGTGGTCACATTCATCCCACAGGTAAGACCTTTCGCTCCATGTACCATTTTCCATGGCAGCATTTGAATATTGTGCAAAACTTGACAAACTGGATTATATTCCTCTTTCATCTGTTTTATTTAGCATTTTATTATATCTGTGTTTAAATGCATTTTTTTAAATTAGAGAAGAAAAATCATTAAGAATATATCTTATTACCAGAGGTGAAAAAATATCCACAACTTAGGAAGACTTTTTTATGAGCCAGACAGGCTATTTTCGAGGAGCCTTGAAAATAGAGATGCATTATACTTTGGAAAATATTTAGGAGCCAGCAGTACAAATTTTAGGAGCATGGGCTCCTGTGAGGTTTCCACCTTCTTCATCGTCTTATTATTATTATTATTCCGAATAGGTGTTTTTTTTTGTGCATTCATATTTTGATTTATTGCTTTGTGTTACAATCCATATGTACTTAAATAAAATGTAGGGCAAGGATGACAAATGATTGCTACCTATATTTGGTTCATAAAAGAACTGTTCTCAGTGAACCGAAATCTTCTCGTTTTCATAAACTGCTGGCACAACTACTGCTTGGGGCAAAACTGTTCAGACTGCAAGGAAACAGTCCCTGGATCGCTGCTATTTTAAGAGGATGCTGAATATATAATCTGTGTCCAATACTAGAAGAGTGATATTGTAATATTCCATTTAAATCAAATTTCCACATCCACTGCCACTCTGTGTTTCGGGGTAGGGGTTTGACAAAAATGGTGTTACCTTTTTAATGGCTAGATTTAAATACAAGCTTTTAGAACTTTTTAAAATTGAACTTCATTGTCTTGAGAGCTTGTATTTAAATCCAAATAAACTCACCGTGAGAAAATATTACCTTATTGTATTTGGTATTTGTTACGTTTTGTACCCTATTACAAAAATGTTGATGGATTTAGTGAAATGTATCTAATTGCTTGGCTTAGAAAACTGCAATGGACATCATTTTTTTGCCTCCTTGTAAAGAAATTGTGGTTTAATTTTTAAGTTCAAATGTTTTAAGATGGCTCCCTGGTTATTAGAAGGTAGCTTCTTGACTCCCTTAATTTCAAATATAAATAAAAAGTGTAATGTCCTATTGTTTATTTAAAAAGAATGCTGTTTTGTAGCTTAATACCAAGTTGTATTTCTGTATTATCTTGTCCATTTATACAATTTTGTGTTACGTTGACATTGAGTGTCAGCCCTTGTGTTAAAAAAAACAGCATTATATTGCATTCTCACAGTTTCAAAGCCAAGATCAAGCTGCTATTGTCTCTGTTTTGCAGTAGACTTGATCTATAGAGTACAAGATTACTATTATATCTGTTTATTTTAGTTGGTTCATCCACTATCATTACTAAAGGGTTAATATATGCTGTATATCTTGTTCCAAACCAAACAAATAGCAAACAGATCCACAATATTTAGTATATATGTATGCGCTCCTGGAGCTCTTGGAAGGGTTTGGAAAGCGTGAAACGTGATTATAAATCTGAAGGTAGCTTAGCCTGAGGGACGGATGAAAGAAATGTGAAACTGCAATGAATCATTTATCCTGGGAGCTCAGAAATGCACAAATAACTCTGTTTCATCTGGCTGCTTTGCTGAGAGTTCTGTTGTATTAAACCTATTCATTTGCTATATGTATATTACACCTCATATTACTCTGCATAACCTCCCTATATATTTTCCCCATTTCTAAATATAATCTCACAGTATAACATATTGTTTCTCTATATAATTTTTCCATTGCCTCTTTTTCCGAAAATCTCTCCCTAATGCAAAATACAATTTCTCCATGAATAATACATTATTTTGCTCCATATAACTTCTCAATATAACTCCCCATACTGCTACATATATATCCTCTCAATTAAAATGCCCTCTATTGCCAACATAATCTTCTCAAATAACTCCCCCTACTGCTAAATATTACAGCTTCATACATCTCCTTTTTTTAGTTCGCTATAACATCCCCATATAACTCCCCCTATTGCTAAACATATCTATATACCGCTAAACATGACCTCTTCTGTTCCTATGGTTCAATGTTACTCTCCATATAACACCCTATTACTCCATAAAATACTTTTATTTAACTTATATTGTTACTCAATGTAACCTTTCCACATAGCTCTTTCCGTTCCATATAACTAATCCCTACCACATGACGTCCCCATATACAGTAGTACTGTAATAAAAAAAATCAATGTAGTCCCTTCTATTTCACCATTGAACCTTTTTCTATGGCTTCTCATGCTTCTCCTTATAACCTTCCCTATAACTCCAACTACTATACTGTAAATCCTTTCTAATCTCTCATAGTGCTCCATATCTCCATGTCTTATAAATGCTCTTATTGAAACCATTTTAATCATCCTTATAATTTAATTTTTTTTCCAACATCCCCTGTAACTCTTATCCCTCCACATATCCATTCTCTGTACATAACCTCAATATATCATATAACTTGTAATATTCTGCCATATATAACACACCTTCTGTTACTCTAGCTGCTCCTTATAACATCTCCCTATAACTATTCAAGTTGCTCAGTATAACTCCTCATGTTGCTACAAATAATATTCAGTGTTTATCTCCTAGAAATCCCTATAACCTCTTCCTATAATTCCTACAGTAACTTCATCTAACCTTCTGCAATATTTTCTCAAATTACACAATATAAAAACAGCTCCCTACAATTCCAATGTTTGGCTCATATAACCTTCCCATATAATTCCTCCAGTTACTCTGTATAACATTCATTATAGACCCTCCTATAAATCTGTATGCTGTAACCCAGGGGGGGGGGGGGGGGGGGGGGCAATTCATTGTATACACAGTCCATAAAATAGCTTATATATACATACATAGAAAAATTCGGGGGGTGGGGGCGATTTGTCCCCCCCATCCCCCCAGTTCCTATATGCCATAACCCCTCCATATAATTCCTCCTCCCACTCTCTCTATAGTACAATAAAAGGATTATGCCGCTTTGCTATCAGTTGATGGAAGCATTTTGTTTTTCGCTGGTACGAGACCCCTGGTTATACGGGGGAGGAGACGCATGGCTGGTTTACAACAAACATACATGAATATATTAATATATAATATTCTTCATGGCACTGAGAGGCCTCCTGACTGCAATAAGCTGCAATGTATCTGTCTATCTGTCACTCTGCCCAGGAAAATGACTATCTGAGAAATTAAATATTCTGACGAGGTCCTCTCACTGGGGAGAGGCAGATGTGTGACCGAGTGGATGTGAGATATAGAGGTTCAGGTGGTTATTTGATGTGTAGTCATATGAATATTACTTCTTGGAAGTCAGTCTTCTGGGAATAGGCTCACCTATTGCCTTGTAGTACCCACTTCCTTCTGTTAGGATAGGTAGACGATGACTGCTGTCTCATATAATGATTATTAATCTCACACATTGTAGGGGGTATAACATTCCTTAGGACACAGTTGTGTTGCCCACCTTGATCCTGACCCAACTCCAACGAAAGGGTTACTATAACTCGCCCGCAATGTGATCATAGCAGTAAAAACAATGCTCATATTCACTACAATTTAAAATAAATGTAATCTTTAGTAAGAATATTTACATGAAAATCACTCCTTCCTTTTCGTCTTGAACGTGCCTATCTCATGTCTTTCAATGCGTGATGAACTTCCTCTGACTAATGCAAGGTGGCCTTTGCCACTTAGCACCAGTAAGTGCATTTGATGGGGAATTTTAAAACAAGGACAGTGCAATTACAAAGATATATGTATCGGTTTATTACATTATGCCATATACTTATAGCAGCTAACATGCTGGAGCTGGGTAAAAGCTCTCATAAGAAATAGATTTTTTTTTTTTTACATTTGACTAAATAAATCATATTTTAAAATAGATTAAATCATAAAGTTGGTTATATTTCTGTAGACTGCAACATACTGTAGAGCCAGAGTGCACAGCCTTTGGTGATATTGACTATTCATTTTGGCAGTCACCATAACAAGATCTGTCATAATGTCCACTGTCCCTCAATGTCACGTTGAAGCATACTGTACAATATACCCTGCACCCCCTTCCTTCCTTCTGCAATGATAGTTCCACCGGCACTGGAAATGCTCTTCCATTAACAGAGTGAGATATATACAGCCTTATTAATTATTATTATTAATAACCAATTGAATAGGGCTCTATATAAGCACAGAGCATATATTTTTTACAGAAGTTTTTAGTTAGTGAAGACCTTGCTTTTGGATAGAAGTTCACTAACCAAAAACTTCTGTAAAAAAATATGCTATGTGCTTATATAGAGCCCTATTCAATTGGCCGAATCTCAATTTAATAAGGCTGGAAATCTCCATACTGATTGCACATTGTTTTTAGCCTCAATCCCTCTGATATCTGATTTCTCACTACTTGGAGATGGGTTGTTAATGTGCAGACTTTGTAGAGTATTGGGGAAATATAGTGGCTCCTAGAGGTAAAGCAGTCTTGGTCACTGGATGACAAGATCGTTCACTGAACCAAAAAGTTAATTAAGGAATGACGGTCTTAATAATTAGTAACTAACCATAGACGGTAATATCTGTCAGTGAGGAATGTTATTCAAAGCAGTTGGCAATCTGATAAGAACATCACTCTCATTTGCTGCTAGTCTTAAACAATGGATGGAAGTCACACTAATTGGGAGGCAATCTGGGATAGAGAGGAAAGGATGTTTATAGGATGAGAACTGGAGCAGCAGTCTAAACAACTGGAGGAGTATTGAGACTTGTCTCAAGACTGTTTACTGGATGGATATAATTGGGTATAACTGAAAAGTACTGAGACCCAAAGCAAAGCCTGGGTATGTTTTATTCTGTCATTGCACACTGGTCTCAGTAAAGCCTCAATTTCACACTGACTGGGCTCTCAATGGTTCTGGTCTTTACCGCAATATCTTGTACTGGGAATTGTGCTTATTTTTTGATGGTAGGTTAACTCACAGTCTCAATTATTGGAATGCAGTTTCACTCACTAGAGTGAGTGCCAGCCATTGGAAGCTGTCTTGCTCATGAGATAATGTAATACATTGGAGAGCAGTCTCACTCACTGGAAAGTAGTCTCGCCCAACAGATAAAAGTCTTATTGACTGGTAGTCTCACTTATTAGGGCTATTCTAATTAACATAAGCTGATTCATAGTATGCTAGTCTTACTCATTTGAAGGCAGATCCAGGGGCCTCATTCAATTCAGGGATGTTATTTGCAAGCAAAAATCCAATTTGCTACTATTGAGATGCGCGCTCGAGTAGCTCTACTTTTACTTTGCTATTCAATTGGCCGGGCATGCAAGTTAGTCCCCCTTAGCGAGAACAGGAAACCATGATCTCGGCAGTAGCATTTGCGGGCTTGAACATGATTGCGGACGCAAGCCAGTAACTCATGGTTCAAGCCCATAAGATCAAAGCACTTTAAATGCAAATATAAATTCAATTCAGAACTGTAAATGATGGGGAACACAATGGTTGACATTAGAATTAAAAGTTCAACATTCTCAAGCACGCACATCTCCAAAATATAATACTTTATTTCATGTTTAATTTCCAAAGTCCTACGAGCTTGGAGGTTGACGCTCGTAGGACTTTGGACGGAAAATAAACATGAAATAAAGTATTTTATTTTGGCGATGTGCGAGTTTGAGAATGTTGTGCTTTTAATTCTAATGTCAACCATTATGTTCCCCATCATTTACATATATAAGTAAGCCCTTTGCGAGACCTCCTTAGTACCAGTAACCTGTGGTTACATTTTTAACATTTGCTTGCTTGACGGAAGGGTAAATCGGAGCAATTGAATAGTGATTTGTTATTTTTGCGTCCACAACTCTTACGGCCGTGAAAGATCAATGGCTTGGAGGCAAGTAACTTGTGATATTGAGACTCGCATTGGATAGTAGCACCCAGCAAGTAACCCGATGCGGGCCGGATCTCAGAAAAGTAGCAATTGAATGAGGCCCCATGTGTTTTAGGTAAACCTTACTTACTGGAGAACAGTTTCACTACACACTACAGATTTCAATAAGTTCATTAGAGTCTTTGTACACTAAGAACAGTCTCAGTGGAAGGAAGCCTCATTTAGTTCATTACAGTCTCACTCGTAGAATAGTCTTATTAGATGGAAATCTCTTAGTTTTTTTCAGTTTCGCTCATAATGGAGTAGTCACTCAGACTTGCTGGGCACACAAGATGGAATAGCTGCTCTTGCTTGTGAACGTTTGTAACTCACAATATTAGCAAGTGTGTAAGCCATAAACATAACATCATTTTTAGAGAAAATCTATTATGTAGCTTAGTCTACTTGTGTCATTGGGATTAAATCTTGTATTGTTAGTCTGCGTTTATCCTAATCGGGCTTGCACTTCCTTTTATTGTAAAATGGCTTTATATTGTCTGAAAGTTTTCAGTCTTGCCTAGTGCTTTGGGGAAATCGATATGGACACCGGAGTCTAAGCTCAAAGACTGTGCCCTCCATCTTTTGTAATTTGTTAATATTGTATTGCCTTGATCACAACTTATGTATAGCGCTATGGAATATATTACACATTACAAATAAACAATAATAATAATAATAATAATAAAGTGATAGCCTCTCAACATAACTGAATACAGATCATTTATGAATCCATGGTTCCTCCCATTCCTCTTATATTTCTAATCTTGTTAGGAACAAAGCCAAAATGTATGCTCCTATTAATAGAAAACCACTATGGTCATATTTTTTAAATACACTTTCTTGAAGAACTACACTTGAAAATATGTAACATGTTTTAGAATATAAGTAAAAAGATTAATACAGCCGCTAATTTATTCCATTTATATACAGTTATGCTACTGTGGAATCTGCCATTTTGCTTTCAGCAGTTCAACTTCCTAAGGTGGGAGGAGACTTGAATACAGAGAAAGTTTCTGCCTGCACAATGGGAATGTGGCAACTACAACAACCAACACTAACAGAAGGACTAAAGGAAACTCCTCAATAGTTTACAAAGACAGACACACAGAAAGTAACATACAACAGTAGGCAAGTAGACAAAATGAAACTCCACAATAAGGAATAATTGCATATAAAGGTTGCAAACAATGAATATTGTTTTTTTTTCTTTATCAAACAGTTTGCCCGTTACCAAGTTTCGTTATCCAAAAGACAATAAGAAAAAGATTTGACCACAGTGGACCTTTAAGTTCTTCTAAAGAGCATACTTTAAATATAACACTTCATTGGTTCTTTAATGAGATAATGCGGTTTTGTTCATACATTCACTGCGCGTTTTAAGATCTAACATCTCATCCATACAATTCCCTGTTAGATGAACAACACCAGGTGAATAAATATCAAGTAATTGCTATTTCCCGCTGGTTGTTGCTCTGTCTTTGCAGGAAGCAAAAGCAGAGCCAGCAGAGACCACCATGTTGGAGCTGCTGGCGCTGCATGTAAATACTGCAATCATGTGCGATACAAACGAGCAGATTTTAATGAAGGGATGAGCTCTGCAGGGATAGGAATGCATCCTACAAACCATCTTCAAAGTGAGCTGCTCGCTCTGATCACAAATTAGCTGCACATTACATGCAGAGACGCTGTGAAAGTCACTACACAATTAGATTGCTGGGAAATACAGACACTGCTCTCTGCATGAGTAAATAAATATATCTGTGATACTACACAGGCTGGTGGAGCTAAACCCCCAATCCAACCATC
This sequence comes from Discoglossus pictus, assembly GCA_027410445.1. NCBI lineage: Eukaryota > Metazoa > Chordata > Amphibia > Anura > Alytidae > Discoglossus > Discoglossus pictus. The sequence continues at coordinate 377,052,280 of CM050165.1, forward strand.
CCCCTGTATGAGTCTGCAAGCCGGGCCAGTGGTCTAATGAGGGGAAACAACACAATGTTATATTTAGTTGTAGTATGTGATTTAATTGTATTATTTTGTATTAAGAAATGGTCAGTTGCCCTCAAGTAGGACAGGATCAGTGTTTGGTTCCCAACAGGGAAGGGCTGCAAGAGGTTCAGCGGGGCCAGGTAAGAGGGTTCGCCCCATTCAAATCTCATCACTATTTCTCGTCTCTTTTTCTCTTCATTTGCCAGTTCTCTCACTTTTCCCTGAGCTCCCTATCATCGTTAACATATTTATCCTCTATTTCCCCATCTTTTGTAATATTATTATCTTCTACTTTTCTTGCTCATATCTGTCATCTTTCCCTTCTCACCTCTCTTTCTCAGTAGCCGCCACTTTTTCCATCATTTATCGTATTGTCCCCCTTTTGGATCACTACCTTGTCATGGTGAAGATGCTTGTTTACTTCAATGTGAGCTGTACCATGTAGGGCCAACCAAGATAGGCAGGTCAGACAAATCACGCTCCACTGGAGAAAGAACTGGCAACCCACTCCAATCTCTTTGCTGAGAAATCCTTATGGATAAGCACAACTTGAGACAAGATGGGCCTGGTATGCTGCTGTCCATAGGGTCATGTAGAGTCAGCCACAACTGAACAACTAAACAACAACAATCCCATTGTCCTTTGCTTCTCTCTGTTCTCTGTACTCTCATGCCTTATTTGTATTGCTTTTCTCCCTCTCTCCTAATCACTTATAATATCTCTCTCAACCACATACCAGCCCTGGCAATATCCTCATAGAATTGTTTCTCAATCTAGCCAAGAGCAAGCGAGTGGCTGAATCTGGGCTTGTCCATGACCGTTAGGGTAATATGTATATATTAATATACATATTAAATCTCTTTGTTTTGCACATCTGGGAACACTGGATTGAATTGGTGCAAAACACTAGCAGCCTTATTAAATTGCAATTCAGTAAATTTAAAAGGGCTGTATAAAAGCACAGAGCATATTTTTTTTACAGAAGTTTTTAGTTAGTGAACTTCTATCCAAAAGCGAGGTCTTCAATAACTAAAAACTTCTGTAAATAAAATATGCTGTGTGCCTATATAGAGACCTTTTAAATTTACAGAATCACAATTTAATACGGCTGTAGGTAGGAACATGCTTAATATAACAAAATATTGTATGGTCTCAGATTGAAGTGGGATTGTTTTGTGTTTCTTTGAATAAGTTAATAATTTTATGAACTAGCAGCCTTATTAAATTGCGATTCGGCCAATTGAATAGGGCTCTATATAAGCACATAGTATATTTTTTTACAGAATTTTTTAGTTAGTGAACTTCTATCCAAAAGCAAGGTCTTCATGAACTAAAAACTTCTGTAAAAAAAATATGCTATGTGCTTATATAGAGCCCTTTAGAATTTACTGTATTGCAATTTAATAAGGCTGTAGGTCACTGAGAACTGTAGATTAGTGTTGTATGTTAAAAACTATGTACATATCCCATGCACACTATGCATGTGTATAATACTTTCATTAACCCCTACATTGGGTCACTATATTAAAGGAGTTCATTAATATTATATTTAAGTAAGTTCAAGAAGGAAGCATAAGAAAAAGAGGTATATAACAATAAGAAGCTGAAGGTTGTACAATTCAGTACAACTTTTATGGAATGGTATGTGGATTTGTCTTTCTGCTTAGGTGATAGGTAAATTACAGTAAAATAATTTAATAATTCTGTAATACTATGCAAGGAATCAATCAGACCTGAGCTTTTATATCGTTAGAAAAGCAGATATGAGCTATTGGATTATACAATCTATTTTCTTTTAACCTCTGCTTATCTATAAATCCTCCTATTATCTCTATAACTGCTTTCTTATATTATTCAGTATATTCAGCATACAAGTTTGCTGTACTCATGGTGCTGACATTTTGTGTACTTGAGATATGGATTTTTCCTGAACCTTCTTTGTGGGGACATTGGCTCATTGTTACATATTTGTATTGTGATCAAAAGCTTGTAGAGTATTCCAAGAATCTATTACACCGATTACAGTTTACAGGGTCAGTATTGAGTCAATATCCAGTTGTACTGTACAGATAAGTACAGCTATTGTATACTCTATTCATACTGTGCATTAATATACAAAATGCTATTGTCTAGCATAGGGTACATTAGCAGATCTCCACCAGCTGACGATTATAAAACATTGCCAACAGGCAAGCGCTTCATCCAACGGCTCACATTATCTGATGTTAGGAGCATGCTCTATACCTTGTGTATCAGTAGGCTGCACCCAATGCAATCTGTCCCCTGCTCCCCCGAGGTCAGCACTGCAGCGTGGAGCAGGGAGGAGGGAGAGAGACTGCAGCTTCAATCAAAGATATATAGTGGCATGAGCACTGCTGCATACCTCCCCAATGTCCCTCTCGTAGAAGGACAGCTTCTCTTGTAAAATAAAGTCCTGCTATCCATCCCAGACCACTAAATATCCTTCTCGTAGAACGACAGCTCCCCTTGTAAAATAAAGTCCTGCTATCCATCCCAGCCCACTAAATGTCCCTCTTGTAGAAGGACAGCTCCTCTTGTAAAATAAAGTCCTGCTATTCATCCCAGCCCACTAAATGTCCCTCTCGTAGAAGGACAGCTCCTCTTGTAAAATAAAGTCCTGCTATCCATCCCAGCACACTAAATGGCCCTCTCGTAGAAGGACAGCTCCCCTTGTAAACTAAAGTCCTGCTATCCATCCCAGCCCATTAAATGGCCCTCTCGTAGAAGGACAGCTCCCCTTGTAAACTAAAGTCCTGCTATTCATCCCAGCCCACTAAATGTCCCTCTCGTAGAAGGACAGCTCCCCTTGTAAACTAAAGTCCTGCTATCCATCCCAGCCCATTAAATGGCCCTCTCGTAGAAGGACAGCTCCCCTTGTAAACTAAAGTCCTGCTATCCATCCGAGCCCACTAAATGTCCCTCTCGTAGAAGGACAGCTCCACCTGTAAAATAAAGTCCTGCTATCCATCCCAGCCACTAAATGTCCCTCTCGTAGAAGGACAGCTCCACCTGTAAAATAAAGTCCTGCTATCCATCCCAGCCACTAAATGGCCCTCTCGTAGAAGGACAGCTCCTCTTGTAAATAAAGTCCTGCTATACATCCCAGCCCACTAAATGTCCCTCTCGTAGAAGGACAGCTCCTCTTGTAAAGTCCTGCTATCCATCCCAGCCCACTAAATGTCCCTCTTTGATGCAATAGTCTCAAATTTCATGAGAATCCCCTTTATTTTTCTCCAACTTTTTCTTATTTTCTTTCAGCAAGTTTCCTCCTTTAGATTGTAAGTTTATGAGTTTTCAATCTGCTAGAAGCCTTATGGAAAGCACTATGTATATTTGATTTTAAGCTCAGAGACAGGGCCCTCCATTCTTTTGCAATGTGTTATAATTGTTTTTGACTTTTACATAACCCTGTATAGAGCTATGAAATGTGTTGGCGCACCACAAATGAAATATAATAATAAAAATTATAATAATAATAATAATAATAATGTGTAATATTTGTTTCACTGAATTCCCAGGAGTGTCATTTCTGTAATATGTATATGGTGCAGTGTGCTATGTTTGTTATTCACATATGTTGTTTAAGTCACTGCATCCATAAGCAAATAACAAGTATAGGTGGTCCCCTGGTTACAGGCGACCCGACTTACAGACGACCCCTACTGGCTCCCAAGGCTTTTTGTATAAATTTGTTTTATGTTCTGTTTGTTCAAATAAAAAAAAAAGAGCACAACTGTACATCTGTATTCTATAATGCGTGCCCCTTTTTGGTCCATTGAAATGTTGGGATGTATGTTGCTGGAGTGTAAACATAAAGGAAGATAGAGCTTTATTTGTGAAGCTGACTAAATTGGACATTATTATTATTGTTATTACTACTACTAATAATAATAATTATTATAATAATGTCCTTTTCATTCTTTCTGTGATAGAACCCATGCTGTATTTCACTGACCCTTGTAATAGCCGTATACCATAACATGGAGATCCCTTTTCTGATCTACAATAGCAGTCTCTGTCATCTTATTTATTTCCAGTAATCAATGTGAGAGCTAGACAGAGATGTGAGACACAGCTTCAGTCCTCTGCTGGAATCAAGATCTGTTTAACTTCAGAATCTGACAGTCCTTCAGAGAGAAATATAGGATCTGACACATAAAATAACGGATGCCCGTCCTCCCCCCTCAGTCTGCTCTTTCCTACCTGCTGTAAAGCCTCTTATAAAATCTGTTTGATCACTGCCTTTTTATATGAAAGTATTATGGGCAGCCTTTGGTGTATCCACAATGTGTTGAATTCACTTATTCATTACATTTCTGGCCAGATATGACTTGAATCAAGCCCTTTTCTTCAAATTCCTATTTAAAACTTCAAGTATCATTTACAGTGTTATATACTGGCCTGGCACCTTGCTGTGTTTCAACAGTCCACGGCTATTTTGCCACCTCATTCCTGTATCTATAGATGCTTCAGAACATAGTCTTTCTAAAAATAGGTAACACTTTGATATACATGAGGGTAGCTAACAGCTATTTAAAGTATCTATGGTACTTGTAAGGGATTGGCTAAGTTGTAAAGTTAGTGAATGGATGATCTGGAGCAAAATAATTTGGGGGCCCTCACAATATCGGCTGTTAGAAGCTGTAGGCCCCTACCATGAAGTGGGCCCTGTGTGTTGCAAATGAGAGGAATACAACTTACTACTTTATGTGTGAACTGAGTAGAGGTCATATGAGCGAAAGAAGAGGAGTCCAGCAGACATATTTAACAAAAGCTGCCAGGGAAAATATGAAAACAAAAAAAATAGAGTACGAGACAACAATAGTCCAAGTAGACCATATTGAGGGTCTGGATAGTATTTAAACTGTGTAAAACAGAACAAGATGGCTGTATATTGGCTAAAATTGAAGGATTTGAAAACTAGCACAATTCAGAAAAATTTGGAGGTCGCCACTGTAAAGCTGTAAATACTTTTTGAATTTTTTAAATATGTGTTTTTTTTTTACTGAAAAGTCGATAAAGTCTGTGTTTACATGAGTCACTGACTGCCCACTCCCAGACATGCAGCTTCTGCACTGTGTAGTGAGCAAAAGAATACAAAATAGCTAAGTCTCAACAAATCTATCTGTGCAGACCATGGAATGCTGTAAACACCTAAACAGTTCAGTTGTGGGTTAACTTTCAGGGAAAAACTCCTATCAATCAATGTCCTCACCGTGCTGGTCTGCTTTCTATTATTAATCATGAAACTGCCAGTAGTTTTTTTTTTTAAACTTTAGATTTTTTAACTGTTATTAGTGTAATTAAAAAACATAAATCATTTATAATATATAATCCCTTCCTTGTGTCTCCTTTACCATCCTCTCCCTCCCCTGTGACATCATGAAGAGCACCTTGATAGGATCAGATTAGTGAGTAATCATGTATTCTGATGTGTGTATCAATTATATCTGGGCACCAAGATATAATGAGAGAAAAATAATGCACAGAAGTCAGAGTGTCATCAGAATAATCTCTGAGTTTTATTTAGACAGTCTGTTTCTTATATAGCATACATACGTCACAACTTATTAGCATAGTTGGAAATAGGGTTAAATACAAAATTGCAAGCAACTGTCTTTTTAATGTTTACTCAGCAAAACCTTATCTAAAAAACCCTGTTTGCTTCAGATACATTGTCTCAGTAGTATCTGAAGCAAAAACAGGACACAGGATACAGATGTTTTAAACATAAACATTCTACAGATGACGCACTTAAACATTCTAGTGAGATAAGAAAAATGCTGACATACTTTTTATAATCATGATACTCTTAGCTAATTAATTTCTAAATGAAGAAATTAAAATACCTAACACACCTACAGTGAGGTAAATTACCCTTTAATGTGAGAGAAGCATATCAGAAAAGAAACTAACATGGCAGCAAGCTACATGCTTAGCGAGTTGGAGAACAGGCTAATGTGACCAGGCTTGGGATAGGATACAAGCAGTCGTGTATTAGCCATATTGTGATATAGAATTCATATCAAAGATGCAGAAGAGGACTTTAGTATATTGCTCTGAATTGCAGGTGTAAGATCAGTGGTAGAAAAAACCCATAGAAACACAACATTGACAATACAAGAGAATAAACTAGTCATTTCATTCTATCTACCTAGAAAATCCTGGGTTAATACATCTTCAATATGTGTGTCCAAGGCATGCTTGAATGCCTCTACTGTATTTTTTGTCCTCAAGCACGGGTGGCTGTTCCACTTACCTACCACCATTTCTGTATAGTAGAAAGCTATAGTTGAATATTTAAGTTACATATTTAAAGACTATCAGACTTATTAAATTGTATTTCGGCCAATTGAATAGGGCCCTATATAAGCACATAGCATATTTTTGTTTACAGAAGTTCTTAGTTGGGGAAGACCTTGCTTTTGGATAGAAGTTCACTAACTAAAAACATCTGTAAAACAATATGTTCTGTGCTTATATAGAGCCCTATTCAATTGGCCGAATTGCAATTTAATAGGGCTGTATATTTATTTTTTTTATCTCCTAGACCAGTGCTAGTCAACCTGGTCCCTACCACCTATTAGTAGGCAATTCAACCTTTCATGGTGGGCGGCGGGGTAGTCGTTAGGTGGTGACATGCAGGAGACCCACAGCACCACACTTGGATGGAGAGAGCCTAGGGACAGCAGTCAGGATTGGATCACTGTCTAGTAAGTACAGGGCAATACATGGCTAGGGTCATATGATTTATGTAACCAGAAATGAGATAGGGTAAATTGAGTTACTGTGGCACAGGTGGGCGGTAAGGGAATTTTACAATCAAAAGTGGGCCGTAGTATTAAAAGGATGAAGACCCCTGCCCTAGACCATGTAATAAAAAGGAGCTGACTGTGGTTTTATGCCAAACTGTTTTTTAGATAGATAAAATGGGGCAGACTATTTTGGCCTTTTGGGTCTTATCCGCAGTCACGTCTGATATTCTATTGCTTACGCTTTCTTCTGGAGGTGGAAATCGTGACTGAAGGTTTCACGTGGCTCCAGTTGTACCCAAGCTCCTTCCCATCTCATTCGTCACTACTGACAAGCTGAAGGATTTGTGTACAATGAATTATTCAGTAAGAGGCGGCCCGAGTCAATAAAAATGGTAATAACAGCTAAAGAAGAACTAAATAGGATCCGCAGATAGAATTATATTCAGTGTATGCAAGAGAAATAACGGCACTTTTATTCATACTCTGTGACCTTTTAATGCTATAAAGAATTCTTCTCTGTGCTGCGGGGTGAATTTACCGATGTGTCAGCTCTCCGTGTAAATATAAATATATGTTTTGTCAGGGAAAAAAACAGGTGAATTGTGTTGCTCTTAGTAAAATAAACTGTCACCTCCGCAGAACATCAGTGTTCCAGAAAATAGCCTAGAAACTGTTTATATGAATATCTTTGTGCAGTTTTTTTGCAGACTTCTCAATAGCCAGCGGACTTTGCTGACTTCAATGTATAATTCCATATGTTGGGTTTATTCATCAGCAAATGTAGGAACTTTTTCAATGGTAATATTGAAGGATGGGCCCAACCACTGGTACATCTTACAAAGGTATTACTATTGAGAAATGGTAGTAGATTAATGGGACAGCATTCCAGCAGAAGTGCATGAACAAACACAGTAAAGGAATTAATTAGTAAGTCTGAAGGTCAATTGTAGATAAAAGTAGATGTGTTTCTATAGGTAAAAATTTAAGTTTACACATGCTGTATGTAAGAAACGAGCTGGAACTAGGATGGCGTTAGTCTTTAGTGCTGTATTACACACAGTGGCAGAGCTTGTGAATGGAGGGCCCTGGTAGCAAAAATAAATGTGGGGCACAGACATTATTTTGTGTTGGGCCCCTCCCCCCCCATGTCCCCCCCCCCCCCTCTCATTATATAGGGAGAGAGGGAGACAGAGAGGAGGGAAGGCAAGAGAAGGAAGGAGGGGGAGAGAGAGAGAGAGAGAGAGAAAGGAAGGGAGAGAGAGAGAGAGAAGGAAGGGGAGACAGAGAGTGAATGGATGGGAGAGAGAGAGAGAAGGAGGGGATGGAGAGATTGAAAGAGAGAGGGAGAGAGAAGGAGGGAGAAAGAATAGCGAGTTGTCCATGCGCAGTGCGAGGCTCACATTGCATGGTGAGCGGAGAGAGAGAAAGAGAAGGAGAGGGAGCAAGAGAGAGAAGCAGAGACAAGGAGAGAGATGGAGAGAGAAGGAAGGAGGGGAGAGTGGGAAGGAGAGGGAGGGAGAGATAGAAGGAGGGAGAGCTAGAAGGAAGGAGAGAGAGAGAAGGAGAGAGAGAGGGCACACAGAGAGGGAGAGAGTGCAGAGTGAGAGAGAGAGGGTACACAGAGAGAAGGTGCACACACAGAAGATACAATTTTTAAGACAATATTATACCGCCATTTTTGATGGGCAAGTGACTAATATATATATATACTGTATATATATATATAGTAAACAAATTGTACATTTGTGTTCATATTTAAACATCTAAAGCAAGTTAAAAAAACTTGCGTCCTGCCCAGAATTCTGAGAAATACAGTTATTACACTGCACTCTAGGAACCTGAGCAGGGACATGCAAATGTGTCCACAAAGGATTCGCTCTTGTAATCCATAACCATTTCAAGAATGGCCTCCTGCCAGTGTATTACACAACTTTGGGCTAAGCTAAGGATGGATTATACACAAACTAGGAATCCTACCCACGTACAGCTGTTTCAAGGTTACTGCCTTTTATCAGCGCAGGGCCAGGTTCCTAGTTTGTGTAGTAGATTTTATGAGGAAGTCGTTTACCACAACAATCATTTAATGTATGTACATATATACATATTGGGCAAGATAATACAAAAGCAGTTGAAACAAGATAACATCTTAGTTCTGAAACTTCATGCAATTCCTTTTTTGTGCGAAATACTTTTTCTAATCATTTAAACAATCACTTTTTAATGTTTGGTTGTACACACCTTTAATATTTCAAGCTGTAGGACAAAGGGACGTAATGTCTGCTACTATTTTACAGTGGTAGAGACAAAACTGGTAAAGAAATTCAAGCACGCCTGGGTATGTATAATGATATTCTGAGGATCTATTAAGCCACATTTTTAGAACTGAGCAGACTAGATGGGACAAATATAACCCCGTTCAATTCCTTACTCTGCACAAAAGCAGGAGGTTTATACCTATAATGGAAGGGCTGGAAGTGCTTGAGACTAGTATATTGGCTGTATGTTTGGAACACCAGTTGTACGTCTCCCAAGGAGTCATGAACCCTTCTCCTGAGACTGTGTAAAAGGATGAATGTTTCAGAGAAAAGAGCAATAAAAACATGCTTTGTAGATGTGTCTAAATCAAGGGAAGGTGAATAAATACTGCTTTACTGAAGAGATGGCAGAATCATGGAAAAAGCTTCCAGCGGGAGTGGGAGTTGGTAGTGGTAGAGTAATGTTTAATAAAAAAAACTCCTTCCTGATATAACATAATATACAGAACCAATTTAGTTCTGAGGTTTTACAACTGGGCTGAAAAAAAGCAGCCTGTGCAAGCTCCTATCTGCTATGATATGTTTGATTCTACAATCCTGTGGTGTAAGGAAGAAATGGTATAAAGATGATTTATGTTTTTCTTTTTCTAAGGTGGAGTGTTAAATGTGAAGCTTTTAATGCCACTTTTACTGATTACTGTGGTTAGTGGTCAGGCTAACATAACGAGGAGCCAAGTCTTTCATGGGAAATGTTCCTGCTGTCTAGAGAGGGCCACCAGCAGTGCCAGAGAAACGGACTCCTTCTCTAATAATATAGACCCATCCAAAGGCTCGATGGGTTGAAAACCCAAAAGGAAGGGAAAGTTTGAAGAGGTGTGCTAATCAGTATGGGTCTAATTCCATATCATGTGCAAGTTCTGGGATATAAAGCATCTGTGAGATTAATTCCAATTTAATGAGGCAATACAATTTGCAACAGTTACAGAGCGATAAAATTGAACAAGCTCCCAACTACAAGGCTGAAAGCCAAAACCGTAAACCATGCACCCGTCAGTAGCGTTTGAGAGCATGATCATGCAGCCCATTAAATTTGAGCTCCGTAAGTGCAACGTGAAGCTTGCAATGCCTGCAGGCTTGAAATTTGGGTGAGTTACTGTGCTATTAAATGCTGCGAGTTACGAGCTTGAGGCGCAAACCGCTAAACCAATTGTCGGCAATCAGATTTGCGGATTTGTAGGTGATCTATTGAGCCAATGGAAACAGTGGAAACAGAGATCGTCATCATTATGTCAGTGAAGAATGGAGGTTAGATTTCAAAGTTCTATGGGCTTCAATTAAGAATTAGGACCTACATTCCAGTCATAATGCAATATTAATAAACCTGCAAATATGATATTCTATTACATGCAAGTTCCATCATATGTATTAACACAATGATTGCCGGGTTCGATATAACACAAGAAATATACATGAAGATAATTTATTTTTTGGGGCTTATTTGCGGGCTTGAGAATGTTGTACTATTATTTCTAACACCTAACATCACTTTCGCTTTTAATATAAGTACAGTAGTGTGATTTTATTCACAGTTAAAGTGCTACGTATTGAACTTTACCCCCGTTGTGCGTCCTCCCCAGCACACGTTGGCCTTTGGGCTACATTTGCGTGTTACGGGCTTGCTCGTGAGTGACTTTGTTGCAATTTAATAGCATGATTGGAATTGTAGCGGTTACAGGATTGAAGGATTAAAGGATTTGCGGCTGCAAAGTTCAGCGTTGCTCATCCCATAGGTTTTTATTGCAGCAAACCCGCGGACCATCAGTGGCCTGCTTTACGTGGCTAATTTAATAGCCATAGGTCCTACTTTCTACAATACGAGCTATGGTTTTACGCATAGCCCTGATTTAATGGGGCTGATGATCAATTAAGCAAGCCCGTAACTACCGATTTAGAAACAGCCAAAAGTAAATGAGACCGTCATCATGACATCAGTAAAACATGGCGTTTAAACATCATTCAATTAGCGTTTAGACGTCCGATATGCGATCAGGCTCGCAATCCAGTTATGTAAAAATCATTAAAAATGAACTAAAAAAATATTATAGTCCATGTGTGTGGCCTGATATGTATCAACTCCTTGATTCCCAAAATTGATATAACACAGAAAAAAACCCTGAAAATAATCATTTTTTATTGCAGATTTGCGAGCCTGAGACTGTTGTGCAATTAATTCTTATGTATTTCATTGCTTTCCCGGTCTTCTAAAGTGCAGTATTGAGTTTTTTTTTTTTTGCTTTTATAGTACTACGAATAGGTGTTTAAACCCTTTTGTGAGTCCTCTCTAGTACCCGTAGGATTTTTGGCTATATTTACCATTTATGGGTGTAAAAGCAATTTAATAGCAATTTGCGATTTTAGCGTTTGTAAATTTTGCGGGCTTAGATGGGTCGGGTTAAGATTTTGACAACCGCAGTTGCTTTTCAGCCTGCAACCCGCAGAACGATTGCGGGTAGCTAAAAGAGGCCAATTTAAAAGCAGTAACTTTTGTGGGCTATGTTACATGTTTCAGTAATTGCAATTTGGACAATTTAATGAGGCCCTCTGTCTTGTCCTACCTGTGACCCTCCAAACGTTGTAAGTGTACCAGAGATGTATTTAAGCAAGATGCATCTCCTTTTCCCTCTCAGTCATTATATGAACCCTTTTTAAAGTTCTACAAAAGCACTCCAGATGTTTATAGTATTGAAAAATTTAAATATAACCAGCAATGCTAGACCACCACCCTGTTTAGATTCAGCTCACTGAAAGGTGGCAAATCTACTGCATTCCATTATGGCAAAAGTTAGCATATGTACAATACCAGTTGTGTATTCCTACCTAGGATATCAATTCCTACATCTAGAGCCAAGTTATCGGTTTAATGTCATGGAATTGTGGGCCTCTACGGGTCTGTAAGTGCACTTTCTCACAAAATTGTATACATATGCACACGTGTGTCTATATATATATATATATATATATATATATATATATATACATGTCTGTGGTAATATGTGTGAGGAAACAGCTAGGGGAAAGGAGGAGGAGCAAGTGTGGTGCGATGGATGCACAAATCTGAATGAGCATAGGGCAACATAAAACCTAAACATGCCTAACGAACATATGTCATGATTCCCACTGTACACTGATTTAGTCCAGTTATATAGAATATGTTATTTTCTGTTGGTGACAATGTACTCAAGTCCCCTGGGGCAGCTGGTGCTTAACTACATCCTAATTCTGTCACCTGTCACTGGAGTCTTGTGATGTATCCGGCCATGTCTGTTGTACCCAGCTGAGGCAGCATCTAGCTTTTCTAGAAAATTATTAAGCACATGCTTTAGGCAGCTAATCTACCTTCCCCGATACAGCAATATATACAGACACCCGTCTGAGATGGTCCCTGACGGAAGTGACAAGTTCTTTTTTTTTTCTTGATTTTGTTTTTGACAGGGCTCCCATCATGTATATTGACAGATATTCACTCAAGCATAACTAACACAACATCTTATTGTCTGATGTAGTTGTGCTGCTATAACAGAACATGCTGTTCTTTTTATTTTATAATAAACAAATAAACATAGGAAAAACTATGTCCTTGTCTGCTGCAGTTAATTATTTCAGTAGAAAAGGAAAAAACGACATAAAATAAAACATAGTGAATTATGGGAAAGTAAGTATTAATATCTCTTCTCTTGATGCGTCTACCAATCATACAATATAGGTATGATGTAGGATAGCGTATGAATCCTAGTCCCAGGCGCAAGTCGGTATATATACAGTTGTTGGTATTATTGCTACAGGATTTGTATAATTTGCGGCTAGTACCAACGCTTTGGGGAACACGTTTCCACATTCAGTTATTTTGTGTGTGGTTAAAATGTCACAATAGACTTATATTCACAATATGCTTTCATAATTATTTTATTAATTATTATTTGTATTATTATGTATTTATACCTGAAAGGTAATAATGCTTAAAGTGGCAGTTTCATCCAAACACATTTTGCTTGTATTAAGAAAGAGTACACTTAAGTTCAAATATATGTATAATACTTCCTATTTATTGCTATGATATCTTTGTATATTAGGTGATATGAACAGAGAACATGAACTGCCATAGTTTATAACTGCAGGTGTAACCTGATTGGCTTTTGAACTGTCTCTTGAACTTTAGACCCAATCATCTCATTGTTAATGAAGGAAATCAAAATGGCAGTTTCTGCTCTCAACAGAAGCTGGTAAAGTAGGAAAGTTCCATGATTTGAGATAGATAGTTACATAGTTACATAGTAATTGAGGTTGAAAAAGGACTTCCAGTCCATCAAGTTCAACCTTTTAAGATCCCCTTTGATCTGTAATATGCAGATTAGTTGTTAATTGATCTAGAGGAAGGCAAGTGAAACTTAGCCAATCGTTTCAAAAGGGGAAAAAAAAAAGTTCCTTCCTGACCCCAGATACTGGCGATTGGTCTCCTCCCTGGATCAATACTCTCTCTATTTAACCAGGATAACCTTGAATACCCTTTTTAATTAAAAAATAAATCCAGTCCCCTTTTAAAGTTATCTATCGAATCCGCTGTCACCACCTCCTCTGGTAGAGAATTCCACAGATTAACCACCCTTACTGTGAAGAACCCTTTTCTTTCTTTAAAGGTGGAATCTTTTTACTTCTAACCTCAAGGAATGTCCTCTTGTCAGTTGAAAACCTCTTGGCACAAAAAGCTCCCTTGACAAATCTTTATACTGACCCTGGATGTATTTATACAATGTAATCATATCTCCTCTTAGACCCCTTTTTTCTTGAGAAAATACGTTTCATTTGGTTAGTCTTTCTTCATAACTTAGTTAATCTTCTCAAAAAGTGATTTTTATATAAAAGTTACGTTTAAATGGATCTTGCCATTAAATGCCATCGACCAGTTTAAAACATCAGTGCCTCCTAAGACCAAAGTATACTAATGGCAGTGACATACATAAGGGGTGACTTCTTAGCAATATAAGGTATTTTATAATATAAATTGTTAATATTTTATTGTGCAATGAAGCCTTAGGCCTGTTCTACTTGATCTAGTTCACATATAACATATTTTAGTCTGTATACATGCCTTTCCTAATCTGTATCCAGTTCTAATAATATTATTTTCTTAGAGTTACTCATGAAAATGTAAAATAAATGTTGGCATGCATTCATTGTCACTACATGAGTATGTCAAGGTCATAGCAGAGAGGTCAAACTGGGCTCCACTGGAGTAGGAAATGGCAACTCACTCCAGTATTATTCCCAAGAAATCCTTATGGATAAGCACAACCAAAGACAAGATGTGCCTGGAGCACCATGGTGCAGAGGGTTATCGAGAGTCAGACACAACTGAATAACTGAACAGCGTTGAGAGATATAGATAAGGAGAAGAATATTTAGAAGCACAACTGAAATTATTTGCTAGTTTTAAAGGGTATATGTACTGTGTAGTATCCCACATCAGAGAACAAGCTGGGGGCCACCTGTTGCCCACCACCGTCCTAGAGATACTAAAATGTATTTCAACATGTTGTCTCTCATTATAAAAGAAAGAAAGAACACTGAATCAAAACCAAATGTATGAGATAAATAAACATTTCTCATCAAAAAGATTATTTGGGGTATTGATCAATAAGCAGAATCATTCACAGTAACTCCAGTTTTTATCCATTTTCTAATCAAAGTATTTATTTGTGCTGTACAAGTCTACATGGATGGATTTCTGTACTACTCCAATTTGTTTTATAGCTACCAAGTCAGGGGGTGATACATGATTGTCTAATAAAAAAAGCTTTAACGAGGAAACAATTGCAACTTTCTAGTTAACTTTAGATTTTTTTAAGACAGAAAATAGATTATTAACTAAACTATAATTGAATTGCCTGTAAATAATTATTTGAGCTATTGAAGTTCTCTCCAATGAAAGTGTTAACGCATCCTACAGGCTCCCAGCAATGCAATTCATTTCAGCACCTTGGAGAGCAGACGTCAATATTGTGCACGTTGATAAAGGACTTTTAAGAAAACCGCAGCGTGAAGCTAAAGGCTGCGCATTTCCAGCGCTCCCTGATGTGGCACATACTTGAGAGGTACAGTAATTCCAACAGTAATTGGCTGGTAAGGAAGCCTCTCTCTCCAAGACACAATTACATCTGTAGATTCAGCTAATAAATTGTATTGATGTTCTGATATAAGTGAACATGCTACTAATATAAAACATTGAAACAGAGAAAATATATGTATTATTTAGCCTTACTATTTTCCAATTTACTGTAAAAACCCTCCAGTTCTATGTGATTATTGACCATCTTGTGCATGATGACTATCCCAGCAGGTGCACTAACAACATGAGCGAGATGTTTTAGTTAAGCATCGATCATTAATAAAAGTCATATTCAGTTATTTTAAACAAAAAAATAAAAATATTTAACATTAAACTTGCTGTTGAAGGTTAAATGGGGGTAGTTGCTTTGTCTGCCAAGAAGTTGGTACATTTTCAGCCAATGTTTACCACCAACCCATAATATCCATTAATATCCAGCTGGAGACCTGTTCTGATAGAGGTTTCCATTGGCAACAAGGTTTTGCTTTGGGGCGGCCTATGGATGTTTGTTTATTCATATATCAGATCTGACTGTTCTTAAAACCATTTAGACCTGGGTTTGTCAACCTTTTAATACATACTGACCATTTTGATGGTAAACACCGGTGACGCAGTAACTCTATTTACCCTATCTCATTTCTGGTTACATAAATCATATGACCCTAGCCATGTATCGTCCTGTACTTACTAGATAGTGATCCGGTCCTGACTGATGTCCCCAGGCTCTATTACCAGCTCCCTAAGCAGCCAAGCATGGTACTGCAGATCTCCGGCATGTGACATTATCCGTCAGTGACACCACATAACCCACCGCCAAATATGAAAGCTGGAATCACCCACTAGTGGACGATATGGGCCAGTTTGACTACCACTGCTTTAGAACTTTCTCTTGGTCAAAACCCCCATCTTCCCTTTAATGACCTTATGAAGGTGGAGACAAACACTTAGCTGGAGGCAGAAACTCTAATAAAGGAGGTACCCGGAATACATACAGACAAGATACATTCCTGAGAACTTCTTTAAGATGGATTTGTATTTAACTCGGATCCATGATGAAAATAATAATAATAACAATACTATAATGCCTCATGTATGGTAATAGTAATACAGTGTAATGCTGTAATAATACCCCTGTACTGTAATAAGTTACAGAAATGATTGTGCTCTTTCTTTTAACTCAAACAAACAGAATATAAAAACAAACTCATATAAAAAGCCTTGGAAGCAGTACTTAAGGTTGAGACTTTTGTAACCCGCGGATCTACTGTATTTAAAAATGCAATAGTTAATATTCTTATTATAAATTTATTTTTTATTGGATCAGAGGTCTCTACATATTTGTTGAGAATAATAAGCATTAATTGCAATGAAACACCTAAACTAATCTTATTTATTATCTGATTAAATATGGAAATAAATGTATATATCTAAATGTTTGAGCAAGTGGAGACAGGTAGATCTCATAGTAACAGCTTGTACATCCCAGAGATTAAAATATCACTCTGTGGGGAGAACATCACCCCCAGTTGGAGCTCTTAATTTAGGTGTGGGCAAGAAGGTAAATACTTACATATGGATTTTTTGTAGAGCCTGTGACTGAGGGAAGACTGATACTGTGCTATCGGATATTGTAAGAGTGGCGACCAAACATGTCGATCACATATCACTAAAGCCTGAGCCTCCCTTGACTACAGTCATACACCAATATTGTACAATCAATGTGATTTTGTACTTAAGTTTGGCCATAAGGAATAAATGGGTGATTTATGTGAAACACGGTTATTAGATACATGGTGACTGACACAATGGCTCAAAGAATTTGAAAACTTATCAATGAAGTCATTTGGATTGTGAAAAATATATGGACCAGTCTCTTGTGTACCACCTCTGCTGTTAAGTTATTTCATAAAAGCAGATTTTAAGTGCTCAGTAATAATAGCATGACCTCCTTCATTGTATATAGATGTGTATACCGGCATAGATTATCTCCACAGTATAAAATAATTCTTCTTCAGAAAATGCTATATTCAAATATTTTCCTTTCCCTGTTCTTCTCCAAGATGAACATTGTTTAATATTAATCGCAACTTAATTATGTAATTTCTGCTGTCAATTTCAATCCTTACATGAAAACAAATTAAAATACAATAATTGGTCTGCTCTACAATTAGCATAATTAATACTATAGTGCTAGGGGCCATTTAACCCTTTATTATTCTTATGTCAGCACTTGAACTGACCCCCTGTACAATTAACCATCTTCTGTAAACACTTGACTCTTTTATCTGCTACCTCTGTTTGCTCAGCGTCTTCCCAGCATGCTCAGCACATAGAGATGGATCGTCAATAAATATTGGCTCAGTTGAGCTCTTTTAATTAACTCATCTAATCATAAACAGGAAATAATTATTGGCGAAGAAGCGTCTGAATATGAAGGAAAGTCTAGCAGAGTCCACTTCTTAACACACGGAGGATGTCTGATTCCAGACACTACTTGGCTGAGCCTGAAGCCAGGCACATAGTATCATTCTGCTATTCACATTTCCATTTCTCTAAAGAAGTGTCCATGATATATATATATATATATATATATATATATATATATGTATGTATATCTTGGCTTTGCATTAAAGCTGTGTAATACAGCATGCATAAGCTTAAAGGAAGCCATATTTGATAATGGCTATGGATTGAAGAGCGAGGCATTTTTGGGCACATTTGCAAGTCCTAGCTCAGCTTCCCAGAATGCAATGTAATAACGTTTTTTCTTGGAATTCCGAGCTGGAAGCAGGTTTCGTTAACTTGTTTTAGACATTCAAATGTGAACACAGATGTACTATTTATTTACTATATATATATATATATATATATATATATATATATATATATATATATATATATGTATATATATTACTGTGTGGATTCGTAAATATACAATAGAAACATGTAGATGTGTAAGAATTGTTTATGATTATATTACTATGAGCCATATATACTAAAGAGTGACATGTTGGTGAACTTTTGGAGATATAA
The DNA here is from genome assembly GCA_027410445.1 of Discoglossus pictus. Classification (NCBI taxonomy): domain Eukaryota; kingdom Metazoa; phylum Chordata; class Amphibia; order Anura; family Alytidae; genus Discoglossus; species Discoglossus pictus. Next base: position 377,070,555 of record CM050165.1, read on the forward strand.
ATCTTATCAGACATGCCCAATAATAGTATTTCTCCACAGTGTGAGTCCCTGTGACCTAATCTGTCAGTACTCAGAAAGAAAGGTAAAAGAGAGATGGATTAAGAAAAAGGCATGAATGGGGAGATATTGCCCCCTCATACATGATACTCATACAGTAGTAAATACATTATTGAAGAACTAACCTGTAAATATGGTTTAAGACCCCAAAGTTGATCAGTTGACCTGTAATGATAGTTTATGTTTAAACGTTGATCAGTCACTGGCTCCATAATGGTTGACAACCTCTGCTATATAGTATAACATAGGAACGGGGAGGCTCTCCGGCAATGGAGAATTCACTTGAGCCTTCTGTATATTTAACACAGAAACCGGTTATATAGGAAGCAACAAGATACACAGATTTATATGGAGTAATAAATTGGAGTCATACATTGCATTGTAAAGCAGCTGTATAGAGCAATATGAAGAGTTATAAGGAGAGTTATATGGAATATTAGAAAAGAGAGTTATCTGGACCAATATAAAGAGGTGTAGAGTGATTATATATAATGTATTATAGTACAAACCAAATTGGTCAATAGAAGGAGTTTCAGGGTGGAACCATTGATCAATATTGATGTTATGTGCATCCATATGAAGAGATAATTGGGGCTTTTCTATAGAGCAACATGAGAAGTTATAGAAGAAAGGTTATATTTACAAGTAATAGCAATAATTAAAACACAGTCTGTATGAAACAGTATGGCAACCCTTTAGACTGTAAGTTTGGGAATTTTCAATCTTGCGCAGTGCTTTTGTAAATCCGTATGGACACCGGATTCTAAACTCATAGACAGGGCCCTCCATCCTTTGCAACTTGTTAATACTGATATTGTTTTGCCTTGGTTCTAACCCATGTATAGCTCTACGGAATATGTTGGCGCACTACAAATAAATAATAATAATAACAATAATATTTGAAATTATTCAAAGCAGTTGTATAATACAAAAAGAAGGCCTTTATGGAAAATATTGCTGAGTTATGGGCAGTAGTTGTTTGCAATGATAGAAATAATTATGGAGAGTAGTAGATGAAGCCATAGAAAATGAGCAATTACATGAAGCAATAGGAGAGCTGATATATAAAAGGAGGTGTACAGAGAAAGTAAAATCTTTGACAGGGATGGGAGACCATTCATTTTTGACTCACAATTAATCGATCAATTAAATTTTTTTTTATTTAAATCTTTATCTTTGTTAGTAAAAGCTTGCCTTAGTGTTCTTTAAAGCTGCCAATTTACTGCACTGCTTTAATGGCAAACTCTGAGCTAGTCCGGGTACATTTTTTTCCACAAAAGATCAACTCTTTTTCAACTGTCCTCTGCAGATTTGAGCTTGAATCAATCATTTAAACCAGAGTTGTCCAAGTTCAGCCTCACACAGGCCTGAATTTGAGGATATTCCTGCTGCACCTGGGTGCATGCTGATTTACTCGGCTGAGCATAGAAAATAAATCCTCAAATCCAGGCCTGTGTGCGACCCACCAAGATCGAACCCCTGATCTATACCAAACTGAACAATCTTCTCTGTTGCCATCCTGCATTATTTGCTTATACATCGCATGTTTTTCTGCAACTAGCATTGATTGCATGAGGATCATGAATAGGCAAAACTATCCTGCAATTATAATTTTAATTGTGAATAAACATTTGAATCAAGTTCATTGAAAAAAATAATAACTGGCAATAATGCCCAGTCCTAATTTGCATACCTGGATTTCCCCCCACAAACAAAAGTAAGTGTGTATACATGTATTTGTGATGCAGCTCATGTCATTATCAGGTTGCTGTATGTGCGTAAGAGGATCCAGTAGAATTTACACTGTGTCTTTTACACCCTCCCAGGAGAGTAACTCAGAACATTATTGTCTTTTCTTCTGTCCCTGGAAGTGATTATTTTTGTTCTACTTACAGTTCTGAAAATACCAGCACCTCATGAAGAATAAAACGTCAGTCCCACGCAGCACATATATCTTCTGTACTCATCCTGTTCATTCACTCCTCTATTCTAGCGTGTCTTATTCCAAAATTCTCTGACAGTTTAATTTCATTTTGAAACATCATTTTCATATATATTACCTTTTAAGGTATTATTCAGCTTCTCAAAACATGTAGATGATATTTACCAAGCTACTGTATTGCACTTCTGCTACAAAATGGTTTAGCATTATTTAAATACCTTTGATTTAAAACTATATCTAATGACAAGTACTTTATAAGGTGATTATTAGTAGAATAATGCATTTTGTTACAGTATACTTACATTGATGTTTCCAGGTTTTAACTGTCAATCTGCCATTCTGTTATCCAAACCCAGCACAGTCTTTTTTCTCATTCTTATGGGTGATGGTTGGCAATAATTGCTAATTAACGAGTGGGTCTTAAAATGTCACCGAGAATAATGAGACTGTGCAAACCTCATGGAGTAACTAGATTGACTGACAGGTAAAAAATGCAAAAATCAGGGCTGGCTTAAGACCTTTACAGGCCCTAAGCACTTAAACAATAATAAACCCTTACAATGTGTAGAATTAACCTCCATTATTATTATTATTATTATTATTATTATTATTATTATTATCATCATTATTATTATATGTATGTTAATCCATTTGTGGTTTTGTACCATATGGTCCATGGTAAATCCGACAATGGGAAGTTTCTGTGGTGCCCTCTTCACTTGAAGTCCTAAGCACATGTTTACTTTGCTTAATGGTTAATCCAGCCCTGAGTGTACTGTAAGAATTTTTTTTTTTATATAATATTCAGTTGTAATATTTTATCAATATAATTCTGATTACATGATCAGGAATGTAAAATTATACCTTATTTGGAACTTCATCTGGGTTTTCAACTAGCCTGGAAACTTGCTTGGGTAGATTCAAAGTCAGAGTCAGGCTGTCATGCAGTCAGATGCAAAGTCAATTGTAACTTGAAGCCATATGCAGAGAAAGCCCACACTAGATCAGGATATGTTGTTGTATGAGAATCTGGATACATTTTCTACTGACAAAGCGTAAGATATCTAAATTATGTTAAAGTTTTTTAATAAATGGCATAACAGATTGCAAAACTACCTGATACAAGTAAGTGTTTATTATTGATAATATTAGAAAATTAACAATGATGAAGATTCACTAAGCATAGCATGAAAGTCTGAAGACTGTTATGGATAACTGTTATTGTAGTCTTTGAGAAGCGCATTCCAGCCACTGCAATAACTAGTGAATTATTTCCCAATGTTTTTACTTTGCATTATATCATCATTGAGAACAATATAATGGGGTCAATTCACTAAGAATGACTGTGATGATCCGTGTTAAATTGCAGCAGACCTCTTCACCATCTTCCCTAACATTAATTAGGCCCGTAATGCTCTCACTACATCTCCACCCACTATTATTATTATTATTGTTTATTTGTAATGCGCCAATATATTCCGTAGAGCTATACATGGGTTAAGTTCATGGCAAAGCCAAAAACAATATTAACATGTTGCAAAGAATGGAGGGCTTAGAATCCCGTGTCCATAGTGCTTTGCCCAAAGCACTATGCAAGATTGAAAACTCGCAAACTTACTTCACAAGCACTTCATTCTAATTAATATTGCATGTGCACCAGTATGAAGAATAATTTTGTATTGTGCATGTGCGTCTAAAAAAGTTATGAATTAGTATATTATTGTATCATAATTATTATAAGTAATAACATAATTCAATAATAATTATATTGATAACTTTGCATTGTTTCTTATGGCAAATAATACAAAATTAATAATAACAAAGAATAGGCACAATGCAAGGCTTTAGGTGGTGGATGGGCTACTGCTTGGTGGTGAGTGTTGGGAGTAGAAATTGTTTAATGAATGCTGTGTTGGGATCATACAGTTACAGGGCCACTTAATTCATCACAATTTGGAACACATCACAGTAAAGATCTCCTAAAAGCAGGCTGAAATACTTTCAGAATTTTTGAAATATGTGCATTTTTCACTTAGATATTTATAAAGTAAAGCCCACGCTTACATGATTCATTGCCAGACCCGCAGCTACAGCTCTGTGTAGGGAGCAAAAGAAAAAAAAGAGCATGGAATGCTGGAATCACCTAAACAGGTCAATAGCTTGTGGGCTAGCTAGTATGACATTGAACTTGGTCAATACTGAGAATGACAGCACTGCCCATTTAGGGCCTCATTCAAATGCAATTTGGGCAATTGAATAGGGTTCTATATAAGCAAAGAGCATTTTTTTTTTACAGAAGTTTTAGTTATTGAGCTTCCATCCAAAATCAAGGTCTTATCTAACTAAAAGCTTCTGTAAAAAAAATATGCTATGTGCTTATATAGAGCCCTATTCAATTGGCCAAATCGCATTTGAATGAGGCCCTTAGAATGCATTTCAGTCGGAGGCAACTCATGCTTAGTAAATCTCCCCCAATTACACTATATCAAAAAATTTAAGTTATCAAAAAGCCACAGTGATAACATTAGGTGGGGGGTCCTTCCCATTAGGGTTTTTATTGTGTTAGTTGATAATAAATATTGAGGCTGAATTTACATAAGGTAATTTAACACTTTTACAGAATATTTGTTGCTCAGTTTCTTCATTGGGCTTTTGACCTCTTTTTGAATGCAAATTTGCATATGTTTATCATTCAGATGTGTTATATATGAACTCAGACTCATTTGCATTTTGCTGTTGCTGTTAATGATGTTGTCCAAAAGCCATCTGCATTAATTGAGTAACTAGAGTTATTTGTAATTAAGTACCTACTATATGCGTAAAATTAAACCAGGCTAAACAAATCACAGATAATCAGAATTACTTTAAACTATGTGGTTGTGCAAGCTATTATATTCTAGCAAGTTCTCAGAAGATTATGGGCAAGCGGCAATGTGCATCTCTGTGCTTCCGTGTGCTCTGTTTCCTATGGGGCAAAGATGCTATTGCAGTCATTTGCATCCATTTTCAGCCTATACAATAGTTTAGTAAATCTTCCCCAATTACCCTAAAGTACTATTATACAGTTCAACATTATTATTATACAATTATACAGTGCTATATTAAAGTGCAACAGGATTATTATATAGCCCAACAGTATTATACAATAATACAATGTTCTATTACAGTGCAACAATATTATTATACAATTATACCGTTTTATATAGTGCAGCAGTATTATTTTAGAGTTATATAGCACATCCATATCCTTATACAATTATACAGCATTATTACACAGTGCAACATTATTATTACAAAAAGCATTCAGCATTTTTATGTTATCATTATCATACAATTATACAGTTTTATTATTCAATCCAACCATATTATTATACAGTTCTACATTAAATTGTACAGAGTATTTTATACAATATTATAGTGCTATTACACAGTATAATCCCTAGTGTCCCTGAGGAAGAATTCCTATACTGGGTGAAACACGTAGAGACATTACCACCGATGATGCATTGGTAATGATTGTTGATTCTACAGTATTATAATATTGCAATACTATTATTACATAGTTCATTATTATACATTTATATTATTATTATGGTTATGTTCTTGTCTTGCAGTTATTGCAAACTATTATGCAGTTAGTATACTGTGAACTGATCTAAGCATAGCATTGTAGATTAGTGTAAATGTGGTGTGCTCTGTACTAATATTTTGTATGTTATTGGAGTGTATTTATCACAGTTTTTATTCCATAGGCTCTGTCTTTTTAGTGCTCAGATCTCATCACTGGTGTGATTTTCTCAAGAATTATAAGGGCCCATGACGCACTCCCCTGGGGGAACAATATAACATCTGTCAGAATGAAGCAGTTACGTCAGCTCCCATATGACACGGACACAGTGACACAATCTGCTTGTCACTTGTGACCTGCTCTGACATTATTGCTACGTGTAACTTTCAGGGGGACACTGAGATTTAAAGAGACCAGAACACTTCCATGTCACTCCTTCATCTACATAGTGCTTGCTAACGAGTGCACTGAGCAGTATGGAAATTGCAGGTGCAGAGTACAATGCTTCTCTATGATTATATTATCACAGTATATTCTCAGCTTATAATATACATATGCCATACTCCTCGAGATTTATATTACTAGCGAATTGCCCGTCAAAAAATGACAGTACCTTTGTGTACTTTTGCTGCTCTGAGCGCCCTTGGCTCTCATTGTGAGCCCCGCACTGAGTGCTTTCGCTGCTCATTACGATCGTCTCCCCTGCTAATTTTTTATATATACCGTATATACTCGAGTATAAGCCGATTTGTTTCAGCCATTTTTTTAAGGCTAAAAAGGGCCCCCTCGGCTTATACTCGAATCACTCCCCCCCCCCCATGTCTCTCTACCCCCCATGAGGATGGGGGGGTGAGGTTGAGGAGGGAGGTTGAGGAGGGGGTTGAGGATGAGGAGGGGGATTGAGGTTGAGGAGGGGGTTGAGGATGAGGAGGGGGGTTGAGGAGGGGGTTTAGGATGGGGCGTTAAGGATGAAGAGGGGGTTGAGGATGAGGAGGGGGGTTGAGGAGGGAGGTTGAGGATGAGGAGGGAGGTTGAGGATGAGGAGGGCGGTTGAGGATGAGGAGGGAGGAGGAGGGGGGGTTGAGGAGGTGGTTGAGGAGGGAGGTTGAGAATGAGGAGGGGGGTTGAGGAGGGTGATAAGGGAGGGGGGAAGAGACACAGGGAAGGGAGAGGGGGGAAGAGACACAGGGAAGGGAGAGGGGTGAAGAGACACAGGGAAGGGAGAGGGGTGAAGAGACACAGGGGAGGGAGAGGGGAGAAGAGACACAGAGAGAGAGAGGGGGACACAAGAAAAGGGCACACAAGAGGGGGACACAGAGGACACAAGAGGGACACAGGTCACTCATTTCTCAGTATTTTGTGGTAAAATAGGTGCCTCGGCTTATACTCGGGTATATACGGTATATATATAAAAAAAAATTATGATAATTTATTAATTAATTAAGTAATAAATTAATATACTTTACCTATTTGTAATTAATATATCCAGCAATCAATATCCTGAAGAGCTAACAATCTGTTTTGATTTTCCTGCAGCATACAACGTACATTTGGACTGTTGCTGACCTGAGGTGTAAGCGTCAGCAATGTGGCAAGTGTGCAGTGTAAATAGGCTGCGTGCACGAGGGCAAACCATTTGTTTAGTTGTGTAAATCGCCATTTTAGAATAGTGATGTTATTAGTTGCAAGTTAGTATTGTAAAATGGTGATTGGCTATGTGTTATGCAGGTCTGGAGCATTTTCTGTCCTTCCTAATAGGGTATTTTGCACCTCGTACATTCCTGGGTAAAAGTCTTATGTGCTTGGCCGTGTTTTGCGTGGTTAGGGTGGTTGTGTAGCTTGTTTTCTTTTTTCGGACGCCATTTTTTTTTGTTGCTTAGGCAATTTTTGAGTGCTGAAACTCTGCAAATTGTGTGTAAATTCTCATGCAACCTCACTCCCAGAAGTCCTGGCTGTCCCCCCGTGCTGTGTGTGATGTTGTTTTTTTTTGTTCATTTTGTTCATGTTTATGTTGTTTTTGGATGTCCGCTGTTCGGCGGTTAACTTCGTATTTTTTCAACCTCAGATTTATTTTTTTCTATGTCCCACGGCTTGTATTTGTTGTCCATTCTTATGTGCCTGGCAGTGTTTGTGTGGTTAGGGGTCGTGTAGCCTCGTTTTTTTTTTTTTTTTTTCGGCCAACATTTTTTTTGTCGTTTAGGCGATTTTCGAGTGCCAAAACTCTGCAAATTGTGTTTAAATTCTTGTGCAACCTCACTCCCAGATGTCCTGGCTGTCCCCCCGTGTTGTGTGTGATGGTTTTTATTTTGGGGGGGGTTTTTGTATGTGCGCGGTTCGGCCGTTAACTTCGTATTTTTTCAACCTTGTATTTTATTTTTTTCTAAGTGCCGTGGGTCGTATTTTTTTCCAAGTCCTGCTTTCCTTTTTGGAAAGTGTTTTTCCACGCAAATTTACAAACTGCCATGGGTCTTGAATTGTGAATTGTGTAATTGAGATTTCCATTGATGTGTAGTCATGCGGGGTCGTAGGGTCGAGCGCCATGAAATGTACATGTCTAAGTCTTACAGGGTCGTAGGGATGAACGCCTACGACGCTCATCTCCACCAGCGCAAGGAGCGCGGTTGACGCTCTTTGTCAGCAACTGCAATTGCTCACAACTATATGAGTGATATTAGAAACTGAGAGGAAAACTATACAGTATTTACACCTAAAACTCTTTATAAATTAAATAATGTGCAATATTGCAAATGTAATTAATATACATTTGCAGATTACATGTTTTTATGTGCCAGAAAAGCATATTGTTATAATTTTGGGATTAAGAACTTGATTAACATTATGACTGCTACATTCAATAGCAGATTCTTAGTGAGTCCAAGATGGACAAATATTCAGTAAATACTGGGAAAGGGCAAGACTTGTGTTTATGTACAATACAACTTCAACATTGATGAGTAAGCTTGTGAATAATAGAGAAATTAATAGCTTAGTTAAAGGCCATCCTAAAATAATGTATTTCCCAATACAGTTTATTGATTTATTGATTTTTATCTTATCATAATGTAGGAATCATCTTTGTCCACTTCACATAAAATTAATATTTCAAGTTGCAGAGCTCAAGAAAACATTATTAAAAGCAACTCTCAACCCCCGCCCCCCTGAACCGCCTTTGTTCCTCTTCTTTGCCTTCCTTTCTCTAAAATATTTTTTTCAATATTTTTTATTGTCTCACACATTGAATATTGAAATACAAATGAAATGTACATGTGTAAATAAATAAACTAGAATAAAAAAAAAATAGAAATTGTCATCCATGTACTAAAGTGTGCAGGTGAGATATACTATATTGCATTCTCTGTATTTCTAGGGGGAATAAACAAAGCTAAATCAAATAAAGAGGGAAAGGGGGTGAGGGAGTAGGAAAGGCGGGAAGAAGAAATCAAATAATTACTCACATTCCTCTCCGGTTTCCAGAGTCGTCGCTGAGTCCGAGGCCTCACAGTCAACGTCTTCGCCGGTTGTAAAAGTGATCAGAGAAATGGGGCCAAGGGGGTAAGAGCTCCCTATCTCATGGTTATGCCATAGGGGGAACTTACCCATGTTTCCCAGGTGCTTATGAAGGCAGGAAAAGTGTCAGAAATTATATGTGTCAATCTATTAATTTATCATAATGTAATTAACTTTATTCTTGATTTCTTGAAAGATTAGGTTTGAGCCTCATTAAATCAGGAGGCCGCAAGATCCAGCATATAGGCCGTATGTCTGCAGGCCTTCTGCGGGCCTGCAGCGTGCTCGATTTACGGTGATATTTAATTTGGCAAGACTGCAAGTTAGGGGCTGATAGAGAAATTCGTAAACCATGCCATGTAGCATTTGCAAGCTTGAACATGATCAATTAAGCAAGGCCTTAACTCCTGGTGATGAAACAGCCAATAGAAAAGGAGCCCGTCAGTGAAGGCAGTACAACATGGAGTTGACATGTCAATCAACTAGAGACCCGGGGTCCAATATGAGACTGGCCCGCAAAACTGCAGTCTCAAAAATAATAAAAATGAATGAAGTCAATGTAATAGTACATGTGGGTGGCCTGATATGTATTAACTCATTGATTCCCGAGATTGAAATTACACATTAAAAATTTAATTTTATATGCCATATTTACGGGCTTGAGACTGTTGTGCAATTAATTCTAATGTCTTACGTTGTGTTCCCCATCATTTACAGTGCAATATTGAATTATTATTAGCATTAGCTTGCGCCGGACATGTCTTAAGCCCTTTGTGAGTCCTCCTTGGAACCTTAACTTGTGGTTCGATATTTGCCATTTGCGGCCTTGACTGCTTGCTTAGCGACTGGGAATCGTAACAATTGAATAGCGATTTGTGCTTTTTGTGTTTAGAAGTCTTGCGCCTGTGAAAGATCAAAGGCTTGGAGAACATTAACTTGCGATGTTAACAATCGCAATGAATCGGAGGGTAGAGCCCGTAACCCGATTGGAGGCCAGAGCTTGTAATACGATTGGAGAAATAAGTTACTACCTCCATTTCCAAAGCCAGGATCTCCCGGATACCTCAATTGAATGAGGCTCATAATATGTTGAAGAAGTTTATTTTGAGCTTTTGAAAGCGAGGGATTATGACAACCTAATAGGCACAGTTCAATGGAGGGAGTGATCGGAGTGAGGAAAAGGTCTGAAAATAACTGCGTGGCCTTAGTCCATATATTTCATGTTTTAGGGCAGTTCCACCAGGTATGTAGGAAAGTTCCTACCAGAGGACATCCTCTGAAACAATTTAGACCTAAAATAATTTTTTAAGTTATTGTTAAACAGAATATATATTGTGCTAGCCATTTTCCTAAATTAAACAATCCTTTAGATATTGTTGTGGTAAATATTCCCTTTTCAGTGCCGCTTCTATAACCAACACTCATAATTAAACTAAGACGTCAATCAAGTTTATTTATTCAAGCTGGGAGAGCACTCCATATATCAAAGAAAATTATATGCAGTGGTCTGATCTCATTATTAATCACACAGCATATTATAGCTTACTTAGCAGATGGGATAAAGTTAGATATAGGTATACACAGGGTTGACTCTTAGGACTGATAAAAACAAATGGTGAAGACATACTAAAATATTTTCCCAAGCCCCCTCCTGTGCTATTCTGACTGTCATAGAAAAACAACTGTGACATACACTGATACAAGATATAAATGAGCGAATACAAATGAGTGAATATTAAGTACAATATTAAGATACAGTAGAGATACAATATATATGTTTTTTCAACATAATTCAGCATTGTTTGAACTGAACTAATATGCAATCAAGTCCATCCCAAAAAATAAATAGATATTATAATTGGTAAGGTGTTGATTTGTTTCTGTGATGGATAAAGCAATGTGCCCAAGCTTTGTCATAAGCTTCTATACCCTCCCCGACGAACATAAAACACTCTAAACTTCAAATTAGCTGCATATTAGTACAAATAATCTGCACAGACAGCACTGAATATCTCAGGAATAATGAATTCTAAAGAAAATGACTAACACAAAGTGTAGCCAGTATGTGATGATCCTGGGGTAGGGGCTATTACTGCCCAGGGCCACCTGCTATAGACTACAGGTTAACTACCCACAAGGACCACATGGGTTCTTGGAAATCTCGGCACCAGCACCCTGATATCTGGCTTCTGTAACAGTCAGGGTCTCTCCATCAGGGATTAGCACTTCCAGGAGTCTCAGTAACCTTCCTGTGGTAGTGACCAGAACAAGTTAATTACAGGGTGGAGATAGGATCAGTATATAGCAGCCACCAAGATCAAATAAGAGAACATACCATTCCTATATGTCTCAACAGTGAACTGATTTATATTCGGATAATCAACAATTTTTATAGGAGTCAAATACAGAGTGGGGTGTATACAACACAACAATGACAGGGAGTGGCAGACAAACACAGGACATTGACTCCACATGGGGTCTAACAGTCTGGCATCCTGGCATCCTGTCTGGTACCTGTAAACAATTGTCCAACCATCACATACACCTAATGCTGTCTACATGTCTAGTTGTCAAGAACTCAAATAGCATATATTAACTTTATCTGGCAAACAATGGGACAAAATGGAATACAATACAATGCAGGTGTTTATGCAAATAGTCCAGTGGCTGGAGCCAAGCAGGGTGTCCTTTATGTTGGATCAATGGACTAAGATCCAGGAACAGGAAAATGGGTCTGTGACAAAGTATTTAAAGCACTTTAAGATAAAATCACGTTGGTGTTGGCAAGACTGAGTAATGAATACTGAAAATACTCCAGTAATGTAAAAGCAATCATCACAGTAGATGAAAAGTTTAGTGAACCTAAGTGAACCAGTTTTTCATTATATTATATCTTTTATCTTTGCTATTTAATTTTCATGAATGCATTACTGAAATTAGCTGCTATATTCCATGTACTAATAAAGTTAATCTAGATATTAATGGTATAAATAAAGCCAAGAAGCCGCGGAGTGCAGAAAGAGAAAGACAACACGCTACTTTACACGATGGGTCGGAAATACATAGAAAGCTTTCCAGTATAAGTAGTTAGAACATATACATCAAAGAATGCTCTGTACATTCACATTGTTATACTGAGAGAATATTGTTTGAGTTTAAATTAAGAAGATAGAAATCAGTATGTCCATTCTACTGCAGTAATTCACATTTTAATATTTAGGGGCATTTGATAAGAGAATAAAGTATTTAGTATAACTTTCTATTTCTTATGGTATTTGACAGTATACACTCACATTTCTCACAATACTTTGGTATCAGCCTCTGAGATCCTGAGAATTTCAACAGGAACATTTTATGTGTAACTTCTCATACTGTTTTGGTTTGTTTTTTTAGCAATTAACTTCCTGAGGTGTTAACAAGAACATTTGTGAAAAACCCATTTAGATTTGTATTCTGGAAAATGTCTAAGGTTCTAAAAATTAAATTTTAAGTGTCTAAATTAATGTTGAGCCACATGAGGCCCACGTGGCTTTCCTTGAACCCCCAGATATTTCTCTTCAATGCATGCCCCTCTTACACATCTCTCTTCAAAACTAGCCTGGCACTCTTTCATGCCACACAGTACGTCTTTACCTTCTATATACTATATACTATATACTGCATTGATTCAATTTCTCCCACTACTGCTTTGGTTTATCTATTTTTGGGTTGGCTTTTGATGACTCAGATACCTAATGCAGCACTTCACATGAAATAGGTGATCTATCATTGATCTAAATCAGTATAATTGGTCCATATTCCAACTTCCTGCATCTCCTTTTGCTCCACATAACCGATCCTTGTAATTCCTACTGCTTCATATAGCAACTCCCTATAACTTCCCCATTTGCTTCAGGCAACCTCTCCTCAATGTTCATACATTTGCCTTGCACAATCTTAAGGCTATCCTGAGGATTAATTAAACCAAACCTTTAGTTCTTATCTGCCACCAGGTACTTCTGCTCCAAGGCGAGTTTTAGGAGAGTGCACTGAACATGGCCTCATTATTTTGATCAGACCATACACGAGAACCAAATTACATATTTCCATTAAAGGTATATAGAAGTTTCCTGGATTATGAATTAATATGATAGAGAAGAATCAGTAGTGTATGAAAACATTTTTTATGAAAACAAATCCTAAAATAAACATTAGTAAACGGTTTTGTAGCAGTTGATTTGGAGAAGGAATTCCCCTGAAAACCCTAGCTAAATTATTGTAAAATTCATAATTAGTTTTTACACACTCTGGTTAAGAACATGCTATTTTTATATCACTTTCATTTACAATATTTTGCTTAAGATCTGTGCAAATGGCCCACTTATTGCTCCATATAAAACATCATGGCTGCTTTTTCTAGCTCTGCTTATAACCTCTACTCATAATTACTCTGATTGCTGTGTTATTTTCCTCCCTATAATTGTTTACCATAATTCCATGCAGTCCCTGCTTAAAATGCCTATTGTTCTGTCTTACCTTCTTGTATATAGTCACACTCATATCTGGCTCAAGTAAATCTCCCCTCTAAATGCACATGGCTCTATGGCAGTGGTGGGTAACTCAGTGCTTCAAGGGCCACCAACAGTCCAGGATTACATTATCTCCCTTCTCTCTCACTCAGCCTCATTAATTTTGATTTATCTACCTGGTCTCAGGAAGAAAGAGATCGAGATCCTGCATTATTGTAGGACTGAGTTACCCACCACACCACCACTGCTCTATGGGCAAATCATGAGAGGCATGTGCATCTACATGTGCCACAAACCACTTGTGGGTACAGCTCATGCTGTGTGTACTCTGTGTGACAGGCTGGGGAATACAATACTTCAATTAGATTTAATTACACTGCAGCATGTCATCCTCTGTAATTAAAGTGGATATACAGCTATACTAACCCTTTCATTGCCACACAATCATGAAAACATCCCTTTCTCTCTCTTGTATCAAATAATTTCACACCTTGCTCCCTCTCCTTTTTTTCACACCCCATTATTATTGTTAGTATTATACATTATTTGTAGAGTTTCAACATATTCCAAGGCACTTGGGTTACAATAAACATACAAATACATTTTGATATACTTTGAAGGCATTTGTACACAAATAAATGAGGGCTCTGATCTATGCCATACCCCTTTCTCTTGTATGTCCTTCTCTCCTTTCCTTTACATCCACTTCTCTCCTCTCTCTCCACTTCTCCCCTTTCCTCCTCTTTCTCATGCTCTTTGCTCCTCTGTCACATTTCCTTCTCTCCTTACCATTACAATCCCTTCTCTGCTGTGTCTCACCCTTCCTTCACTTCCCCTCTCACACTTGTTTCTCTGCTCTCTCACACTTCCTTATTTTCCCATAGACGCTCATCGAGAGGCCCGCACAACTTAGAAAAAGGCTTGCAATGGGCGCCGAAGGCACAGGGGGAGAGGCAGGGAGCCTGTAAGTGAGGTTGAAAGTAAATTTGTTCTTCAATTGGAGTTTTTTGTAGGTCTGAAAACGGCTAAGCGAGAAAAAAAAATTGCTGCCATAAAGACTTCATTTATTTTCAAGCACGCAAATCGGAAAATCATTTTGGGCTTGGGGAAATTGATCAATTTACCAAGCCCGCAAATGGTTTCACACCTGTACAGCACAGAGCAGGGAGTGGGAGGAGAAAGACACAGGGGAGGGAGAAGGGGGAGAGGATGAAAAGAGACACAGGGGTGAGGGGAGGAGGAGAGACACAGAGGAGGGAGATAAGGGGAAAAAACTCACAGGGCAGGGAGAGGAGGAAAGAGACAGCTGGAGGAAGAGATGGGGGAAAAGACACAGGGCAGGGAGAGGAGAGAAAGAGACACAGGGCTGAGAGAGTGGGGAGAGGCTCGCAATGAGCGCTGCTGGCCAAAGGCGCTCATTCGTGGCACGAAAGTTATCGGTTGGACGTCGCCTTCAATGAGCAGCGAAGCCGCTCATTGCAGGACTCGCTATGAGCACCTTCGGCCTGTAAAGTTGATGGGGGAGAGGCTTGCAATTAGCGCCGAAAGGTGCTCATCGCGGGGCCCGCAAGTTACAGGGGGGAGAGCTTTGCATTGTGTGGCAAACAGCATTTCCAGGTTTCAAATTTTATTGCTGTCCTTTTTGACGGGCAATTCCCTAGTATATATATACAGCACAATAGAAACACTGGGCGAGAGTGGAATAGGTGTCATGTCCTAGGAGGGGGTGAGCGGAGATCCGATAGGACATAACTGTGCTAAGGATATATGCAGATCTGTTTATAATACAGATAATGGAGGTGCCTCTGGCAATGGTAGCAACACAAATCAGATAGTATTTCAATGTACAACTCATCTGAGTGGTGCTTTTTTTAGAGCAAACCACATTTTTCATGGTGCATTAAATCAATCAGTATTTTAATGATGTGCTCCGTTTCCAGCTCAGCACACTGGAGAGGTAAGAGTCTTCTCTGGGCTGAATGATAACTGAGCACGTCCTGCCAGCACCGCACATTCTATACAGATAAAATCTGCATGAATAATTACTGTCTGTTATTCCAGGCAGAATTCAAAAGCTCTGCCAGGCTTTGCTGCTTCTAATGTTCATTTCTTTTTAGGAAATCTTTTTAACTGTGTACAATTATATTGTGTGCATTATGTGTCTGAGAAATATTTTCGGAAGCAAGAGAGTGAAATAATGTGCATTTAGTTTTCTCGAATTTGTGATTTTACTAGGAAAATTACACAATGTGATCCAGAAGTCTGATATGTACAACATGCTTTGTTGAATGTGGCGTAATAATGGGCAAAAGTAAAATATACGGTCAACTATTGTATGAAATGCTATAGCGGGTGCTACTAATTTTATTTAACTGTTTCTACAGATGGTAGAAGAAGCTTGAATGCATATAAATATGTCTCTGCTTATATTGAAATGTGGCAATAATTACTGCCTGCTCTTACAACAAGAATAATGGAAATCTCCTCATGACCCCCAGTTTTGTCATGATTTAGGTTTAACAAGGTGAAGCAGTTTGTATCCAATGGGTGGAGCCTCTAATTGCCTTACTTGTATTAATACAGTATTAAACCTAAATCACTTACTGAGCCTTCCAGATAGGAGGCACCCTTCAAAGGTCACAGGTCTTTTTCTTCACCTTCAGTTTCACCAGCATCAGCTGAGAGCCATTGCCTATTACCAGAATGCATGCAATATTTGCTCATTTCCTGAGGAAATTCTATGATTTTTATAGTACTTCGCCAACTGATTTTCTCAGTTTTCCATTTTTTAACGTGGCACAGTTTTTTTGAATAAAGTATTTTGTTTCATATTGTATTAATATATTGAAAAAATATTTCCTACTCAACTTGATTTTATTGGTATTTAAAGCTATATCATGGCCTGTTTGGGGGTCTTTGAGGAAAGGGTTAGGAATCAGTGGTTTATAGGGTTAATCCATTAAAGGCTGAATATTCTTATGGCTAATCATGTCGTGCTCACTATCAAGTCTCAGTTTCCAAAAGAGCATATTGTAAATGTAGGATTTCAGTATCCATTGAAGGCTCTTATTTGAATGACCATTACATTGACCCTCTAAGTCAGCAGTTCTCAACCTATGGGTCGCGACCCCTTTGGGGGTCGAATGACGATTTGCCAGGGGTCACCTTAAACCATCAGAAATTCTTTTTTTTGTCTATCCTAATCTGTAAATCTTGTAAGTGTACAATTTTTTTCCACTGGCAGTTAGTACTTTCTTACTATAATTGTCATTCGATAGATGTTGGCAGACAATTTAATCAGAATGATAACAAACGTTTCAATTCTCATAACTTTACTATTTTTAGATTTCACAATATATATTACAAATTGTTTTTGTGATTAATCACTATGCTTTAATTATGTTAAATTTGTAATGATTGAAAATACATCCTGCATATCAAAAATTTATATTTCATAACAGTAACGAAAAATGACAGCAATGAAGGATTGACAAAATAATATTACTACTTTTATCAAATGGTTGCGGCACTAGAACGGATGAGAACCGCTGCTCTAAGTGATGATATTTGGAGCTCCATCACACATTAATATGTTTTATACAAAATAATGCTACACCCTTAGAAAACCACAATGTTACAGATTGTGGCACCGTGACCTCTCCAGGTTGTATTTAGTCCCCTATTCAATTGAGAAAATGTTAGTTTCGGGAGACCATAATGGTGCCTGTAAACTAATTTACGGGTTAGAAACGCAAAATCCCTGCAATTGTTAAAATCGTAACTTCGACCCAGCTAAGACTTTGATTTTTCAAGCCTGTAAATGTTACAATCAGTATTCACTATTCAATTGCTATAATTCCTCAAGCCCGCAATTGTTTTCACACCTGTAAATAGCAAAATCCTATGAGTACCAGATAGGACTTGCAAGGAAGTTAAACACCTATTTGTAGCACTGTAAATGCAAAGAAATTGCTCTGTATCTGTAGCAAATTTCAAGCCCTTACGGCAATTTTTATTTATAGGGGGCAACTGACAATACTTTGCAAATTAGCCTGTTTATGTCCTTAAAAACAGCATTTATTGCAAACTGTACTTCATTGGGCTTTTAATCCTTACTATGCCCCTTCAAGTGAGTGTATAGCTATTAACTGAAATGATAAGCCAGATGTGAAGATTTGATGTCTGAGAAAGTCTGATTGAACTTGGTGGTGGAATCCAGCAAATAAAAAATAATGGAAGGAGGTTATGAAAGAGAAAATGAGATGAATCAGTTTACATGCAAATTAAAGGACCATTGCAGAGTGATAAGAAAAACATCAGATGTTTGTGAACGTTGTGATAAATTAACGCATTAGTAGCTGTCTAAGCTATGGCCATAAAAAATATTTTTAGGTAAAATCTCATTTTAGTAGACACTGCATGCGTCTGAAGCATGGCATTGCTGTGTCTTTCAAACTTCATTGCTTGCTTGAAGACTGAGTGGCTGTGTTTTGCTAATTTGTACTGTCTATTTAAAAGCGGAGGGAAGAATAAGAGGGATATGTTGACTGGAGTGCTGGATACAGATCAGATTTTCCTCCCTTCCAATGGCTCAGTAGAGGTAGCTTACAAGATTATGGCCTCGATTCAGTTGAGCTATTGTTGTTTACCGGAGCCTGTAATAGACCCTGTAAACTAATTTGCTATTCAATTCGCGATCTACGTGTTACAGGCTGAAAATCCCTGAGGTTGTCAACATTGTAACTTACACCCCATCTAAGCCTTTGAGCTTTCAAGACCGTAAATGTTACAATCGCAAACCGTAATACAAGTACGCAAATGTTTTCACACCAGTAAATGTCAAATGTAGGAGAAAATCCTATAGGTACCAGATAGGACCCTCAAGGAGGTTAAACAACTGATTGGAGCACTGTAAATGCAAATATAAAATTAATACTGCACTTTAAAAGACTGGGAAAGAGATGAAAGACATTCAAATTAATTGCACAACAGTCTCAAGCTTGTAAATCTGCAATAAAAAAAAAAATTATGTGTAATTTCAGTGTTATATCAATCTCAGGAATCAAGGTGTTAATACATATCAGGTCACCCACATGGACTAGAACATTTCCTTTATTCATTTTAATTATTTTGTACATTGCCGGATTGCGAGTCTGATCGCATATCGGACATCTAAACCCTAATTGATTGACATGTAACCTCCATGTTTTACTGACGTCATGATGACGGTCTCATTTTCTATTGGCTGTTTATAAATTGGTAGTTACGGCCTTGCTTACTTTATAATGATCATGCTCTGAAATGCTTCTTACAATTGCATGGCTTACAGTTTCAGCTTTCGGCCGTAAGTTGCGGGCTTGTTTAATTGAATCACTCTGTAATTGTAGCAAATCTCACGCCCGCAGACATACGTCAATTGCAATTGAATGAGGCCCTATGTGTATGCCTTGATCGGCCTGCTCAGTAAGCTCCACCGTATGTCCAGTTCGGTCACATTGGACTAGACAATATTATTGCCAATGATGTTGAAAAGCCTAGAACCAGTGACTTCTTAAACAATGCAAAACATACTTTAGAGCAGTGAAGGGCAACCTGTTTCCATTGAAGGACATCATATGTGACCCCTAAACCTTAAAAGGTCCTCACAGTGCTTTAAAACTTTATTATTATTATTGTGTTATTATTATCCTGTGTTCCATAGAGCGAAGTACAGTGGATACAATCAGTACATAAGACCACTGATTTTTTTATAAAAGTATGATACAAAATGTAATAGTTCAGTTTACCTATTTACATATTTCATTTGGATGATTAAAGAATATAATGTAAATATATTTATTTGTATTTGCAGGTAACACATACAACACACATTTAGCAAAGAAAATGTTAAACAATTAGACAGTAAAGTTGCAGCTTCCCAACAGTTTCTCATAGCATCAGCTTCCTCTGAAGACGACAGACTTGTTCCTCCTAACAGGCTGAGTGCCCCTTTAATTCCCCTGAGGATGCCGATATAGGAAATAGCAGCCACAAATTATTTGCTGAGTTCACAGCGTTCTTTCCCTTTGAAGCATCCTAAGAAATAATCAACAGGTTTTAAGGGTTTCAACAAGTTCTTGTTTTCTCCAGGTATCTATTTACATGAAATCATGACATTTATTTTTCACAAGTTGAGTTTGGAAAGAAAGTTGAGATAAACCGATTTGTTAGGTTGTAGAATAAAACGTCCTCAAGTTTAACTAAAGAAGAATAGACATTGTGACATCATACAGATAGAAGAAGTAGACAGAGCTTTAGGAAGCATCACATTTTGTGCTGCTCTTATTATTTATTATTAACCTTTATTTGCAGAGAGACAACATATTCTGTAGCGCTAAAAAAGGGTAGATACAAGTCAAAAATCATTGTAATAGAACGGAGACCCTGTTATTGAGTTTAAAATATAGTATATAAAGTGCTTTCTTTA
Organism: Discoglossus pictus; assembly: GCA_027410445.1. NCBI lineage: Eukaryota > Metazoa > Chordata > Amphibia > Anura > Alytidae > Discoglossus > Discoglossus pictus. Next base: position 377,090,603 of record CM050165.1, read on the forward strand.
AAGTATCTAATGAGACTAAAAACTTACAAATGTACAGTCTAGAGGGTATGGGTGAGGTAAAATACATTGTGCATATTAAGGCTGAAGGGGATGAACTTCTTTAAACAGATGAATATTTAGTGAGGTTTTAAAGGATTTGAGGCAGGAGGATAGACTAGTTGAGTGAGGCAAGGAGTTTGAGAGAATATGGGCAGCACAAGAAATGTCCTGAAGGTAGGAATGAGAGGAGGTGATAAGAGAGGAGGAAAGAATAAGGTCATTAGCAGAGCGAAGAGGACTGTTGGGAGAATATTTAGAGACATAGATATAAGAGGGAGCAATTTTTGTTGAGGGTTTTATACATTGGATCAAGATTTTACATTTTATTCTGGAGGGAATACAAGGGAAGTCAGTGGAGAGACTGACAGAGAGGTGCTGCAGACACCGAGGGATGAGTATGGTAGATAAGTGTAGCGGAGACATTCTTTATGGATTGAAGTGGAGAGAGACGGGTGATGGGGAGGCCAGCAAGGAGAGAGTTGCAGTAATTGAGGCGAGAGATGAAAATGTATTAGAATCTTAGTTGTGTCTTATGAGAGAAAGTGACATATTTTGGAAATGTTTTTTAGGGGTAAGTAACAAGATTTAATGATTGTATGTTGGGAATGAAAGAGAGGGCACGATCCAGTAAAACCCCAAGACAATGGTGGGCGTTATGATGCCATTGTCAACAGTGAGAAATATGTGAGGAGTGGAAGCTGTTGAAAAGGGTAGGAAGATTAGGAGCTCCTACTTTGACATAGTGTGTTTGATTTGAGAGGCCGACATCCAGGAGTGCTCCTAGGGCACTAGTGGGCAACTCTGGCCTACGGGGACCACCAACAGTCCAGGGTTTCAATCTCTTTCTGCATGAGGCCAGGTGTAACATTGTGTAACTATATTTATAGGTCATAGTAGCACCAGAACAATATTATTATTTTTTTTTATTTAAACTGGAACAAACTGGAACAATGTTTGGTATAACAATTAATTATTATTGTCAGTTGTAACTGAGTAAAACAGAGGGAGAGAGCTTGAAATTCTGGATTGTTGGTGGCTTTTTGTATAAATGAGTAGCCCACCACTGGCTTAGGGGGGTAGCCAACAGTTCTGGAGCCCCTGAGGTGCTGGGTAAGCCACCAACCTTCAGGAGTCAACTCATCACATATTAATAATTTTTTTGTATTTAAGAAAAAAAATTGGTAAAGTTGGCCTTGCAGTGGAAGATGGAGGAGAAATTAGCAAGAGCTTTACAACGCATCTTGTAGTTCTTAATTACATTCTGTAGCTGAAGCCATCCATTGTCACAAGCTCTACTTTTGTTAGTTTTAGCTTTGCTTTGTATGCCAGTTGTTGTTGTTGAAGCTCTACATGGTACATGATCTCCATGAGATAGGAGATCAACATTTGAACTGGTTTATAAATGTAAGTGTTTAATTATCATTTTTTTGCAGACTACTCAAAGCAGTTTTCAGGTAGACCATGGAAATTTGTGTTAATGGACCACTAGTCACTTTATTATATAATAATTTGAATAAATAAACTTCCACCAAAGCACTGACTTTACTGATAGACAGTTCCCTTCCATCCAGCTACACCTGAATGGAGCAAAACATAACAAACAGTCCAATAGTTTGTTCACAATAACTGCCCTGTATTCTTCAGATTACATCTGAATTCAATTTTGGATGTAAATTATTCCGTTCCCTAAAGCAGTATAACTGATTTTGTCTCTCTATTTCAAATTGTTGTAGATAATACCTAAAATGATAAAACCTAAAAAAAAAAAACATTTCATAATAATCTTACCTTAAATATATTTTTGCATATTTCCAAAGTTAAAGAGACAACACTTCCTTACTGCTCAGTAGTTCACAGAATACCCCAGAGGCACAAGTAGAAGATTCATGGCTGTAAGCCTCTATGTTAAATTTCTAGAGAGAAACTTCTTCAGTGCTTTGGGCTTCTGTTATCTACTCCTTTGAAAATCCTTTTAATCAAGAGAAACATGTCTGTGTGTGCTGCTCATGGGATTCCAGGACTTTCAAGGTTTTTCTTCAATCACCTGGAAAAATGTGGCAGAAGAAAGCTGAAAATATCTCCATAGCCCATCTCTAAGAGTGAGTCAGAATTTTTTTTTTTTCTTGAAACTCACCTTTTACTTTCCACGTTATTGGTTGATATGTTTTTTCAAATCATCAATTCGCCTCCTTAACCATTTTTTTTTCATAAATATAACACAAAAGTAACACAGAAACAGATCAACACCTATTGTTGTTCAAAGAAGCTTGAGAAAATAATTACTTAATGTGACAGTGACTGTCTCATTTGGGTTTCATTTCAAATTATGACAATAAAAATATAAGCTTGTGGATGTACAATGGATTTCCATGTCAGGGCAACAGCAATATAAAACAATCCTGACCCTGTAATAAGGGTTAAAACTTGATCTTAAATAGATGCTTGATTTTCACTCAATAACAGGGCCCCCCATTCTTTTGTAATTTGTTAAAATAGTTTTTGAATTGTATCTACCCTATTTAGCACTACAGAATATGTTGGCGCGTTACACAGAAAGGTTAATAATAATATTAATAATATTAATAATATGGAATGATAATGGCTAGATCTGATATGTCACTATACAAGCATCCCTCAGGTGTCCCTCCAAACCAATCACATGCATGTATGTATTTTAATGTACTGTTTTTTATAAAGTATCCAAGAATACACAAAATGAGTTGTAAGCAAACAATGTATGTATAATGAAAAATGTACATATAATAGAGCATGTGTGTATATTAATAGCAATCTCTCTCACTCATGCACAAAGTTGCTCCTTACATGCAGTTTGTCAATGTTCTTGCCTCACACAGAAAGTCTCAAGTCTGTGACTTTTCCTGAAGAGTGAGACCTTAGTATTGTGGGGTCTATAGTTGTTTTGCATACTGATATAAAGAGAAGACTGCAACTCCCAGAATGCTGTGTACAGAAGAGAGTGTATAAATCGGCACCAAAGTTTAGCTTATTAGAGAAAATATTTTCTATTACTGCTCCAAAAGTTCTAAGTACTAGGTGTATGTAGCAGTGTACAAATTACATGAACATATATTTCAGTGCAGAAACATGCCCCCTGCAGGCAAGCATCCGAGGCACCTGCCTACACTGCCAAATAGGAAACATGGCCAAGGGAATTGTTAGATAATGTATGTTTTCCTGAAGCAAAAGCTTCCAAACAATTTGCAGTAGTATATGAGTATCTTCATTTCATTGTTCATCTTCATGTTGTGTTACACAAGCTTATTTTTAGAGGCTATGGGCCTCATTCAATTGCAATTTAACCTATATAAGCACAGAGCATATTTTTTTACAGAAGTTTTTAGTCAGTGAACTTCTATCCAAAAGCAAGGTCTAACTAAAAACTTCTGTAAAAAAATATGCTCTGTGCTTATATAGAGCCCGATTCAATTGGCCAAATCGCACTTGAATGAGGCCCTATATGAGTAGTCCAGCCTTAAGCAATGATGGCCCTTTCTAGTTAGTATGAGTTGATCTGAAGAATGAGCTGTTGTGCTTAGAGGGTTTGTTTTCACCCAACACTGTGTTGACAGTAACTTATTTTACTTAATTAACAGAATATTAGGAAGCAACAATACTTATCTTAGTTAAGAACGTACCGTATTGGTCCGAATATAAGCTTATATTCGCGACCGTCAACTTTGCTTGTAACGTGTGCGGCTTCTATTCGCGAATGCAAAATTACTGCCGATTTGCGCGATTGCGAGTTAAGCGTGCGCGATTGCGAGTTAAGGGTGCTGATTTTCGTGCTTGAGACTGCGGTATTGAATAGCGATTTACGGTTTTAGTGATTCTAACGTCCTGTAAACCCTGTAACCTGCAAAAAAAGCTACAGTGCTAATTAGAAAGCCTGTTTCTTGCAATGGCTGATCACTTTGAGAGTCTTTTTCTCTCCAATTTTACGGGTGCGGCTTATATGTGAGTACTATCTTTTTAAAAAAATTTCCCCTTGAACTTTACGGGTTCGGCTTATATGCGAGTGAGGCTTATATTCGGACCAATACGGTAATATTTGCACAGGAGGAGTCAATATAACAATGACATATTTAATCCCACAGAAACACAATCCAACTGCATTTATAATACAGCAAGAATAACAACCAAAGTGAAGATTCCAGGCCACATAAATTAAAGTATCAATAGAATGTCTTAAAAATATAATTTTAAAACAACTACATACATTTGATATTATTCCTCATGGTAGTACCTTTTCTATAGCTCCTTTGAATTTTACAGGACACAGGAGATTTCAGATTCCCATCTCCTAGAACTTTAGATACCAGGTTACATCATGCTACCTACATCCACAATCTCATTATATTTAAATAAGATCATTGTATTTTCTGGCATTTTTTCTATTGATAATCTAAGTCGATATATATATATATATATATATATATATATATATATATATATATATATATATATATATATATATATTTATATATATATATATATATATATATATATATATATATATTTATATATATATATATATATATATATATGTATATATATATATATATATATTTATATATATATATATATATATATATATATATATATATATTCCAGTATGGCTATATGGAGTGTTCCAATGTTTGGAATCAATACTATCTGAAAAGTATGTCAACTCATTGAAATATATAGTTTCTTGACACTCACAATGAATCATCTTTTTTAACAAAATGTGCACAGTGAACAGCTGGTATCTTTTTGATTACATTTATACTTGTGTACTTGCTTTACATTTTCTATCACTGTTACTGACCCTACTACCTATTTTGTACGTTGAAAACATAAAGATTCTTCAATAGATTGTGAACAATGCAGTACTTTTTTATCAAAATATCCATCCTAGTCAGTTGATTGCTATTGAATGTTGGTTTCTATTATGGCAGTTGTAGCAATTGTATATCGATTCGCGATTTGAGCGATCGGAACTCTTGCGGACGGGAAAGATCAAAGGCTTCGGGAGGCTGTATGTTCCGAGTTTAACAACCGCAAAGGTTTTCAATAATAATCTGTAAACCGTCCGGAGCCCGCAAAAAGACACCAATTGAATAGCAAATGAACTTACGGCCTCACTTATGGGCTCCAGTAACGTGCGATTGCTCAATTGAATCGTGCTCTAAGTTACATTTCCTTAATATTTAGGTTCCATACTAGAATTAATAGCACAACATTCTCCAATACTTTATTTCATGTTTAATATTAATGTTATATAGAGCACGACAATCAATGTGAAGTCCTACGGGCTTCAACCTCCAAGCCCGTAGGACAGGTTGGATTTCAAAGTCCTATAGCCTTCACTTACGAATTACGTGCTTGGAGGTTGGTCATGATGACGATCTCTGTTTCCATTGGCTGTTTCTGCATCGGGAGTTACAGGCTTTCTCCCGTAACATGTTCAAGCTCGCAAATGCTACGTCCTACTGCAATGGTTTCCGATTTTCACTATCGGCCCCTAACTTGCGGGCCCGGCCACGATTTGCGATTTTAGCAATCGGTACTCTTGCGGACGGGAAAGATCAAAGGCTTTGGAAGGCTGTAAGTTCCGGGTTTAACAACCGCAAGATTTTCAAGGCCATAACACGTAAACCGTCCGGAGCCCACAAAAAGACACCAATTAAATAGCAAATTAACTTACGGCCTCACTTACGGGCTCCAGTAACATGCGATTGCTCAATTGAATCGTGCTCTAAGTTACATTTCCTTAATATTTAGGTTCCATAGTAGCTCAAGATTTCAATAGTGACACTCTGAACGTGTGACATGTGTAAATAATAAATAATGTATCTAATAGTTAAATAAATTAAACACTGTTTAAACTTTCTACAAACATGGTGATAATTATATGTTATAAAAATTCAAACTGTGAATACTGGTTTTCAGAAATATGTAAATTATTAGTTTTTTAGAAATAAGAAATAGACTTGTTATTATTATTATTTTTATTATTATTACTATTTACTGTTAGAATCATTGCATTGATGGAATTGCTTTTTAACAGGGAGGGTCCTTGTAGACTGATTATATTTTATTACTTCTGAGTACAGGCCCTTTGAACTGTTACATTTCTTTCGAAGCAGCTGATATCTGTAGACAAGTTAAATTTCTATCTGTAGCAGCGGACTATGTGACTGGTGGATTCCATTAAAGAATTATTGCATATTTAAATATTAAAGTAAAGTGTGCAAAATGTCTAGGAAAAAGTGAATATCTGAATTTAGGAGATGGCAAATAGTAGGAAAGTGTCTGATAATAAAGAAAGTGCTGGGTTCATTGAAGAGACACCCTGCTGAGATGTTAGAACAGGGATAGTCAGTTATTTTTTTAGATGTCAACAGGGTCCATATTTGCAAACACATATTTTGTGTAATGACATAGAAATTACATTTACATGGGGCCTCATTCAATTGCTGCAAGTAGAGATAGCAAGTTACTTTGCTATTCAAATGCCTCCTACTGTCATGCTCCGTTCATGTTACTTACTGCGCGCTACTATCCCTTACTTCCAAGTTACTTCCATCAAAGCCTTTGATCTTTAACAACTCCAAGAGTTGCGGCTGCAAAAAAATCCCAAATCGATATTCAATTGCTCCGATTGACCCTTCCGTCAAGCCCATAAATGGCTAAACGCGAACCACAGGTAACTTGTACCAAGGAGGTGTCGCAAAGGGCTTACTTACAAATCATAGCACTAATTAAGCAAATAAAAAAGCAATCCTGTACTTTTATTAGAAGTTAAAGTGATGTTTGTTGTTAGAATTAATAGCACAACATTCTCAAGCTCACAAATCGGCAAAATTAAATCCTTTATTTCATGTTTAATTTTCATCATCAAGTCCTACGGGCTTCAACCTCCAAACCCGTAGGACTTTGGAATCCAACCTGCATATTTCATTGAAGTCCTATGGGCTTGAATAATGAGTTACGGGCTTGGAGGTCATTCAAGCCCGTAGGACTTTGGACGGAAATTAAATTAAAGTATTTGATTTTTTGCGATGTTGTGCTTTCAATCATAATGTCACCCATTGCGTTCCCCATCATTTACAGTGCTTTACAGTGCTGGATTGAATTTATATTTGCATTTACAGTTCTCCAAGTTTGCAGGCTTGAAACATGAGTTATGGGCTTGCGGCCACGATCATGTTCAAGCCGCGAATGCTTACTGCCGATAGCATGGTTTGCGATCGGGGCTAACTTACGCACCCGGCCAATTGAATAGACTATTTAATGAATTACTTATTTAACAACCGGGAAGTTTGAAGAGAGACATATAGTGAAATTAATGAGGTAGCACAGGGCCCAAAAAAATAAATTTTTGTCCTCTATAGAGTTAGAAGTTTATATAAAAAGGAATGTGAAAGAAAAAGAACTGGCATAAAATAACATCAGCGTGCAAGAAAAGAACAGAGTGGGTTTTATCTATTGTCACATCATTGGCTCCTAAGAGACACTTGTGGCCAACGTCATCTTTACAATAGGAAGAGCTGAGCTAATGATACAGAGAATACATTTCTTTGAACAAAAAGAAAAAGCAAGATAAACTTGGAAAACAAAAGGAATGATACTAATTGCAAATTGTGTTTGTGAAGGACGTTCAGTTTACTCTTGTTCTCTGGTTTTTCTCTTTTCTTTCCAGCAGAATGTTCCTCCAAATTGAATATTGATTAGGGAACATACGCTAAGTAATCTGCCTTTTAGATAGGAAATCTATTAATGGCTGATCAACTAGGCTAATTCCCAGCGGGCCCAAGCAATTGTTTAAAAGAAGAAAATCAACGTTGCTATTACTTTTCCATATACTGCAGGCACTGGGGCAGCCACAGCTAATACCGTCAATCTTTTCTCTTCTAGTAAGTGACAGCTTTAGAAAAGAAAAGGTTTCATTTAGATTTAGTGTCAATCTCTTGACCTTCATAAAAATTGATTTGTTAATGGAATAGTGAATTCTAAGAATTGTTTTTTTAGCTTTCAACCTCTAAAAAACACCCACATGAGTGGGCAGATGAGGTTTTTGCAAGCTGACGTACAGTAGCGTGTTCATAAATGAACAAATCATTTTTCAGCAATACTTGGGCCTGCTTCTGAGACAGTAGGACAACCCACTTCGATATTTTCAAATGTGTTCTGAAATATTTTAACCAATTAGAAATGGTTACTGCATGCATCTAAGACAGTGGTTCTTAACATTTGGGTCATGACCCCGTCGTCTGGAGCCATCAGGGTGTGTTTTTTTGCTGTTGGGGGTCGCCACGGTTTGGGAGGTTTTGTCTGGGGGTCGTGGCACTGGAAGGGTTGAGAGCCCCTGGTCTAAAAGCTCTACACAGAAACAACTGTGTAACAATCACACAAGATAGTTTCTGCTTTAGTCAACAAAGTAGAATGTGGAGTAGAGACATATCTGGTAGTTAAAGAGAAAAAAACATAGGATTGTGGCATTTTCTGTAAACCATTTTCCTGTGAATTGATCCAAAGACCAAAACAACTTGAAACATTGCCTTTTGTTTAATTTGTGGAAAAATGAATTCCCTCCAGACTTCATAATTGATAATCAGATTATTCCATGGATCAATATCATTCATATGCTATATTAATTGCCACAATCCTTTATGTTCTGTTTATCTTAAAATGTCCACACCCTTTATTGTCTATTGGATGTGCTACTGTGGCAATTCCAGTTTTAACTGTCCTTGCAGTAAGTAACCTTTTTTTTATTGAAGATGAGGTCTGTTTTGTTTGCTGTGAGAGGGTGACCTTGTCAGTTGTAAGAATCTTGGGAGGAAGAGCTCTACTTGTATTGAAAGTATTTTGTTAAGATTATTGTACCACCTTACAAACTACACTTTTCTAGAGTAAAATAGCATACATTGGTTAGGCATTCCTCCTACAGCAATCTTTATATTCCAATTATTTTGAAGTAAGTGGGTACATACCTGCTTTAAACAGACATCTGTACACAAGAAGCCTCATTCAATTCGGGGCTCGCAACTCCATCGCAGACAGCCAAATGCCTGCAATTTAGCTGCATTCTCCCACTGCGCTATGCTTTTCAATTGGCACGGCCCGCAAGTTAGGGAGAGAAAATCGGAAACCATTGCAGTGGGACGTAGCATTTCCGGGCTTGAACATGTTAATGGAGTAAGCCCGTAACTTCCGATGTAGAAACAGCCAATGGAAACAGAGATTGTCATCATGACCAACCTCCAAGCACGTAACTCGTACGTGAAGGCCATATGACTTTGACATCCATCTGTCCTACGGGCTTGGAGGTTGAAGCCCATAGGACTTCACATTGATTGCCATGCTCGATATAACACAAAAATTAAACATGAAATAAAATATTAGAGAATGTTGTGCTATTAATTCTAAGACCTAACATCACTTTCACTCTTAATAAAAGTACAGTATTGCTTTTAAAGTGCTCCTATTTGTCATTAAGCACTTTTACGAGACCTCCTTGGTACCATTAACTTGTGGTTAGATATTTGCCATTTGTGGGCTTGACGGAGTGGTTAGTGAGGGGGAATCGGAGCAATTGAATAGCGTTTTGCGATGTAAGCATTCGCGACTCTTGCGGCCGTGAAAGATCAAAGGCTTGGAGGGCATTAACTTGTGATAATACAAATCACAATGAATTGCAGCTTGGAGCCCGTAACTCGATTGGAGCCCACAAACGGAAGCCAATTGTATAGCAAAATAACTTGCGACCCCCACTTGCGAGCACGGATCTCACTAACGGCTCAGTTAAATGAGGGTCAAGGTTATTCTATTACTAACATCGGCATCTGTGATGGTGAGGCTTGGCCATTTTTTAGTAAGCAGTAATATTAATTAACAGGATGTATCACTAATTAGAACAATAGTCCTCTCAAGTAGAAAACAGCTTACAGATTTGTTTTATCAGGAAATGTTTAATTCCTTGGCAGAGAGTCTCATTCCTCACCATAGCATAGTGATAAAATCAGCCCCCTTTCTCAAACTCATCCCCCTTAATCAGATCAGCAGGATTGATTTTCTGAGAAGAGTCTGTGGAAATGGGACCTGTAATGATGCGCCTCTCACAGACTATAATTAAGACCATTAGGTCAGCAATTCAACACTCTAATTACACCAGGGAAATGTCTGTATCACATAAAAAAAAACACTACTTCAGAGATAAAGAGAAATTCTGTAACAAGAGGTCAAATTCCTGAAGCTGATTTACTCAAGCCCATGCATAATATAATAATGGTGGCAGACATCAGTATTGGTAAATGTGAATACACTTTTTTAACAAATAAACCTGAAATTAAATATGTTCAATAGGTCTTTGGAGTATAAATATGAAAAGAAAATTGTAAGTCTACTTGTTCTTAGTTATCAAATACTTATCTATATTCTATCATTTATATATCTACTAGGAAATGGCCCGTCAAAAATGACGCAAATAAAACTGTAAGGCTGGCAATGCTGTTTGCCACACAATGTGAGCCGTTGGTTTTATTTTCGAAGTCCCATGTTACAGTCTTCAGCGTCGTGTTCTGCATGCCTGGTGTTGCTGAGCCTCATTTTCATCCTGTTTCAGAATTTTTACGTTTTTTTTGTACGCCATTTTTTCCCTAGCTTAGCCGATTTCCGAGTGACGAAAAAAGCCAAATATGGCTCCAATTTGTTTGCAACTTCCCTCCCAGGCTTCCTGGCTCCCCCCATCTGCGCTACGTGTGAGTGTGTTATTATAATTTTTTAAATAATTTTGTTGGTTTTTCAGTGTTTTCAAGTTACTCGTTTGAACCAACTACATGCTCGCAGTGCAATGAGCACCTTTGGCATTCACTGCAGCCTAACTCCTGCGTGCCTCCACTGCGAGGCTCACAGTGCAATGAGCACCTTTGGCGCTCATTGCAGCCCAAGTCCTGCGCAACTGGCGATGAGCTGCATTTGTTTTGGAATTAGTGAAAATTAAATGGTGTGCAATAATTGAAGAACTATTTCCTAAATCCATGCACTGCGAGGTTATATTGCCATATATACAAGCATGATGGCAGCTTGTTCTGACATGTCTTGTTATGTGAAATATAATTTTCTTTTGTACTTATTGAATATCATTACTCTGTTTGAATATTTATATAATATGTCCCTACTGTTCTTCTTTACTAGTATTACATGTCACAGTATCTATAAGGATTATTCTCAGACTATGCGCCACTTAGTTGTATTTCATTGGCCTGTAAGACTCAGTTTATTCCTGATGGGATGTGGATGCCGTTGTTACTTTGCATTATTGTTTTGAATCATAGTGTTAATAAAAACTAAATAACATTTTGAATATTACTGTGATAAATAGAATGATGTTTTGTTCTATTGTTTTTTTGTATTTAAGGTATTTAAAGGGCCAGTGCAAACATCACATAACTGACTAACTAAAAGAGCCAGATCCCTGATAAACCACTGTTTGCCTTGCATTGCTATATGAGGAAGGACAGGAGTCATCTTGACCCTCTTCCTGATACAATTGTTGATGTTTCCAAACATGTTTGACATACATGTTATAGTTTAAATGCAAAATAAAACCTGGTCATCCGCAGGTATCCTCTTCTTCCAAGAATTTATTTGATACTCTGCATAAGAGCATCACATTACTAGATTATATCTTAAACATTGTTTTTTTGTTTTGTGATTCAGAAATCCATGTGGTAATTTGTTGTAAAGTCTGTAGGTTTATACTCTCAGTTGTGGGAGAAAAAATAATTAAATATGCATTTAATACACTGATTACAAGCTAGAAGTTAATTGTGGCGTCTGCCTGCTTCACACAGAGCCTAATTAATGCTTAGTATACATTATACTATATTATAGCATAATCATATTTATATTTATGCAGTCAGGTAAACTTGTTGAGATTAAACGTCTTCTTAAAGGGCCAGTTAATTCAGCACAAATTTGAGCACACCACTGTAAAGTTCTCCTAAAAACATGTTAAAACACTTTTAGAATTTTTGAAATAAGTGCCTTTTTCAAAGATAAAATAATATATAAAGTGACTGTTTACTTGAGACTTTGGCACTACCCCCAGACTCACAGCAACAGCTTTGTGCAGGGAGCATAAGCAGAAGGAGAATATACGCTGCACAAATTCATCTGTGCAGAGAAATGACTGCTGGAAACTCCTAAATATGTTAATGATTGATTGATTAACTTATTGTGGAAGCAGAGAAAAAACATAAATCTCGGTGCGTGCAGATGTTGTTAATCATGGAACAGTCAGGGATGTGTTTTGTAAACAAACTGTCGATTTTTAGCTGTTATTTGTGTAATAAAAAAAAACGATAGATCATTTTAACACTAGCTACTTCCCCGTCAAAAATGACAGCATTCAAATTTAAAGGCTGTCAATGCTGTTTGCCACTCAATGTGTGCATCTTCGGCGCTCATCGCGAGCCCTGCTCTGAGCTTCTTTTGTGGTTCTAAATGATCACCTTCAGCGCTCATCGCAAGCCTCTTCCCAGTCTCTGACCCCTGTGTCTGTTTACCCCTCGCTCCCTGTCCTGTGTCTTTTGTTTTTCCTTCTCCCCCTCCCCTGTGTCTCTTTTTGTCCATCTATCAGCCCTGTGTCTCTTTCCTCCCTCTCCCCCTCTCCCTCCCCTGTGTCTTTGTCCTCAGTGTCTGTGCTGCAGCTTTGCGTGGCTGGCGATGAGTGCTGTTGCTTGAGTTGTTCGGCTAAGTGTTACTGTCTTGCGCTAAGTGTTACTGGCTTTGGAGTTGTTTTTTTACTGCCTTTAGCCTTATTTCCATCCATTTATGTTTTTTCAGCAGAAGTCCTACGGGCCTCGTGATGAGCGCTGCGTGCCTTGATTCACGAAGCCCGCAATTATTTAACATATTGCGTGATCAATTGCGTGATCAACATCGCAAACGTGACCAACATTTCCCAAACCAACAACTATATGATAGAATCTTGTGCTCTTTCACACCATGAAGAGCACTTATAGTGCGGTAAATGGCCCATTAATGACCAGCTAGCTATTAGTTCTGAGCACAGAAATGCTTAATAAATCCTGTTATTGTTTTACATTGAAATGGTTCCAAAACTCTTCCAATGCATACTATAAATGAGAGACTGACAAAAAAGTGGGAACATAGGTTACTGAACAGAGAGAAGATGGAGAAAGGGCCATGATGACAGCTGTCCTACACTACCTGTGAATCCTGTCCATATTCTGAAATACTACAACCTGGGCAAACCTTAGTGAATATTCTGAAATACTACAACAGGAGGAAAGTCCATACTTAAAGGGAAATGGTACACAACTGTTTTTCCCAAAGCATTTAAAAGGGCATATTTTAAATATTACAATAATATTATGTAAAACCTGTTTAAACTTCATTGAACCTAACAGGAAAGGCAGGGAGCATACTTTAGGCTGTAGACCTAGGTGGCAGCGACATGTCCCCAAGAGCTGCTAAACTTGTGCTCTGAGATCTTTATTTGAAAAAATAAAACACACCCTTTCTACAAAAGAAAAAAATTATGTATCCCTATAAATCTGTTTTAATTTGCTTTGGGCATTGTAACGATTGTGATGGTTTCCATTAATCCAACTTCTCTCCAGTATTTGGACATTTAGAGCCCTATTAATTTGCGATTTGGCCAATTGAATAGGGCTCTATATAAGCACAGAGCATATTTTTTTTTGCAGAAGTTTTTAGTAAGGGAACACCTTGCTTTTTGATAGAAGTTAACTAACTAAAAACTTCTGTAAAAAAATATGCTATGTGCTTAAATAGAGCCCTATTCAATTGGCTGAATCGCAATTTAATAAGGCTGTTAATATCTGTTGTAGTTTCCATCTCTGCTTGCTTCAAGCTTTTCAATATATAGATGGGTTAAACTTTACTCCCCTATCACATTGAGACATCATAATGCAGAGAACTACACCACACAAAGGGCCTCATTCAAATGTGATTTGGCAAATTGAATAAGGCTCTATGTAAGCACAGAGCATATTTTTTTTACAGAAGTTTTTAGTTAGTGAACTTCTATCAAAAAGCAAGGTCTTCACTAACTAAAAACTTCTGTAAAAACATATGCTCTGTGCTTATATAGAGCCCTATTCAATTGGCCAAATCGCATTTGAATGAGGCCCAAAGAGAGGGAGATTTAACCCAATCTATACATGTCTCATCCCGATAAAATAACTATTACTTTTTCTGTGTGTTCATTATAACACACTGTTTTTTTCTGTCTCAGACACCCACGTATTGGGCTCCTGACTAACAATGAAGATCCCAGCCTCTCCATACATCTCTATAATGAACCTTACTGTAGAACGCTGTATAATTTATCATTGCTCTATTTCTTTGCTGACGTCAGAACCTCCTGTACTCTAAAAATTTATGGAAATTACAGTGAAAAAAGACAGTGAAATAAATATATTACTAAGATAACTACTAAGAGAACAAGAGATGCTAAAAGATTATTTAAAGAGACAGTCTAATATTTACTATCATTTGTTTAAAGGAGGACTGACTCTCTTGTAACTTAGTTGGCTGCATTTAAGAATGCTCATTTTGGCACATTGTATTCTGCACTGATCCAGCTTCTCTATAGAGAAACAAGAGGATGCTATTGTGAAGGCATAATATCAAATAAGGGACCACTGTGATTCTCTAAGAGCTAGACGTTCATTAATAAATTCAGTATTCAATGGTTTAAAAATCAATATTTAGTATTAAAAATGGCAGAATGACAAGGTTATATCAACACAATGCTCTCCATTGGCTTGAGACTTGCTGTAATAATGTGAATTCCCTTGGCAACCTATGAATGATTCATTGTCTCTAGGAAAAAATAATAAATATGAATTTGTCACAATAATATTAATATGTCATCAATGATTAAATTAAACAAGTCTGTGGTGATAATTCATATTGAGCTATTCTGTGTGTTGATGCCAAATGGTTAGTATAGGATTATAAATGTATCCCTGCTAGGGCCGGCCACAACTGTGTGTTGAGTATTTTTAAATAAGGGATGAAAAAAACATGAATGTATGTTGGGGTAATACCTTCAGAGATCAGTTACTGCTTATCTCTCTGTGCCCTTCAGTCAGCATTAGGTTGTCTAATTTGTGTGTGCCTGTGTGCCCAGTTTGTGCACCTTGTTACTTGACATTGTGTTCTCAGTTCTGCACCATAACTAAATCAGCAGACAGCAATTCTCTCCTTTTTGTCCCTGTCACACATAAAGTTAACGTATATTATAAACTGGACCATCCTTCCTTCTTTACCAGTATAAATCCATAAGTAATGTCCATGGCTGGATTACCCATTAGGCCAACTATGTAGCCTACTAGGGGCGCTTCCCTCCAAGGGGCGCCACTTTAAAAAAAAATGGTTCCTGGCTTAAAGAAAATTAAATGTTGCTCTTCATAGACTGGCTACTAGGGGGTAACCACTTAGAACAACAGAAAAAGGAACTTGCATGCACCAAAAAGGCAAAAATAGGTGCATACCTTGCATACTTATTTTCAGGGGCTCCTCCACTTCACTGCCTAGGGGCTCTGAAAAGGTAGATCTGGCACTGGTAATGTCTATCTTATGTGTTCACTGAAGCCCCTGCCTCGTGTGCTTCTATTCACTCATAAACGAAGAGTCTTATATCCTTATATGTTTATGGTCTGTTTATTTACTGTCTGATAATTACCAAAAAACTGAGTACGGTATATATTACTGAGTATGTTATTAATACTTCTATTAAACAATAATGTATTGTTTTTTCACTAGCCTTGACCCAGCCACAATGTATGGAACTTCAGACATTTATGGAAGTAGTGGAGGGAGTAGTGTCATGGACACGTCCACCAGCAACCTGGGCAGCTCCATCACTGCGTGTAAGAAGGTAAGTAACGCATTTTGCTTATATAATATATATAGTGTTACTGAACTATAACAAAATGAGAACTTGAGTAGACATCACTCCTCTATATGTTTGTGGATAGTACTGGTAAAGCAAATACTGCAGTTCCCATTGTAATGCTTGTTTTTTTTCTTCACACTCAACAGCAAAGGTCCTCTCTTTTAGGTACTCTCTCTCTCTCTCTCTCTCTCTCCCTCATCAAGAATTCACATTCTCCCTTCTGTTCTTACTCTGCTGCATTTCATCTGTCTTCAGCTTATTTTCCTTTTAATAACCTGCAATTAGACTGGGTAATTTAATTAACCAAGGTTTCCGTGTCTGAGTGTGCAGAGATCTGATTTGCAAAGGATGCCAACATTATCTATTCCTCTGAAGTACGCAAGAGAATCAGAGCTAGCTCTACGATTAACTCCCTCTACACAGAACAGCACAGCACATGCTTCTTGTACAGGTTCTCCATAAATATCACACATTGCGTGCTGTGTATAGTAGCAATTGACATAAAACGTGCTAGTTTATTTAATGCATTTACTGTACGTTCATTTTCATATTTCTAAAATGATTATTTTGCTCTATGATAAGACTGTATGTCTGTGATGAGAATCGTATTTTGGTTGAAGGACCTCATATGCGGTCCCTGAGTCCTTACAAGGACATTCCAGTGCTTTAAACCTTTTATTTTACCTCAAAGATAAAGGGCAAAAATTGCTGTAGGAAAAAATAAATTGGTAATAGAATAGAATAGAAAATGAGAAGTATTTAGGTGTACAAATTAGGATTACTTGACAGTTTTACAAAGATATAAATGGACTCCAGAGAACAAGCTAGGATGCATGGGAAGTGCCTGCATCCAACCCCACCCTGTTGCCCACCACTGTTGCACATCAGATTGTTTTATAAGGAACACTTCAAGCGTTGAATCCCTCAGAGTCTTAGAGAGTGAGGTTGGGAGTTCCAAAGATTAAGAGAAGCATAGACAAAACAACCAAGTGAGAGGTGAACAAGATAAGCATAGGTCAGCAGGCCGGAGTGAATGGAGGTAATTAGAGAGGAGGAAAGTAATATAAGAGCAGAGAAAAGGTATGGTTGAGAGATATAGGAAATTATTAAGGGTAAGCAAATTATACTCAATATTTTGATTTTGTCTTGGGAAATCTTAACAATGGATTAGAGTGGAGAAAGACAACTGATGAGAAAAGTAATAAGAATAGAGTCAGAGCAATGGGATAAGTTAAATTAATGTATTAGAATTTGTGTATTGTCTTCTGGGAGAAATTGGCAACGTCTTGAAATGATTTTTCAGTGAAAGCAGAACGATTTGGGTAGTAAAGATAAGCCAGTATTATGTCTGTTCTGTAGTATATCTGCACAGGTACAGTGCTCTTTTTGCAATAATTCCCTGCCTTGCCCTAAACCATATTATAGCAATGTTTTTTGGTTTGCGATCCCTGTTGAACGCTATGCCCCGCTATGACACTTTTTTCCTTGCCGTTTCCTGTTTAACGCTTATAATGACAAAAGAGCTTAAAACAAGACACAGCAGCAGAAAAAGAGCAAAGAGGAGAAGAAGTACCAGCCTGAACAAAGAAAGCATGGACTGCTTTGAAAAAAGAGAACGCACATTTAATTTTCACAACCTCCACAATATTCTGAAAGATAAGGAGATGATCAAGTCTTCAGCAAGCACTAGAACTACATTTACTGTCAAGAAAATTACCCGGTCCAGATGCTATGCCCTGGAGGAAATAGAGAAGTGGCTTTCCATCTGGATCAATGACTAAATAGGGCACAACATGCCTCTCAGCCAGGTCATCATTATGGAGAAGGCCAGAAGCATCTATCATCACATCCAAAGGCAAACACCAGATGCGAAAGCTTCTCAGCCTGTAGAGTTTGGTTCAACAATTTCAAGAAGAGAAACAACCTGTACAACATCAAAATCAAATGAGAAGCAGTGAACACTGACACCAAAGGTGTTGAAGCCTTTCCATAGAAAGAGGCAATTATCCTCTAGAATTGATATGCAATGTCAATGAGACTGGACTGTCCTGGAAATACCAAGGCTCATCTTCATATTGCACGAACAGAACCGAGCACCGGGGTTCAAAGCAGCCAAAGATCGTCGAACCCTTCTTCTGGGTGGGAACGCCAATGGCAGTTTCAAGATCAAGCCTTTGCTGGTGTACCATTCAAAGACACCTAGAGGCATAAAGGGGAATTGCTGGTCATTTGGCAATTCAACAGTAAAGGTTGGATCACCATGGACATCTTCAAAAACTGGTTCAGCAAACATTTCTGTCCATCGATGCAATGCTACTGCAGGTGTAAAGGAATTGAGGCCAAATTGCTCCTGTTGATGTTTGGAAAAAACATACCATCATGCAGGCCATAAATAATATTGATTTGTCCTGGAAGAAAGCGGCACATCAATATCTCAAAGCAGTGTGGAGAAAGATGTGGCCAGAGATGTGTACGGATGTGGAACCAGAAAAGTCAATCATTGCAGAAATAGTAGACCTGGTTATTACGGCTGGACTGGGAGATTCCAGTGTTCAGGCTATTGTGGAGTTGGTGCAAATTTCAGGCGAAAGCCTGACAAACGAGGACCTCCAACAATTGGCAGAACAGGGCATTCTGGAAGCCCAGGTAAGCAGTGACTCTGACGCTGAGAAACCAAAACAACTTTCCACCGAGTTTTCCTCACCAAGAGTTTACTGTCTATCCATGAGCTTATGGATGAAGCCAATGATGCCAGGAACAGAAATGTATGACGCAGAGTTCTTGGGGCAGTGTCTTGCTACCAGCATCTGCTGGGTGGTTGTAGAAAGCAAAGACAAATGTCCTTGGACGAATTTGTGTCCAAAAAATGCCAGAATGTAGGATGATTCTGATACTTCCACATCTGCCATTTAAAGTAGACTGTTTAGTTTATGTGTGCTGTTTCTTGTGTTTTATGTTTGCAGTTTCCTAAAATTAATATAAAACCAAAAATTGAGAACATTTGATTGCTTTTGTGTCTTTTTATCCATGAGTTCCCCTATTCCTGTCTACAATACCATATGTTAAAATGACCCCGTTCAGCACTATCTAAGGCGTGAACGTGGTATTGCTGTATAAAGAAGAGACTCTGTCATGTCTATTCTACAGCATATCTATCTATCTATCTATCTATCTATCTATCTATCTATCTATCTATCTATTCAGAAGAGAGGCCAATATTGTGTCTGTTCTGCAGCATAATTGTATATAGAAGGAAGGTTAGATTCTATCTTTTCTGCAGTACATGAATATATAAGAGTTGTGAGAATTGAAGGAGAAGGTCAAGACCATTATGACTGCATAGCCCCAGGCTTGATGTGTCCGAATATATAAATGTAGAAGGGAAGCATTATGCCAGAGATAATAGCTTGGCCAAACGATCACTAATTGAAATTATTATAATAGGTTGTGACTATTTGCAGTAATTAATTGAATGCATAGTGTATCCTGCCAGGAGATGTTTGTAAGCTCTCACACAATATGCTAGCACCCATACACAGTTGAGATTATAAAAATGGCCAAACTTCAGACATTGTTTGATATTTGCGGTAGAGGCAGACTGAGTTCTTGTCTGCAGTCACATTCAATATTTCTGTACAACGTTGGCTGTCAGACAGATCCACAGGTATGCAGTTATAACGAGCCTGTCTGTGAGGCCACCAATGTAAGCTCGTCTTCCTCACGCTGTGAATTGCTTGTTCTCTTCACGACCTGCCTGTTTCTCATGTCTTCCCAGGTTTTATGCACCAACCGTCCTGCTGAGTCCTTAGAATACTGGCTGCAGAACCCCAAGTCCTTGTGCCGGATTGGACTAGCAGAGGAGAGGTCAGATGCCCACTGCACAACTGTAAGTAGCCTACATCTGTACGGGTTTCTGTACAAGAAAAAAAGCTCAGTCTGTAATATGAGTCCACAAACCGGGATAATTTGGATTATTTTAAGGACTGCAAAATTGCTAATATCGATTTATATTGTAGAACCATTTAATAAGGTTTTATTTTGTCTAAAATCTTTATAAATTACTGCTATTTACAAAAGGGTAACTCTCTGTAACAGAGGACTAGGCTACTGAAAATGTCTGAATGCTAAAAATCAAAATGTATTTGTTTGCCAGTGCACTGGAAAGCACATTAGTTTAAATAGACACACCTTATTGAGCAAGAAGCAAACTTAGCAAAGAAAGCCTGCAGTAAGAATTATTGTATATAAAAAAAGGAAAAATGGAAAGGCTGTGATTATTAGTTTTTTTGTACATTATAAAAACATTTTGCACATTATCAAGTGTGGTCAGTATAGAAAATTGACCGCAGTGGTGCTTTAATGTCTGAGGCATTAAAAGGAAAAGTCATTAGTGCTTTGTTCTAATTGATTTATAGTAATGTAAATATGCATTCACTTATCTTTGCAAAAGTTATGAAATGTCTCTTGCCTGCTATTTTAAGTTTCATTGTTGCCGCTGACACATAGAATGCTGAGCTGATTGGGTGAAAAGTTCAAAAAGTCAGTTTAAGAGCCAATCAGCAGCTGAGTCTAAGCTGTGACAGTTGCATGCATGTCCTGTGTTCTTGGGCAGCTCACATCACCTAATCAATAGAGGCCTTGTAGTGATACAAGAGAAGTGCTCATACATTTACACACATCTGAACTTCTATAAGTCAACTACTTAATATAAGAACGAGAGGAGTTTAATCAAAGCTGGCACTTTTGCTGCACTGCACAGCAGTAAAACAAAACTATGGCCCCTATTCAATTGCGAGCCTTGAAATTTGTGACATTCTCAGAGTGATTCAATTGAACAAGCCCGCAATTTACAGGCCGAAACCCCGAAACCGTAAACCATGCAATTGTAAGTAGCATTTCAGGCCATGTTTATGATCAATTAAACAAGGCCGTAACTGCCGATTTAGAAACAGCCAATAGTAAATGAGACTGTCATCACGACATCATTAAAACATGGAGGTTAAACATCAATTAATTAGCGTTTAGAAGTCCGGTATGCAATCAGATCAATCCGGCAGTGTGCAAAATAATAAAAATGAATGAAGGAAATGTTCTAGTCCATGTGGAGTTTTTTAGCTCCTTGATTCCTGGGATCAATATAACATGAAAATAAAATGTAAAAAAAGTAGTTTGTGATTGCAGATTTGAGACTGTTGTGCAATTAATTTTAATGTCTTTCATCACTTTCCATGTCTTTTAAAGTGCAGTATTGATTTGTTATTTGCATTTACAGTGCTACAAACAGATGTTTAACCCCCTTGCGAGTCCTCTCTAGTACTCGTAGGATTTTTGGCTACATTTGCCATTTACGGGTGTGAAAACAATTGCGGGCTTGAGGAATTGTAGTAATTGAATAGCAGGCTTGAAAGATCAAAGGCTTAGATGGGTCGGAGTTACGATTTTAACAACCGCTGGGATTTTCAGCCTGTAGCCCCAAAATAATTTGCAGGTAGCTAATAAGAGCAAATTAAATAGCAAATTAGTTTACATGCTACATTACGGGCTCCAGTAACCAACAATTGCTCAGTTGAATAGTGGCCTACATTTCCAACATTGCTGTGAGTGATTTCTTGTTTATTAAAAAAAGCATAAATACACTTTACATTATAAAAGCAGCCACATCAAAGTGATTGCACTGTGGGGACACATTGGGTAAACTGATATAGTTAGATAGCACTGGTCAGTGAGCTTCTAAGCATGTGTTGAAAGAAAATAGAAACATTAATAACTATAATACTATAATAATGATAAAGATAAAAAGTGCACAGCCACTAATGAGCTATATTATTTTTCCATAATATAGCTCTTTTTGGCTCTTAGTGCATCTCACACCGAGCCCTTTAAGATGTTACGTTTACTGTTGCCTTCATCCTTAAAAATGAAAATGTTTAGGTAATCTAGTTAATTTAGACCTCCCACAGGTGGGGATAGGTCCGTGACCTCACGTAAATATTGGCACTATCTCGTCATCCACTTATTTCACAGTATTATATATACTATGTTATGTTTTCTTGCATACTGATGATGTAACTTTCCAATTATGTCAAAGTTATGGTATGACTCCTGAACAGATGTGCATATTATAAAGTAGCCTAATAAAAATGATTGGAAATAAAAGACATGGCAAGGGTAGCAAGAGCTTACAGACAATAGTGCTCAGGAATACCAGGCTCTAGTCAGTTTGAATGAAGCTCTCCAGTGTAATTTATTTGAAAAGGGAGATATAGTCCAGTTTAATGTAAATTAATTCTTGAGTGGACTAAAAGAACATAAAACATTTGTACAAGTAATAGAGGCTGTTTTTGCAAAATTATTAAATTGGGCATATAATCTAATGTACTGTTTCAGACAGGCTGTGGCTTCGAAAATATAAATCGTGAAAAGATTCAAACATGCTTAATAGTGTGAAAATAATCTTTGTTCTTTTATATATATATATATATATATATATATATATATATATATATCAGTGCCCTGTTTTAACCAACTCTTTTATAGAGGACACAGGAGATTTTTCATTCCACTCCACGTTTCATTAACACCCAGCAAGCATATGAAAATAACATAAACAGAAAATATATATCCATTTTCTTTGTAGCGCTCTTCAGATAGTTTGATTCACTATCATTAAGCGCTGCCCTCTCTGTATCAGGAATAGAACACAGGCTCATCATTCTCTTCCATGCTCTCCTGAGGGCCCCTTAACTTGAAACAGCTATTTCTCTCGTCTCAGAAAATAGTTTCTACTCACAGTATCTGCCCTGGGGTATCTCAAAAATGAATCCAGTCCTCTTTTTTTACAGCGGCTCCCCTCCTGAGTATTCATCTTCTGGGGTCTCCTTTATAGACTGCAATCTTTACAGACTCTCATACTCTGTGAACTGGCCTCTGCTGACAAACTGCAGCTCAGACCTTCCTTCACGTAGGTCTGTGTCTTCCAGGCAGCTCCAAGCTTGCCCCTGTACTCTCTGTCTCACAGACAGACCTAATGGAGTGACCACACCCATGCCTCTGTGTGCTGCTTTTACAGCCAGGGTTAACTCTCTCCTTGCTTTTCTGCACTCCACTGCTCCTCCACATGGACCTCTAGGGGGCACTCTGTCACAATATATATATATATATATATATATATATATATATATATATAAGCATATCTGTATGTGTTTTGTGTGTCTGTGGAGGCAACAGAGGTATTCAGTTTCTTAGTTTAATAACTGACTAGCAATGAATTAGTATTTAAAGAAAAAAATTAACATTATTGGTTAAGACTTCATTTCACTATAATATTCTCTATCCCCTAACAGTGCTCCAGAAGGATTGTCATGATAAGAGTATTTATCTGCCTCACTGCAGGACAATCTCCTGGCCAAATATAGGCCCTATGCTAATCGAACAATGTCATTTCGGTATACCCGAAAATTGGCTGCGGGAGTTTTTTCCCCTACATTACGTTTATTCACATTCTTTCACTAGCAATATTTTGGCACTCAGCCCACATCTGTAAATTCTGCCTTGTCCCCAAGAGATTTCAGTGTAGGGCGTACCCAAAGCAAGCTTTGCGGATGAGAAGCGTCTCTAGGAACCAACAGAAAACGAGAATATCATAATTATTATACTGAGGGAGAACAAGTGCCGTAACTATGACAAGAAACCATTATATTTATATATGCATATATATTATTTTTTATGTATTTATAGTTATTTAAATTAAATATAAGTGACAATTGTATTTATAGATTGTTATATATATATAATTGTGTTTATTTTGTGTTTATATATTATATGTATATATTTGTTCCTAGTCCACATGATTTCCTTAACCCCTTGAGTACTGGGTTGTGTGTTATCCTGGATGTTGTATAATAAAATGGACATAATAATACAATATCATATTTTTTAATTACACATTTGTTTATATTGGACTGTTAAATGTCAAATAAGGATGAACATTCCTAATTTTTTATTGTTTTTTGATGCTATACTGTCTCTTTGACTGCTGCTGCGGTCATCTGCAGTGGTTTTAAAACCATTTGCGAGGGGTCTTTGGTACCGTAATATTTTTTTCATCTTTTTGTAGTTACGGCACTGCCCTGATTTGCAAGTGATCCGTAAAGTCTTATTAGCATAGGGTTTTGGTGAAAAAGTCTGAAGGAGAAACTTGTAATCTTTTGGCGGTGCAAAAATCAGTGGAAAAGTTTGCCATAGTCACTCGTAGCAGTTCTCTTGCAATGTTTCCAGGATGGGTGATTAGCGTAGCTAGGGAGATTGACTTTGCTCTTAAACATGGTGTAATCTGCAACATAGGGGATTAGCATGGAGGGCATAGTTGTTATTGCAGGAAAGCTAGACCAGTCATACTTGGGCAGATCCTTTTGCTCCTGGACACCTAATAGGAGAGAAGCCGCTCTAATAGTCTCTGAACACTAAAATTCAAATGTAAGTTTTAAACACTAAACTGAATTTAGTTCTTCAAATACTGATTATATTACTAAATTAACAAAGAAAATACTTTTGTATAAGCATTTCAATTACCCTTTATTTTTTGGGTAGCTGATATTTAATAGAAATGATTACTTGCTTGGGGGGGAGGATGCTTTATAGTGAAAGTGATGATTGCTTTAAGTACTTAATTGCTTGGGTGAAGGTAACATCTTGTCTATGTCCTCATGGACTCTTATTGTGCTCTGCACAGCCTAATAATAAAGATTATAACCACTATCTTTGTGATACTCTGGGAATTGTACATAGTATGAGAGAGAGAGAGATTAAACACAATGTTCCAGATACTGTGTGTTGCTGAAGAAAGAATTGGACTACAGAAAAAAAAAAGATATGATATTCTGTCAAAACCAGACACAATAAATCTAAATACATATAGAATGGTCTAGTAAAAAAAACATTTCCAAGTAATAAATACATAAAGTACAGTTCATTTTATGGAAGCAGTCTGTAAGAGGGCTTCATTAGTATGTATGGCATAAAGGAAATCTATGAATAATGTGGTAGTAAATTTAGATTCACAATGGGAAGCATATTGCAGACATGGGCAAGTGCAAAAACATGAGGAATTTTAAAGGTGGCAGCGCCAGGATAAAATATATAGTATCCACAGAGATGTTATATGTAAAGAGCATGTTTAAAACATGCAAACAGTATTACCCAACAGAATAAAGCATTTGTAAAGCATGTTTACACATGAGACTTGCAAGAAATACAACTATTATAAAACAATATATCATTTGGTAAAAGCCGATTACATTATTGATTATTGGCTGGCAGGAACATGCCTCCCAGAGAAATTATACAATGAAAGTTTAGAAGTTTATTCAATACTGGTACAATACAATGGTAAAAAAAATGTTTTTAATGTCTATAAGGGGAAGTTTTTCTTTTAGGTGCGGTGTAATAACACTATAAGTGCCATGAGGGTCATCCAGGACCCTCATGACACAAAGTGTAAGCACTACACCATTTTAACCCGGTCTCTTATGGGGGTCAATACAGACCCTCATAAGCATCTATTTAACCCCATTAGTTCCATAAGGGTATTTAAAGACCCTCATGGGACAGAAGCCTAACATTACACCGTAAGTGCTATGATGGTTCTCCAGTACCCTCATGACACCAAGTACAAACACTACACTGCACTAAACCCACCCCAATAAACCATTAAACCATTACCTACATTACCTACCCCCTAATAAATCCCCCCACCACTCTAATTACAGAAAATAAAAAACCTAAGGCACAAAACCAAAAAATCTACATTACAGAAAATAAAAAACCTAAGTCACAAAAAATAAAGAAGGACATTACAGAAAAAAATACATTACACCCCCCCCCCCCCCACTACAGAAAAAAAAACTACCTGAAAAGGAAATACATACAGAATACATACACTAAAATACAAATAAAATAAAATACCCCCCAATCTATCTAACACGTACAATCAATCCTATCTATCTAACTTAGGTTTTTTTATTTTCTGTAATGTAGATTTTTTATTTTTTGTGACTTAGGTTTTTTTATTTTCTGTAATTAGAGTGGTGGGGGGGTTTATTAGGGGGTAGGTAGGTAGTGTAGGTAGGTAGTGTAGGTGTTAATAGGTTAGTGTAGAGGGGGGTTAGTTTAGATTTAATGGTTTATTGGGCGATATAGTGCAGTGTAGTGTTTGTACTTAGAGTCATGAGGGTCCTTGAGGACCGTTATGGCACTTATGTGGTAATGTTAGGGTTGTAACTGCCCATAAGGGTCATAATATACCCTTATGGGACTGATGTGGTTAAATAGAGGCTTATGAGGGTCTGTATTGACCCCCGTGAGTGACAGGGTTATTTATTGGCTTATGGGGGTCTGTATTGACCCTCATGAGTGACAAGGTTAATTAAGTGCTTATGGGGGTCTGTATTGACCCCCATGAGTGACAGGGTTAATTAAGGATTTATGGGGGTCTGTATTGACCCCCATGAGTGACAGAGTTAATTGATGTATTATGGGGGTCTGTATTGACCCCCATGAGTGACAGGGTTATTTATTGGCATATGGGGGTCTGTATTGACCTCCATGAGTGACAGTGTTAATTATGGGTTTATGAGGGTCTGTATTGACCCCTATCAGTGACGGGTTTAATTAAGTGCTTACGGGGTCTGTATTGACCCCCATGAGTGACGGGGTTAATTAAGTCCTTATGGGGTCTGTATTGACCCCTATGAGTGACAGGGTTAATTAAGTGCTTATGGGGGTCTGTATTGACCCCCATGAGTGATGGGTTTAATTAAGTGCTTATGGGGGTCTGTATTGACCCCCATGCATGACAGGGTTAATTAAGTGCTTATGGGGGTCTGTATTGACCCAAATGAGTGACAGGGTTAATTAGGAATTTATGGGGTTTGTATTGACCCCCATGAGTGAGGGGGTTAATTAAGTGCTTATGGGGGTCTGTATTGACCCCCATGAGTGACAGGGTTAATTAAGTACTTATGGGGTCTGTATTGACCCCTATGCTTGAC
This sequence comes from Discoglossus pictus, assembly GCA_027410445.1. NCBI lineage: Eukaryota > Metazoa > Chordata > Amphibia > Anura > Alytidae > Discoglossus > Discoglossus pictus. The sequence goes on from CM050165.1 coordinate 377,117,651, forward strand.
AGGGTTAATTAAGTGCTTATGGGGGTCTGTATTGACCCCATGTGTGACAGGGTTAATTAAGTGCTTATTGGGGTCTGTATTGACCCCCATGAGTGACAGGGTTAATTAGGGATTTATGGGGTCTGTATTGACCCCCATGAGTGAGGGGTTTAATAAAGTGCTTATGGGGGTCTGTATTGACCCCCATGTGAGACAGGGTTAACTTAGGGTTTATGGGGGTCTGGATTGACCCCCATGAGTGACAGGTTTAATTAATGTATTATGGGGGTCTGTATTGACCCCATGAGTGACAGGGTTAATTAGGGGTTTATGGGTGTCTGTATTGACCTCCATGAGTGAGGGGGTTAACTAAGTGCTTATGAGGTCTGTATTGACCCCCATGAGTGACAGGGTTAATGAGGGCTTATGGGGGTCTGTATTGACACCCATGAGTGACAGGGTTAATTAAGGGTTTATGGGGGTCTAGATTGACCCCGGTGAGTGACAGGGTTATTTAGGGGTTGATTGGGCTCTGTATAGAGCCCCATGAGTGATAGGGCTATTTTTTTTTTATTACGGGTCCTTTTAGGACTTTTACGGTCCTGTATGGACCCGTAAGGCGGGAATTTTGAATTTTGATTACAGGGGGGGTCCCAGATCGCGTGCGATCAGGGACCCCCACTGCGAGGGTTAATGTGGGGTTAATGCAGGTTTCCAAGCTTAGCTTCTTGGCTAAGTTGTACGTGGCTGGGCGGTCCGGGGTCGTGGAGCCTCGTTTTCATTTTTATGGGCGGCCATATTTTTCCTCGCTTAGTCGTTTTTTCGAGTGCCGAAACGGTGGAATTTGGGGTTAAATTTGCGTGTAACCTCACTTCCAGATGTCCTGGCTGTCCCCCCATGCTGTGGGTGAGTCTTTTTTTATCATTATTATGTTCGGGGGGTTAATGCAGTGTTTTGCGAGACACAGGGGAGGGAGAGGAGGAGGGGAAGGACTAAATGCTGTGAGTTAACGGTTGTGTTGGGTGGTTTGGGGCGCCGTAGAACAAAGTGCTGTGAGTTTAGAGGTGTATGGGGTGGTTTTGTTCCAAAGTCATGCACTGTAAAGCCTCCACCTTCCGCAAATGCGGCCCCTCTCTTTGCAAGGGTCCGCATTTGCGGCCCGAACTACATCCCTCGCTTTGCGTGATGACGTCTCGTAGTTTGACAACTATTATATGTGCTTGTAGTCATTTTATAGTAAAATTTTAGTATTATGTGTGCATTCATATTTCCTTTTGGGAATGATGTGACTTGGCTTCAGTTTAAAATATAATTACTTCCATGGCATCCCCACATAATTGGAGTCAGAGGTTTAATTAAGTCAAGCTTTAAATAGATAGAATAGGCAAACTATATGGGACAAATTGATAATTTTCAGTAGTCAAATCAGTGTTTCTATGAATTTGGTAAATATATGAAGTGTATGAGCTATTATGGTAAGAGAGCAGAGTTGTAAATATGAATAGAAAAAGGTGCACAGAGGTTACCCACACAATATCATAATGTCACCTCATCCACTGCAAACAATATTGTGTATCCCCTACCAAATACAAGGCTGTGCTATTTGGTAGCCCCAGCACAAAGAAAAAAATTTGAGCAATGAAGTTTAGTAAGGCAGATACATTCAATTCATACGTCTCATATACACGAATGTATACAATCCTAATATTATAAACTACTGGTGAAAATGCCTCTATAAAGGACAACTGAACATTTAAAAATATATATACATGTTTCCAAACTTTGAGCCCAACTGCTTAATTAGACAGGAAAAAGGTCATAAAGCTTGTTTTAAATAAAAAAATAAAAATAATTATTTTTCATTGTGCATCTGGACCTTGATACTTTGTAAAGGTTGTATGGGTGTGAAAGGGGCATTTACATTTACTATTATGTAGAGCAGATACTTATTAATGCATGCTGGCTGCCTATAACTGAAAGAAAGGGATTGTTGGCAAATTCAATGACAGCCAATTATATTACAAAACACCTTTATCTCTCCCTTATCCCCCCTCCCATACCAATACCTCCACTGAAAGATTTAAAAAAAACACGCTCCAGCTCTCAGGGAGTAATGATACAAAGACATGAAAGATTCTTCTACGTGAACAGAGTCTGCAAAAAATGTGATTTCCTCTAAATACGTTGTTAGTTTGTTACATGCTTCATAAACAAGTGCTGTTTACTTACAGCGGTCCTTTACCATTTTCAGTGCAAATGGGTCCTATCATGCTTTCTATTACATCAGGCCTCTCTAGCTGAGAATGGCTTTAATACCACGTTACAGCAAGAACACTCATTATGAGCTGTACATTGTCATTATACAGATAAAGTGTCACGTACAATAGCAGTGAGATCTTGACGTTCCGCTCTTGTTAGCCTCTGTGAGAATATCCCAGCCTCATTAAGTTTCCTCGTTAAGTGACCAAGGTAATGCATTTTGCTGATTCTGAGCATTACCAAGCACTCACCTAAATCCTTCACTGATTGTTTTTGTCTAGAATTGTAAGAACAAATATTGGTTGTAAAACTTAATCTGCCACTTAGAAATGTGAATCTTTAATATTACTATGAACGATTCAGCATGGGAACCTGGGATGTTAGAACCATGAACCAAAGCAAACTGGATATGGGCAAACATGAGATGCAAAGGTTAAACATTGATATCCTGGGAATTAGTAAAGCCAAATGGACTGGAATTGGACATTTCATATCAGCCAACCATCAGACCTTCTACCGTGATCAAGAATTCCGTTGAAGAAATTGAGTATCCATAAATTTTAATCACAGGGCGGCCAAAGCATGACTTAGTTACAACCCAATAAAAGACAGAATGATTTCAATTTTAATTCAAGGCAAACCATTTAACATCATAGTCATCCAAATCTATGCTCCAACCATGGAAAGGCTGAAGTTGTCCAGTTCTACGAAGATATTGAACACATCATAGATATAACACCAAGAAAAGATGTCTTAGTATAGGATGTTCGAAAAAGTACTCTATATGCAAGATTCTAAGCTCAAAACAGGGATCTCTATTTGTTTAATCTCTATTGTAATTGTTTTTATCTTGTGTTCGTCCAATATATTGCGCTGCAGAGTATGTTGGTGCATTTTAAATATACAGTACATAGAAGGAGCTAAAACAGAATTGGAAAGTCAAGAGACCTCTTCAAGAAAATTGGGGATCTCAAAGGGAACCTTTCATGTCAAAGCGGGCATGATGAAGGCAAAAATGGTAGGGGCTTAACAGAAGCTGATCAGATAAAGAATAGATGGCCGTAATACACTGAACAATCTATACAGGAAGAATCTTAAAAGCAATAATGACCTCAATAGCTTGTCCAATGAGTGGTGGGCCAGACTTCTTGGAGAGTGAAGTGAGATGGGCCCTAGGAAGCTTTGCTGATAATAGAGCTACAGGAGTTGATGGAATCCCAGTTGAACTATTCAAAATCCTTAAAGATGATGCTATGAAAGTGTTACTTTACTTATGCCAACAAATCTGGAGAACTCCCAAAAAAGGCAATCCCCAAAAAAGGCAATGCCAAAGATTGCTCCAATTATCAAACAATTGCACTCATTTCACATGCCAGCAAGGTAATGCTTAAGATTCTACAAGCTCGGCTCCAACAATATAAATCTGAACCGGGAACTACCAGATGTGTAAGCCGAGTTCAGCAGGGAAGAGGCACAAGAGATCAAATTGCCAATATCTGATGGATAATAGAGGAAGCAAGAGAGTTAAAAAAAAAAAAAACATTTGCTTCTGTCTTACAGACCTTCCTAAAGCCTTTGACTGTGTGGATCACAACACAATTTGACAAGTTCTAAATGAGATGGGAGTACCAGATCATCTAATTTTCCTTGTGAAGCATCTGTATGTGGACCATGAAGCCACGGTCAAAACCGAACATGGAACAACTAAAAAGTAAAGGAGTGCGATAAGGTTGTATATTGTCGTCTTATTTACTCAACACAGAGTATACAATATAAAATCCAAAACCGGGATCAATATTGCCGGAAGAAATATCAACAACCACAGAAACGTGGATGATGCTACTCTGGTGGCTGAAACTGAGAAGGAACTAAAGGATCTATTATGAGGGTGAAAGAAGAAAGTGCAAAAGCTGGCCTGCTGCTCAACGTTAAAAAGACAAAGATCATGGCAAACAACAATCTCAGTTCCTGGCAAATAGATGGGGAAGAAGTGAAGGTAGTGACAGATTGAATTTTCCTGCAATCCAAGATCTCTTCAGACTGTAGCCATGAAAATAAAAGGTGTTTTAAATGAGCTTGAGGGACCTCAGAGAGGCACTGGCTGAGGGGCCTGGCGTGTAGTGGTCCATAGGGTCAGACATGACTGAACAACTGAACAACAACTATTTTACAATGTTAAATGCTACAAAATGGTCAATATTTTATGATCATGGTCTTTGTATTGTGCAGATGAATTTTAGAGATATCTGTTGCTGCAAACAGGAAGTAAAAAAAACACATATTTGTTGACTGTTATCATGTGCATTTCGGGATGCAAGCTATCCATTGCAGATTTTGGCTCATATCTACTAAGCAGCAACCTTGCCCTTGTTAAAGGTAACCACTTTTTAATTGTCACAAGCAGGTCACAAGCCCTACAGTGCAGATGCGACCCATATCTAATGTATGTAATGGCATTTATATTGCCGAAGAGCTATGGTTTCACCTCCTGCTGTGTCCATGCCCATGTGCAAGGACACACCTTTTTCATCACCACGGAGCTTTCGACAATTATTTATTATTATTATAATATTTTATTTGTAACGCCCCAACATATTCCGTAGGCTGTTCAGGGGTTAAGTACATGGCAAAACCAAAATAAACAAATAGCAAATAATGGAGGACCCTGTTTTTGAGCTTAAAATCAAACGTACATAGTGCTTGTTTTCAAATCACTGACACAAGATTGAAAACTTGCAAACTTACAATGTAAAGGACAATGGGCTATTCTTAGATCTTGGCCCATATCTACCAAGCAGTGTCCTTGCCCATGTTCCAAGGTAATGCATTAGGTTTTCTCTAAGAGCTACATTGCTGATTTCAGCCCCACCAGCATCCTTGCCCTCTAAGTAGGCTAGTTTCCGTGGCTATGGCCACTCCGTCAGCCACATCACCGCTGGAGAGGGACCTGACCACAAATATCACATATATATTTTGTCATAACTGAGGGTTGTCAAAAGTTGTTGCTTACGCTGCAGCCCTCGCAAAGCGAAGGCGCTCCTTGCCAGCAACTGCGAACCTTGCAACATTAACGGACTTACAACACAGAAATACGAGACGCGGGACAAAATTGCAACTTTAACGGCCGACCTGCACGAACCTCAAAACATTCAAAACACAATAAATACACACAACAAACACATAAAAAGCTTACCCACAGCCAGAGGGAGCACCCAGGACCTCTGCAAGTGAAGTTACACCTCCATTTAAGTCCAAGTTGAAGAGTTTAGACACCCGAAAATCACAAGCGAGAGAAAAAATGTCCGCCGAAAAAACGAAAACGAGGCTACAGGACCCTAAAAACGCAAAACACCACCAAACACATACAGATTTTCCGAAAAAGCCGGACAAGCTCCAAGAACAAGGACGCTAAATCACCAACAGCCGCGTACCACACATTAGGCGCCATTTTACAACACTAACTTACATAATGCGGAAGTACACAGCTACCCTAACGGATTTGGCTCGCGCACGCACACTATTACACTACACACTGCACACATTGCTCACACTTACACAGCAGCTCCACAACACTGAAAACACACATAGTATGCTGCAGCAACATGAAAACAGATTGTCAGCTCTTCAGCATAATGCTTCCTACATTTATTACTTCAAAATAGGTGAAGTATATTCCTTTATTAATGTATTATTTAGTTCATTACCATACACCAAACGGCATTAGCTCAATTTGATTCCCGTCATTTTTTGACGGGCCATATTCTAGTGTATAAATATTTCTCTATTTCATATACACTTTTGCAGCTTCAATGCGGTGAAAAAAAGCTTTTTAGAGTCCCTTTTAAAACTTAAATTTTAATTAGTTCAGGAACTTCTTAGCCTCACAAGTCATATCATGATTTTATTTATGACAAACTCAATAGAAAACTCTTACTAGTGGCAGAAAATACCATCAATTCAATTTCAATGCAAAACAAAAGCAAATATATGCAACACTGGTCTGATTTTAAGTTGAAAATTGAAAACCATTGCTTAGACTAGCTTTATTAAACTCCACTGCTAAATTTCATTTGAAGTTAGTTTAAATACATTTTTTCATCCCAGTTGAATTAGGCTCAGAGACAGATTGGCTAAAGCGATAAGGATAAGGTATAAGTGATTGAGAAAGCATTGGGAGTTTAGGACATTTATATAATGCTGACAAGGGACATGAGAAGAGAGATACCAAGTGATTATAAAGAGTTGGTGGAAAGCAATAAGAGAGGAGAGTGTGAGATGAAATGTAAGTAGCAGAACTCATTTGATGCAGGAAGGAGCGTGTAATGAGATCTGATGCTTCATTATTAGCTGAATCATAGAATTTATTACATTTTTCTGTACTGTAAGCATATCAGATTCTATTGGTTCGGAGTTTACCATATTAAAAATTCATGGATTCATAATAAAAAAAATATATGGATCCAAGAGCTTGAAGCTTATGGACTGTCCCCAATTTATAACGCAAACAAATTGTTTATTTTGTTTATCCAAAAAGGTTTGTGGCTTTCGCTGTTCATACTTGAGTTGAGGTGACTAAATGCAGTGACTCCAGGGAAGGTCTGCTGTCACCATGCGCCCTGTAGCGTGTGTGACACGTTCCTCACATTTCTGTCCCTTAACAAGACAGAGCATCCCACAGGGGATACGTTCAATCACAGAGTGAATAACAAGAGGTGACAGGCAGAAGTTACGTGTTAGGGCACAGAGCTGGAATGAGTCAACAGGAGCTGGAGGCAGAGGGATGGAGGCTGGCTCCATCTGAAGAGTAAGGTCTATCTGCATGGGTGGAGGCCGACATCTTCTGAAGAGTAAGGTCCATCTGCATGGGTGGAGGCCGACATCTTCTGAAGAGTAAGGTCCATCTGCATCTGGGTAGGATACTGAGGTCAAGATCCAGGATCATACATTGTTTTGACAATCAAGAGTATTAGATCCCACATCCTAATTAATTTGTGTGCATGTAAATGTTGTTATTGCACTTATGTTGCATCTGAAACAGTCAGTACCTTCAGCAGAACTAATGGAAAAACTAACTAACTAGAATTTTTTTTTATAAAAGTATAGAAAAAATGCCCACACACTGATCCTTTAACCTTATGTCATTTTGCAAGGTTTTTATGTCATAGGAAGTGACTAGTAGAGAATATGCAAGAGGGATAAAGAATACAAAGGACGATAAATGGACATGGTCAGCTTGTGAAGAAGGGAGAGGGATAATGTGGACATATTGATAATTGAAGAGAAACAGAAGGGAGAGGGGAATGAGAGACATGAGTGAAAGGGGTAAAAGAGAGAGATGATGATAGAAACCTTCAGATATATCAAATAATGTAATAAAGTTTAGGAGGAAAGTATCTTCCAGAAAAAAAAGAGAAATGCAAGAAAAAGAGGCTATGGAGTAATTGGAGGCTATCCTGAGACCTAAATTGAGCCAGACTTATAGGTAGATAAAATGAGCAGGTTAGATGTCCCTTTTTGGTTCACATCTGCCATCAAATCTATATGTCTACGTTTAAGTGATGTGAGTGAGAGGGTAAGTAGATGAGACAATAGAAAAGAAAAGAAACAGAAAAGAGAACATCAGAGGGAAAAGAATGAGAGGGAGAGTTAAAAAGAGAAGTTGGCAAATGGAGATGGAGTTGATGGTAATGGAAAAGAGACTGGAGATGAATGTGGGTATATCTTTTGCGTGCTCTCCTTGATCTCTTGCCACCCTAGACCACACCCATGTTGGCTTTTGGCAGATGCAGCCAGCCTATACAGTGTCATGCCAGTGCCAGTTTCTTGATGTTTGGTGTATTGTTCTATTCATTTGTATGCACTGAATTTATTAAGAGTAAACTGGTTAAAACGATGATTCTTCTTCCATTCGTTATCACCCTCAGAGTTACTTTAATGAGCTAAAAGTTCACAATTTAAATCTAGAAGACATAGGATGCTGCACTGCAGACACAGAGCTACATTCTCCAGCTCTGTGTGCCAGTGAAGGGTTAATAGACACAAGGCACAAAACTCAATAGCATCTGATGAAAAGTGGCAGTTAGCACGGGATATAAATAAGTGACCTTGTTACTTTAAAGGGACACTGGATTTATTTTAGTCTGTATCATAGTAAATTTTATGTGTGTAACTGCCTTTTTTTTTTACGTACTGTGTATTGGTTTTTCACTTAACTATATTGGTCTCTCAATGTCAAATGCAGCAATATTATGTCCCCGTACTATGCTGCATGGACATCTCCTCCGGGAGCAGAGGAAATAAGGTCTCAATTATCAGAGGTTTTCAGTGGACACCAAAAAGGTTGACTTTTTCCTAGTTTATTCTATGGTGGCAATATTAAAATTAATCTTTTATGTGATAAATTGCTTTTAAAAGTAATATAGTTCTAGATTTAAACATAACCTTTTTAATAATTACACGTAAAACTGGGGATCATTGTTAGGATGTAAAAAGTGATACAACCACTTCATTACATTTTACATGCATTTATGCTACAATGGAAACTACTATTTTGGTTTCTGCATGTCCACTTCCTGCAGTTGACGTAGACTATGAATGCACATGAAGATTATATATGCACAATAGGAATGTGGAAGCTAAAATTATTGGTGTCTTCATTATGACTGATGGAAAGGGCATTAAGTTCGGTGTTAGATAAGTAATATAGCAGACTTGTGTACTTGACCAATCTCAATTGGGCAGTGATTTCATCTGTACACGTCTGCTACCAAAATGCAAACTATAGTATTTCCAGTGCATGAAGTACAGTCTCAACACAGAGGACATTACAATGATTATCTCCACACATTTCAAAACTACATCATGTCTGTAGGCTTTTGCATAATTGTAGGTCAACATTTCCGTCACCTCCTGCAGCCCTTTCAGACTCCAGTTACTCCCCGGGGTGGGACCCTCGAGATCACTGATTAGTGCAGTGACCTTACCATCGTACGTGACATTAGCTTCAATCTAGTTTCATTTACAAGGAGAAAGAGCAAAGGCTCACACTGATCAAGTCATCAACCTATAAACAAAACATATTAGCCATTTTAGAGACAGACAATTATTTAAAAAGTTAAATATCCAATATAGTGATGCTTATCACTGCTTTACTTGACAGAGATTGGCAGCCACTACCAAGCTTATAATGCAATGTCAGTTAAAATTGATAAAATGTCTGCGTATGGATCTACCAAAACTGCTGTTTCCCTTCTCGGTCTGTCAGATTGGAAGCCTGGAGCACATTTAAAAAAGAAATGCTGACATATTCAGGGATATTTTGAATTTTAAGTGTTCTGTTTGCATATTTCTGTATAATCAGAAAGAGATAATCCATCCAGAGAACAATTCTGTCACTAATAATGTACTTAGATGTTAACTTGTTACCTGTCAGGCTAACTGAATATCAGACAGAAAGGCATCCTGGGACCGGCAGAGGGTTTTGTGTCTGTAGAGTCTTGGCCAATTGTGTAAAATGTCATGCTCTTAAATAGGGGTCCATAGTGGGGGTGGTGGCAATAGAACTGCCCCAGGTTTAAAAAGGTAATGGACCCTATATTTGATATACACTTAAATTCACTAAGCTTCACCAGGACTGATAAGTACTTCCCGAGGCTGAAATGGCAATTTTGCTGATATGAAGAACATCACAGCCTTTAACAATCTGCTTTGCTGCTACTAAATCTATGGAATGGTTACCCTGGTGGTCCAGTGGTTAGGATTCAGTGTTTTTAATGCTACGACCTGGGTTCAATTCCAGTCAGGGAACCAAGAGGTCACACCACCCTGAAGCCATACAGGATTAGGCCTGGTCAGTATGTGGATGGGAGACCTAGGAATACCAGGAGCTGTGATTTGTGGCCCACTGGAGAAGGAACTGACAAACTACTCCAGTATCTCTGCCATGAAGGGAATCAGCATGGTGTGTTGCAGTCCATAATGTCACAGAGAGTTGGACACGACTATACAACGCACACATAGACAAATCTATGAGATAGAAGCACTAAAGTATATAGTCTCAAGATAGAGATAGAGTCTCATCAAGTCTTTTAGTTTGGAACTCTGAATAGTGATAGGAAAATAAGAGTTTTGCATTATACAGTGATTCCACATTTTTATTGGACAAACATTATATTTAAAGTGACAAGCTTTCATGAGATGCATCTCTGTTTTTCAAGTCAAAAGCAAGACTAATTAGATTTAACAAATTTTGCCTCTACAGCAGTGGTGAATGTAAAAAACAATAAAACAATGCTTAGAAAATAACAGATACAATGAGCTTATTCATATAAAACTACAGTTATTATTTATGCAAATAAAACACAATATATACACACATATATATATATATATATATATATACATAAAAATAACTGAGCTAATGCATTACATTCTCCTTACATGTAACATTCACTGCAAGGGGATACGTGACAAGTTACTTGTTGATTGTGATTGAAGAAAATGATCTATTTTGCAGCAATCATCCCGTCTTATGTGTGGAAATGGCTCTATAATACATCTCTCTTCATATCCAAAAGGTTAATGCATTTCATTTTACTTTTAAGTACAAAAAGAGAGAGCCTTGATAAATACAGATGCATAGATTCATTGGACGTTCTAGTGTACAGCTTACATCTCTCTGTAGTGAAAACATCCTTGTTGCATTTTATACATGTAGAGTGGTTGTATAAAGAGGGATTGAATTTAAGCTTGAATATATGGATGAGGCTGGCCATTTTATATATTTGATATGCATTTTCAGTCTCTCTGCACTTGTTTTAATTGGTTGTTTTCAAGTAAATTTGCACTCCTATTGCATAAAGAAATGATTAGCAAAGTTTCTTAATATCTTAACCTTCTCTCTTATAAAGCCATAGGAAGTTAAAGGAACTATAATATAAAAGACTACAAAAAACACAGCCCCCACTAATAATTTTAGATTTAGATAAATTAGTATTATCCCACACACACCTTAAAGGACCCGGTGGTATATTTTTTCAATATGGTCTTCTGAATAATAAAAGTTTATAATGTTTTTATTTCTTTTCCTCCAAATCTAAGGCAATCATTTTTTCAATTACATCTAAACTGAGGCAATAATTTGAGTATTTCCTAATTGAAACAATACATCTAGGGCCTCATTCAATTGCGATTTGGCAAATTGAAAAGGGCTCTATTTAAGCACAGAGCTTATTTTTTTTACAGAAGTTTTTAGTTAGTGAAGACCTTGCTTTTGGATAGAAGTTCACTAACTGAAAACTTCTGTAAAAAAATATGCTTTGTGCTTATATAGAGCCCTATTCAATTGGCCAAATCGCAATTGAATGAGGCCCCTAGTCTGAGTACTTCTGAATTAAGTTAACATTTTTATCAGAGTACCTCCGAATTGAGGCAATAGTGCAAATACCTACTAAATGATGTAATAATTTGAGTACCGCCAAATTGACATGATACGATATTTATATTTAAGTACCTTCAAATTGAGGTGTTAGGTCTAGTACCTCTAGTTTGAGGTGATTATAAGTATCTTCAAATTGAGGTTATTTTTTTTTTTTTTATGGGATGACTTAATTGTACATGGTTAGTTTGTGCCAGGCTAAGAGAAAATATTTTTAATAGTTTCAGTTACTATTCATTTAATGATTTATACAATCGAATAAAGAACAAGGTAATGTAAAAAGTAACAAAATACTGAATTTAGTAAGAAGTTAAAAAGCATAATATATGTAATTATTTTCACTGGAAGGCATGAACATGAGCTTAGAGCTCAAATATTTTGGCCGGGTCATGAGAAGACATGATTCCCTAGAGAACACTGTGGTGCTGGGAAAAACTGAAGACTCAAAGAAGGGGAAGGCATAGGCGGAGAAAGATAGATGTGGTCATTGAAGCAATGGACATGAGCCTGATGGAATTTAGAAAGGCAGTGCCTAACAGATGTCCCTAACGTGCTGCCGTCCATAAGGTCAGGTAGAGTCAATCACGACTGAACGACTAAACAACAACAAACTGTAATAGTTAAAGGTGATCTTTAGATGGTGCTGTCTGACCACTGGATTGGCCTCTAGTAGTTGCTGATTAGTCTCAGGTTTGTGATGATATATCTTGGAGCAATTGGTTGAAAATCTAGTTTAACAGAATTTAATGGTGATATCTATTAGAAGTAAATGGAAATATGGTTTAAAAAAATATAAATTAGACAATATTTGCAGTGCTATGTACTAGGTAGAAGAGTAAGCTTTTAAACACAAAGGTTTATAAACACAACATTGTACAAATAAATATGGTTTTAAACACAGATACATAGAAGATTCTAAAATAGAAATGTTAAGTTAAGTGATTTATATGATTTAAAGATATCTAAAAAAATGTTAAACAATGTAGGTAATAAAACGAACAAGGTCATTTTAAACATGATAAATAAATGTAATGGGTTCAAGTTCGGAAACAAATAAAACGTTTAATATGTGTAATAATGGAAGGTGAACTGTAGGTGGTGTTTTTTTCTGGTATTTGGTGTCTGTACACATTATGGGCCTCATTCAATTGAGATTTTACCAATTGAATAGGCCTCTAAATAAGCACATAGCATTTTGTTTTTAAAGAAGTTTTTAGTTAGTGAACTTCTATCCAAAAGCAATGTCTTTACTAACTAATACCTTCTTTAAAAAAGTATGCTATGTGCTTATTTAGAGCCCTATTCAATTGGCCAAATTGCAATTGAATGAGGGCCTATGTAACTATGTAACTATGTAATCATTTGAGGAAAGATAAGTTTTGAATGTCAATCCTTTAAGAAGTAGGTAAAATATAGGTTTCTGGTGAAAAGCTTTTTTTAGTTTGCAACAAAACTGCATCACAAATATGTACAACAGACTGGCATAACAAGTCATTTTCATCCAGTTTAATTTTTTCCTCCTGTCAGAGACACAATGCAAAACCAATTAGTTGCTGTGGCTGTGTGATGCATGTTAACACAACTCCATCTCAAATCTGTGCTTGGCACTCATTGGCATGCAGAGTGTCAAAAGTGCCAGGGCTGTGATTGATGAATTTTCCAATGCATGTTTCAATCCAAAGTAAATTTAGACGTTCAGAATGACAGAGAGAAAAAAACAAGCAAGGGGAAAAAGCATCCTAAAAAAAAAAAGCATTTCCAATGGAAAGAAGATTGGCTTTTAAATGGTTATTTAAATGAGGAAAATGCCGCTTAGCTGTTAACGACACAGCCTGGCAATGTAACTTCATCTTTGCAGCAGATTTCACAGCTGACGTCAAGAGTGCAAGGGTTTACAAAGCATCCGCACAGCTGGTTTTAAGCAAGTTAATGTTTAATTAATGTATTACAGGGTGTACTCAGTGGGTGGACTTGCAAGCCAACCAAACAAATAGAAACTTCATGGAGATTATGAGCGAGCCTGTTTGTGTCATTTCACAGATGTTTCCTGTGCATTTCCTTCTTATACATCAGGGACAATCATCACAGTATTACTATGGCTTAAATTACAGGGCCGACCGTAGTCCCATATTTATATTAATACTATGCTGTGTTGACTATGTAAACTTAGTATTGATTTTTTTAGCAAGTAAAAATAAAAATCTACTATTAATGTATTGGTATTTCCATGCAATTTAATCTCTGTAGCATAACATTGCCTTGAATCTTTGGGATTTATTTATCAAACAAGTGGTAATAAGTAGGGAAAAGCAGAGTTAAAACATAAAATACATCCACTATCTATGGGCCTCATTCAATTGTGATTTGGCCAATTGAATAGGGCTCTAAATAAGCACATAGCCTATTGTTTTAAAGAAGTTTTTAGTTAGTGAACTTCTATCCAAAAGCAAGGTCTTTACTAACTAAAGACTTCTTTAAAAAAAAGTATGCTATGTGCTTATTTAGAGCCCTATTCAATTGGCCAAATCGCAATTGAATGAGGCCCTATGTTTCCTATGGGAGCTGTGTATCAAACAGTTAACGATTATCCCTGCTTAATAAATATCTCCCATAAAAAACACAGTAAAATGAGATATTTGACTTTATTATATCTGGTTTTATTTCTGGTTGATAAATACACCTCTTTGGGTTGCCACATTTCCATTGTATCAACTGATAGCTTCCTCTACATTCAAGTTCTCCTCCTACCAGTAGAGGCAGATAATTGAATTAAAATTGTGGCTCTCATTTCTAATGATTGTGTGTAATAGGTGATAAATTTAAGATTGTATTATTTTTTTACTGTAAACACATTTTGCCCAGTATCAAGTTTACTTCTTCAAGATGAGCATATTGAAAATATGGGCTAATGTGGCACAATTTTAATAACGGTTTAACTTATGAGGCCACGCTTAATTAAGATAACCAGATGCATTTTGCAAGATATCTTGTATCTGCCATGAGTCATTCTAACGTTATTAATTTTAACAAAACAAAATCTCAGTTTCTCTATAAATGTTATTTTTCTTGAAACACTGTATAGGGACTAAGGAAATCCCTTGTATCCCTATATTTAGAAACAACATATTTTTAAATATATGTTAATAGTATTCCCCTTTTTAGTCATTATCTTGTCATGGTGAAAGGGCTTGTGTACTTCAATGAAGCTGTGAGCTATACCATGTAGGGTCAGCCAAGATGGGAAGGTCTTAGCAGAGAGGTCAGATATTGGTCCATTGGAAAAGAAACTAGCAACCCACTCCAGTATCATGAAAACCTTATGGATTGGCACAAGCAGACACAAGATATGACTGGCGTGCTGTGGTCCATGGGGTCATGGAGAGTCAGACTTGACTGAACAACTAAACAGCAAACAGAAGGTGGTAATATGGGATGGAAGCCTGATAAGGGGAGCAGAATATATTAAAAGAACAACATTACTACTTTAGGGAAGTATTAACAAAGCAGGATAGCTGGTCAGCAAAATGTGTTTCACTTAGCAAGGGGATAAGAGTGATACTAAGTGGGGACATTGACAGAGGGTGGCATATCATTTTACAGGGAAGGAGCCACAAGTCTTTTGTATTGAGTGGGAGGGAGTAGTAATGCGTGAGGAGAAAGAAGTTGGCTGTTCGTGGCATACTTGGAGATCAAAAGTGAGATATAGGAGTGCATCTTAAAGAATGTATAAAACCATTCTAGGGACTGAGAAAAGAAGAACTATATGGGTAGCAATGAGTCTAGCAGGTCATATGAGAACATTTGGAGCACAAAAGTGGCAAATATTGTAGAAGTCAAAAAAAGATAGATGTATAAAATAATTTGTCATTGAGTGTTATTTAAAAAAAAAAACAGCAAGGGGAAAGTAATTTTAAGGAGTGTGGCAATAATCAACATACTATATGAGAGAGTAAATTATGATTTAGACTGGGTTTTATGTGAGAAAAAGAAGAAAGGTTGATATGTTATTCACATGAATATGACATCTAGCATTTGGTTAGTTGTGGTGAATGAAGGAAGGAGGCAAGACAAGAGTAGCTTTGAAACAGTGCATTATGTATGTTGGGTTAAGGGAGATTTCAGGTGTGGTAGAAGAATGAAATAGCAGACAAGTCTGTGTTTAAGAATTTTAAATTGTGGTACAAGTTTGAATCAGGCGTACATTACATTAATGGAGATGATATAATCTGCAGAGGAGAGACAGATTTGTGTTTCATCAAAATAGAGATATCACTGAAACACAGAAGAGCTTAAAATGCTACTTAATTCAGCACAATTTAGACACATCATAGTAAAGATCTCCTAAAAGCATATTGAAATACTTTTAATTTTTTTTAAATACGTGCATTTTTCACTGAAAAATTAATAAGTGAAATTTGTGTTTACATGAGTTACTGGCAAGTCCCCAGACAAACCAGCAGCAACAGCTCCGTGTAGTGAGCAAAAAAAAAAAAAGAGTTAACTCTTCACAAATTCATCTGTGCAGAGAATGGAATGCTGGAAACACCTAAACAGGACAGTTGTGTGTTAACTGCTCTTAGCATTCCCATTCAGGGTAAAACTGGTATAAATCTTTGTCTTCACCGTGCCTTCATCGCATGGTTCGGCATATGTTATTAATCATGGAACAGTCAGTAGGCAAGACCCACTGTGTTTGTAAACAGACCTAAAATGTTCAATTTTTTAGCTGTTATTGATGTAATTAACAACAGAAATGTATTGTTTTAACATGAAAAGCACTTACAGTGAGGTAAATGGCCCTTTAATGATTAACATGTAAATGATGCATTAATGGAGAAGTCCAAGGGCCCTAATACTGAATCTTGAAGTACCCAAAAAGAAAGTGGTAGTGGAACTGCTGGAGTGTTGCTAGGACCTGCTGCAAAGAGACATGGTTGTATAATATTCTTCTAATAGAATGTAGAATAAGGGTGAAAGGTGAAACATTTAGAAGTAATGTGGTACTACTTTACAAAAAGAATATAATGTACGGTAAGTGGAATAGTCTTCCTGTTAAAGTAGTATTTACACCAAACCTCTTAGGTAGATAGAATGGGCAGACCAGATGGTCCTTCAGTTTTTTATCTGGAGCTGGATCAAGAAAGATCTTCTTGAAGATCAGCATGATTCTGCACATATCTTTGAAGCCCTATTCAATTGGCCAAATACCATTTGAATAAGGCTCTATATAAGCATTTCGCTTTTTTTTTTTTTTTTTACAGAAGTTTTTCGTTAGTGAACTTCTATCCAAAAGCAAGGTCTTCACTAACTGAAAACTTCTGTAAAAAAAAATATGCCATGTGCTTATATAGAGCCCTATTCAATTGGCCAAATCGCATTTGAATGAGGCCCCTGGTGTATAAAGACTTCGATTTGAATAAAGACACTTGACTATGATCCTACTCCATGCCTAATAAACTTACTTGTCTTCCATTTCTTCTTATTCTCACTTCTTTTTTATCACTCTTGCTTATATGCTGCTTCGTCTTTTTTCGTTTTTTTAGGACATTACTCAAAAAACTGTGACACAATTCAGAAATCTCCTGTTAGGCACAACAAAGATAAAATGTTATTCCAAAAATGGCTTATATATTACTATACTCACACTGTCAGCTGATGCCCAACATTTGGGAATATCCCTAAAGGCAAATCTTGCCACTGCATTCATTGATATTTAATGACTGAAACTTCATTAAATTGCTGTGTGTTTGACTGCATCAGCAAGCACTGCATTTCATGAGATAATTTTGCATTTATAGTCTCTAGAAAATTGCTAATTTCTATAAAAATGTTTGCATAAGTAATAAGCAAAAGCAGTGTATAGGTAACTTGGCAAGCAGAGTGATATGTGAACTAGTGGGATTTCTCATCCTGACTCCCCAAATCACATGGACATGGTTACCCACAACTGGAGGCTGCCAATGAGTAGAAGTGCAAGCAGGTGGCTCCTTGACATGAATGTTTAGAGACTAATATTCTCTGTGTTTAAATGCCAGCACTGACAATTAGCATAAGCGGGCACAGGTGCTGGGAGGATTTCTCATAATGAAAGGGAGATATCACTGTCCTTCTACACATTAGAAGGGAAATATTACATAGCTGGCAAGAGTATTATAAGCATTTTGGCTGCAGTCTGCGCTACCCCCATTTGGATAAGCTTCCCCTAATTTTTAATTCTACACAGGTTACTATGCTTTTGTTCCCTCTGCATTTTATTTGCACTTTGTTCCTCTTTTATACCTAAACTGAGGAGGCTCAGCCTTTAGATTGCTGCAGCCTTCAGTGTGCAAGCCTCGGCATATGCATAAATTCTTCCCTGGGCAATATATCACAAATAATAGTTGTCAAACTGCGAGACGTTGTCACGCTTTGCGAGGTGCGTACGAAAGTGAGATGAGCCGTTAAACCGTAGCACTTAGACAATGCGAGCCTCGCAAAGTGAGGCGAGCCATTAAAATACGAGATGCAAGACATAGAAAAAAAAAAATATAAGATGCAAAAATTAGCAGGCGAACAAAAAACCCGAAAAACACACTAAATGCACCCCAAAAAATTACAAAAACATCACACACAGCATGGGGCAACAGCCAGGACGTCTGTGAGTGAGGTGGAACGTGAATTTAACTCGATTTAGACGATTTTCGCCACTCGAAAATCGCCTAAGCGAGGAAAAAAATGGCCTCCAAAAAAAATTAAACCGGGGCTGCACGACCCCGGAGTGTGCAAAACACTGACGAACGCGTAGCACTTTACACATCACACAACGACCTACAAGATACACTATTACAAAAGCCGTAAAATGCTCACGAGACGCGTAACACATTAATAACATTACAACTATACAATCGCGCTTTGCACAATAAACCAACGGCTTTACCTCGCACACGCAGCCTATTTAGATTGCACACTTGGAACATTCATTATACTTTATAAGTAGAGCACTAACACTCACAATGTATATTCTATGCAGATGCAAAATACAGACTGATTGTTAGCTCTTCAGCCTATTGATCGCTGCATATATCAATTATAAAAAAAAAAAAAACTCGCAATGAGCGCCAAGGGTCCTCACAGTACAAAACGGTTTAAATTATGTCTCAAACAGCATTCCCATGGCTTCAAATTGTATTGCCCTGTCATTTTTGACGGGCAAGTCGCTAGTTATATTATAGACCTAGAAACACAGAATTAATGGCAGATAAGGATTAAAAAGTCAAACCAGTCTCGGTATTATGGTTACCTAAAAAAAGTTTGGCTTAACTAATCCCCAGGATGGCCTTATCTCAGGCATGCTTTAATTCCTGTGTACCGTGTTTGTCCCTGTCACTTCCTCTTGAGTTTTGTTCAATTTTAACCATTTCACATCTATCTCTACCCTGATGTGAAAGTGTTAAAATATCTGGTATGTACAGTCTTGTGCTTGGACATTATCCCACTGTGTGCGCCTGTGACATATGCATGTTACCACCTTATTTTGGTTATTAATACAGTCTTTGTAAAGCTCCAACATATTCCGTATGTACATGGAATAAATACAACAACAATACAATATTAAATACATTGCATCTTTGAGTTTAAAGTCTTACATACATGGCCTGTTGTTTTGTTTTTCAAATCACCTTACAGTGCCTTGCAAAAGTATTCACCCCCTTGGCATTTTTCGTGTTTTGTTGCCTCACAAACTGGAATTAACATGGATGGTTTGAGGATTTGCATCATTTAATTTACAGAACATGCCCACAACTTTGAAGATGTTTTTTTTTATTTTTATTGTGAAGCAAACAACAAATAGCAAAAATAACAGAGAAAGCAAATGTGCATAACTATTCACCCCCCTAAAGTTGATGCTTTCTAGAGCCACCTTTTGCGGCAATCACAGCTCCAAGTCACTTGGATAAGTCTCTATGAGCTTGCCACATCTCACCCCTGGGATTTTTGCCCATTCCTCCTTGCAAAACTGCTCCAGCTCCTTCAAGTTCTTTAAGTCTGACCACAGATTTTCTATTGGATTGAGGTCTGTACTTTGACTAGGCCATGTGCTGCCTCTCTGATTAATGCCCTCCTTGCCCAGTCCGTGAGTTTTGGTGGGCGGCCGTCTCTTGGCAGATTTGCTGTTGTGCCATGTTCTTTCCATTTGGTTATGATAGATGTGATGGTGCTCCTGGGGATCATCAAAGATTTGGATATTTTTTATAACCTAACCCTGACTTGTTTGGAGAGTTCCTTGGTCTTCATGGCAGTGTTTGGTTAGTGGTGCCTCTTGCTTAGGTGTTGCAGCCTCTGGGGCCTTTCAAGAAAGGTGTGTATGTAATGACAGATCATGTGACACTTAGATTGCACACAGGTGGACATCATTTCACTAATTATGTGACTTCTGAAGGTAATTGGTTGCACCAGAACTTTTTATGGGCTTCATAACAAAGGGGGTGAATACATACGCACATGCCAATTTTCTGTTTTCTGTTTCTAAAAAATAGTTTTATGTATATATTTTTCTCATTTCACTTCACCAACTTAGACTATTGTGTTCTGATCCATCACATACAATTCAGATTAACGAAACATTGAAGGTAAGGCTGTAATGTAACAAAATAGGTACAAAGTCAAGGGGGTGAATACTTTTGCAAAGCACTGTATAAGATAGAAGATTCCCAAACGTACAATCTAAAGAGATAAATAAAAACAAAGGTGAAGTAATAAATGGAAGAAACAAGAGCTTGGCAAATATTTGAAGAAAGAGTAGAGGGTTAATTAGTGATTAAGTTTATGGGTGTATTAGCTGTGTAAAATGGAGCTTACGCATCTTTTAATTATTGTAATATCCTGGTAATAACCACCTGGTGCTGACAGTTTACTCAGTCTCTATGAAGGGCATCACTGAGTATTGTCTACTCTACTGCTTTATAGGGACTTCCTTTGGTTAAATTATATATTTAACAATGGAGGTAACAGTACCCACCACGCCCACCCCAAAACACAAAGGGGTGGGGGCCCAGCTCCCCCAAACAGGCTTTGAATTGGTCTCTCTCATGGGAAACGTGGGCTCAAAGGGGGTGGCAGTGCATAGGTGATGGGGGCATAATTCCCTTTTATTGCATTTTACTTTTAACAACTTCCCTGCCAAGGGAAGGGGTTTATATAGATAGATGGATATGGGTGAGAGAGTATAAGGGCTAATGTAGTGTGTTCAAGTTCTGTAGGGGGTACCGGTATGAGGCAATGCTATGGAGACTATTGAGTTTCAGACTCAGTGACTCCTATGGCTATATGTAAGGCTTATTGTGAGTAAATGTTTAAGCTAGAAAATTACAGGCAAAAACCCCTGGGTGAAAGTAAGTACATTTATGGGAGATCCTACAAGATCCTACAAGAACCATGTAATCAGGCTCTATGGTCCTCATTCTATTACCGGCCGTAGGAGATGCGGGGCCGCAAGGACCGGCCGCAAGCTATTCGGCTATTCTATTCCCCTCCGGCCGGGGACTCCGGCAGGCTTGCGGCCGGTGCCTTGCTATCTCTTGCGGCCGCTCGCGCCGGAGGAAATCCTTTGATCTAAAACGGCCGCAAGGAAATCGGCCGTAAGAAAATCCTATTTGCAATTCAATTGCTCCGGGAACCCTCTCTGCAAGGCTAAAAACTAACCGCAGCTTACTTGCAGGAAAGAGGTCCCGCTAGCACCAATTAAGCACATTATAAAGCCCAAATAAAGCCATCCTGCACTTTGAGAAGACTATAAAGTGATTTTCTGTGTTAGCAAAAATAGCACAAAATTCCCCTATACTCAAATCCGTAAAATATATATTTTTTAATATACGTCAAATATCCATGTAAAAAGTCCATAGGGCTTGGAGCACCTCAGACCCGCCCACACCGCAGCCGGAAAATAAACAGGTAATTTGAACTCGGGTTTGGGCTGATGTGCAAGCTTGAGAGTGGGTTACTTTTAATCCTCATGTCCCCCAATATGATCCCTAGCATTTACAGAGCTTTACAGAGCTGTCTTGAATTTATTTTTGACTTTTTAGATTTCAGAGCTTACGGCCGGTTGCAAGATTTACGGCCGGCCGTAAGAGGAGATCCTTGCGGTTCCGTTTAATTGAATTGCAAGGTAACGGAACCCCCGCAAGGAATCGCAGCCTTACGGACGGTTTACGGCCGTTAATAGAATGAGGCCCACTGTGTTTTCCTTTGATACATAAGAATTGTATACAACACATACTTAAATATATTGTACATATTCTCCTCCTACATATGCTTTTTG
Source organism: Discoglossus pictus (assembly GCA_027410445.1). Lineage (NCBI taxonomy): Eukaryota > Metazoa > Chordata > Amphibia > Anura > Alytidae > Discoglossus > Discoglossus pictus. Next base: position 377,139,625 of record CM050165.1, read on the forward strand.
CTTCTTTATTTGCAAATCTAGTTAAACCCAGGGAGCCGACTTCCGATTTTTTCTATTTTTGTTTCCTCACCAATAATTATTAACTGTCCTGTATCATACTAGTCCATATGAAGTAAAGACAGACGTATTAGACAGCTTTCTACATACTATTTCAAATGGAATGGAGAGATTCTCCAAAAGTTTTCCAACATGTTGCCACGTAATATTCCCAGCCCTATGTATCACATATGCAATGATATTATTACATCTGTTCTATATGCAATATTCACCAAGATGCATTTCCTACTGCCAGCACTGGTAACTTGCCCCTACCCACTATCTATTGGCGTACCTCATGGTCTATTACTCCTTTTTCTTTCTCTAAATATCAATCATTTCCTATTTTTCATTCTCTTGCCATGGCTTTTCTGATGACTCCCAAATCCTATGGTACATTCACCCTCAATGTATCCTGCTTTCTCCTCATTAATCCTCCAAAGCAGAAATCTTATACTTCCATGGATCGCTCTATCCCCTACTCTATTTCTATGACTTATCTGTTAAAAATCTTAATATAATAAAACAATGATATATTGTTTTAAATGGAAATAAAATAGTTTTACTTGTTTAAGATCAGTGGCGCAGACACCATAAAACCTAAAGCTCCTCATCTCTAAATAAACTGATGTAACGCCTTTCACGTGTTTTATTATAACTGCTACAGCCTACAGGACCTCTTTCTGTGTAATAACTGTGCACGTGGATCAGATATATTACATCTTACCAGAGCCGTTAACATCTTTATTTCCAACTTAAATCAAACAAAAGAGCCCTCTGAGGCCTCAAGGCCGGGCATTGTAATGGCTGTCTGTGTGCGGACACGTTTGGAAAACTGCTCCGGGCGCCAGAGATTTGATTTCTTTACTGTTAGAGTTTGATGCATTGATTCCATAACATCACATTTTATAGATTTTAAAATAGGTTTACAGTCAGAGACAGATGAAAAAAGAAGGGGATGATTAAAGGAGCACTAAAATGTATTATTAGAGTACAATGTATTTATTTACAGTTACTGCTCCTACAGCTCCATATAAACTCTCTCTATGACTTATATTGCCAAATTTACCTGCTATGTCGACTCTAGGCTAGATTGCTCTACCCTGGCCATAAAGGACTGTAAGGCTGGAATAGAGGTGAGTGTGGCGGATAGCGAAAGAACAAAGATATGCATATACAGCAAAAACCCAGAAGTAGAATATATATTTAATTGTAATATAGTAATGGTAACAAAAAGGAAGACAGACCTAGGATTTTTAATATCACATGATTTAAAAATAGGCAAATAATGCAAGAAAGTTGCAAGATAAAACAAAACAAAGGATGCTTGGTAGGATTGTTAGAGGAATTAGCCACCGTAAAATCTAACTAAGCAGTGGGAGGAAGAAACAAACGAGTAAAATGGTGGCAGTTTAGAAACAAAATCTCCAAAAGGATGCCAACAAACTAGAAAGAATCAAAAGAGGAGCAACTAAAATAGTGCATGATCTAAAAGACAAAACTTATAAGGAAAGACTTCATGACATGGGTGTAGGAGCCAAAGAAAATCTGTGGGGGGGCGGGGGGGGGGATACAACATATAGTATAAAAATACAGTGATAAATCTGGTGTGCATTTGTCTGTCTCGTCCCCCCCCCCCCCCAGTTCCTGCACCCATTCTTCATGACCTGAATGTGTATAGCTTACCTGACCGGAGAGGGGGGTTATATTATAGAAACTTTCAAATATATAAAATTATTTTATAAAGTTTAAAAGAAAAAGTGTCTTAGAGTAAAAAAGATGAATGCAAGAACAAGAAGAAATTATTTGATGATGGAAGGTGGAAAATTTAGGGGCAATGTGGGGAAGTACTACTTTACTTAAGAGGTAGTAGATAAGAGGAACATCCTTCCAATGGAGTAATGGGGTGGTAGAGTCCAAGGCCCTCATTCAATTGCAGTTTGGCCAATTGAATAGGGATCTAAACAAGCACATAACATATATTTTTTAAGAAGTTTTTAGTTAGTAAACATCTATCCAAAAGCAAGGTTTTCATTAACTAAAAACTTCTTTAAAAAAGATATGCTATGTGCTTATTTAGAGCCCTATTCAATTTGCCAAATCGCAATTGAATGAGGCACCAACACATTTAGGGAATTTCAGAATGCCTTGGATAAGTATATGGCTATCTTGATACTTCATAAAGGCAAGTCTTTAGGTATACCGAATGTACAGACAAGACAAGCATTTTTGGTTCTCATCTGCCATCAAATATATGATTCTCACTATGGGCTCTCTATATGTACAATATAACTGAGTGACTAAGATAATGCTGTACTCAGTTACTTTGATGTGTGTGTGTGGTACCTAGGAACACATGTAGCATTACTATGTCTCAGGAATGTGCAGCACTTACCTGCCTCAAATACCATCTTATCCTAGAGCTTGAGCCACGCTGAGCTACTTAGAGACACACTTACACAGAGTATTGTGGCAAGTCTTCTACCTGGGACCCACAGTGTCAGAGCATAAATTACAGACCACTTGTTAAGTAGATGGTTTTGTCAATCATTGCAGTTCTAATTGCTAATTAATGTAATGAGACTATACAATGTGGAGGGGGAAATGGCTGTCAGAGATCAAGGACCAGGAAAGGAAGCAGAGAGGGGTTCAAAGTAAGACAGCAGAAAGGAGAGAAGTGATAGGGATGAGGGAAGAAGTGGACGGAGTAAAAGAATGAACAAGAAACATGAGTTTTACACAGAGAGAAACCTCTTGGCACACAATATAGAAACAACAGGGTTCCACTGAATTAGATTAATGGTGTTGTACAGCAGTGGTTGATGAATGTATGTGAAACTGAAGAGACAGACAGATTAGCGAGGAACCGGGAAATGGCATATGTATACTAATGACAAAGTTGTAGTGATTGTTCAGTCATTCAGTCGTGTCCGACTCTCAGTGACCATATAAACACAGCACACCAGGCACATCTTTCTGTGTTTCTGGTAGTACTTATCCATATGGATGTTTTGGCAAAAATACTTGAGTGGGTTGCCAGTTCCTTCTCCAGTGTACCGCGATTTGTCTGAATTCTCTGCAATGACCTACCCATTTTGGGTGACTCTACATGGTATAGCTCACAGATTCATTGAAGGATACAAGGTAGAGATCTAGAAGGGGAATGACAAAGAAAGAAGCCAGAAATAAAAATAAAAAAATGATGGCTTCTTGGAATTGATTATTTACAGTATATCAAATTTACTGTGTGGATTAAATAGCTTCAACGCCACAATATTTACTATGATTTGTGATTAATTTGCAGATGGTTTAAAATGTAAATCAACATACTGTGCCCATCATCTTATCTATCTATACAGTTCTTTTAAGGACTTCATGTAATGCAGGATTTAAAGTGATCAATCATCAAGTAATAGTTTCATATATAAAAGAAAAAAAGTAACTAGTGAGAACACAAATTATTTGTAGTACCTGTGATTGACAGAATAGACAGTGGGTGGCACCTTGTCACAGACTGTCGTTCAGTATCAAGTGAGAGAACTATAGACAGTACAGCACACTTCAAGATGAGTGACAGGATGATTTGTAGAACAATTAAGGACAATAGATGCATGATCAAATATGTGTGAGGACATTGAATTAGGTGAATTGTGTGATTGATTGAATGAAATGTGTACATGGTACGATTAAGTGTGTGATTGTCTTGATTGTGTATGATTGTGTGGACGGTCTGTGTACTGTGTAAATGTGTGGATTGCACTTGTGCATGTGTGAAGTTGCTTAATGTTTGTGCATTGTATGTACAAATTGTGTGTGTCACTAAAGTCTTTTTTCAACCTTAATTACTATGGCCCTCATTCAATTGCAATTTGGCCAATTGAATAAGGCTCTAAATAAGCACATAACTTATTTTTTTTAAAGATTTTTTTGGTTAGTAAACATCTATCCAAAAGCAAGGTCTTCACTAACTAAAAACTTCTGTAAAAAAAATATGTTATGTGCTTATTTAGAGCCGTATTCAATTGGACAAATTGCAATTGAATGAGGCCCTATGTAACTATGAAACCATAGATTTTCCCAAGTATCGTTAAAACATTCTTATTTTCAGGTTATTTGAATAATTTTACAAAATACGGATTTTTTTTTACACTTTATTTATTACACGTAATACTTAAGCAACAATGTAATTATTCATTATATATGCTATTAATGCCCAGGTAGTCAAATTCCTAGCATCATGGTCATGCCCTGTTGACCATTTGGGGCTACACGGAGAATGCGCAGTCTCTGTGTGAACTTGTTGTGTGGAGGAAAGCAGCACAGGATTTCTGATGATTTTTTGTCTCTTGCATCATACTATTGCCAAATCTCATAGATCAAACCACACCATACTCAATTACATACATGCCCGTCATTCCTTCGCAGATTTAGCCAAAGCAAAACCAAAATAAAAGCAATATTCAAAGCACCTTATATATAACATTGCTAGTGTTGAACGTAATTGATCCATATTTAACCCCCTTGGCTTGGAGGGGGTTAAGTATCTGCCGATATAGAGTTGAGTTTGTTATTATATAATTGTGTACTTGGTAACAGATTTGTGAGCGTTTCCTGTGAGCCGCCAGAACGTCAGTCATGTCTCTGTGTCCCTGTACCTTGCTCTAGCAAGATGTGCGTTTTTAGATCTCCCATCTGCCTTCTCTGAGGATGATATTGTACAACCTGCAGCTTCTTCATTCCATTTGCCTCACATTTTACTGAGGTTTAGTGTGAGATAGTTTAACCTGCAATCATATTAAATCTGTACTTGCAAAAATTACCAAGACAAAACCACTGTAAGGGAATGTAATCACACTCGATCACCTAAACCGAGTGAAATCACTAAGTTATACAGTCCAAACGTTTGGACAGACAGAACGTAAAGGAGTCCCAGATAAATGCCAAGGGTCAGGAAGCCATACATCAGAGAGTCTGCAAAACCAGCCAAGGGTCAGATGCCTGAGAATAGATTAGTTAGAACAAAGCCTCTTTTAGCTACGCGCAATTGATCTGCGGGTTACAGGCTGAAAAACAACTGCGGTTGTCAAAATTGTACCTCTGACCTTTGATCTGTCAAGCCCGCAATCGCTAAAATTGCAATTCACTATTAAATTGCTACAATTCCTCAGGACCGTAAATGGCAAATGTAGCCAAAAGTCCTATGAGTACTAGATAGGACTGGCAAGGGGGTTAAACACCTGATTGTAGCCGAGTAAAAGCAAATAAAAACTCAATACTGCACTCTAAAATATGGGGACATTAGAATTAATCGCACAACAGTCTCAAGCTCGCAAATCTGCAATCAAAATTTTTTTTTTACGATTTATATACTGTAACAAGGAAATTAATCTCGGGAATCAAGGAGTTAATACATATCAGGCCACCCATATAGACTATAAGAGTTTACATCAATAGTAATTAGGTCTGTATGTAAGGATGGCAATCTTGTACTCATGGACAACAAAGACTACCTAGAAATGTACAAATGTTTATTGAGAGATGGAAGTACATATGAGGGGTTGCCCAGGGTCCCCAGTTATCAGTTCCCACAAAAATAGAAGATTTTAGATCTAGTTAAATGGCTGGTCATCACCTATTATAGTGAACATGATTTAATACTTTCTAAACATCCTACAATTCCTCAATTGTACACTATGCCAAAGGTACATAAAAAACTGTATCCTATTCCTGGACAACTGTCTCAGGTAATAACAATCTGTCATAACATGTTAATACTTTTATTGATTATCATCTACAAAGTTTTGTCACAACCCTACTATCCTTTATAAAAGATACAACATATATGTTAAAACAACATGACAGGAAGAAACTGGAAGAAAACAGATCCAGTGATCTCCCTTCAGCCATTTAGAAGGTGGGGACTGTCAAACCCCTCCGCCTCCTACATTCTAGAAGCAGAGATTAGAATCAGCAGTCCAATCTCAAATTACAGTTGGGTTATGTTCATAACAGTTTCACTTTTTCTATGATTATTGTCTATTTTATCATTTTAGTAGTCAGTATTCACAAGGCCTACTATAACGTGCAAGTCTTTTTAGAGCACTATAAAAGGCTACCTCGCTGCATGAGGCCCACACTCCAACAGGACCTCTAGATAGAGATTGTGATGCCCAGGGACCACTGGGGTCTCTGGGGCTTGATTCAACAAGCCTGTGCCCTGGGAGAGCATGGGATGAGTGGCACAGGAGCCCCTTCCAGGGCCAACATTGCTCGGATTGCATGGATATATGGACTGTATCTAGACTGAGGTGTTCATACATAATTAAGTGTGTCCTCATTACTGAGGGAAGGGATAAACCTGATCATAGGGGTTCATAATTCTGCATCTACTTAAGGAAGAGTTACCACTGGTAATTCTGTTACTCTGACTGGCATTTTTGGGGGTCTTATGGTCGTTCTAATGGTCCATTACTGGTCTGGTTCTATCTCTGGTAACAGGCATAATAACAAAAAAACATCATGTATCGCTGGGTGGATCAGAACTATAGTGCCTTGCAAAAGTATTTACCCCCCTTGACTATTTACCTATTTTGTTACATTACAGCCATAAGTTCAATGTTTTGTTAATCTGAATTTTATGTGATGGATCAGAACACAATAGTCTAAGTTGGTGAAGTGAAATGAGAAAAATATATACATAAAACTATTTTTTAGAAATAGAAAACAGAAAATTCCATGTGCGTATGTATTTAGCCGCTTTGTTATAAAGCCCATAAAAAGTTCTGGTGCAACCAATTACCTTCAGAAGTCACATAATTAGTGAAATGATGCCCACCTGTGTCACATGATCTGTCATTACATATACACACCTTTTTTGAAAGGCCCCAGAGGCTGGAACACTTAAGCAAGAGGCACCACTAACCAAACACTGCCATGAAGACCAAGGAACTCTCCAAACAAGTAAGGGGCAATGTTGTTGAGAAGTAGAAGTCAGGGTTAGGTTATAAAAAAATATCCAAATCTTAGATGATCTCCAGGAGCACCATCAAATCTATCATAACCAAATAGAAAGAACATGGCACAACAGCAAACCTGCCAAGAGACGGCCGCCCACCAAAACTCACGGATCGGGCAAAGAGGGCATTAATCAGAGAGGCAGCACAGAGACCTAAGGTAACCCAGGATGAGCTGCAGAGTTCTACAGCAGAGACTGGAGTATCTGTACATAGGACGATAATAAGTTGTACGCGCCATAGAGTTGGGCTTTATGGCAGAGTGGCCAGAAGAAAGCCATTACTTTAAATGAAAAACAAAATGGCACGTTTTGAGTTTGCGAAAAGGCATGTGGAAGACTCCCAAAATGTATGAAGGAAGGTGCTCTGGTCTGATGAGACTAAAATTGAACTCTTCTGTCACACATCACATCACCCAAAGAACCCACAGTGAAACATGGTGGTGGCAGCATCATGCTGTGGGGATGTTTTGCAGCAGCCGGGACTGGGAAACTGGTCAGAGTTGAGGGAAAGATGGATGGTGCTAAATACAGGGATATTCTTGAGCAAAACCTGTACCACTCTGTGCGTTATTTGAGGCTAGGACGGAGGTTCACCTTCCAGCAGGACAATGACCCCAAACACACTGCTAAAGCAACACTTGAGTGGTTTAAGTGGAAACATGTAAATGTGTTGGAATGGCCTAGTCAAAGCCAAGACCTCAATCCAATAGAAAATCTGTGGTCAGACTTAAAGATTGCTGTTCACATGCGCAAATCATCCAACTTGAAGGAGCTGGAGCAGTTTTGCAAGGAGGAATGGACAAAAATCCCAGTGGTAAGATGTGGCAAGCACATAGAGACTTATCCAAAGCGGCTTGGAGCTGCAAAAGGTGGCTCTACAAAGTATTGATTTTAGGGGGTGAATAGTTATGCACATTGACTTTTTCTGTTATTTTGTCCTATTTGTTGTTTGCTTCACAATAAAAAACAAAACATCTTCAAAGTTGTGGGCATGTTCTGTAAATTAAATGATGCAAATCCTCAAACAATCCATGTTAATTCCAGTTTGTGAGGCAACAAAACACGAAAAATGCCAAGGGGGTGAATACTTTTGCAAAGCACTGTAGATCTATATAGTTGCATTAAAAAATTAGAGACAAGATTTTTCTTTATTGTATCTTATTGTAGAATATCTTGATCTCATGCATAATACAATTGGTGTACTTAACTTAAACATTCACATTAATAGTAATTAATAGTAGTATATTGCTTGTATATGTATGTTTTTAAAAAAGATGAATCTCTACTTATTGGCCTAATTGGTGTAAAGTGCAAATATTTTTTATAAACACAGGAGAATATTAAGATATACCGTAATCTAGATTTGAAATGCATAATTACTTCATCTGAATCTTTAACATACTGTAGATATAAAAATCCTTATTTTTATAGAAACGTGATTTGATCATCCTCGGACTGCATTGACCACCTACATATATTTTTAGACTTTTAATGGCGTTGAAGATATTTACACTGTTATATATCCCCAAAGAAGCCTTACCTCTATGTGACCTTCTAGTAAGTCATAACTGAGGATGCAGAGATAAGAGCTGTGATAGCACAATGTGTAAAAATGGCCCTTGTAAATTATTTGACCCACATACTTCTCTGATATAAGAATTTCACCATAACATTGTGATACAGATTAGTTGAGATAAAGTCTTTAGCAATGTCGGATACAAATATAGTATACCAGCTAATAAGAGGGAGATTTAAAATCCCACTGATTATATAGCATCCTTAATTTTTATTGTAGAGATAAGAGGCTTCTGCAGAAGTCTTTAATTATTTGCAATTATTTCTGGCTTTGTTTCAACAATTACTTTTTTTTTATTGCCGCCAACTCGTCTACTTTAATGCAGTGTAAGAAGACCGTGGAGAGAAACAAGAAGAGATCAGATTTTTTTTTTCATGGAAGGTTAATTTCTTTATTTTTTTATGTGCTCAGCATAAACAAATTGCAAGCTTGTGTTTATAAAAGTGTTTTGCCTTGCAGTTTTAATTTGAAGTTTACTGTGGTAGGTAAATGTCAGCCTGTACTTGTCCTGTATTCTTGCAGGATACATGGATTACCTTGATAACAGCATAATAGTACATAATATACATTATACTTCATTAATAAAAATATATTGGTTTTTTTCCGAATAAAAGTACTAAATTGCATTTAAGCAGTACAAATATTGTTTTAATAAGTATTATGAATTGGTTTAAATATTATCAGCCTTATTAAATTGCGATTTGGCCAATTGAAAAGGGCTCTATATAAGCACAGAGCATATTTTTTTTACAGAAGTTTTTAGTTAGTGAACTTCTATCCAAAAGCAACGTCTTCACTAACTAAAAACGTCTGTAAAAAAATATGCTCTGTGCTTATATAGAGCACAATTCAATTGGCCAAATCGCTATTTAATAAGTCTGTTCACAGATAATGCAGAGGGGGAGGGCTGAATAGGGAAGAGCCCTCTAGGTACAATGGTAATATTTTGAAAAAGAGAGACAAAGATGAAGATGGATATAGTAAGAGAGAAGGAACAGCAAGAAAAGAAAATAGAGTATAAGACAATTAGGGATTCTGGCAACATAAATACAAAGCTTTTTAGGCAGATTAGATATTTTTATCTAAAAATAATGTCATGAACTAAACTATTTAAATGTTATGTATTATAACTGATTTCATATATTTATCTGTGTGCATATATTCATCCATCAGTATAATACATGCCTCTTTCTTGTTTGTTTGTTTTTTTTAGTTTTATTTTCATTTCCAAATTTTCAAAAGATTACAAAGTTTACAAACATTAAAATCCAAATATCAACACATCAAAATTATACACAGTCAGACAAGAGAAGAGAAGAGAAAAAAAACAAAAAAGAAACAAAAAAAAAAAAAAGTGGAAAACTTAACAAAAATGGAAACGTAGCTAAAGTTAAATATTTCAGGATATATCATAAAAAATATATATTTTTCAGAATATCAGTACTTATTGAAATTAAATTCTAGGGTGGAGAGGAGCAATAGGTTTTCCTTTTCTCATAGCCTCTTTCTCAACTCACTCTTCATCCCTTTATCTCACCCACCCTTCATCCCAATTTCTTATCTACTCTGCATCCCCCATTTTAGCAATGTTGCTTATGTCTTTTTCTGTTCCTATTATTATCATTAAAATTATTTGTACATTTTAAATTATTATTTTTCCAATTTCCCTATTATTTCTAACCTATACATATTATTCTTTTTCATTACACAGCTTCAGAAAATAAATAAATGTTTTCAAGAATATTATTGCTGGAGTATCATTAGGCGTTTTTTAGCGGTTAACCACCCATTATTTTGTTGAATTGGATGCATGCATTTTCTATTGCAATGGATGGCGTATAGGTGTGTTTGTGACTTGATAAATACTATGTATAGGTTTCTATATTGCCTGCTGAGATGGAGGTGTATTACAGCACACTGATAAATTTGGGCCCAAGTGGTTAACAATGTAACTAATGCTTATTTTACTGGATTGCAAGTTAGAAACACAAAGGAGACTGAGGTGGGAGAAATCTAAGAAGGGGCATTGATTAAATCAGATTAAATAATGGAGTGGACTACAAGACAACTGGTTTGACATTGAAATGCTGCTGAGAGAACCTGTAAGTGACTAGTACATCTAGTACCAATAGAAATGTGTGTAATAATGAAAAAATGCATTCATATAATGACTTTCAAAAGGGCACAGTGTGTAGGAGAAATGGAGAAAGGACACCACTTAATTAATTTTATTTAAGGAAATAAGAGCTTTAGGAAAGATAAATATTCTATTTAATAAACTGAATAAGGTAGTGGAGATCTTAATTAAAGGGATAGAAGGTCCAGAATTTTACATATATATATATATATATATATATATATATATATATATATATATATATACAAACCTAACCTATATGAACAAACCATGAAATGACACTTTAAAGCATATAAACATATCAAGTTAGACAGGAAAATATTTTTCCCTGTAGAATTACTCCAGTGCTTCCCTTTAAGCAAAGGATTCTGGGTAGTGGCCATTAAATTATACAGTGATAACCTCTTTGACTCTATGGATCCCTTGAGCATAAATACATCGTACAAGACAGCCTTTGTAATATAATCTGGGTTAGTAGTGCAGTACCCATCAGTTAGCAGGTTAAGTCATGTATCAAGTAGACAACATATGATATTAGACAAAGGCTGTGTGCACTGACTGCTAAATTATTTATTGCCTTTGTGTACCTCATACATCAGATATAATGTATAATTTTGTCATTGTGCAAGTTTCACGTGCAATATGCAGGCTGCCATCAGTGATAATAAGGGGCTCTCTAGATCCCACGACTTCATCTTCAGTGGTTTCAAATATGTTAGCCCTTCAGAATAGGAAGCATGTCCCACTTATCTACTACCTTCTCTGTAAAGTACCTTTTCCATGCGGTTATGCTGCTGTGCAACCCACCATTTTGAATTCATGAGGTAAGGGGAGAGATTGAATGTGCAATGGAAATGTTGCATCTAAAATTACCAGTGCTTTCAGCAGTACTAATTGATTACTTCTTCCTCCTGAAGAAGTAGCAGCAGAGTCAGTTTAGAGAAGTAAATGGAACATGACAGTAAAGAATAATTGCATATACACGTTATAAATATAAAGGTTGGATTGTTTTTTTTTTTTTTTTTTGCTTTCTATAAAATCAAGTTTAGTTATTTAAAAGTCTATAGAAAAAGCTATTTGTTTCTCTATAGCACTGTCTTCATTTGGGGTTGTGTGTACAGATATGAAACAGTACTGTTTTCTGATTTGCTGCAATCAGTGATCAGTAAGGTTCCTCTATCACATTTCTAAAAAATCTGTGTTAACACCCTGCTATTATACTAGTAATTTTGCGAAGCTAGAGAATAAACTTAATACTAAGAATTTATGTTATGGTATCTATTATAATAAAATTATTTTATGATCCTATAATAAGTTGCTTAAATTAATATAAAATTACTAGAATAGGCACGTTGCTGTCAATTGGACAAGACCTGCTTTTTACTGAGCTCTTTAGAATAAGATATCTTTGTGAATAATGTGAAGCTCCTGAAGTGCGACAAGTCTCACAGTCCACAGTAGTCCCTAGAGGATTGAGAATACAGAGAAAATATATTACAATATAAGCAATACATATACTTGCAATAGTACAACTAAAATAATTAGGAGTTAGATGCCTTTTCCAGTGGCTAGAGAATGGAGGGCTCCAGTTTAAAAACACAATTTGGGCCCCCGCCCCCTGAAGGGGGTGTAAATATTTGTTTAGCACTGCCCTCCAGTGCCAGCTGACTCAGTGCCCCTTCCCATAACAGCTTTCTAAGATCATTTTCCATAGCTGCCCCCACAAGAACATTTTCCATAACTGCTCCTCTTCCCATAGCTACTCCCCTTACTTCCTTCCTGCGCAAAGCTTCTCAGCCTGCAGCACATCTTCATTACGTATGTACTCCACTTTCTGGTGACATCCACTGGTGCGGGGGCCCAGGGCAGCTAGGATGGGGATTTATATATACTATCTCTACATAAAAGCCAGTCCCACCCAGCATCTATCCCCACACAGCACCCAACCTTAATCGAAAGACAACATTGATAATAAGTGTTTAGTTAGTAACATAGCAGAGCACACTCCAATCATCATCAGCATGAAAATCAGTAGTACTCCTTTGTAAAAAATAAAAATCAGTATTATTCCAGAGATTATTACATATGTGCATCTCATTCATTCACAGGCTGTAGCCCATAATGTCTCTAAACTATTATGACAATGATTGATTAATAGCTGAGGAGGTACAGGGTGTTCAGTGATTCCATGTGGATCAAAATATTTAAAAGAGTTTTTATATTATATAAAACAGCACCTGATTGGTAAAAGTCCCCTAAAATAAGTTCCCCATAGAAATAAATGGAGGGATCAAATGACCCTGACAGAAAGTTTATTTTTCAGTGTGATGTTATGCAGTTTTGTAAACCAGAGTCTATTTAGTGTTTGATTGCTTAAGAGCCAGATGCCTTTTTCTTTAAACTGAAGTTAAGCCGCCCTTTACGTACATGAAGAAGTGGTATAACCTCATAGGAATCTACTGGGAAAATTATCGGCATTTCACTTCCTCAGAATTGTGTCTCACTATGGTTCCCTGGTGGTCCAGTGGTTAGGATTTGGTGCTTTCATTACTGCAACTTGGGTTCGATTTCAGTCAGGAAATCAAGAGGTCACACCAACCTGAACTTGAGCAGGGTTGGGCCTTGTCAGTATTTGGATGGGAGATCACCTAGGAATACCAGGAGCTGTATGCTGTGGCCCACTTGACCCATGCATGATCCATTTAGGCTAGGTAATGGAATAACTGACACGACAACTTGAGTTGGGAGAAACAACGGGCCACAGCTTTATTTTGAAACAATGCAAACAACAACCATAACTTATTTAAATGACTAATTTAGTCCTTTCCTTCCGGGGGAGGAGCCCGTCCACGAACAGTGACCTCACGCTTTGAGCCCTGCCCAAAGCCCCAATGCTTATCTTTAAGCACGCCCTGTGAGGTGGGGCCATCGCCCCCTTAGGCCAGTGGGCCGGGCAACTCACCTCCCGCCACGGAGCATGCGAGGGACGCCTCCCGAGGCTGCGATCCCCCCCTGCTGGACATTAAAGCCAAGGCCCGCAAAACACTCTCCCTAAACTCCAACATCATCAACTCGTACCCTATTTCCGTAAGATGAACCTTATCTTTTGCGAAAAAATCATCAGCGCCGACCGGTTCGAACTCTTTATACCGGATGGCAACGAAACCATGTTTCCTCACAAAACTCGCAATCTGCTGGTTAATCTTCTGGCCTTATCCAAACATACTGGGTCGCGTGCTTTACGCCACGATCTTCTCTTAATCATCTCAGACCAGATAAGGAACGTGCCAGGGAACTTCTTCACCCATTTCTCGATGTCTCGTCTCATCACTTTCAGCATCCGTCTCATGGGAACTGTCCCCAAATCGTTCCCGCCGGCATGAATTATTATCACGCTGGGCTGACCGTAACGCTGCGCGTAAGTTTCCAGGAGACCGTCGAGCTGCGCCCATCACAGACCCCGAATGCCACACCACCGTACGCGCAAGTCCGTAACAGGAAAGCCCAGTTGTGCCTTTTCTTCGGTAACTGCGGCTAACCTGTGGGCCCAGTACACGTATGAATGGCCCACAATCCATAGTTGCTTCTGTTTCCCTGAAAGTAGAAAGCAACACCATTATACCACTGCATTTGGCCTTACATAGGACCGAAAACGATCTGAGTCCCACCTCCCGATGCGCTTTACTGTCGCGTCGGGCAACCCCAACCTAGCCGCTTCTGTGGCAGCTCCAATCCGAAAGGAGTGTGTTCCGAAGTCGGACTGCTTGAAACCGAGCCGATGCAGTGCGCTTTTTAAAACTTTTTTAAATTGATACTTTGACAGTGCCGTTCCATCGGCGTGTACCAGCAGAGAACACCGTCCCTCCGGTCACTGCTTAAGGTACTCCATTACACATGCATATGGGCAACACTCCGTGCCAACCTGATGCAGAACAACTTCTCTTCCTTTACCCACTTGGTCGGTCTTTGACCTCCGCAACCACAATACCACCATACCTTCCCTGAGGCAGGTATCCACCAATTGCAGTCCCCCCGAACCGTGTCTACTGTTCGCGACTAACTCCCCTATCCTAAACGCTCCGAAGAACGCCAGGGAAAAAGCCTAGGGATTCAAAGGGGTTCCTGCAAACCACCACCAACTCCTGAGCCAATCTCAGCAATAGCGCAAATGTTATTGGCCGCCTACTATCTGGCCTTTGCGACCCGCTGAACATTCCGCGCACCACCTTGCGCACTAGAAACTCCTTTGTAAGGTCCCTCTGCCCAGCAAGCTTAAACATAAAAGCAAGCGCCGTGACCTGTCTCCCTACTACGGTTCTTGATTCGCCTTGCTCGGCGCACCGCAGCAGGTACCAAAGCAGGATCCCTATGCTCTTGTCTTCCGTCGTGGCACCACTTGCCAGTGCCACTAGACTATCCCATTTTGCCCACACACGTCTATAAGCGTTCCAAGTCGCTGGGGCAACAGACTGTCTCACGAGTCTTGTTACCTGACAGCTCCAATCTCCCAAAGCTCCTCGGGGATGTGCTCCCCCAGGGCGTTCGCATAAGGAGCCAGCGCCCTGAAGCGGTCCTCCTGAAACCGAGAGAGGGCGTAAGCAATTCCGTTTTCCACTACTGTCACATGTCTTGCCTGAAACCATATGTTCAAGCGAAGGCAACATGGCACAAGATGCCGGAGCAATCTAATCACCGGTACGGATGCTGCCGTGATGTTGTTCACGTCCTCCACCAACCCTTTATTAGCCGAATGGAAAATGACTCGCCTGTCCCTGAAACAGGCACCCCATAAGTGAACTGCTACCACCATAGGGAACAGCTCAAGGAATGTAGGGTTCTGCATTAAACCCGCCTCTTCTCATTCCTCCGGCCACGCCGCAGCGCACCATCTCCCTTGGAGATAAGCCCCACAGCCAATCGGTCCGGACCCATCGGTGTGGAGATCTAGCTCTGTGCTGGTGGCGCCCTCCTTTTGAAGGAGCACCCGCCCATTAAAATCTGCGAGGAACACCGCCCACACCCTCGCATCATCACGCATAACCCTAGAGACTGTTAGGAAATGATGCGGCTTCGCAATCCCTACAGTAGCCAGTGACATCCGTCTACAGAATATCCGCCCCATGGGGATAATTCTGCATGCGAAGTTCAACTTCCCCAATATTGATTGCAGCCGCCGCAGGGTTACCCTCCGCGCGCCCAGTAGCGCCTTAATCTCCGCTTGCATGTCCACCACCTTCTCTAAGGGAAGACTGCACTCCATTTTGCAGGAGTCGATCCGAATCCCTAGAAAAGTCAATTGTTCCGTAGGGCCCTCCGTCTTGTCATGGGCCAGCGGTACCCCGAACTCTGTACAGATTTCGGTGAACACGTCCAGCATGAAACGGCAAGCGTTGTTTCCTGCTGGGCCAACGAAAAGGAAGTCATCCAGGTAATGGGTAATACTCTTGTACCCCGCCTCGATGCTCACGACCCATTGTAAAAATTTGCTGAAGGCCTCGAAGTAAGCACAGGATATCGAGCATCCCATGGGTAAACATAAATCAACGAAGTAACTTCCGTCTACGAAGCACCCCAGCAACCGATGGCTTGACGGGTGTACGGGGAGCAATCTGAATGCTGCCTCGATGTCCACTTTCGCCATAAGGGCCCCCTGGCCCTCCCTCCTCACCAGGTCGACCGCCCGGTCAAATGACTCATAAGACACAGTAGCCTGGTCTTTTGAGATGCCATCGTTTACCGAACGACCTCTGGGGTAGGAGAGATGCTGAATCAACCTAAATTTACCCTTCTCCTTCTTGGGGACCACCCTGAGTGGAGACAGGACTAAACCCTGGATGGGCGGGGCCGCAAATGGCCCTGCCATCCTCCCCAATTTTACCTCATTAAGCACCTTAGCTTTAGCTACCCCTGGGAAATCCCTGTCCGACTTCAGGTTTGGGACAAGAAAACCTTGAATGTCGACCCCGCATGGAATCCGGAATCCTTCTCGGAAGCCGTCCTCCAACAGGCGCGCCGCTTCGGCGGTGCCTGCCAATTTACCGTAGCGTTTTAGCCACGGCAGCATGGCGGGGAGGCGTATGGGCGTCCTGCCCCTTTGCGGGAGGTTCGCCCCTGCCTCCCTCTTTTGGTCTACCGCATCTAGATAGGGGGTGTTCACCTCCACAATTTGAGCATGCGTGCTTAAACCTGCAGTTAGGGGCCCATCTACAGACCCCCTCGTTATACGCAAAACAGGTCTTAAGGCCTGCTCCTGAGGCTTGGGTGGGGCCCTTAGCTCCACCGGCCCCGCTCCGAAAGGGCGTCGTGACTCTCATGGGTGTCATAATGTTTAGCCAATACGCCACCGCTTTGTCACTCCACGCCATGCTTGGCCTTGAGGCCAAGTATTGCCGGAATTCCTCGTCGTACCGCCACCAGGCTGTACCCCCATAGACCTTGTGAGCATTACGAATTTCGTCTATGTAAACGAATAATCCCGAACTCTGTTCGGGGTGCCGCTCACACAGTACGCAAGCCCAGATTGAAAATGCTTGCAGCCATGTATCAAATGTCCTGGGTAGCCTAGCAAAAGATTTCCGCCGCTCTTCCCCCTCCCTGGGGCCCCTCTCGGCCAAATCTGTTTGCCTAGACATAGGGAGAAGGGAAAACAACTCTATAGATTCCCTCTTCCAGATCTTTTCCCTAACCTCCTGGGTAAGGTGTGCACCTAAGTTATCCAACGAGCATAAGACTATAGGTCTCATGGCTGCGTCGGTAACTCCTGCATTGGTACTCCCTATTGCTGCAATCGCATTGCCTACCGGCTCGGGCGCGCGTATGCTAGCTAACGCCTCGCTTGCGCTCGCTGGCGCCACTACCGCTGCTGGCTGGGACCATGCACCCTTTGCTAGCCCCCCTATCCAAGGTCCCATTTCGTGCTCACTAACCACGATGTTGTGCGCAGCTAGCAGAGTCTTCAATGACCCGATAAAACCTCCCTTGTCTGCTGAGCGCTCACCTGCTTCTGGAAGCTTTGGAGTAGATACGGCCAACGGAGTATCCCTGCGTCTCTTCTGACGCTCCGGGGAGTCTGACTGTCTGGCCCTCCGCGGGCTCCTCCTCTCCGATCCAGTGCAAGCACAGCTGCACCGACAAGATCTCCTGCTTCTCGACCTGGATCTCCTTCTGGATCTGTGGGTACAAGAAGAACAGTCACTAGCTCTCCGCGACCTGCATGCCCGTGCCCATACCGCCCTTTCCTCATCTGAGGAACGGTCCTGGTCACCTAAGCTTGCGTGGCTGGAGTAGGCTAGCACTGCCTCCGCCGCCCCCTGTAGGGGTTCCCCTGAGAATTCCTCGGGCGTTGGAATATCCAGATGTTGGTCGGTCTTAGACCCTTTGCGCTGTGGCCTAACCGTCTCGCCCTCAGTCTCTACTCTGCTACGTCTTAGCGGTGTGTGCGTGAATAGTAGCGGACTGTACCTGCTCGTAGCCTTCTTAGCTCGAGTGGGGCGTCCTAGCCTTGCCACTGCCGCTGTCACTGGCATGTCATCAATCATGACCATGCTGTCTTGGCTATTCATCTCTCTGATCACTCCATCTCTTCTTTCTCTCGTCGTCGCCATGCTCCTCTCACCGCCAATTGGGCGTCCCTGTAAAGTACCAGAAGCACTGTTATTGAGGGAAACCCCAGGGACCGTCTGCTTGGCACCGTGAGGGCCTGTAGGAGCCTTTTTAGGACTCCCGGCTTTTCTCTTACCCCCTGCACCCCCCTTACGGGGTGTTAGAGGGGTGTTTCTCGACCTTTGTCGCGGCCTAGGACCTTTAGGCAAGTTGGCTGGTGGTGGCCGGAGTGCTAGGCCCTCACCCCCACCGCCCGTGGTCCTGGCGCTCGCCTGCCTGGGGGGTATGGGGTCCCGGCCGCCCTGACCTGTAACCCCCCCATCTCTTGTGTCTCTGCTGCCCGATGGACGGGGGTCTGGTAGCCCTACAGTGGTGGGATGGGAAAAAAATTCCCTGGAGGCATCAGAATTGGCTAGGACACCAGCCACCGCAGGCTGTACCTGTTCAATGTGCTGAGCTCCAAGCGCAGAAGGCATGGGAGGTCCCAGCCTGTCCTGCACCCACTTGACCCCTTGGCTTAAGGCACGGGTCCTAACCTCAGCCAGCAAAGCCTCTAAGCCTTCTGGATCCATATTAAGACTACCAGGGGGACAAACAGGGGGGACAACAAGCAGCAGCCCAGGCACACACAGACACAGGAACACACACAGGCAAAACACTCACACACAGACAAGACACACAAAGACACAAAACGGAGGAAGAAAAACAAGCAAGAGAAGCCTCAACAAGTATATCCCCTTATGTGCTGGTAAGCTGGGGTGAAATCTCAGTAATTAAACCTTCCTACTTTTAGTTTTGGCTGCAGGACCACAGACCTCCGTCCATTCCAGTCGGGAGACCGCGCTGCTGTGCTCAACGGCGCTCCAGGTGCTTCCGACACGCCCCCAACGCTCCTGATTGGCTGATAGCCTCACAGGCTCCGCTGGGTCACGTGACGCTACGGGCTGACCCAGGGAGCCTGTGCAGCCTCCGCTTCGTTCAGGAGAAGGAACTGTCAACCCACTCCAGTACCTCTGCCATGAATACCAAGTCAGCATGGTGTGATATGGTCCATGAGGTCACAGAAAGTTGGACATGACTGAACGATGCAAGCACACATGTCCCTTTTATATCTGGCCCACATTTTTCTAGCAGTTGGTTTAACAACATGAAATCAATTCCAAGCACAAATTAAAGCACTA
Organism: Discoglossus pictus; assembly: GCA_027410445.1. NCBI lineage: Eukaryota > Metazoa > Chordata > Amphibia > Anura > Alytidae > Discoglossus > Discoglossus pictus. The sequence continues at coordinate 377,159,172 of CM050165.1, forward strand.
TATAAATAGAATCAAAATAAAAAGGACACACTGAATTGAGGAATGTATTATGTAAGGATTTGGCAGAGAATGATCGAGGATTTAGCAGGATAATACATTTCAGTTATAAGAGAGAAAGGAAATGAAGAGTTTTTAAGGATAGAAGAAACATTTTGAAATAAATACAGAATTTAATAGGGAGCCTATAGAGAGATTACAAAAAGGGAAATAAGATATATTGTCGGGGATAGTGATGCGCTAGCAGCAGCGTTGTGAACAGATGCAAGACAGAACTGGGAGCAGGAGGTTACAGTAGCCAAGATGGGAGAGGATAGGGTCTAAATAGGCAATTTAGAAAATATAGAATTTTAAGAAAACGTATGTTCACTTTCATTAAGCAGTATTTCCTTGTGTTATTCAAACTGAGGTAGGAAATTGTGACAGTAAGGCAGGCTTGCTCCTGAGTGTCACACTGCGTGGGGGTTTAATCTAAAACTTTAAACAAACAGCTACATTATTCTGCATTCATTTGTGTGCACAATAATACAAAGAACTCTACATAATTATTGACTCGTGAAAAATAAAGAGCAGCATGCAGGAGAGGTGACACGAAGCTGAGCTTTCAGCGCACAACAATATGCATGTCTTGAGTGTCAAGGGATGAATGCAAATGGAGTAGGCTTTGTATGTATGTGTTCAAGTAACCCACTCATTGACATAGTCACTGCTACACACCTGCACACATAGAGACATCAGTATGTATATCATATCATACATAGGGTCCTATTAAATTCAGCCATTTTGAGTTCCCGTAGCCCGTAAAAAAAATCCTACGCTACTAGAGAGGACCCGCAAGGGGGTTAAAGTCCGTAGCACTGTAAATGCCAATAAACACACACTACTGTATCTTAAATTAAAGGGAAACTGATGTGAGGTACTAAAATTAATAGCACAATATTCTCAATCGGCAAAAAAATATATTTTATTTTATGTTTAATTTCTGTGTTATTTCGTTCCCGGCAATCAATGTGTTAATACATATAATATAACTTGCATGAACTAGAATATCATATTTATTGATTATTTCATATTGCATTATTGCTGGAATGCGGGCCCGATCACAACTCAGACTTCAAACCCATAAGTGTTTGAAATCTAACCTCCATTTATTTAGTGAGGTAATGATGACAATCTCTTTTACTATTGGCTCAGTTTAAACCTGTAACCACGTGTTTGACTAATTGATCATGTTCACAGCCGCAAATGGAACATGCGGAAGCATGGTTATGGATTGGATGTCGGCCACGTATGTTGCGGCTGTACCACGGCCAATGTGGGCTTCAAATTGAATAGCATTATATTTAATAGCATTGTATAGGCATACTGTGTTGTATATGTACCATCTGTTAGAGAATACAGTTAGAGAATATACACAATAAATCTCTGTATCTTCCTTGTTTTCAGATTTGTTTTGTGAATCTCAGTGTTACAAATAAGGATCCAAGACAAGAAGACTTACAAAAGGTAAAGTTTTACTACTTGCCCTTAATCTTAATTGCCAGCATTTCACGTGGCCAACAAGTTAGCGTTATTCACTAACAATGCCAAATAACTTGAATAACATGCTAAAATGTTAGAGCTTAAGGTGTTCACACTTCTATAAAAAACATACTCTTGGAATCTTAGAGGAAACAATTGAAGATAAACTTGAGAAAGAAAAACATGGCCCAACTAAAATGGAGAGGTTTTTTTATTAAATGTGGGACAGTCATTTCCAAAAACGGATATTTGAAGGTTGGAAAGATATGGAAATGTTTTATTTAATGTGATATCTTGCTTATTTGCTGCAAGCATCTAAAGCCAGATTTACATCTGACGTGCACATAGGCAAAGATTCCTTGGAGATAATATATATATATATATATATATATAGATAGATAGATAGATAGATAGATAGATAGAGATATATAGAGATAGAGAGATAGATAGAGATAGATAGATAGATAGATAGATAGAGATACATAGATGTCTCTTTCTCTGTCACTCTCCTTTATACATATACTAGAAACTTGCCCATCAAAAATAACAGGAGGAAAATTTGTAAGGCTGGGAATGCTGTTTGCCACACAACGTGAGGCTTTTGCTCCTCTGAGCACCGTCGGCGCTCATCGCGTGCCCCGCACTGAGTGCTTCACGCCCTGTGTACTTCAACTTTACTGCTTTGCAATGATCACCTTCGGCGCTCATCGCAAGGCTCATTGCCTTCGGCGCTCGTTGCAAGCCTCTCTCACCTGCGGTGCTCATCAAACAATTGCTGCACCCTCTATAAATTGACAGATAATGAAGCCAATCAGAGAGGGGCTTTGCTATTCATGTGCGCCAAAGGCACTAAACACCTTCTGAAAGGGACTCTGTACAAGGAGAATAAGCTGAATCAAATTGTTTGAGGCATTTTGGCAGTATTGGAACAGGGAGCTCATGTGTTCACTGTGTAATGGTAAATTCAGATGTAATGGTATCCCACAATAGATGAGAAAATATGACAGACCTGGGATCATATCTATTAAATAATGTCTATTCTACCCATTTACAGTTCTGCATTTCTAAATATCCATTACTTGTGTGTAGGTTCCCCAAATTTAAATTGACGTAATCAGAGAAAAATCTTCCATATCTTATTATGCTCTAAGATAATTCTTCCTGGGTTTGTCTTAAACAACATGGAGGATAATTGTCCTATGGATCCTATTTAGGAATCCTTGAACAACCAACCAAGGTTGTACAGAAACACCTTTTATGCAGCCTTTATTTTAATTATTATTGCCACATACTAATTTAAAAAAATTAAATCTTTATTTGTACATTTAAAATATTGTTAAAAAAGCAACAATTAAAAAATTAATGTTAAACCCAAGGTTTTTTGACGTCCAGCAAATTATTAAGGGTTTATTTAGGTTTTATTTTTGTTGTTATTATATTCTTTGCTTTGATCACAGCTTTTTTATTTGATAAATGTATTATGCTCAAGTCAATAAAATATTTTGTTTTTCAATTCAACTGTATTTGTGTATTTTTGGTTATTTTTCCTTGATCAAATCCTTATCAGGTACCCTTGAGTTTAATTTACATAAGATCAGATAAAAATCTTATGTAAATAAAAATCCAGGGTACCTGATAAGGATTTGATCAAGGAAAAATAACCAAAAATACACAAATACAGTTGAATTGAAAAAACAGAATATTTTATTGACTTGAGAATAATAAAGTAATTAAATAAAAAAGCTGTGATCAAAGCAAAGAATATAATAACAACAAAAATAAAACCTTAATAAACCCTTAATAATTTGCTGGACGTCAAAAAAACCAAAGGATTAAAAACCTTGGGTTTAACATACATTTTTTAATCGTTGCATTTTTAACAATATTTTAAATGTACAATAAAGATTGATTTTTTTAAAATTAGTATGTGGCAATAATAATTAAATTTAAGGCTGCATAAAAGGTGTTTCTGTACAACCTTGGTTGGTTGTTCAAGGATTCCTAAATAGGATCCATAGGACAATTTTTTGGTACACATCTAAGTAATAACACCCAGGCCTAAAAAACAAACTAAGATCATTTTTTGAGCATTAACATGGAGGATAAATCTAGTCAAAGCTCCTCATTGTATTCTGGTAATGTCACTGACTTCATAAAATAAATTAAACTTGGCCAACCAGGTATGGAACATCTGTAATTATGTTATGTTTCTGAATAACTTATTATTAGCTTTAATGTGATTTCAAACAACACTTATTCTTATGAATATAGAAAACCATTACACCTTGGTGTGCCAGCGCCACATTAGTCATTGGACCATCTTCACAAAGAAATTAGCATTTTTTTTAAACAAAGTATATTTTAAGGAAATGTATCATATTGTAGACAATAATGTGCTGTATACTGTTGGAGCATCTTATTGGTCTTTTAGCTTCCTTTGAACACCCATATATTTGTTGTACACATTGTTGCCACTGTCCCTATTTTGGAAGGACAGAAAAATCACTATGTGCCAGTTTCCCATAATATATAAAGCATTGTGCACATATTAAGTGTATAATCTCAAAATCATTGTTTATTCTTTGTACAGCACAGTGGTAACACAACCTAATAGCTCATGATATTTTTTACCTCTTTGGACATTTGGAATATTGGGGTGGAATGTGGTAGATATATATGTAGTATCTTGCCATACTGAAGAAGAAAGAATCACCAAATAAACTGAGTTTTCAATGTGAGTTGTTACTTGTTCCCACCTGACACACCTCACCTACAGTATATATCTTACAGAGGCTGGTAGACGTGTCTCCTGACCTCCCCAAACTAATGAATTCTGTGAGGGCACAGGATCTGAAGGAGAATGAGATTTTGCTACTGAGTGGACTAACATCAGGAAGGCTTCGGTCTGCAATTGAGGTCCCACAGGTAGGTGAAGATATTCCAAAGAGTACATTGCACATCAAAATCAACAACTTTGTACACTCAAGAGATTAAAGTACATTCTGACACCCACATCAAAGTCTTTTGAAGCAAAATTAGCTTCATTAAGTTAGGAAGTTCATTCTCTAGTTCCTTCTTAAATTGTAAACAAAACTTTTGATATCTTAGCAGTAGGAACATCAGGGTCGTCTTCATAGATCTCTGGGCCCAGAACAGAACCAAGTTCCTTTAAAAGTCGAACACAAACTCTCTCTGTCCACGCTTATGCATATATATATATATATATATATATATATATATATATATATATATATATATAATTGTATCTATAAAAAAACAAAAATAGCCCTATGGAATATATCAGCGCTTTACAAATAAAGGATAATAATATATATTTGTGCATATATTTATTTATTTGCGCATTTACTTATTTTGCACAATTATATGTGCAAATAAATATAAATAAATAAATAAATATATTGAATAAATAATAATAATATATTTATATTTAGTTGCATATATATATATATATATATATATATATATATACATATATATATATATATATATATATATATATATATATATATATATATATATATAGATATATAGATATATATACACATGCACGTATATATATATATATATATATATATATATATATATATATATATATATATTCCTTTATTTGAACATGAATTTTATGCAGGTAGATTTTTACCTTTATTGAGAAGGCTAAGGGCAGGCTGACATCAGAGGGCACTTCATGCAGCATTTGCAGCTCCTCAAGAGAGAGTAGGAGTTACAGTGCAGATGATTATACCATTTGGTGGGATGACTGGCAACTCTCCCCCGCCACACACACACACCATTTATAAGGTGTCTCACCCCAAATTTACAATAAAAAATAAATCAAAGAAAAAAAGAAAAAGTTCTGCTCGTCCGCCCAAAGCATCATGAAATATAAGACATAACTTGCTCTCATAATATATAAGCTTCACATGGTGATCATCCTCACTGCTTTAGTTAGTAGTTCAGGGAATAACATGACCGCTAGGAACTGTGGAAAAACTAGTGAAGGAGGGCCCCTGTGCAAAATAATGTAGGCCCCTTACACTTCTCTGGGTTCCCAGTGGTTAGGATGCAGGTGCTTTCACCACAGCATCCTGGGTTCAAATCCAGCCAACTTGGATGGGAGACCTCCTGGGAATACCAGGAGCTGTATCTGTGCCAAGAAAACCAAGTGGATCTGCATGGTGTGTTGTCCATGACGTCAGGGAGAGTCAGACACAACTGAACAACACCATTTACATTTTTTACAACATCTCTACACACCCCTTGGGATCAATAAAACAAATCCAAATTATATGTAGATAACCAGATCACCCCTATGGTAATCAGATCCAACTTTCTATAAAGTAATTATCTGCCATCCTCATCTAATAAATGAAGATTTCTCATTTACTGCCAGTAGCAGAGGGCCCTGGTGCTTTGCTCCTTCTACACCCTGGCTGTAACTCTGCCACTGGTCAGAAAGGTATTAATTTTCAGCCTCATTAAATTGGAGCCTCTTAAGTCCTCCGTGTAGCTTGTAAGGCCTTGCGTGCTTGAAATCTGTCCGAGTTACGTTGCTATTAAATTGGAAGGGGCTTCGAGCTACGGGTTTGATTAGAAAATCGTAGCTCGTTCGTAGAACGATGGATTTGCGGCTGTGCGGACGATCAATTAGTGTAGACCGAAGTTACAGGTTCAGACAGAGCCAATGGAAAAAGAGATTGTTAGCGTTACGTTACTGAAAAAGAGGAGGGTAGTTTTCAAAGTCTTACGTGCTTCAATTACAGTGCAGATATAATGCAATATTAATAAAGCAGTAGATATGATATTCTATCACATGTGAGTTACAGTATATGGATTAACACATTGATTGCAGGGATCAATATAACACGAAATATAAACATGAAATAAAGTATTTTTCGGGGCCAATTTGAGAGCTTGAGAATGTTGTGCTATTAATTCTAAGACCTAACATCATTTTCCCTTTTAATAAAAGTACAGTAGTGCGTTGTTATTTGCATTACAAGTGCTACATATTGTACTTTACCTCCCTTGCGGGTGCTCACGTTTGGCTTTTGGCGTGTTACGGGCTTAACGTGTGTGACTTCTTAGCAATTTAATAGCTGTATTGAACAAGTAGACAGATCAAAGGATTTACAGGCAGGAAGTTCAACGTTGCTCAACACATAGCCTATTCTTGGCCGTCCTGCGTCTTAACACGCAAGTCCACTGCAAGCTACGTTACAGGGCTAAGTTAATACCCGTAACACGTAAATTGTAGCCCCAAAATTGCTGAATGTCAGACATTAGGCAGTGTTTCCATTGTTATTTTGCCTTGCTCTTGATCAGTTAACACAGAACATAGACCAAGTATCTGCCATTTTTAGTTAAAATGTCCAAAATATTCACATGATGTATTGATGAAAGAGAGTGTTCATGAACAGGGGTTACACATGTTACTTATCTTAACCTATGAATATATCATCATGTGAATATTTTAGACATTTTAGCTAAAAATGGCAAAACAACTATGGAACCAATATGGGGTTGTCCCATGCACAATATATTCTAGAAGGGCTGTTCATCTCACACACAGGAAAAGCAGATATTATACATGGTCCTTTGGACTCTGGATATATATGATTTTATTAGGCCTCACATTTCTTTTAGTAGTAGTAATATAGTATAGTTTCCACTAGAAGAGTTCTGTATGTTATATGTGAACAAATTTCAGTGGCGTAGCTAGAGCTTTTGCCGCCCGGGGCTGTCCCTGAATTTGACGCCCCCTCTCCCTCCCTCTCTCTTCCTCCCTTCTCCCTCTCTCTCCCCCCGCTATTTTTCTCTCCCTCTTTCCTCCTCACTTTCTACCCCTCTCTTTTTTCTTCCTCTCCCCTCCCTCTCTTTCTCTCTGCATTGTCCTCTCCCCCCTTACCTCTCCCTCCACCCTTGCCTCTCTCTCTCCCCTTGATTTGCCTCTCCCTCTTGCCGTATGTATCCCGGTCCCCTATGTCTTCTCCTTCCTCCATATATCCCCCTCTCACCTCATACCTCCCCCTCCCTCCAAGTCTCCCCTTGCCTCTCCCTCTCCCCCATGTCTTCCTCTCCTTCCATGTCTTCCCCTCTCCCCCCATGTCTTCCTTTCTCCCTCATGCCTCTTCTTCTACCCCCATTTCTCCCCTTCCTCCATGTCTCGGATCTAGCATCTTTCAGTGCCAGGCAGGTCAGGAGCCAGAACTACTCTACACCCCACCAAGTGGTCTGGCACAGGCTCTGTCCTCTTAAGGTGGATTGCTACAGTTACCATCATATATAGCATCAATGATATCAAAGCAGAAAGAGTGTTATACAAACGGGGGTAGAAGATCAGAATAGGGGACCTGGGGTAGGAGATCAGAATTGTGTCCTGGGAGGAGGGGGGATCAGAATGGGGGACCTGTGGGTGTGGGGGATAGGAGATCAGAATGGGGGACCTGGGGGAGAGGGAGGTAGGAGATCAGAATGGAGGACCTGATGAAACACACTAAATCCCATGACTCCTCCTCTTCGCCCATGCCTCCCTCTCCCTCCATGTCTCCCCCTTAACTCTCTCTCTCCTCCATGTGTCTCCCTCTCTCCCCTTGCCTCTCTCCCCTATGTCTCCCCCTCCATATCTCCCCTTGCCTCTCCCTCCATGCCTCGCTCTTTTATCTCTTTTTCCGTGCTGCCCTCTGCTGACTCCTCCCTCTGCCTGCAGACACAATAGCAGAGAGCAGTGGACTGGGGAAGGGAGCATCAGAGCCACGATCAGTGGGAGGCAGGTGGGGCATTTGTGCAGCCCCCAAAGAGGTGCCGCTTGGGGGGCTTTGCCCCCACACCACCCCCCCAGCTATTTTTCCAGATTAACTTGCAACTTCTCTGTACAAGGTAGATTTTACTGTTGGGGTGAGTAAAACACCAAAAATATATATAAATATATGTAGTTAGTCAGATCATTTCTAGATAAAAATAATTATTCTCCTCTTTACTCCAGGTAGCAGAGGGCTTCCCTTCTGCTCAGGAAAGTCATCTAAGGGCCCTATGTAAATCCCTGGAAAAGCAATTGCGAGTGCCATAGCAGCACTGTAAATCCTACCTAGCTATGTTAATCCTCCACCCCTAAAACATTGTGAGACAACTGCTACAAGTCACTGCAGCAGTGCCAGCCCCTAAATCCCTATCTCCTACAAAGGAGAGTCATTAAAGTCATTATCAGCAGGGTTACAAAAGAGGAATTTCTATTGACGGACTTATCCTGTTGTATGTGTGCATTTCAAGAAGCGCTGGATGCACGCCGCGATTACTCTAGGGACGCGAGTTCAGCACGCCGGGTAAGTGGTTAGGGGTTTCAGGTTATGTTTACAGAGTTAGGGGGTTAGGGTTAGAGGGTTAGGGGGTTAGGATTATGGGGTTAGGGTTAGGAAGGAAGGTTTAGGAGGTTAAGAAGTGAGGTTTTGGGGGTTAGGGTTAGGAAGTGAGGTTTAGGGAGTTAGGGTTAGAGGGTTAGAAAGTGAGGTTTAGTGGGTTACGGTTAGGGGTTATGGTTAGGAAGTGAGATTTAGGGGTTATGGTTAGGAAGTGAGGTTTAGGGGGTTAGGGGATTGGGGTGTACTGCCTATTTTTGACAGCTACTTGAGGACGCAAGTGCAGCCTAATCCCTAGAGTCGGCGTCAGCACGCTTCCAGTGCATCCAGAAATAAAACAGGATAGACCCCTATTGACTTTAGCTCCTATCTGATTATCTGATTTTGCCTCTAGGTTGACATTTTGTCAATTTAATTTCATATCTGTGGCAATTTTTAGGTACCAATTGTACCATTACTACATTTTTTTTCAAAAATGTGTCCTGTTCCCAGAGATTTTTCTGCCTTCAGTGTAACTTCTAACTTCATGTCCTATTCTGATTCCAACAGAACTTGCATTGCCATTCATTGTTAGAGTTGCTGTGTCTGAGTCACAATTATGAGTCACTTTCACATTAGTGTACCTTTTATTCCAATTAAATGTGTTCTGCCAGAAAAATTAATGGCCTTTGAGTAAAAGATTATTGGTTATTAGACAGGTTTCCATCAACAGAAAGGGCCGTACATTCCTCACAGATCAATGAAGGATGGAATATATGTAATTATCTAAGAGACTGTCTTCTCAATTAGCTCAATTCCCTTCTTTCCATTCCCATATATTTCATGGTCAAGTTCTTTAAATGGAAAATCATATTCCCTGTCTTAGTTTACATCAAATTTTGCTCCACTATTTAAACCTTAAATCTTGCAAGAAGGTATCTGCATCTCTTGTTATTGTTTATTGTTCTAACCTACTCAAGAAAGCTTAGTCAGTAATTTGTAGTGCACCAAATTATATTTACATAGTCCGGTGTTGCAGCCTCAGGACTTTTTCCTTTACATAGCATTCAAATCTCATATCAGTATTGAAAAGATACAGGAATCCTTTAGAAGTTTGTTGTTCCATGTGGAATGTGATGTGTGCCAGGATAAGATTATTTTTTTTTTTTTTTTTGTGGGATTTATAGTATACATGTTCCCATAAAAGGAACATTACAGTATTTTTTTCTGTGCAGTAGTTCATTATTTAAAAATAGGTGTTATTTTGGTGTTAATTCCTACATTTATTTAGATATTTTTGCAAACAGCAATGTGCAACATAGCCCGCCACTTGTTCCTCATTAACACTGCCGCCTATTTAAAACCATTTCATGGAACAGTCTTTTTCGTAATTAGGTTTCCCTATTGATCCAGCTAGAAACGATCGCTCCCTTTACATATTCATTTTGTGCTGGCCTTGCATATCTCTGATGATATACTGTCTACTTGTGACCAACCCAATCTGTAATGACCCAACCTGTCTTTGAGCGCAATATCTGCCTGTTAGCAACCCATCCAGCCTCTAAACACACTGGGCCCGAGTCAATTGCCCAATTTGTAAATTTATACTTGAGATCACTGTTAATATTGCTACATATTCGGCAACTATTACTTATTGGCACTAATGAATTCTTAAGTCAATAGAATGCATATAAACTTTTATTTAAAAAAACACCCGAAGCCAAATTTATGAGTTAAAGGCATTTGCAAGTAGCTAATAGAATCAGGCTAAATATCTGCCTGTTACCAACCCATCCTTCATCCAAACACACTATCTGTCTGTTGCCAACCCATCCTGGCTCTAAACACACTATCTGCTGACCAACCCAATCTGTAATGACTCAACCGGTCTTTGAGTGCAATATCTGCCTGTTACCAACCCATCCTGCCTCTAAAACCTTTAAGAAATTATTAAAAACACACCTGTTTAAAAAATCTTATCATCTTCAGCCTTAACATGTACAACTGAACATTCCACAGCTTAATAACACTCACACCCACAATCTACAGTACAACACACAGACCCCTCCACTTTACTGAACCAATTGCTTTCAACTGTATTTGTCACCCTCTTGTATCACACCTAAACCCTTAGATTGTAAGTTTGCGAGTTTTCAATCTTGTGTCAGGCCTTGGAAACAAGCTCTATGTACATTTGATTTTATGCTCGAAAACAGGGCCCTCCATTCTTTACAAGGTGTTTAATTTGTTTTCTGCTATGTACTCAACCCCTGTACAGCGCTACGGAATATGTTGGCGCGATATAAATAAAGATAATAATAATAATAATAATAATAAACACACTGTGCCCGATTCAATTGCCCAATTCTTAAATGTATACACACTTGAAATCACTGTTAATATTGCTACATATTCGGCAAATATTACTTATTGGCACTAATTAATTCTTAAATCAATAGAATGCATATAAACATCTATTTAAAAAAACATCCAAAGCCAAATTTATGAGTTCAAGGCATTTACGAGTAGTTAATAGAATAAAGCTAAATATCTGCATGTTACCAACCCATCCTGCCTCTAAACACACTATCTTCCTGTTACCAATTTATCCTGCCTCTAAACACACTATACGCCTGTTACCAGCCGATTCTGCATATAAACACTCTATCTACCTGTTACCAACCCATCCTGGCTCTAAACAAACTATGTGTCTGTAACCAACCCATCCTGCCCCTAAATATGCTATCCACCTGTTATCAACCCATTCTGCATATAAACACACTATCTGCCTGTTACCAACCCATTCTGCATATAAACACACTATCCACCTGTTACCAACCCATCCTGGCTCTAAACACACTATGTGTCTGTTACCTACCCATCCTGCCCCTAAACAAGCTTTCCACCTGTTATCAACCCATTCTGCATATAAACACACTATCCACCTGTTAACAACCCATCCTGCCTCTAAACACACTATCTGCCTGTTACCAACCCATTCTGCATGTAAACACACTATCCACCTGTTAACAACCCATTCTGACTCTAAACACACTATTCGCCTGTTACCAACCCATTCTGACTCTAAACACACTATCCGCCTGTTACCAACCCATCCTGCCTCTAAACACACTATCTGCCTGTTACCAACCCATCCTGCCTCTAAACACACTATCTGCCTGTTACCAACCCATACTGTCTCTGAGCACACTATCTGCTATTATAGATCCTTTGCCAACGTTCCCAACATGTCTTATACCATACTGTCCTCCTGATATCACTGAACATACAAACATAGCAATACAATAGAGAATCTATTGTAGACTCATTACATCTCCCTCCAGCATATGAAGGGTTACTCAGACCAGCTCAGCACGATCTCCACTTCCATTTCCCTCCCGTCTCTCTCCAATAAACGAGTATTTTTAGCTGCCACAAACATGTCAGTGAGATCCAATAATTTCTCCCGTTTCCTTCCAGCGGATTCTATTTTTCACGCTCTGCAATTTCCCATCATTACATGACATTATTTATTTTATTTTTTATCTCTGAAAACAGGCCATTATAGCTCATTTATACACCTCATGCCGCTTTAAAGCGCTCACTTCAAACAAAAGTGAATTCCCTAAATAGCTTTGACTATATACTGGAGCGTCGCATCCCAGCACTATTTACCTGTTAAGCAGTACTCTGTGTGTACGTCTCTTGCTAGCATAGCTCAGGCAGCTATATCTACAGACAGCAAACAGGAAAGTGTCAGAGCTAAAGAGCCAATCTGCTATATTTATATATAAAATAGCAGCAGCACCTTTATCTAGATATGTGAATGGAAATTTAAGATAATTTCCCATACATATAGCATGAAATACGTACATGGATTTCCATATTGTCTGCAAGAACATATTTATATTTGAAGTAATATGTTTTTAGCACATATCCTAAATACCACACTTCTACTACTTACAATGTTGTATACTGCCATTATACAATTATCTGCTTTTACAACAAAATTGAGGTCTTGGTGAAATAATATAATAATAATAATAATAATAATAATAATAATAATAATAATAATAAGTCTAAATCCTCCTTAGCTTCTCATCACATAACAGTACCCCACTAAATATAAAGGCATTCCTCATTTGCCTTATTAGCTAACTCTTTGAAACTCTTTAGTTGTAAATAGCTTTTATGACACAAAATAATAGAAGCACTGTATCTAAGATCACAAATCAAGATAAAAGCGTTGGTAAATACATCCCCAAGGACAGTTTTTTATATATTGCAGCAGAGCTCCAAAAAATAACTCCTGCAATACATAAAAACTCATATTCCTTTAGGACGTGCTTGCTAAAACCTGTATCTGCTTTTATATATATATATATATATATATATATATATATATATATATATATATATATATAGTCTATATTTAATGTCTGTGAATAGGGAGAGATTGTATTAAACAGGACTGTAATTTTGTTGTTGAATACAATCACAGCACATCAATCAGCCACCTATACACATTAGATACAATTAGAAAATAGAAATTGGTTTTCTGATGGATATTGCTTTACATTTATAAATATCTCTCTATCTGAATTGACAGACAGACGGATGGGTGGGCGTGCATGTATTTAACTAGGGAGCCTGGCCTCACTAGGGATGGTGCTTCTGCTCCATATATATTTGTCTGTTTAGTCTCCCTTATCTTCTCTAATAACTCAGATTTTGTTTGAACTTGGAACAGGATTAGCTATAGTTTATGTCTGAATGTTAAGATGAAGGCAACCTGTAGGACCAGAGATAACACATTTTCCTCTACGACAGAGTGGACACAGAGAGATGAATTCTCTATACTACATTAGTTGTATTGATTTTGTTTTGGTCAGTACAACAAATGACGTAAACAGTAGCCGTTCTTTAGCTCCAGTTTTGGTTCCAACTTCTCAGACAAATCCAGATTATAGATGGAGGTTCTGTAACCCAGCACAGCAAACACATATAAATCACAACTGACTCTATGCTGCAGAGTGTGACCTTAATATATATTAAGGGATAGAACAAAGAACAGGAGGGAGCTATATTTCAAATGGAAGAACTCCCTTTTTACTAAGACCCCATATAGCCCTTACAACTAATTATCAATATCAAATGATTGGATGTATATTATTAAAATGCAAATAACGGTATGGGTTAATTTTTAGATGCCACGGAAGGTCCTTAAAGGATCTCCATGACAAGGGGTAAATTTTAGAGCCACAGAGGTCCATGGCATTCTATATGTATTAGGATCTATTCTATATGTATTAGGATAGGGGTGGGCGATGTTTAATTCAATAGAGGTCCTTCCAGGATCAATGTGACATACAGGGTTAATTTTAGAGACCATGTAGTTCCTGCAAGGAAATCCATGGGTAGTTAGTGAGTAGATGCCACTGAGGTCCTTATGGGACCCTGTGGCATAGAGGTTATCTGTGTGTGCCACAGGATCCATTATGGCTCCCTTGGTAAGGGTTAACAATAGACCTCTATGGTTATATATAGTGGGGATCAAGTGGAGTTAATCCCCTGGTGTTCTCATTGGTTTTAGGGGGGATTGGCAGTGAGGTTTTAAATACCCTGCTGATCACTTGTATTTTTATCCTCTTTCATGATTTCGGAAGGTGTTTATATATATATATATATATATATATATATATATATATATATATATATATATATATATATATGGGTAGAGGAGGTGTTTTGTACATTTTAAGCACTACTGCACAGACTATGGAGCTTATAGCCTTGCAGCAATGCTTTTGTGGGGACTGTAGCAGCATAAGTGTTACGCCCGCCCGATTTGGAGGAACTACGCTCACCCCAATTCTCTCTCTCTCCGTCTATGGGTCGATACCAGCAGACACTTAAGATGACAGTATAATTTGTGAAGAGACAGGCACCATCAGACTCCTTTTCTTAGGGTCTCAGAATCACACACCATGTACCTTTGATTAGTACAAGCAGATTCTGACACCACCTTTGTTTAGTGTGTCCAAAATCAGACTGGCACTTCTTTATTGTTACAGAGATATATCAAAATACAGAAAGATCTCACTCCTCTCGCATGCCTAACCCCTCCTCTTGTGGGCAATAGCTTGTTACACTCTCACCACCTGGGAGATGTCTATCCCATGATACATCCCCCATCTCTTACTTGCCAGATCTCAAATTACAGGGTAATAAAACTAAAACTCCCCCCTTCCAGACTAAAGCCAGAGGATTCGGGCTGCCTCTCAAAGGTATATAAATTCTTTAGAATTCATTAACCCTTTGTATATCCCAGATATGACTGTTAAGCAAGTTGTTAGTACCTTCTAACCACACATTTAATAACTGATGAACCCCAAACAGTCCAGTGGGCACTTCGGTTAATAACAGCTAGTTTCCCCCATCCTAGTGTGGCCTAGGAATTCGTCCTGCCGGCCAAATTTGTAGCCACACTGATCTCACTTGTGCGAGTGATAGAGTTGTAATTGCCCCACAGTCCACATTTCTTCCAATTCCAATGGGCACACAATTTTGGGCATAGCCTCCATGGCTCAATTGCCAACCGCCTTCCCCGGGCCATGTCACATGCCCCCTCCCTCCCCATTCATTGGGGGGAAAAAATTCCTTGGCAAGCTGCATCCAAAACAGTCCTTGGGCCTATTAGTTCACCCAGTCCAAAGAGTCCCAGGGTTGTACCCAGTCCAGGTGACAGTTCCCAAAGTGACATGGTTAGCCCCCCTCCCAAAAGCCAGGGCCAGTGCCCTCCTCTTCCCAATGTCTGAGGGGAAACATTTTCCTTGGGAGTCTCATAAACTAATACCTCCAGGGAGGAAATACCGGTCTGATCCTGAACCCAGCATCCATGATGGTGGTCTGGACTGGAGGCTCCACTTTCCCCTGCACCGCAATATGACAGTCCTTTTCTTTTTGCCCCATTGCCTTGTCCTTAGCAATGGTGTCCCCACCACCTTGATAGCGCTGTGCCTCCTTGTCTGCCACGCTCCCAGGGCTGCTTGCTGAGCCTGTCCCTAGAACTGTGGCTGGCTTTCTGACATTGGTTATCAGCTTGAGTTCCTTTAATGGTTCACTATCCATTCCCAGGACACAGTGCGCATAGCTAATCCCATCCAGACTCTCTGTTTGGCCTGGCTTCTGCCAACAGTCCTCTGTGCCCCCTTCCAGAGCTGCACTTCTCGCAAGTCAGTGCTCTCTGAGGGCAAACAATAATCAAAACAGCTGTATGCTTCCAGGGCCTCCTGGTGCCAGGATGTGTCTTCATCATCCCCATCCACTTGGCAGGGCTCCTTCCTTCCCTTTAGCCAGGTCCTTGCCTTGGCTGCTTCCACCAGTAGATTAATGTAACTGATTTCCAGCTCCAGTTCTTGCTGAATCAAGGGTTCAATCAATGCAGCCTCCTGGGACCCTGGTTTTAGTCCCAATTCTTGGCAGCACTGATTATACATTATCCCCCCCATTCTATAGGCCCAATGCCACATGCAGTATACCCTGGAGTCCTTTCATTAACTCAATTCTGTAGCAGGAGGGCTGCTGCCATGCGATAGCCAGCTCCATCAGATCATTGTACCGCTCCAAAACGATCTCGTCCCAAACCAGTCCCACCAGCCATGTTGATAGCTCACCTCCCTGCTGGATTCCCTGGAATGCCATCCACTGATCCGTAAGAGCTGCTGCCAATTCCTCCTCCATGACAATGTGATGTGCTCTCTGCTCCATCAGCCTTGTGATCTGGTTCCTTTTCTCCTGAATAACCTCTGCTCTGCAGGCAATCAGGGAGCTGGTTTGATAGTGCTGGACAAATTGCCTGATGGCCTCTGCATCTCCTCCAAGCCTCTGAAAGTACTTGATTTCCCTCTTGGATAAGTTTCCATATGTCATCCTGGCTGCTGGTAAAAATGTTCGAGATGTCACACCGATGCCACCAGCTGTTACGCCTGTCTGATTTGGGGGACTACGCTCACCCAAGTCTCTCTCTCTATGGGTCACAACTGTTTGTTCAGATCTCAACACCAGCAGACACTTCAGATGGCAGCATCATTTCTGAAGAGACAGGCACCATCAGACCCCTTTTCTTGGGATCTCAGAATCACACACCATTTACCTTTGATTAGTTCAAGCAGACTCCGACACCACCTTTGTTTAGTGTGTCCAAAATCAGACTGGCACTTCTTTAGTGTTGCAGAGATATATCAAAACACAGAAAGATCTCACTCTCCCATGCCTAACCCCTCCTCTTGTGGTCAATAGCTTGTTACACTCTCACCACCTGGGAGAAATCCCCCCTTTCCAGACTAAACCCAGAGTATGCGTGCGTGGCTGCCTCTCAAAGCCATATAAATTCTTTAGAATTCCTTAATCCTTTGTATATTCCAGATATGACTGTTAAGCAAGTTGTTAGTACCTTCTAACCACACATATAATAACTGATGAACCCAAAACAGTCCAGTCCTTCAGGACTGTGGTAAAACAGCCTTGATGCATGGTCCCCACATTACAATGAGCTTTAGTGTTAGAGGGATTTGCATAGGTTTTTTAAAGTGCACAAAATGCTGACGCCATTGCGAGAAACTTTTTTGCGCACCTATGTATAAGGATTTGAATAGGGCCTCAAGTGAATTTCACTAGTAAATCACTAGTGAGCTATCACATTACACACGTAAATCTAAGTTTCACCTCTCTTCTCCTGAATAACACGTCACTACCTGAAAACTGAACTCTACATCACCATTATACACAATTATGACAATATTGAGGAGAGGAGATTCACATACAATTGATTTTCAGTTCATATTCAATGGTTTTGTTTTAGCAATAAGACACATTTAATCCTATATGTGTTTATTTACTGAATAATCAAAGATCATTCTCTTTAAAAAAATATATAGGGGAAAAATATGTTTTTATAATAGTTTCATTGTGTTTGCTTCATCTTTTTACACAATAACTGTTACTTTTTAAGTAAACATTTTTTATTTTATTTTGTGTAATCAGCACAAAAAGTTCTATTAGGATCACAGAGTTTTTAATGTGTGCCAAAAAAATAAATGTTATTTTGTAAACCAGAGTTATTATACAATGCCTGGTAGTTGGCATAATGTAAGAAAGTATTATAACCACAATTATTGAATTGGAAATTTGTGTTAATTGGTGCACACTGTATGACTCACAGAATTAACTTTGCAATGTTATCTAATCACTGTTCATAGCCCTACTGTTTGTTACTGAATAATACATTATTGACTGACAAATAGGTAATAATGTAATAAATGAATAGATTGCTACAGATAAATAGACATGCAATCCACCTTCCTAATTAACACTAAAATGATGTAAGTTATTTTACGGTGGAATTACTTTAATCAAAATACATTATCATACTACCTTGTAAAATATATGTGGGTTTAAAATACTGTTGTAATTTACAGAGAAAATTGCTAATAACAGTTTAGTATAAAGAAAATTTTAAATCTTATTTCTAACATTTTACAAAGTTTTAATTAATTTCTCAACTGGAATAAACTCTTTAAAAATCAAATTGTCTCCTCCCAGGCATCCTGGCCGGCCGAGGTCTGCTTACTACAGTGTGCTAAGGCTTTGGATGACGCCAGTCCTTGCTGCATCATTTTGGAGCTTAACAAGTTCCTCCTCGGTTTGGAGCTGGCACAGGAGAATCGCATGCTGCCCAACTCGTCCCCATTGAGAGGCGAAGATGACACCAACTGCTCTGTGTCTTCTATAGAAGAGGACTTCCTGACCGCTTCTGAGCAACTGGAGGAGGACAGCGAGGGGGAGAGCTGCAGGAAAAGTGGGTGCATATGAGGCATCAAATATGCATTAGCAGCTGTTAATTCCATATTCAAAAACTTCTTTAAAGTTAATAATATATTATGAATGAATTGCTTGTGTTTACACAGAACACACACTCACAAAAAAATCAAACATGACATGTTCTTGACAAGCTCAAAGCCAGCAAATGTTAAATGAACACTCAGAGGATGTTTTGATCCTTGGTATGTTACCCTGTGTAGCATTCATCAAACACATGACAGTTAATCCACAATCCCTCTGACTCACCAGCTTCATCAATAAATCATCAAGAATAAAATCTTTCTTTGCTTATTTTAGATTCCATTTCGGAGCCTCCTGAAGATGTCAGGAAAATAAGGCGAAAAGAAGCAGAGTATCTCCAGAACAAAAAGAGCAGAGGAATTCATGCTAGAAAATTAGACCATTTACATAGAGACCGTACAGTTGCTGATAATGATACCTTCTCTGCAGAGGAACAACAGGGGCAGACCATGAGAATAAAGTCAAGTATTGAGAATTGCCTGCAAGAAATAGAGCAGGGAAGTAGCTGCTGTGTTAGCAGATGTTCATCGAATGGGAACACTTTGGAGGAAACTTTGCAGTATACAAATCAAGGAAACAATTGTTTTTCTGAGTCATGGAAGGTAGGAATACAGGATAAAGAGATAAATAGCAGTGGGGCCAGTGTTTGCAGGAGTGACCACTGCACAGACTCTTTAGATGATCCGGCCACCACAGGCCAGTATGCAACAAATCTGGCAGAGTGTGTCTTGCAGGATGCTTTTATCAGACTGTCCCAATCCGAGACCACATTTACAAAGGAGGCAGCTGTCAGTATATCAGCTGGTAGCACTCTGCTCTCTGAGGCAGTGTCTAAAGATGCCCCGGCCACATCGCGCTTATGGAATGAGCTTCCTAAAATTGTAATTGTGCAGAGTCCAGACAGCTATGACAACCCAACAGAATGGACTGATGAGTCTCACTGGACTGGGCAGGAGAGTCCAACAAATGTTTCCAAACACTGGCAGGATGAGGATAAGTCGGTGGGTCCCACACAGAGTACTTTGGAAGTGGCCTTGGCCTGTGCTGCTTCAGTCATAGGAACAATCTCTAGTCCTCAGACAGCTGAGAGAATCAAGATGGAACATGAAGGATGCATTGATTTAAGCCAGGAAGGCACCAGTGAGCAAGAGGTTGCAGAATTCCCAAACATAAATTTGAAGGCAGAATACTCAGTTCCATCTGCTTTGTGTGGAATGACTCAAGTGGCAAGTGCAGTGGCTGTTTGTGGGTTAGGGGAACACAAACAGGTCCCTTATCCTGACACATCCAGTGGACTCTTGGCAGTAGCTGATGCTTCTACAGCTATCACTCTACACTGCAGCATTACTTTGGGAAGCAGCATGGAGAAACTGAAAGAAAGCATTGCAAATGTTCTGCTTAAAGAAGCATCTGTGGTATTGACTAGTCCCTGCACATACAGGAATGTTGGAGAGTTTATAGAGTCTATAAACGAGAGGATCCTTGATAGTGTAAGCTCTTCAAAATTAACACAAGTGGAGGATGTTGTTACAGATGACTTGGCCCATAACTTGTCAGATGCAATTTTGAGACACTCTGCAGAAGAAGCCAGCCAGAGACTGAGAGGTGTTGACAGTAAGTCATCTACTGGGACACAGAGTGCCTTTGTGGCAACCACTACCAATCTTCTATTCAATGTGATGCATTTCACCTGCAAAAAGATGAGTGACCTTGCTCAATCTGGGGAACTACCTTTTGACTTCCAAGATGATAAAAACAGATCCACAGACTCTGGCAGTGGAGAAAGTCAGTCTGATGAACTGAGTGATTCCCCACTCACTAACAGGTCATTAGGCCAGTGGAAGGCAAGCACTGAACTGAAGCATGAACCTAATGTAAAATATATTGCACAGTGTGACGTGTCTGAAGACAAATCCCTTCCAACAGAATTATATTCCAGTAATAGCAGTCAAATCCCATTGCAAATGAATAAACCTTGCAGCAAACAATACATGAGAAGAGAGAGCTACCGACGTCACCACAATGAGCACAGGGCTTTTTCAGCCAGGGAAAACTCCCTTAATGCAGATGAAGGCAAACAGTATAGTCAAGATCAAGGCTCAATCGAACTGGTGGTAAATTCAGGGAGTCAGGAAAAACTTGGCTATGAAGCCCCGCTATCCAAGGAATTCCCCATGACTTTGTCATCACTGAGTAGTTACATGTTGCATCCATCTCAGGCTGTGATTCCAGGAAAATTTTTACCCAATAATTACTGCCTAACAGACTTTGCAGAAGACTTAGCAGAGACAGTTGTTTCCATGGCCACTGAAATAGCTGCCATTTGTCTGGATAAT
Organism: Discoglossus pictus; assembly: GCA_027410445.1. Lineage (NCBI taxonomy): Eukaryota > Metazoa > Chordata > Amphibia > Anura > Alytidae > Discoglossus > Discoglossus pictus. The sequence continues at coordinate 377,180,281 of CM050165.1, forward strand.
TCATATGGAAAGCAGCCTTGGTTTTGTGCTTGGAAGAAAGGGAGTGATTGTCTGGTGACTCCTAACAGAACAATTAAAAGAAAGAAAGATGTGTCCTCTGGAGCGGTAGTGAGGAGGCATAGGCCACCACGACTCAGTGAGATCAAGAAGAAAACTGATGAACATCCTGAGCTGAAGGAACGACTTATGAACAGAGTGGTGGATGAGTCCATCAACCTTGAAGATGCCCCAGATGCTATCAACTCATTTGCTAATGAAGTTTCTTCAAGAATCATGAATCTAACAGAATCATCAGTTGCAGACTCTATGTGGCAGGGACAAAACCTTTCAAGAAACAGACTATACTGCGACAGGTGGAGTAGAGGAAAAGCATCCAGTTATGAGAGCATCCCTGAGGAAGATTTAGACTCAAAGAGTCTGCTTAACACACTAGGCCCTGGGAACCTTTTGGGGCAACCATTCAGCAGGACAAGCTCAGTTTCCAAGCAGTCCAGCTGTGAGAGTATCACAGATGAGTTTTCAAGATTTATGGTGAACCAAATGGAAAATGAGGGAAGGGAATTTGAACTATTGCTAGACTATTACGCTGGGAAAAATGCAAACAACATCCTGAATTCTGCCATGCAACAGATCTCGAGGAGAAATGGACACCTAAGTGTTAGATCGAGCTGTTTGTCTAAGCAGTCAAGTACAGAGAGTATAACAGAGGAGTTTTACCGGTACATGCTTAAGGAAATAGACAAGGAGAACAAAGACATATCAAGCAGAAAAACTGCAGAGTGGACAAACAGTTTAATGCCTCCCTCTCCTCGTGCTCCGTTCTGTTTCCGTCAATCTTCCATGCCCTGCAATAGATCATCAAGTGCGCGTTTAACAGTAAACGCTCCAGTTAAAGCAAACTCTCTGGATGGGTTTGCAAGGAATGGCTCTCAAGACTTCCTCAGTCTGCAACCAGTCAGTGCAGTATCTTCTACAAATCTCTGTAAGTCAGACTCTTGTCTGTACCAAAGGTGCCAGACAGACCAAGCTACAGATATGTTAATACATGAGACATGGTCCAGCTCCATAGAGGCACTAATGAGAAAGAACAAGATCATATCAGACAGCAGTGAAGATGGTGATACAGATGCATCCTCAAAGGGGTCACCAGCCCATGTGGACAGTTATGCCAATAAATTAGCTGCAGACATTGTTAAAAGTGGTAAATCACAAATTGTTCTGCATCAGGACTCCTTTGATAGCATAAATAAAGCTGGTTTTATCAATATACATACAACACAAAGTCAGGATAAAGATACAGACAGGCCAGATCTCTGCAGAGAATCTTCAATGGCAAACAGGCCTATGTCAGTTGTGCCTCGTGGTTTATCTACTGGCCTCAGGGAGGTACCCCTGATACAGATAGAAGCCGAACAAAGAGAGGATACAATGAGAACAGACAAAGAAACCACTCTGGAAATTACCTTATCAGAGGACACTGAGTCTTCAAAACATGATGAAATGGAAAATGTCTCTCCTACAAGAGTCAGGTACAAACCAGAGTGAAAGCATTGTAAAAACAAAGAGTGAAAATAAAGGAGAATATTATACTTACAGGAGTAAAATATTTAATTACATGTTGAACAGGTAAAACGAAGAGGAACATAAATAAAATGTATTACCAATGTGGTAAAAAAAAATTGGCTTTATATGGCCATGTTATTCAACTGCTTCCTACTCGTTTTCACCTACTAGTTTACATAAATATATAATTGTTTAATAAAGATAAGAGACTATTTGAAATCTAGCATAAACAAAGGCTAGCATGTAAAGTCAAGCTCACTCTAAGAGGTTGCTGGGAATTATTACATTAGATTTATTAAGCCAATTCCACAATATACCATAATCAATTTGGCTTGCTCCACCATAATTAGCTCTGGATCCATAGATAGAAAATTCCTGGTTAATTACTCTGAGGATCAGAGTGTAGTGATTAACATGTTTAAAGTGTAAGTCCTATGAATGATGGTGACCTGTCTAAAAGGACATTTTACCCTTTTTTGAATTTTATGCAAATGTTTTTAATATTTAACTTGGTTTATTTAATTAATTTTAACCTCCTCAATGGCAACAGACATCACATACGACTAAGATGCCAATAAACTAATAGCCTGTCAATTTCTGGAAATGTCCCTTTTTTCTTGTTTACTCCTATGCATGCCTCCATACATGTGACCTCACAGCTCTGTATTCTGGGAGCAAGCTTAAACAAAAGCAACACCCCTGGACCTGGGATCCACACTCCCAGTGTTTAATATATTTTGTTACAAGTTACCGTTTAAGAGGGTTTCCTTTTCAAACAGAAATAAAATTGAAGTATGTGAAGTTAAATGTGTAGATATGTAAATGCTGTCTTCGTTACATTCTGCTGATTAGATTTAATTATGTTTAATAAGGAAAAATTATAGGATGAGAAAAGTACACTTGTTGCTCAGTATAACAAAACTCCTAATATCTCTATGAATTATGTCTTCCTATAATTATATTATATTTAGTTATGTTCACCTTAAGCATTAACTTATATACACATTTGTCTTGTAACAATTTAAGAGACATCAGGAGTTTAAATCTCCTTTACAGAAAACAGCACTGCCAGGTCATAGATGTGAAGAATGGCAGCATGCATGGATGTAAACAGCGAGAAAGGAACAGTTCCAGATATTTTAGCTAATATATTAAGATATATTATGCTGTAAAGTGTAAATGTTGTATGAAAATTACACTAAGGAGGTTCAATTCTTCGTAAGACCAACAGAAATTACATTTTTAAAATGATATAGTGCTTTAATGAGAAATAATTTAGCAAATTCCCACTTTCACTAAAATCAAAACAATCAATTGAATCAATGGTTATAGCATGCCAAACAATTTGCAATATGTGAAAAATATATTTTAAAATATATTAAGCTTACCATGAGGCTGTACAAGGACTCTCTGAATCCATTTTGTATCTTCCCATGTCAGTTCTCCTTGCTAGCTTCTCAGTCACTCACAAGTCATGAAAAGCCAACATGGGATTGTCACTGCAAAGGATAACTGGTAGATTATGGCCATTGGGTCCTGCCATGTTATCTTTTGTGTTATCTTTATAATACACTTTTAGTAAATCTGTTTTGGTTTTGGTTGTTTTTTTTCCAAGTCTTTATGCCATTTACAAGCTTGTTCTAAATACTTATTATAATTAAGAAATATACTTCCAGTGGATCTTACTGTGAAAAGGAACCCGACCCCAATAAAACTGGTTGATCTCATGAGTAGTGGAAAGCAAAATGTTGAGGTGTTGATGAATTGCAGTATTATAGATATCAATTTTCACACTTTTAATGAGATTTACATTTGAAGTTTGAAGAAAACAACTTTCTGGCAAGTAATAAACACACTGTCAACAACTAATTATTTATTTAGCATTTTCCTCATCTAGGTTATTAAAGAAACAAAAAAGTCCCAAATTATGATTATAGTCTGACATACAGGACCTTAACATTAGTGTGATCCATTTAAAAAAAGTGAATTAACCCACTATACGTTGGCCCTTTTTCACTGACATAGAATTGTTTATGTTTCCTCTATTTACCAGGAGATAATCATGTATATCTTGTTGTAACAGTCATATTGATAATGTATTCGTGTTTATTGTACATAATGGGACAAAAGGACATGAGGTATAATGATTTCCTGGTAAAATGTATGGGTTGAAGAATTATAAATAACTAGTGGTACAAAGTAATATTTCTTCATAAAAAATAAAGTTTTGGATCTAGCAGTGCAACCATTAAATTTTGTATGATAAACATGATCCATTTACTTCCAATCTCAAGGGTAGTGTGGGTCATCAAATGGGTGATTCTTTGAACCAAAACATCTTTTTCAAATTACATATATATTTTATTTTCAATGTCCAGCAGCTTGGGGGCATTTAATTCTAGTTTTTCTAATATGTTAAATTTTTATTTTTTTTATTTATTTATTTATTTTTTATTATTTGTTTTTGCATCAAAAGACAATTTACATACTTCAAACAAAGAAACACATACATGTGGCATAACATTATAGTATCTTAATTTAAAGCATATGTTTTAAGAGCATATATATATTGCACTAGCAATTTTTTCTAAAGTAAATTATTGCTATATTATTATACAAGTGTGCTCCTTGTAAATACTAATTTGTTTCTACCTAATTAGCAACCTATTTGTTTACACATAAACAAACAAGCATAACATACACCAATGTTAATATTTAGTTACTACCCCTCTCCATCCTTAACAAGCACAGTGAGGCACAAATTACCACACCGAGCTGCACAATAGCATAATAATACATCACATTGTCTCAAAACCCAATGATTCAGTGTAGAGAAAACAGCTAGTACAATGTATTACAACATTATAATGCTCTTGAGAGCAACAGAGTACCTATAACAACTGGGAGTTAATGTGTAAAATAAACTTTTGCTTATTAGAAGTTAAATATAAGTAGAAGCGGACCTAAAAAAATTGTACTGTGTGCACATCCAATGTTCTTTGAGTTCTTGAGCACTATTGATTGGGTGCTGTATGTATTAGTAAACTGAGCCAAAAGCATAGAGTCCAATGTGCACCTTTGGGGAAAGAAGTAGGGAATCCTTAGATTGTAAGTTTGCGAGTTTTCAATCGTGTGTCCGTGTCTTGGAAACAAGCACTATGTACATTTGATTATATGCTCAAAAACAGGGCCCTCCATTCTTTATAAGATGTTAAGTTTGTTTTTTGCCATGTACTAAACCCCTGTACAGCGCTACGGAATATGTTGGCGCGATATAAATAAAGATAATAATGATAACATGCTTGATATATAATGGATATCTTCCTTTGCAGCACACTGTCATTAAGAACATGTTATTTTTTTCAAGTCAAGTCAGTCTAAAAATCCTGGGCACCTAATAAGAACAGAACAATCTAAAATTAACTTTTTTTTTTTAAATCTTTTTAATTGAATGCTATACATTTCTTCACCAGGACTGTGCAGGGGAGAGCTTTGCGCAATGTTTCACTAGAGGAGATACCAAGACCTGAAATGCCCACTCCTCTGAGTAGTAGTGAAGACAGTACGGGAAGCTGGTCACAGCTTGCAAATGAGGAGGAAAACCCAGAGGACACCAGTAGCTTTTTACAGCTGAGTGAACGATCTATGAGGTGGGTGTAGACACCTATATCCAAGGGTGTCGCCCAAACATGCATCAAGGGGGTATACAGACATTCATCCAAGGGGTTGTACAGACCTACATTAGGGGGGTTTAGAGATGCCCAGCCTGTGGAGAGTAAAGACATAGCAGATAAATACATCTTATAACTACTACATTAAGTATGGTTGCCAGGAGAGAGTGTATAAAGAGGAAAGAGAATGAGACCAATGAAGAGACTTGATGTAATCCAGCCAATATCAAAACAGGTTAAGCTGTGTCAGACATGGTGCATTTAGATTTTAGCCTGCCCTAGAATCAAGCTATTGCTGTCAATTTACATTTACTATGTTGCTATTCTAACTTTTTATGCATATGGATAACTCTATTCTAATACATTGTACACATTTTGGCCAGCCTGATTATCGCCAGAACAGTTAGAAAAAAATATTGCTGAGCAGGGCCTTAAGAAACCACATGGTCAGCTTCCTTACCTTCATTGTAATACTAGTTCTGTCTGCATTTTGCAGAGCAATGGTCATATCCCCATGGTATGAAAGACTTGCAAAAAAATATAGTCCCCAGATGAAACCATATACTCACAAGCCTATATCATTTTATTCTGCCAGCAGCAATGGTAACAGCAGCACAACCAGCAGTGTGGGAGGAATCGACCTGGAGGTATATCAGGAAGTTATCTCACCGCCACCGACTGCTGACGTGTGAGTACGGGCAACACTATGAAACATGTGGCAAAGCTTCAATATTCTGAAAATTTGCTGTATATGTATACTGTTTAGTTCTAAAATGTTGAATGTCCTGAGAATTGTCCAGCATCAACACCTACTAGTGCAAATGTCAGCTATTGGCACCCTTATTTGACACATGTAAAGGTTTTAATCGTAGAAACAAATAGATAACCATATATATAGAGATTGTAGGTTTGCAGGTTTTCAATCTTGCAATGTGCTTTGGGGAAAGCTCTATGGACACCGGATTCTAACCTCAAAGACAGGGCCCTCCATCTTTGCAATGTGTTAATATTGAATTTGTCTTTGCCTGAATTTAATCCATGTATAGCACTACGGAATATGATGGCGCATTACAAATAAACAATAATAATAATAATATGAAGATTCCACTAAACCTATGACCGATCAATCTATATTTTTACTTTTCTAATATTTCCATCTGTATGTTGTTTCAATTTTCTTTTTTTACACTATGTCCATCCAAATATTCTACCCATTTTTATTACATACTGATCTTTTACCACTTTTTTCATGCATCATGACCTTCTAGCTTCTCTGTTCTTCCCCTTCTTCCTGCATCCTGATATTCTACCCATTTCTCCTATTCCCTTATTTCTACCCAATTCCCTTCTACCTTGAAATTTTGCAATGTATCCAACATTCTTTTCTTCTGTTTGTGTCCTGTATCATGGTCTTTTTCTTAATTTTCTATACCCTAATAACCTTTTTCTACACACCTATCATTCTACCACTTCTCCTGCATCCTCATTTTGTATACCTCTCTACTATTGACTGACTTTCTACTCTTCGCAATACTCCCTGATCTTTACTACCTTTTTCGATATAATGATCAATTTTACCTTAATTGTACCAGTTTGTTCTTAAACTACTCATTTAATACACCCATATCATCTATCTACCACTATTTTAACCTTCTGCCTTTTCCCAAATTCTTGATACTCTCTACCACAATGTCAATTTATCAAGATGCATCATCTGAAGCACATCCATAGATGACCCCTAACCATTGGTGCCCCTAGCTGATGGGATGTGGTGTGGTGCAGGGGCATAAGGCTATCTCTTCTGTCTGATCCCAACCCTTGTTTTTATGTCAACTCATGGCTTCAGACTTTATCAAAAAGGCAAAAAGCGGGCTTTATAATTCTTGTCCACCCTCAGAATAAATTTGCAAACATTCTTTTCTTTCTTTTCCTAGCTTTAAAATTATTTAAAATTGCATGTTCCATTATTACTAAGTTTGGATTTTAAAATATGTCAGATGGTTTTTAACAAATCCTGGCTGATAAGCAAAATGTAAATGTCCAATTTTAATCAATTAGTGTAAAGAAGGACATCTGGGGCCCGCTAGTCTACGGTAAGAGAGGAAATGGTCCCAGGAGTCAAGGAAAACATATTTTTGCCATGCTCATTGCGCCACTGTTAGAATTATTAGCGCAGGAGCTAACTTTACCATACCATGGTCCTGTTGTTCAAACAGAAAACGGCAAAGTGCAGTCAGTAGTTCTGAGAGCGTTTCATCTTGTCTGATGTGGTGGATGAGGATGGCTGCACCCAGCATGATCTGTCTGTGCCGTGTATTGTGCATTAGCTGACCTAAACATATATTGTAAATTCCAGCACAGGGTGAACAGACAGGCTGAGTTGCTGGCTTGTTCACTACAAAGCGATCCTGTATTTTTGTGCCTGTATTTCTGATTTCCTGGTTTTTAACTTTGGCCTTGTTTATTGGACTGTCATTTGAATTGCTGTCTGGATGGACTGGACTTTATGTTTATCGATTCTGAATGTGTTCTGCCTGCCACTGACCATGGACTGTTTTGACCATGACTTATTTGTCTGGTCCTCTTGTTGTGATACAGTTGGACACTCCTACAGTGATAAATGAAAAAACACCTTCTGTTGTTGTTTACAAAACAGCTCAATCAAAATGGATTCTGCAGGAACTGCTTCATTAATGCCTGGATTAGACAGGTAGAAACTCTTACTATTCATGTTGCATATTTGCCAGCTGGACTATTAAAATTACACACTTGTCTAACTGCGGTCTAAACTGATCCCGCTACACAACCACAGTGCAAATGCCAACTCCCAATACTGTCTGGGTATCAGCAGAGTTGTCTACAATGGGCACTTCCTAATAAAGACCTACTACAAGAAGAACCTGTGAAGTGGCTACATCAGTTGTTGGATGTCACTCCCTTGTTACCTTTTGGGATGCAATGTCTAAAATATATGATGATGCTCACAAGGTATCCACTGCAGAGACAGCTTTTAAAACTCAATGACAAGGAAGGAATCATGCAGAAGGCTTTGCTGCTAAATTCAGGAGATGGGCTGTAGATACCAACTAGCACTTGGGTTGTCTGAGAATTTAAAAGATGAGTTGGCCAGGGTACCATTTCCTGATTCTTTGGAGGATTTGATTATCATAATGATTCAAAAGAACAGAAGACTCAGTGAGAGAAGATAAGAGACATCATTATCCTCATCACAAATATATACATTGTCTCACAGAGTACATGAAATTGAGGCCACTCTTACATAAAAAGAAGTGTCCTCCTTGATCCTTTATCTACAATAGAAAAAGATTATAGAATAAACAAAAAATGTTTGCATATACTGTGGTAAGCCTGAGATTTTCATTCATTCTTGTCCTACAAGGAAAATTTACTGGAAAATGTAAGGTTTCTTCTTCCATGCCTCCATACGCTGTGGCTTTTGCAGATCAGAGTTATATACAACTATTTCTGTTCTTCTGCAGTGTGGCCAGCATCAGCTACAGACAAGAACAATAACTGACTCTGGAGTAGGCCTACATTTTCTGGTTAACATATTAGTACATGATTACCATATTTCCATACAAAAACAAAGTAGTACAAATTTACTTATTGATAATATACTCATGAGTTAGCAACAAATTAACTTTGATATTGTATCTACACCTCTATAACCTCTTGTTTTTGGAGTCCTGTTGCTACAAAGACACAATCAAGTAATTGGCTGGCATTCTGGTTACTTTTCTTTCTCCTCTCCCTCATGCAGACAAAACTTTTGCACTATTAGGACAATATTCAGATCCAGTTGAATATCAAGATTTCAGAGATGTCTTTCGAAAGAAACTGAAATACTTTCTCCTTATAGGGTCTATGAGTGACCTATTGATTTCCTACCTGCTTCCAAAACTCATTTTGTGTGGATATTCCCTTTATCTAAATAGAATACTTGGACCCTAACTTGAAGAGGGGATTTATTCATCAATCCACATCCCCTGCTTGAGCAATTTTTTTTTGTGTGCAATATAAAGATAAATCATTGTGTATAGATTACTTCAAATTGAATGAAATCACTATAAAAAAAACACTATTCTCCACTTCTTATTCCAGAACTCTTTGAATGTCTTACATTTGCAAAAATGGGGGGTGTATATAATTTGGTGCATGTTAGAAGTGATGAGTGGAAAAATGCTTAAGTATTGACACTTTCTGCCACTTTCTAATACTTTATTAATGATGTATTTAAGGAAATGCTTGTTAGATTTCTCATTATACACATTGAGAACATCCTGATATATTTAGAGACTTAAGAAAAACACATTTAACATATTAGGATTGTACTATGTAGGCTAAGGGAACATCAACCATATGTGAAATGGAAAAATGTTGTTAATGTGAACAGAGAGGAATTTCTTTTTTTTCTTTCTTCTTATCTCTAACTGGAATACAAATGGACTATTGTAAGGTTCGATCAGTTCTGGGATGCCAACATCGAAATTTCATAAATAAATGCACAGATTTATTGGCTTCTATATTTTTTATAGAAAACTATTAAAGACTTTTTATGGATTGAGTCTCCAATTACTGTTTTAACAAAAGAAAAATCTAAATACATCAAAGAGTGAGCAGGCATTCCAGCGTCTTAAAGAAAAAATGAACACAACTCTTTTCACAGAGAAAAGACTACTCAACATCCTGTTGCTTTCATGACAAAGAAATTACCCCCTGCAGAACAAAACTATAGTGTTACAGATTAAGAGCATTTATTAATAAAACTGTCACTGGAAGTATGGAGACATTTATTAGAGAGAGTGTAACAACATGTTACTATTAATACAGACCACCAGAACAATTAAAAGTAAAGAGATTTAAACCAAGACAAGTCAGATGGTCAAAATAATTTTCATACAATTTACAGACTAGGATCATTGAATGGAATAGCAGGTGCTTTATCCAGGATGTATGAGGAATTACAAAATGAAGAACTGTCTAAACATATCTTACAACAAGGACATTTTTACTGATATAATAGAGGAAATCCACAAATAGCATGACACGAATCCTTAAATTGCCCCAAATGTCAAAGCAGTGCATAAACATGGACTACTTTACCATCAGGCCTTACATGATGCTTTTTTGGCTGGCCTCCCGGAATGAAAAAACTTTACAGATAACTTTTTGGTGGTCTTCTATGACCTTATTTGTAATGGACTTCATCTGATATATGTGCCGAAATAAGACTCAACGTACACATCCTGCAGGGCGCCTCTTCTACTTCCTCAAAAATTAATTAGAAATTGGTTTTATAGTGGACATGCCACCATCGAATAGATACAGTTATGACCATCATTGAAAAACTTGCCAGGATGGTCCTCTTTGTGCCGTTTACCAAGGTTCCAATGCTGCAGAAACTCCACACGTCTTTTAGAGACTGCAGAGTGCAAAGTGCAGTAAATAATTCTGTACGTTTTTCATCTTGTCTGCTGCTGTGAATGTGGATGGCTGCAGCCAGCATGGTCTATCTGTTGGTGTGTATTATGTGTCAGCAGACCTGAACATGGAGTTTACATTCTAGCAGAGGCAAACAGACTTTGTTGAGTTGTTGGCTTGTCCACTTCAAAGCGTTCCTGTATTTGTGTTCCAGTTTCTAATTTCCTGGTATCTGACTTTGGCTTTGAATCCTGAACTCTCCTTTGGATTGTTGCCTGTAGTGACTTTTTGGCTTGTTTATCAATTCGGCTTGTTTATCAATTCTGAACCTGTCTCCCACTGACGAAACACTGTTTTGACCATGATTTGTGCCTCTGGCCTCTTGTTCTAATAATGATTATTATTAGTGCATTCTCTTTTATTACATCATCTATCTTTGTATTTCAGTAGGCTTTTAAGGGACTCATACTCTGCATTCTTCCATTAACACCATCCAAGAAAGGGCCAATCTGTATTTATATTTTGTAAAATTCTATAGTTCTTTGTTATATAAAGTATACTTTATTAATATTCACTTATTTTTTATTTCTTTGTTTTTCTTAAAGAAAAGCGGAGGAGAAAGATCTGACCAAAGAAACACAGGAGAATCCAGATGGTAAGAAAAAAAGAGGAGAAAGGGACTTCCAGGGGGTCTATGATCTCTTGCAGGAAATAGAGATAATCATTATTTATATTTTACACAAGGGACATTTAGATGGTGCTATATCTATGATGGGAGAGTTGACTTACATTGTCTGGAATTTAGTTCAGTAGAGAGAGGCAAACAATGTCTAATATATTTTACAGATAACAAAGGCAATCAGAAGGTCTAGGATAACAATAAACAACTTGTTTTATTTGATGGACCACAAATGCAACCCTACAATCTTCAAATGGGATGCACAATACATATAACCCTTTCTTGGCTATCAAGCAAAAATGGTAAATTAAAAGACAGATTACCGTAAGTAGAAATTGTGATGGAGCCAGAGCCACTTATATGCTCAGTCTGAAGCAAACAATTGGACTATGTTATGTATAACAGGACATTCTTGGCTAGTCCAAAAACCTGAAAGGGGGTCAAACTTTTGAGGGTGACCTGTGGTTTCTGGGCCACATGGTGCTTTACAATGGTCTAGGAAAGGCATTGTCAGTAGGAGGTCATAGGTCCCAGTAAGGACTTTTCTTTCTGTGCTGTATATTACAAGTTATGATACCTTTATGCTTAGCACTGACTGATCCTTCTTTCCAGAATGTACCTCTGGGTTATCTGTGGGCACGGCCAGCTGTCATCAGGAAGTGTCTGTCATAAACATTGATCTGGAGCCAGACTGCACCGACATTGAGTTACGCATCACTCTGCAGTGGATCGCAGCATCAGAGCTGGGAATCCCGGCTGTGTACTTCAGGAAATCTCAGGAGTACAAGTTTCAAAAAGTACGGAGAGTGACGTTGCACTGCCATGTGCAATTAATATGTACCAATAAAAATAGAAGTCTGAGTTATCTCACTTTAAATCCTAGATTCAGATTTGATGCTAATACCAATCCAATATTTACAAAGTTGTAATTATTTATAATCTTAAAACATTATTTTCCAAATAAAAAAGAGCTATAATTTATCTTTAATTTATTCATTATTATTCTGTAGAGATGGCAGCTGCCATTTTGTTTTGTTTTTTATGTTCGTCTGCTAGTGTGAGGTAACTTTGAAGGACCACTGTAGTTTACGAAAAGTTGATTGTGAAGTATATAGGAAACTAACAACATTGGCAGCTGCATAATACATGAAACTATAGGTTTTGGAGAACCTTAGTTTAGCAGACTCTTCTGTGCATAGAGACTGAAATGATAGTAAAGCTTCCTGTCCTATACATTGCGGGCAGGTACAGAGCAGGGCATCCAGGATTTAAATATTTAACTCTGACTCCCTGCACCTGAGCATGTGTAGGAGAGCGGTGGTGAGAAAACAAATTCCTCTGCACTCACCCCTCAAGCTAGTAGGTCATTTAGTCATGGAGTCATTTTATGCTTATGGATTGCATAGCTGCTAATGTGGTCCTTAAAAAAAACCCATTCAATTGCTTCAACTGAAATGAAGCAGTCCTTAGTGACAGTCCTTCTAGTAGGATTAAAATAAATCAAAAGCAGCTCTAACAGTGCTGGATATAATATTTGATAAATGAAAGGTTATATTTATTTATTTTCCCAATCAGATGACTAATTCATCAAAAGTGCCTTATATAAATATGGAACTTTAGTGGTCCATTAAGAACCTTAGCGAGAAAACACCTCAAAACTTTTTGATGTGAGTACCATAGGAAGAGGGAGATTTGTTCATGAGACTTCTAAGTACTGGCAGCCTTATTCAATTGCGATTTGGCCAATTGAATAGGGCTCTATATAAGCACAGAGAATATTTTTTTTTACAGAAGCTTTTAGTTAGTGAAGACCTTGCTTTTGGATAGAAGTTCACTAACTAAAAACTTCTGTAAAAAAATATGCTGTGTGCTTAAATAGAGCCCTATTAAATTTACCGAATCACAATTTAATAAAGCTGTAAATACTTATGTAAAAAAAAATATTCTCTGTGCTTATATAGAGCCCTATTCAATTGGCCACATCTCAATTTAATAAGGCTGTGGATATGCATGCTCTGATTCAGTTTTTCCTGCAGTTCATTGTGGGCCTCATTCAAATGCGATTTACCCAATTGAATAGGGCTCTAAATAAGCACAGAGCATATTTTTTTACAGAAGGTTTTAGTAAGTGAAGACCTTGTTTTTGGATAGAAGCTCACTAACTAAAAACTTCTGTAAAAAAATATGCTCTGTGCTTACATAGAACTCTACTCAATTGGCCGAATCGCATTTGAATGAGGCCCTGTGTCCTCTGAACACACATGTTCTCAGTAAATATTATGGGTTCCAGATAATGCAAGGTAGTTTATAATCCAAAAAAGATTTTTAATTTATGATTATAAATGAGAAAGCAAGGGATGATATGAGATCAAGCAGTACTTGGTATATTTTCCATGTAGAGTACCCGTTTCTGTCATTCTGTATCTAAATTGAATGACCCAGGCACAAATATCCGTAGAGAGGATATTATTTAAAGTTTGCTTAAATCCATATAGCTTAATTACAAGGTAAATGTTCTATATTCATAGAAAAAAACATTCCTACTAAAATACCCACAGAAGAGATTAACCCTTTAAAGATGAAGTTGGCTAAGCAGTGTAGCGTAATGTTGGGGTTTTTCAGACTACTAAAAATTGTTTACAAATGTGCAAATTGTGTTCTTACATTCTGCTATAGTGCGACACCATACATTTAAAATATTTTCGATAACTTAAATTTCGGATGAATGTAACAATTAGAAGCAATGGCTATGTCAAAGTCAACTGTGGTTTAAAGCTGTATGCACAGAAAAATGTGACTATTCTATTAGCGCTGGATGTACTAGCTAATTACAGAATTATCTCAACAGGAAATGCTGCTAAGAAACAATCTGATTGGCTAGTACATCCAGTACTATAGGCAATTACGATCAGACCTTTGTAGAGACTATTTGGAATGTTTAATTGAGTAAAAACAGAGCTTTTAAGCTCTTGTTAATAAAATGATGTTTAGATTTGCAAATACATACTTAGTAGATTATTTTAATATTAAAAACAGGGAACCTTCCATATCCCTTAACTATTTTTCAGAAACATAGTATAACTAAATATATAGAAAACTGTTTTATCTCAATAAATGGATGTTTATACTTTGTTTAAAACATTGTCTATTAAAACAGATTATGATTAAATGTATTCAGTTCTTTAAAGCTGATTAGCTGAATTTAACAGTGATGGCATTCATAAATTATTTGACCTTAAATGTATTAGTTTCTGATGTCATCTGTACCCCAATGTTTTATAGGCCGATAAATTATAATTGACCTTCATTTATTCTCTACTTAAGTGATTTGATGAATCTCTCTACTTTTTTTCTCTCTTTTTAAATCATTGCCACCATCTTCTATTTTCCTTTTTCCTTTCATTTCTTTTTTTTTCTACCACTATTTTCTTTCTCTGTCCTTACCCCTAAATTATATTTGTTTTACAAATTCTCCAACTCCCCAACTACATTGCTTCCTCACATTGCTTTCTCAGTTCCTTGAAGTCACCCGTTTGGTACAAGCAAAATCTTGGAAGGTGGGAGATATTTTCAGCGCCTTGATCCTTCACCAGAAGATGCAAGAGCAGAAAAGAGAGACAACTCTGAGCTTTTTTGATTGGCTCCTGGAGCTGGGATAATGGCCATCCAAACCTAGTACCATAGGACAGTCACGGAGCTTGTTGTAAAACCCCTGTGCACCCAGAATACAGAGCACATTGAAAGACAAAACTGTTTATTCTCTACAAATCAGTTATTGTACAGTGATGGGATTACAGATTGTATATTTAGAATGTATTAGAAATCATTTTTTTAGGCGCGTGGGCCATGCTTAATATTTTTATATATATATAAATATATATGTATATTGGATGGAGCATCTTTAAAATGGAAGAGTTTGATGGACTGCGGACATATTTTTACAGTGTGTAATAATGGAACTGGCTCTGAATTTGTTCTGAATTGATACTGTAATGATACTGCACTGACTCTGAACAGGTACTAAATTAGTACTGAAATGGCAGACGTGGAGATGGATGAACCTCTGTATACAATAAGTGTTTGTGTGATATTCTGCAGGTTTTTTTTTTCAACTGTTCTGCAAGATACTCCAATGAGTGAATGTATGAGTTAAAAAGAACAGTATTCTCTCATCAAATATAAATAGAGATAAATTCAGAATTACACCTTATGTTTCAAAGAAGGAAATATATGGATCTCTATAGATCTTATATATATATATATATATATATATATATATATATATATATATATATATATATATTACCCGTTCCTTGCTAAAGAATGTTATTCAACAATTTAAAAGACTTAAACTAAAGGCAATAATAATTATTAGATTTTTGCCAATATAAAATTCTTCTGACCATATATAGAATTCTTTATTGAATATTTAGTGTTTGAAATGGACTCTCTTATAATTTAATTTTGCCCTTTTTACCAAATTATTCTCTTTTAAGCTATACAACTCCTGAGAGGTTTATACTGTATCATAATGTATTTATGGAAAACTGATTTCATTCTCAGAGTCAGATTTACATCTCTGGTGCCCAAAGTAAAGCTTTCTTAGACACATTTTTTATTTATGGCCAGCGATGTCCCAACACACATACACCCCCATATGACAGCCAACAAAACTCTACATAAGAAGAAACTATACCCTTAGCATAACCTCTGATCACATGAACAGCCATATTTCCAGTATGCATATGAAAGACAGTGGGCATTGATTACCAATCTGCATCAAGTAACAGGCCAGGACGCCACCAGCTTGAATATTGATAAATCTACCTGTGCATATACTAGCTTGATAAAGATATGCTTTAATAACATACGGTGGTAATACACCAGGAATAATTTACAAGAAATTAAAAAATTAAAAATCATATAAAAGAATACAAATTAACAATTAATCTTTGTCATCAATATTGCAGATATATTATGAAAGTTTGTGACCTGCAGAGTTTGTAATCTAATTTTAAAGGTTCAGCACATTTCTGGCTCATTAACCCTTCATTAACTCAATAACATACATTTATTTTTATACGTTTTTTACATTTATTTGACTTTTTACAATACAGCGTCAAATTAATTTGCCAGTTCTTGAGGTAATGGACAGAGGATTGTAGGGTTTATTGTTTCTGAGCCTAGCGATGGAATATGTTTTGTTGGCCCATTTGGCAGCAGATGAGTTAATATTGCATTTCAAATCTTTGCGTGTTAATGAATTTCAGAGCACAAGAGTATCAGAAAGCTCGCTTTTCTGCAGGGTGTAATTGTTGCTAATGCAGTAATATTAAGAAATAAACGTTATGTGTCATCTACAGTCAATTATCTGGTGTGTTTATTACACATAGTGTAGGCTCTCTGCAATAAAGGAGGATACACAGTGGGATGCTTGGAGTGTCATGAAACATAACATTAAATGCTTTTCAACTTTATGTTACCATATAATGAACCATAATACAACAGTCTCACCATGATTTCCACAGCTGATATTCTTATATGTAGCAGAAGCTGTATTTCATGTTACAGCCTTATTTGTTATAAGATTCTAACAAAAAACACTGTTTTATGTCACCGTCTCCCCTCCTCACCTTGCATTTGCAACACTGTAATAGTGATTAGCAATCATTTTGTACAATACTTAGTGATACAACATGGCTGAAGACAGCCCCCTGCGCTTACATCCATGATAAAAATATAAAAAATATCCATAACTACAAGAGGGCAGAGCGCAACTTAATTGTTGCTGTTAGATTTACATTACAGTGATAAACTAAAAACATGAAAGTCAGCTCTGCTATGTAATAAAAACTGATTTCTAGTAAAAGTTGCTATGTAATCTTACACTTAACATCAACATGCATCATAACGAATGTGCTTTTTTGAGAAGTAAGCACATATGAGGACAATAATTATAAGAATAATAATACAAATAATAAGATATCATTGTGTGCAGCTGGAGAAGCCAACTCATATTTACAATATTCACCATGGTCCAACAGCCAGTCTTCGTACCAAGTCCTCAAAAGAAAAGAGAAATGAGGGTGGGATGAAAAAAGGAGCATGCATAGAGTAAACAGCTTAATAAAAAGGAGAAATTGGCCACTTAAGGATGTCACTGACACAGTCGTAAATAGATTATTGGAGAACTGGCATGTTAATAATGCTTTGTATTTCAATTACATTCTAGAGAAGTTTTGTATGGTAGCCAGCCATCCCTGGCTACAAAAACATTGAGAACCATTGGTATATATAGTATAGTATTTAAATTAATCTATAGCCCCATGTTTAAAGTATGTTGTTTTGAAGAACTAGAATTAATAAAGTACAGTTTTGGAAAGTAACAATAAACAAAAAAAAAACCTTTATATGTAACCTACTACAAGCACAACATATTTGCTAGTGGAAGCCTTTGCATGCTTAATCTGCTTTACTGGGCTGTTACGTAACTGACCTTGTAAACTAATGAGATTTCAATTATATGTATTGAAAGCACCCAGTAATCATTGCCACATTTCCACTGAAGCTGTAAAACTCCAGTATGCATTGTACAAGAACCCCTATTATAGAAGTAGATTAACATAAACATATATGGTTTCCCTCTCTGCAGAATATGTGTTGCAGTATTATTATCAACCCCTCGTAAGCCACCTTGGCAGGGGGCTCCAATCTATCATTGGTAAGTTTTGCATGGAAGTGGGTGGGGAAGCCAAAGGAGAGTTGAAGCTGCTTCTAGGTTGAAGGTACTTAAAGGGCCAGTACCCAGCATAAGATAATTAAGTTATATAGTCCTCGACCTCTTGTAGAGGTAGGAAATATTTTGAGAGAGCATTGTTCCTAAGTTATCAGGTGGGCAAAGTGATTCATAGCTATTTCAATGAAAACTGACAGGGGAAGAAGTGGTGGTTAGTCCTGGGAGTTGATGGATCCATGACAGTAATTGTGCATAGCACCTAGATATTTTGTTCATCTGGTCAGTATATTGCCAAAAAGAAGGGAATCCCATTCACCTACACACAGCAAGTTTCACTGAAAAAATTAACAATACTATCGCACAGCTATAGAGTGCTCAGTTTAGTGGATACAAAGTAAGATTTGCATTTTAGTTTTACACAAAGCTTCTGTTGATCTCAAAGCACTGCTGCCATTGCTGTATCATCTGTTAAAGCATAATTTATTGGTGGTTGTGGTGCTTGCTTCTTTCTTCTCATCTTCCTCTTCAAGATGGCCCAGCAATTCTTATAGAAGTTCTTCACACTCTTAATATTACTTGGGTAAAGGTCCATCTTGCTGACCTCTGTTTTCATCTCTCTCCACATCTGTGCCCTCTGACAAGTGTGGACATCCCAAACACCATGGATAAAATTAGACCAGTCCTGGATAAAATTAATCCCAGCTGAACTATTCAAAATTCTGTAAAATTATGCTGTGAAAGAGTGTTGCTTGCCTTATGCAAACAATTTTGGAAAACTCAACAGTGGACAATAGACTGAAAAAGATCAGTCTACATCCCAGTCCCCAAAAAGGCAATGCAAAAGAGTGCTCCAATTATCAAACAATTGCACTAATTTCACATGCCAGCAACCTATTGGCGTTGGTGAAATAAGCAAATAAACAAAAGCTGGCCTGCTGCTCAATGTGAAAAAGATGAAGATCATGGCAAATATCATTCTCAGTTCCTGGCAAGTAGATTGGGAAGAAGTTGAGAGAGTTACAGATTTTATTTTCCTGGGATCCAAGATCTGCAGCCATGACATTAAAAGAGGTTTACAGCCATAGAATTAAAAGATGTTTGCTTCTGGGGAGGAGAGCGTTGTCCAGCTTGGACAAGCTAGTAAAAGGTTAATATATTAAACTATCAACAAAGGCCTGCATAGTTAAAACTATGTGTCACGGACCCCTTTCTAGTTCCTTGGTCTTAGCCCATTAAAGGACAGACAGCTTGACTCCAGCCACTGGATTATGTACGTAAACGCCTGCATTGTATTTGTAATCGGTTTTGTCCCATTGTTTGCCAGGTAAAGTTAAGTACATCTGATAAGTGTTAGAGATGGCAGGATGTGTATTGGAGGTTAAGCCTATTGAGCTCAAGAAGCTGCTGATAGACCCCATTTGAGGCCATTTCCTGTAATTGTCTGCCACATCCTCTCATTGTAACATTGTGTACACCCCCTCTGTATCTAACCGCTGGAGACATATACAAATTGTGTGTCTCTTATTTTGCCCCTGGTGGCTGCGATACTGAACCTGATTGCCATCAGTGTAAGTAACCTGTCCTGATCACGACCATAAGAAGTTTACTAAGACTCCTGGAAGCGCTGATTACTGATCAGAGACTATGACTGATACAGAAGACAGATATCAACATGGTGGTGCAGAGATTTCCAAGAACCCAAAAGGTCCTTGTGTATAGTTAACCTGTAGTCTATAGGAGATGGCCCTAGGCAATAATAGCCCCTACCGCCAGATTGTCAAAATTGGTTGGCAGTACTGGGATCTCAGTGCAAGAACTGGCAGCAAAGATGGGATGTGGTGATCTATGCAGTTTTGAAGTCCAGGACTTTCGGCAGCTTGGCGGGGAAGCAGAAATCATTCAGCGATTTTGCCAAACCTTCAAATCATGGTCCAAGTCAAAGGAAGGCCAATGGATACATGGGATCAGTGACCACATGGAGGCTGCAGAGCAGAGGTGATCTGGGTGAGAAGCTAGCAAAATGGCTGGAGGACCTGGTGTGGTTTGAGCTTGGCTTGGAACATGCGTATGTGGACCTAATGCTTCCAACTCCTGCGAGATCAGGCAAGATCAGAGGGACTGCTGGGAACTCACCAGGATAGGGAGGCTGGGAGAACAGTCCAGACCCTGGTAGATGCAGGACCGGGGAGCAGTGTAAAACAGCACCAGCCATTGGGAGATGGGCAACAGCCAGAAAAGTTCCAGCCGCTAACCAACGGCGAGAAGCTAAAGATTGAACAGTTGGCAGAAGAGGGTGCAAGCCCTGAAAGTCTGCCTAACTACCCATGGACTGTTACCTGTCCTGAATCACAGACCGCTGATGTCCAGGCGCCAAGACTTACAGTCATGGAGAGTGTGATGCCAGATCGGGGCATGAGGCTATCAGGAGAGGGGCGTCCCCATTTAGACCCTGAAGCTCTTCCCAGTAAAACTCTGAAAAGTGTTGTAGTTCAGGTGAGGGGCACTGGCCCTGAGACCCTGAGGAAGGAGCAAGGTGAGTCTCCACTCCCTGCAGAGATGACAGCAGGGCTGATGGGGATTGCTTCAGTCCAGGCAGCCCCAAAGGTAAAGAATATGGGCAAGCGGTCCATGGTACCAGAGGACCTGACACAGCATACCCTAGATGCAGAAGTGATCCCAACCTTGCCAGCCCTGGAAGATACTCACCCTAAGGAGCTACCGACCTCAGCAAAGTCTGCTACCCCAGGTGAGCCTCAGCCAGGAAAGGGTCTTCATCCAGAGACCCTAATCCTGAGCTCTGCTCTGTTTTTAGTCAACCCTGCCTTGACAATTGACCCTAAGGATATTGTGCCGGTGGGGAAGTGCTTTTTACCCCTCCCTGAACTGCTCCCTAGATGGGATACCACAGAGACACTACCTGCCTGTGCCAAGGGAGTAGCAGTTTGCCTCTGCATGAGATCCTAGTTCCTGAGACCTTAGATGTGTCCCCAAGATTGATGCGTGCAATTTGAGATGGTTTTTGGTAGGAAAAGGAGCTAGGGTTGGGCTGTGTTGCTACCTTGGACCCTGAGGATTGGAATCCCAGATGTTGTGAAGAAAAATGGGGGAGGGTGGCTGAGAAGTGGGTGCTAGTTCAAGACTTGTACAAATGGACTATGTGCCAAGACCCTACAGAAATTGGATTTAGAGACTGTGGACACTTTACTAAAGGATGGGCAGCCTCCTACCCCCTCCAGGAGGAAAGAATGCACTAGGACTTATGCAGTGACCACTTGGGCCAAAGTTTTTTCTTTTTATGGGGACTTGAATTTGGGCTACGGGCTGCAGTTCCATACTATCATCCGTTAAGGAATCATAGCCCCAGAACTGCTGTCTGGAAGGGGGGAGTAATGTCACTGACCCCTTTCCAGTTCCTGTGTCTTAGCCCATTAAAGGACAAACAGCTTGGCTCCAGCCACCGGATTATGTCCGTAAACAGCTCCATTGTATTTCTAATCTGTTTTGTCCCATTGTTTGCCAGATAAAGTTAATTACATCTGATATGTGTTAGAGGCGGCAGGATGTGTATTTAAAGTTAAGCCTGTTGCTCTCAGGAAACTACTGCTAATTGTCTTCTGTAATTGTCTGCCTCACCCTCTCATCTTAACATTGTGTACACTCCCTCTGCATGTAACTGCTATAAATATTGCTGACTTTTCAATATAAAACAGTTCACTTCTGGAGACATATAGAAATTGTGTGTCTCTTATATTGCTCCTGGTGGCTGTGATACTAAACCTATCTCCACCGGTGCAAGTAACCTGTCCTGATCATGACCACAGGAAGGTTATGAGACTCCTGGAAGTGCTGATCCTTGATGAAGAGACTCTGACTGATACAGAAGCCAGATATAAGGGTGGTGGTGCTGAGATTTCCAAGAACCCAAACGGTCCTTATGGGTAGTTAACCTGTAGTCTATAGCAGGTGGCCCTGGGCAGTAATAGCCCCTACCACTGGATCGTCACATTATGGTATTCCCAGTAGAAGTGATGCCTTTGAATTGTGGTGTTGGACTTGAAGAAGATCCAATAAATCTGTACTTCAGTTGATAAAGACAAACTAGAAGATTTTGATGCTGGGTAAAATTGAAGGCACACAAAGAAGGGGGAGGCAGAAGCAGAGATAGATCGTTGAGGTAATTGAAGCAATGATGGATCTCAGAAAGGCAGTGGCTGACAGATATGCCTGGTGTGCTGCAGTCCATAAGGTCACATAGAGTCAGACATGACTGAACGACTAAACAACAACAACTAATGAACACTGTGAATGTGGTATATAACATGGGTGTGCTCTTATGTGGTAAGTTGTGTGTAGGTTGTGGAGGTATGTATTGAGGTGGGTGAAGGTTATGGGTATAGGTAGGTTGTACACAGATTAACTTAAGCATAGTAAATGTGTATTAATATTCAGTATATACAGGTATGTTACATATGTGTAATATTTACATGATTAGTTACTTGTAAAAATTGATTTATGAAAATAACAAGCATCAAGCTCTTGCTCTAATAAATACTTGTTATCACTCTCACACGAAAAAAACATAAGCTCCTGGGACCATTGGTTAGCTTTCACAGCACATCACAGTCAATGTGGCACATAGCTTTATAGATTCCATTTAGGTTTAACGTACAACCCCCTAACTACGAGTATGTAAATTCCTACATGAGTTAGCCTGCAGGGACAATGTAAGAACTCCGTAAATTATCTCATAATAAGTCCCGTTGGGCTGCGGCAGCTTTAAAGGGACGTGGATGACAATTCTTCTTTTCATGCATTTAAAAGAGCATGATTTAAACATTACCAAAGCTGTATTTGCATGAAAAAATATCTTAAACTTCATTTAAATGAACAGGAAATGCACAGAGTATATGTAGGACTGTAGATTTCTTTGGCAGACCAGTATGACCCATATATAGAGATGTCGCGAATAGTTTGCCGGCGGACTGTTCCCAGCGAACATAGCATGTTCGTGTTCGCGGCGAACTGTGAACATATGCGATGTTTGATCCGCCCCCTATACTTTATCATTGAGCAAACTTTGACCCTGCAACTCACAGTCAGCAGACACATTCCAGCCAATCAGCATCATACCCTGCCTTCCACCTCATGGACAGCAGCCATTTTGGAATCATAACTAACTTGCAGTCTTACTGAGAGGAGGCTGAGTGTAGGTGATACTGCATCAATAGGGAAAACCATAGCTAGGCTACTGTACACAGTGTGCAATACAGTCCTGAAGGACTCTTTGGATCTCTGCTGCAAGGACACCCCTGTGTCTCTTCCCCCCCCCCTTATCATCATCCTCCCCTCGCCTTAGCACCCAACCCTAAAACCCTCACACTTATCCATAACACCCATCAACCTAACACCTAACCCTAACAACCCCTCACACTTATCCCTAAGACCTAACACCCCTCACACTTATTCCTAACATGCCTCACCCTAACACCCCTTACACTTATCCTTAACACCCCTCACCCTAACACCTAACCCTAATACCCCCTCACACTTATCCCTAACACCCCTTACCCTAACACCTAACCCTAACATCCCTTACCCTAACACCCATCACACTTATCCCTAACACCCCTCACCCTAATACCTAACCTTAACACCCCTCACACTTATCCCTAACACCCCTCACCCTAACACCCCTCACACTTATCCCTAACACCCCTTACCCTAACCCTAACACCCCTCACACTTATCCATAACTCCTAACCCTAACATCCCTCACCCTAATACCCCCCACACTTATCCCTAACACCCCTCACCCTAACACCTAACTCTAATACCCCCTCACACTTATCACTAACAGCCCTTACCCTAACACCTAACCCTAACATCCCGTACCCTAACACCCCTCACACTTATCCCTAACTACCCTTACCCTAACCCTAACACCCCTCACACTTATCCCTAACACCTAACCCTAGCATCCGTCGCCCTAAGACCCCCCACACTTATCCCTAACACCCCTCACCCTAACACCTAACCCTAACATCCCGTACCCTAACAACCCTCACACTTATCCCTAACACCCCTCACCCTAACCCTAACACCCCTCACACTTATCCCTAACACCCCTTACCCTAACCCTAACACCCCTCACACTTATCCCTAACATCCCTCACCCTCACACCCCCCACACTTATCCCTAACACCCCTCACCCTAACACCTAACCCTAATACCCCCTCACACTTATCACTAACAGCCCTCACCCTAACACCTAACCCTAACACCCCTCACACTTATCCCTAACACCCCTCACCCTAACACCCCTCACACTTATCCCTAAAACCCCTTACCCTAACCCTAACACCCCTCACACTTATCCATAACTACTAACCCTAACATCCCTCACCCTAACACCCCCCACACTTATCCCTAACACCCCTCACTCTAACACCTAACTCTAATACCCCCTCACACTTATCACTAACAGCCCTTACCCTAACACCTAACCCTAACATCCCGTACCCTAACACCCCTCACACTTATCCCTAACACCCCTTACCCTAACCCTAACACCCCTCACACTTATCCCTAACACCTAACCCTAGCATCCCTCACCCTAACACCCCCCACACTTATCCCTAACACCCCTCACCCTAACACCTAACCCTAACACCCCCTCACACTTATCACTAACAGCTCTCACCCTAACACCTAACCATAACACCCCTCACACTTATCCCTAACTCCTAACCCTAACATCCCTCACCCTAACACCCCCCACACTTATCCCTAACACCCCTCACCCTAACACCTAACTCTAATACCCCCTCACACTTATCACTAACAGCCCTTACCCTAACACCTAACCCTAACATCCCGTACCCTAACAACCCTCACACTTATCCCTAACACCCCTCACCCTAACCCTAACACCCCTCACACTTATCCCTAACACCCCTTACCCTAACCCTAACACCCCCCACACTTATCCCTAACACCCCTCACCCTAACACCTAACCCTAATACCCCCTCACACTTATCACTAACAGCCCTCACCCTAACACCTAACCCTAACACCCCTCACACTTATCCCTGACACCCCTTACCCTAACCCTAACACCCCTCACACTTATCCCTAACACCTAACCCTAACATCCCTCACCCTAACACCCCCCACACTTATCCCTAACACCCCTCACCCTAACACCTAACCCTAATACCCCCTTACACTTATCCCTAACAGCCCTTACCCTAACACCCATCACACTTATGCCTAACACCCCTTACCCTAACCCTAACACCCCTCACACTTATCCCTAACACCTAACCCTAACATCCCTCACGCTAACACCCCCACACTTATCCCTAACACCCCTCACCCTAACACCTAACCCAAATACCCCCTCACACTTATCACTAACAGCCCTTACCCTAACATCCATTACCCTAACACCCATCACGCTTATCCCTAACACCCCTCACCCTACCACCTAACCCTAACACCCCTCACACTTATCCCTAACACCCCTTACCCTAACACCCCTCACACTTATCCCTAACACCTAACCCTAACATCCCTCACCTAACACCCACCACACTTATCCCTAACACCCCTCATCCTAACACCTAACCCTAATACCCCCTTACACTTATCCCTAACAGCCCTTACCCTAACACCTAACCCTAACATCCCTTACCCTAACACCCATCACACTTATCCCTAATACCCCTTACCCTAACCCTAACACCCCTCACACTTAACCCTAGCACCTAACCCTAACATCCCTCACCCTAACACCCCCCACACTTATCCCTAACACCCCTCACCCTAACACCTAACCCTAACACCCCTCACCCTAACACCTAACCCTAACACCCCTCACACTTATCCCTAACACCCCTCACCCTAACCCTAACACCCCTCACACTTATCCCTAACACCTAACCCTAACATCCCTCACCTTAAAACACCCCTTACACTTATCCCTAACACCCCTCATCCTTACACCTAACCCTAATACCCCCTTACACTTATCCCTAACAGCCCTTACCCTAACACCTAACCCTAACATCCCTTACCCTAACACCCATCACACTTATCCCTAATACACCTTACCCTAACCCTAACACCCCTCACACTTATCCCTAACACCTAACCCTAACATCCCTCACCTTAAAACACCCCCCACACTTATCCCTAACACCCCTCATCCTAACACCTAACCCTAATACCCCCTTACACTTATCCCTAACAGCCCTTACCCTAACACCTAACCCTAACATCCCTTACCCTAACACCCATCACACTTATCCCTAATACCCCTTACAATAACCCTAACACCCCTCACACTTATCCCTAACACCTAACCCTAACATCCCTCACCCTAACACCCCCCACACTTATCCCTAACACCCCTCATCCTAACACCTAACCCTAATACCCCCTTACACTTATCCCTAACAGCCCTTACCCTAACACCTAACCCTAACATCCCTTACCCTAACACCCATCACACTTATCCCTAATACCCCTTACCCTAACACCCCTCACACTTATCCCTAACAACTAACCCTAACACCCCCCACACTTATCCCTAACACCCCTCACACTAACACCTAACCCTAACACCCCTCACACTTATCCCTAACACCCCTCACCCTAACCCTAACAACCCTCACACTTATCCCTAACACCTAACCCTAACATCCC
Source organism: Discoglossus pictus (assembly GCA_027410445.1). Taxonomy (NCBI): domain Eukaryota; kingdom Metazoa; phylum Chordata; class Amphibia; order Anura; family Alytidae; genus Discoglossus; species Discoglossus pictus. The sequence continues at coordinate 377,207,080 of CM050165.1, forward strand.
TCACCCTAACACCCCCCACACTTATCCCTAACACCCCTCATCCTAACACCTAACCCTAATACCCCCTTACACTTATCCCTAACAGCCCTTACCCTAACACCTAACCCTAACATCCCTTACCCTAACACCCATCACACTTATCCCTAATACCCCTTACCCTAACACCCCTCACACTTATCCCTAACAACTAACCCTAACACCCCCCACACTTATCCCTAACACCCCTCACACTAACACCTAACCCTAACACCCCTCACACTTATCCCTAACACCCCTCACCCTAACCCTAACAACCCTCACACTTATCCCTAACACCTAACCCTAACATCCCTCACCCTAACACCCCCCACACTTATCCCTAACACCCCACACTCTAACACCTAACCGTAATACCCCCTTACACTTATCCCTAACACCACTTACCCTAACCCTAACACCCCTCACACTTATCCATAACACCCATCAACCTAACACCTAACCCTAACATTCTCACACTTATCCCTAAGACCTAACACCCCTCACACTTATTCCTAACATGCCTCACCCTGACACCCTTTACACTTATCGCTAACACCCCTCACCCTAACACCCCTCACACTTAGCCCTAACACCCCTCACCCTAACACCTAACCCCCTCACCCTTATCCCTAACACCCCTTACCCTAACACCCCTCACACTTATCCCTATGTCTAATCCCCCCCCCCTTATCATTAAGGGAGGGGGGAGGATGATGAGGGAGGGGGAAGAGACACAGGGGAGGATGATGAGGGAGGGGGTAAAGAGATACAGGGGAGGGTGATGAGGAAGGGGGGAAAGAGACAAAGGGGAGGATGATGAGGGAGGGGGGGAAGAGACACAGGGGAAGATGATGAGGGGGGGGGAAGAGACACAGGGGAGGATGATGAGGGAGGGGGGAAAGAGACACAGGGGAGGATGATGATGGAGGGGGGAAGAGATACAGGGGAGGATGATGAGGGAGGTGGGAGGATGATGAGGGAGGGGGGATGAGACACAGGGGAGGGTGATGAGGAAGGGTGGGAAAGAGACACAGGGGAGGATGATGAGGGAGGGGGTAAAGAGATACAGGGGATGATGATGATGGAGGGGGGTGTTAGGTTATTTATGCCCTTTATGGATTAAAACCAGACTCTGCATCAACTATGTAATTTTCAGTGGGAGTTTTGACATGGATCCCCCTCCGGGTGTTAGTCCCTTTAAAACAACTTTTCCATCACTATTGTGGCCAGAAAGAGTCCCTGTGGGTTTTAAAATCCGCCTGCCCATTGAAGTCTATGGCGGTACGCCGGGTTCGCCGGTTCGCGAACTTTTGCGGCGGTTTGCGTTCGCGGTTCGGGAACCGAAAATGTTATGTTCGCGACATCACTACCCATATATATTTGACCTTGCCGGATGAAAGTATTACGAGATCTGGAAAGCTTGCACTGTTAGCAACTAAGATTCAAGTTATTACATTTTACTGCACTTTGCTTTCTTTTTTTCATGGCTTACATAGTACCACTTCATTATCTACTTCATGTATCTATATTATTGATCATTGGCTGACAGGGTCCCCAGTTCAGTTAAATATTTTAATTTGTTTTCTTTTGGTTTTAGAGCATCATTTGAAAAAAAGGAAACCATAGAGTGGTACATTATCAAATACCCTCTTTCAGATGAAAAAAAAAATCTTACAATGTCCCTTAAAGTTCCTCTGGGAGCCATGTAATCGAGCCCATATTCTCTAATCCTGATTTAATGTACAATAGCACAGCAGGTTCATATTAACCTTCTAACCAAATAGCTATCTCTCAAGGGAAAAAATAAAGACTATCAACAAGATTTATAGAAAATAACTCTAAAAACTCAAAAATGTCAAACACACACAAAGATAAATTACTGCAGAGCTGACATCATAGGTAGACTAGTGTTTTTTTTTTCTATAATTTCATAACTTTATTATGTAAAGCTTACATATATAAAGGATATCACAGAACCGGATTTACATCTTGGGAGCCTCTAAGCACAACATTTTAGCCGCCCTCCTATTTCACATGCTCCACTAACACTCCTTTACTCCACTCAATATATATACTGAACTAGTAACTTGCCCGTCACAAATGACGGCATCATAAATAATCTGTTCTGTCTCTCTCTGCGCCCTCTCTCTCCATCTGTGCCCTCACTCTCTGAGCGCTCTCTCCCTCTCTCTCTGAGAGCTCTATTCCTCTCTCTTGGAGCGCTCTATTCCTCTCTCTCTAAGCATCCTCTCCCACTGTGTGAGCGCCCCCTCTCTGTCTGAGCACCCTATCTCTCTCTGTGCGCTCTCTCCCTCTCTCTCTGTGCCCTCTCTTCCTTCCTCTGTGCGCTCTCTCTCTCTTTCTGCGCCATCTCTCTGTCTCTATGCCCTCTCTCTGTGCCCTATCTCTCTCCCTACCTCCTTCTCTCTCTCCCTCCTTCTCTCTCCTTCTGTCTCTCCCTCCTTCTCTCTCCCCCTTCTTCTCTCTCCCCCTCCTTCTTCTCTCCCCCTCCTTCTTCTCTCCCCCTCCTTCTTCTCTCTTCCAATCCTCTCTGTCTCTCTTCCCCCCTCCTTCTCTCTCTCCCCCATGTGTCTCTCCTACCTTTTCCCCTATCTCTCTCCCCCATGTCTCTTTCTCTCCACCATGTCTCTCTCCCATCCTCAGTAGTGCGCATGCGATGCTGTTCTTTTTACGTGGCAGTTGTGGATAGTAACAAACTATGACAACTATATTAGTGATGTGTGTCATGATAACATCAGTAACAGGAGGGAAGTACTTAAATTGACTCTCAATTAATTTTTAGGGTCAGTACTGAAGGGTAAATATCCAAACTCCTAAAAACACAGGCACATGGTCCATTATGACTAAATGCCAAAATATCAGTTCTTCTTGCAAACCAAAAAAAAGAATGATTAAAATGTGTTGTGTTAAATGTGTGGTAACATAATGCCTCTAATTCTTTTATCTGCTTATGAAATAAGATAGGCCTCCACTCCTTGTGTTCAGTTAGTTACGAGAAAAACCTCAGTCGAAACTCTGGGAGCTTTTTTGTTATTTAAACTCTAACTGACTCAGTCCATGGTGTGTTTACTGTACCTCCCTAGCCCTAATGCTCACAGGAGTCTCTGAGTCTACATTTTAGTAGTCTCCATAGCAATGCTGCTGAATGGTACCCACTAAATGAAACCATTACACTAGCCCTAACATCCTCTCTGATCCCTATTTATATATATAAACCCCTTCCCATGGCAGGAGTTAAATAATAACAATATTGCAGGTGTTTATGACCCCTCAGGTCTATGATCCGATATGCCCTTTAAGCATGGGTATCCCTTGGGGTTCTCCCTTCCTAACCGCTAAGAGCCAGGGTATCCTTTGAGATTCCCCCCACCTATGCTCTATATGGCAAGGGTTCCCCTGGGATTCCGCCTTCCTAAGAGCTAGCCACTATGGCCCTGGATCTCTAACATTTAAAGTATAACAATGGGCACCTACAATTTATGGTGGGCAATAGAGCGATAGACGTCCTCCACAGTACAGTACTACAATAAATAAATAGTACATATGTGTTCACATTTGAACGTCTAAATTAAGTTAAAAAAACGTATTTCCTGTTCAGAATTCAGAGAATTAAATATTTGAATTAATATATATATATATTATATAAGATGTAATATTTATTTACTTTACTACTGTACGGTGGAGGGCTTCTATCGCTCTTTTGCCCACCATATTATAAATCTATGCAGGGGTGAACTACCTAATCATAAAGTCCACAACACAGGCTGAGATCCTGCTCCATGCTGATGATAGCCAGTAAGCTTGAAACAGCTGTACATGGATTGGATACTCAGCCTGTGTTTAATCCAACTTTGGCTTTGCATTAAAGCTGTGTAATACAGCATGCATAAGCTTAAAGGAAGCCATGTTTGATAATGGCTAAGGATTGAAGAGCAAGGCATTTGTGGGCACATTTGCATGTCCCGGCTTACCTTACCAGAATGCAGTGTAATAACTGTTTTTCTCGGAATTCTGAGCTGGAAGCAGGTTTTTAAACTTGTTTTAGACATTCAAATGTGAACACAGATGTACTATTTATATATTTACTATATATATATATATATATATATATATATATATATATATATATATACATATATATATATATATATATACACTGTATATATAATACATTATATATATTATGAGAGGACTTAGGAGGGCCCCATCAAAAAACCTTTGGCCATACCCTCTTTTGCACCATTCGCCTCCATTTACTAGTTTCGCCACTGAAATAGTGAATTATACAAATGCCTAACTTAAATGAGTACAATAACATTTTCAATACAATACTTCCCCTGTGAAAGACAAGTTTAAATCTAATCTCATTTTATCTTTTCTGCAAAACAGATTTTCATAATCTTATTTTCTCCAAATTACTATAGCTCTTCAATGTGATATTGCTAATAAAAATGCAAATATATCAGTTATTCATATAATATGACAGGAGACACTAGGACAAAAATACTGAGGATAAGTTTCTTTGTATATGTATTATTTACTGTAGTGGTACAGTGCTGATGAAGACACAGTTGCGCTGGGCAAGACACATGTCTAGAATTGAGGATGATCGGCTAACATAGAGTGTGCTATATGGTGAGCTTACCACTGGTAATCGTAACAGAGCAGGACCGAAGAAGAGGTACAAGGACTCGCTGAAACAGTCACATTGACTATCATTAATGGACAGCATTAGCTTCAGAGTGCAAGGCCTGGGGAAGTGACCTTCACCAGGTGTTCTCCTCTTTCAAGAGCACACGCAGGGCTGGTTTGGAGGACAAAAGGAGATGGAGGAAAAATTGTTTCACTGCAGCACCCTACCCAGAGCAAGTCTTCCTGTGCAACCACTGTGGTCAAGTCTGTCGGTCCCGCATTGGTATCCTCAGCCACCATAGAGCCCGAAGATGTGGAAAACAACCCTTTTAAATATTTGCTCACAACGCCAAGCCAAACAACAGTGGACAGTAATGTCTAGTGCAATGGTTCTCAACAGCGGATTCCTGAGACAATCTGAAGATAATCTATCAGTAATTAAGACAAGCCATATGTGGTGGTCTCACTCTTTAGTTCAGTACTGCACTAAAGAGCAATTAAGAGATGTAACATTGATTACAATAACATCCATATACCAATCATGTATGCGCATTAATCTACCTAAAAGCTCTGTATAGCCTTATATATATCCTAGGCATGCTTGAATTACTTTGTGATTGCCACTTATCTACTGCACTTTTCCTAAAGTAGTACTTGTTCACATTGCAGCTAATTCTTCTAAGCTTAACTTCAAATCAGAACATTCTTTCTTACATTCTACTTTCTCTGAGCACATCTTAATAAAATGTTACATAGTACTTTACATTTTCTCAATATATCCTCAAGCAGGTCGCAAATGTCAAGTGGTTAACCTTATTAGCAGAATACAGAACTTCAGGGTCAGCTTTAAATATTTATGCATTGCTGATTTAGCATCACATTGCACAAGGAACCATTGCACATGAAACAGGAGCTACACTGCGGGAATTGCCGCTGAGCAATTCCTAATATCTGCTTCAGCAAACACTATTCAGCTTGACAGGTGGGTAGGTAGCAAGTTATAAATAGAGTTAGCAAAAATAATATAAAGTCTCTGTAAGAAGGTATTTCTGAATTGAATTTGCTCATGAAACATATTAGTAGTATTAGGAGTATTGAGGTATATACATTGATGGCCTTTTGGGGGTAAACATTTTTACGGCCTTATTAAATTGCGATTCAGCAAATTGTAAAGGGCTCTATTTAAGCACATAGCATATTTTTTTACACAAGTTTTTAGTGAGTGAACTTCTATCCAAAAGCAAGGTCTTCACTAACTAAAAACTCCTGTAAAAAAAAAATATGCTATGTGCTTAAATAGAGCCCTTTACAATTTGCCGAATTGCAATTTAATAAGGCTGTTATAATTTAGTGATATGTAAATCTGATTTTTCAAGTCAAAACCAATACTCAACAGAACTCTGACAGTTAATTTATGTAGCATGTTCCCTGTCACTTGTGGCCCAAATGGCTCTATAAGAGTTCAAGTATCAGAGGCAAATAAAATAGGCTGCCTCCCATTCCTAAAATATACATATGTGAACAGTTCTTAAGTAGATAATCTAGCCTTGAGTTGGGTCACAACCAAGTATATACCACGAGCTCCCAGACAGAAATGAATAACTGAAATCCAATGGGCTAGGTTCACTAACATGGCAGACTACATTGTTCAAAGACAGACAAGTATATACTTAGACAACTTACATAGAATGTCACAGAAGCATTGATCAAGGTAAGGTATCAAAATCACATTACCAGAAGAGATACCCAAAAAAGAGGAAAATGAGCCTGAGCCACCACTAAATCTGTACATAGAAGCACACTTTCTGACAAGAGCACAATAAGACACAAGTTTAAGGAGCAATGCCTTCACATATTTGCTATTAAGAAGGCAAAACATTACACCAAACTTAATAAAGTAAAAATAATGGCCATCATGAGCAGGATTGTATCCAGAAGCTTTAACAGTAAGAGAAGTAAATTGAAAAATAGAAGGGATAAGACAGTCAGCAAAGCGTCCTTTATGTTAGAACACCCATTGAGGATACAGTCTTTAGCTAACGTGTGCCATTTCCTGTAATACCAGGTCAGCAAAGAACTGCACAGATGGACCTGTATTTCTCAGAAGAACATTTTAGCCTCTGTGGGATTTTATCAGTGATGGATAGTGTTGATCTTCCTAGTGACAGTGTAGAAGTGGTACATCTGGATGGTAGCACGACTTCTCAGCGGGCTCCAAATGAACAATGACAAATGCGATCCTGACATCTTTGCACAGGACCCAACATCTTCACGCAATACCGACGCAGGACCGGCACAACCTCAGGTAAGGTGGGTTTAGGGGTGTCAACTTCTAGGGTTAGGGTAGGGGTGTAAGAGTTAGGGTAGAGGGGTAAGGGTTTACATCACAATCATTAGAATCTTTTGGGCATCAGAGGGGAGGAGGAGGCATCGGGGAGTAAATAGGGGCAGTGTAGGGCATCAGAGCGCGGGAGGAGGCATCAGGAGTAGATGGGGCAGTAGATGGGGCAGTGTAGGGCATCAGACGGCAGGAGGAGGCATCAGGGAGTACATGTGGGCAGTGTTGGGCATCATAGGGCAGGAGGAGGCATTGGGGAGTAGATGGGGACAGTGTAGGGCATCAGAGGGCAAGAGGAGGCATCGGGAGTAGATGGGGCAGTGTAGGGCATCAGAGGGCAGGAGGAGGCATCGGGGAGTAGATGGGGACATTGTAGGGCATCAGAGGGCAGGAGGAGGCATCAGGGGGAAGACGGGGACAGTGTAGGGCATCAGAGGGCAGGAGGAGGCATTGGAGAGTAGATGGGGACAGTGTAGGGCATCAGAGGGCAGGAGGAGGCATCGGGGAGTAGATGGGGACAGTGTAGGGCATCAGAGGGCAGGAGGAGGCATCGGGGAGTAGATGGGGACATTGTAGGGCATCAGAGGGCAGGAGGAGGCATCAGGGGGAAGACGGGGACAGTGTAGGGCATCAGAGGGCATGAGAAGGCATTGGAGAGTAGATGGGGACAGTGTAGGGCATCAGAGGGCAGGATGAGGCATTGGGGAGTAGATGAGAGCAGTGTAAGGCATAAGAGGGCAGTAAGAGGCATCAGGGGGAAGATGGGGACAGTGTAGGGCATCAGAGGGCAGGAGGAGGTATCAGGGAGTAGATGGGGGCAGTGTAGGGTATTAGAGGGTAGGTGGAGGCATCAGGGAGTAGATGGGAACAGTTTAGGGCATCAGAGGGCAGGAGGAAGCATCGGGGAGTAGATGGGAGCAGTGTTAGGCATCAGAGGGCAGGAGGGGGCATCGGGGAGTAGATGGTGGCAGTGTAGGGCATCAGAGGACAGGAGGAGGAATCGGAGAGTAGATGGGGGGCAGTGTAGGGCATCAGAGGGCAGGAGGAGGCATCGGGGGTAGATTGGGGCAGTGTAGAGCAACAGAGGGCAGGAGCAGGCATTGTGAGTAGATGGGGGCAGTGTAGAGCATCAGAGGGCAGGAGGAGGCATCGAGTAGTAGATGGGGGCAGTGTAGGGCATCAAAAGGCAGGAGGAGGCATCGGGGAGTAGATGGGGGCAGTTTGGGGCATCAGAGGGCAGGAGGAGGCATCAGGGAATAGATGGGGCAGTGAAGGGCATCAGAAAGCAGGAGGAGGCATCGGGGAGTAGTTGGGGGCAGTGTAGGACATCAGAGGGCAGGAGGAGGCATCAGGGAGTAGATGGGGGCAGTGTAGGGCATCAGAGGGCAGGAGGATGCATCGGGAGTAGATGGGGGCAGTGTAGGGCATCAGAGGGCAGGAGGATGCATCGGGGAGTAGATGGGGTTAAGCTATATGTGGCCTCTCCATCACTGCATCTGAGCCCATAATTGCCCCTGCTATTCATCCCCAGATCTTGTATTCCGTTCCTGCACCCCCCCCCCCTCAGCTATTGCCTCCATTACACAGCTCCTCAATAGTATTTCAGTAATAGCCAGTGCAATCCAGATAATATCACTGTATTCAGCTAATAAACACTGCTTTATAGCTTTAACCCTATACCTACATTATATTAACTAAAATCTAAACCTTAACTCACACAGTGATTAGAACAGCTGAATATTGGGGTATTAGCTTAACCCTTTCACTGGCAGAGGGGCCTGCAACGCATTGCAAAGCAATATAATAAAGGCCCCTCGGCCAGTGATGGTTAAACCCATACCCCAATATTTAGCTGTTATGATGTCTACATATTTTACATAGTCATAAATACTGTGATCTGAATATATATATTCTCAAGGATATTATTTATACAAAGCTTCACTGGCCCGCTCCTCACTCATCCATATGCGGACAGAGTGGCCCCAAAAGGACTATCAGAGAGTGGGTAACCCCCCCTACGTTGAAGGGATGCACAAGCTGGTGACTTGGTTTGGTTGTATGTGGATGCAGCACTCTCTGCAGCCCCATCCTCACATAAGCTGCCATTGGTTTCTATGTTGATGGAGGATTGTAGGGCATCAGAGGGCACATAATATATCTACCTGTGCCACACATATAGCGCACCTGAGCAATGCGCGTGCTGAAGTTAGCACATTTTTCTGCCTTGCTCAAATGACGTTGCGCAATTTTCGCCGCGCTTATGCCGGCGCACATTGCTCACATGCGCTATAGATGGGGTGCCCATCTGGACCCCTCTATAACCCTTATGGAGATCACATTGAACAAAGTATTTCCTATGCAAAAAAACAAATAAAACAAGATAATTAATATAAACTTACACACTGAAGAAAATAATGTGTAGCGAAAAAGTACATTCTTGAGGTGATTATGGTCTAACCAATTTAAATCCTTCAACAAGTTGTGTTATGCAAGAGTAAATTAAACAACCACTGTTAGGCTATTTTTAATAATATGCTCTTTTTTGAATCAATATGGATTGATACTAGGCATAATAATGTTAGAAAGTTAAAAATAATTAATGTATTCATTTTTATACGCAATTATGAAATTGTGCTATAGTAAAACATCTTAGATACTTCCGATCTGCTAGTTCAGATAGGAGCAGACCTGGAATGAAGGGATAGCATTCATCTACTGCGATGGAAATGCCAAAATGCCAGTGCATTCAATGGGGCAAGTGGAAATATATTTCTGGATGTTATTATATTCTTTACTGTGTGCTTTCATTGCCTTTTTGAGCTGCCTGATTGAGCTGCTTTCTCAACAGAGCGTGTCCATCGCAGCAGATGAATGCTTCCTCTTCATTCCAGGTCTTCTCTCATCGGAGACTGAAATGTATCAAAACATATTCCTCCTGAGCTTATGCCTCTGCAGGTTACATTTTGTTGCATTGTTAATGTATTATGATTATATGTGATTTTTTAAATTATGTACCGTATATCAATGGGTGAATTAACTTTATAAATATAATAACATGTGAAAATAAAGACAACAAATAACAAAGCAATACATTCATAAATGCATGTAGCATCTTAAAGGCATTCTTCAGTCCTATGAATAATCATCACATACATAGTTCTCAGCAGCGCAACCTTGCCAAAATCCTTTGGTAACGCAAAGTAAAAACTGCGGGCGATTGCGGCCAGCCAGGAGTGCCGAAGGTGCTCATTGCGCTGGTGGAGATGAGCCTTATTCATGACTCTGCATATAAGTTGAAAAAATAAGGTGATTCTTGGTGGTTTGTCTCAATGTGTTAAGTTGGCCTTGGTGTAATAAATGATAAATTGCTACGTATTGTGCATAAGGTGACAATATACAACTTTGTTGCACTCCTTTCAAAATCTTGAACCATTCGGTTGTTCCATTTTCGGTTCTGACCTTGGCTTCTTGGTTCCTGAGATTCCTCAGGAGGCAGATGAGATGATCTGGTATCCCCATCTGTTTAAGAACTTGCCACATTTTGTTTTGATCCACACAGTCAAAGTCTGTGATTCAGTTAACCTGTGATTAAGTAGGACAGCCCACTTGACATCCAATCTGACTCAGCTTGTTCTGTGTTGCATCAACTGTGACTTCAAATAATATGCTGATTCAGTCTTCTTCACACTTTAAGTATATTCTAACAGGAAAGCTTAATTTCTTCCGTCAAATTTGACTGTTGTGAATTGACACAACATGTAATCAAAATCATTTTAAATTTGATTTGTATTAATTACACAATATATCAGCATGAAAAAAAATCTACAATTAACAAGAATACTCTAGAGGTCTACATAATCTGTTTAAGATGTTCGGTCACTCACGTGTATGCTTTGCTGGTTTTTGAAGAGGAGAAATTGCATATTAGAGTAACAGTTTTACTATGGTAAAACAAAAACAAAAAAAGTTAAAATACAGTTATGAACATAATTACACTGTGAAATACAAATCGCATAAACATTCATTAATATCCCCAGGAGTACTCAGATGTGAGTCTTCTAACACCAACTGCTTTATTTCCATAATCATTAGTTATAGTTGCTTACATGAATAATCTCTCCATAGTTAAACTCTTTATATTATAAAAAGTTTATAAATATTTGTGATATAATCCCTTTCACCAACCTACCCCTGCACATGTATTCAGCACAGAAATTCTTCTCTTTCTCCTCATTAGACAGAGTATCTTTACTTCAGAAGAAATGTGTACCAGATGGTAAAACTATGCTAATTTACATTTTTGTTAATATTATAGCTAACACTTTTTATAGGTCGGGATGTGCAATTCATTTAGTTCCTAGTATCAATTTTGTGTATCATTTTAGCAGTTTCCTAAGTTTAGTTTGAACAACTTGTTTATCTCACAGAATATACTTGGGTCACAGACAATTAGTTACAATTTTGTTATCTTGGGGTCTACAGGACATGCAGATATTACATATATGCATAGTTATAAAATGTAACTAATAGAAATTGCATATTTGACTGATGTAATCACTTTCTTTTTCATATAAAATCGTTGTACTTTTGGCTTGGTCAGAGTCCACACTCAGACTTCTTACAAGGCAAAGCTCTGTCTGGCTGTGCATTCTCCAGCTGGCTGTAAATATAAAGTAAAGTCTTTTTCCTAATAAGACATATCCAAATGTGTCTGAGATACATTTTTAACAAGGAATGTGTTTTTGTGCATCCAATAATTACTCTACTTGACTCCTTTGATATCAAATCCATTATATTGATTATATGTGACATCAGCATACAAGGCACGCCCAGGTTCTCCACAAGTAATTCTCCACAATAAAGTAGGTTTGTGTTTCTCAATTAGCTGTTGGATGTTAATTAACATTATATATATATATATATATATATATATATATATATATACACACACAATTTTCAACATGGAAACAGCATTTAAAGAACAAAGAAATCTGCATACTAAAGAGACCAACATGTTTTAAGTTGATCCAACATATTTTGATTATATTATTATTTATATAGAGAGCGAACAAATTCTAAAGATGCCCTACAAGGAAGTGAGTCCAAAAGCCTGACAGTTCTCCTTTACAATGGGAATGCAATATTGACTTATCGACCAATCACAATACATTTACCAGTATGATTCTCATGATACACTAAGAAGTCTATTATACCAAGTAAGGAATAAATATCTGCATCTGACTTTCTTGAGAAGTAACTTTATGGCGTGTTTAGAAAATTATAATTTCCCTTTTATTCTCCAACTTATACCCTCTATTCCAAGCATGCAACAGACTATGCAAAGGAATTATCCACAAGATTCAGATTTTTGGCCCCTATGTTTTCATTCCCAAGCTTCTGAATCAGAAACCGAACACCACCACCCCAATAATCTAGTCTTTTCAATGGCCAAATATGGGAGTCCTGTTCTCGCTCTTGATTACTCTTCCAGCTGCTAAAGCAGCTACAGACTAAAGGCTTGATTACATGGCCCTCGCTAACTGCTTATATGTGAAAAGCACACATAAACAAAAAGTAACTACTAGATGCTGCACATAAAAAACACTAACATATAACCATTTGCAAGCAATCACTACCTTTAGCTTTCTCCCTGCTCTGCGTGTGGTTTTGTCAAAATTTCCTATTAAATGGTTATTGCCAACATTCTGTGTAATCGCTAAGATCTGTGACTGCTTGTGGTGGTTTTCACAAACAGGTAAAACTAGCTAAATATTTAGCTAGCACTTTACTACGACACAAAAAAAAACGAACAAGTGTACAATAAAACCAAATACAAGAATAAAATGCCCAAAGCAAGATTTTACATGACCATAAAAAAATTAAAATGGAGATCCACACATGGTTATACAAGACAAAAATTGCATAGAACAAATAAAAATGTCACTAAAAAATACCTGCTCACACTATTAAACACTGCCACACAACAAATGCAAATCTAAACATGTACAATACACATCTACCTTCCTGGCCTACAAACATCTTTAACTTCCCTCTCACCAATAATGCTTTCTAAGCATACAATGTGTATCCCCTGCCATAAAAAGGATCTCAGACAGCAATGAACATATGAAATCTTAAGAAACATCATCATTCCTAAGACTTTTTTGATGTCATCTACTTGGTAGCAAAGTGGTGGTTAAATTGGTCCTGTGAGAGCCATCAAAAGTCCAGGATTGCAATATCTGTCTGCTTATGTATTCAGCCTCACACTGCTTCAGTCCAGGTGACTTACTCAATTACATTCATTCCATTGATGCAGCTGGGCTCAAGCAATGCACAAGCAGACAGATATTGCTATCCTGGACTGTTGACAGCCTTCATAGGACTGGGTTGACACCACTGTTCTAGACAGCAAAGTGTCCAGACTATGCCTATATAGTTTCAGTGATCGTAAGGGGGAAAGAGTCTGTAACAAAAAAATAAAACCTTACTAAACCTCAACAATTTAGAAAAATCCATAACACTTACATGCATTTTATATCTGGTCAGTACACCAGAAAAAAATATCACAAAGGATTAGAGATTCTTAAACAATGGCATTCCTAAAATGAAACTAACAGAGATATGTTACATATGTTATTCATCTGGTCAGGACACCTGAATAACTACAGCACAGGAGAAGGGAATATCATTCACCTACACATAGCAAATGTCATCACACAGTTTTTATACTCTTTGTATACCAAAAGTAAATATAATAAAAAATGAAAAAAATGGGGAACAATAAAAAAATCAATAATAAATAACTTCAAATATAACAATAGAATGTATATTTGTAGCTTAATAAGGATTAAATGTTTATCTTCTACTAAGACTTATTTCCTGTTGTTGATCTCAAAACAGTGCTACAAATGCTGTGTTATTATATGTCAAAACATTAGGACAATGACACCTGGATGACACTCTTGCAGTAAACAATTGCCATTAATGCAGTTATCTGCTTATTGTTGGTCACTGTGAACTACATTGTACCTTCTTTAAACAGACATGGACATCAGAGATCCACAAACGTGAACCTTAAGAATATTGTGTAAAATAATTTGGAATGCCAGGCTTTATACTATATACTATACTGTGCATTTTGATACATGGCAATCATATGAAGTCTTGTTGTTTCTATAATTGAAAAAAATATATATATTATTATTTATTATTGTTAATCTAGAAAGATGGACACTATTAATGTGCATTATTGTCATTACTTGCTGCTACTTTGGAGAAAATCACATGATATTCGAGGGAATCACATGATATTTGTCAATAAGCATTAAATAGTCAAGTGGTTCAACTGCTTATCCCCCCCCCCCCCACACACACACTCATGCACACACGCACACACAGACTACTTTCTGATGCAGGCCCTCTTACGTTACTGGGCCCTTTTAGATATGGTCGGTGCTGGTGAAGGTTGAGATGTAGCCAGTGCGGCATGACAAGGTGCACTAGATGTTGTTGTGGTCTGCTGCCTCTGGCAGTTTGCTGGGGATCATCTCTGATGTTCTTGCGTTGGTTGATGATGTGGTCTGCTAACTCAGGAGTGTCTCTGTTGTTGTGTCCCAACCATCTTAGCTATTGTAGCCACTCCTATCGATAGGCCACCTCTGCCTCACAATGCCTGACAATGTTTTCCTCCTTATCATCCTACAGCAGGGGTGGGCAAGTTCGGTCATGGAGAGCCACACACATGCCTCCATTTGATGATATCTCTGCTACGCACAGGTTAGTCAATCAATTTCTCAGTCATCCTGATTGACTCACCTGTGTACAGAATGGGTATCTTCAAATCCAAGTGTGTGGCCCTCCAGGACCGAACTTGCCCTACCCTTCCCTACAGTCTTTCAGTGTTCTCCCCTAGGGGAATTGAGATAGGAGAGGGTGGCTGTCTGCACACCCAATCTAGAGGTGCTGTCGGTGCTACTGGTGTGATAGCTGGTAAGAGTGGTGGTGCCATTATACCAGTTGCTGTGGGAGGTCATTATAGGTGAACTCCCATTGAGAGCAGCCTTAAGGAGGACTTATTTGAGAATGAAGGGTACATTGGGTCAAATCTGGCATGCATTATGAAGCCATGTAATTTCTTCCTCATACTCCAGCATTATTTCCTGACTGATGTGTGCCTTTGTGGCCCTGAGGCTGCTGATGATCAAAAATAAAAATAAAGTTAGTATAGTTAGATTCATCTTTGTAGTAATAATAGATTGTAATAATAGTTAGATTCATCTTATCAGGATCATTGCATCCTTCTGTGATTGTATATTATCACATGCAGTGGTTCTGGGGATTTACAGAATCTCAGTGGAAATTTTGTTGTTTTAGCCATGGCTTTGGCATTGAGTTTTGTACGTACATGGGTTTCTAATATGTCACAAATATGTCCTCATAGATACATCTTTAGACCCTGTAGTACATTACACATTATCAGGTACCGATGGCCCACTGATTAAATGTGTCTTTTAAAATGTACAATGTGATTAGATGTCAATTATCGGTTGTTTACATGAATGATGATTGCATCGAGTTGTGTTGTATATTAGTACTGCAATCCCATAGTAACCTTGCAGGGTCTCTGTCCAGTGTTATGGGAATTCCTACAACAGCAATTATTATTATCTTTTATTTGTAATGAGCCAACATATTCCGTAACGCTGTACAGGGGATGAAAACAAGAAAAAGTACAATGATAACAAACTGGCGAAAATGGAGGGCCCTGTTTTGAGCTTAGAATCTTTATAGAAAGTGCTTTTTCCCAAAGCGCCCGGCAGGAGCAATCGTGGACAAGGCTCTCCGCAGCATTCCCACCCACTGGTTATATTCAAACAATGACAGATGGGCCATCGGAATAGTAGTGTCTTACTAATGCCATGTCCCTCTTAAAGATACACACAGTGCTAATTTCCTCTATCACCTCTATCCAAATCTTTGCCTTCTGCCTAGCTCTCACCTCACTTCCACCATGGATGATATGGCACTAAGGAGGACTATAATTTCCTCTCAATGTATTTGGGGCCATGTGCTTTTTTCAGTGTTTCCCCCCTGACTGTGTCTGGGTTGCACAGCACATCACAGTCAATGTTTGAGCAGTAAACCCCTGTCGTTATTGACTCCTTGTTGAAATCGTAGCTGACGTTCCTTGACATAACAGGTGTTGCTTCATTTTGACTTCATTAATACTCATAACAGCTTACATGTACAACTCAGGCATGTTGGGAGAGAGCATTAGAATAACCTACTACCAAGCAATTTCCTATCTACATGAACATAAATATTATGTGCGTTGTAATAGTACCGCACCTGTACTTGAAGATTGAATGTGTGAGTGTCATGGCTTTCTCAATCTGTATATGCTACATTTCTCCAAAGAACAAATGGCCTGTTTGATGACATTTGCAATGCATCTACTGCAGGTGTGATGTATGTTAGCTGTAACTACTGAATATCTAGTGCTACCTCCAATGCACAGATTATTGAAGAATATCTACACTTATTTCACATGCATGTGATTTAATTATTACATGTACAAAAATTAATTAGTACATGTACAAAAATAAATGTTGCTATGTATCTTTTCTGCAAGATGCTGAGCTTGAGCCCTCTAACTGCACCATATACTCATGTGTGTGACGTTATTCTGTGGGTCCAGATGCTAGGTACGCAGAGCAGCTGTTATATACAGATTTCGGCAGGCGATGAAAATACTGAGGAATAAAGGAGTTGCATTTCTTACAGTAGGTTTGTGAAACAGATTTCACTTTAGTGCCACAATTCTTTTTCATGAGAAAAATAAAATACCAACATGATAAATTCATGCATGATTCCTGACACATTTTGATTTTCAAAGGATATAAATCTCAGAGCTATAATAATAGCAGGAGAAAACTGGATTTGTTGGTCACACAACATAAATCATATTGTATCTAGGTGACCGTCATGATCCAGAAAAGACAATTATCATAATATTACAGTATGTATGGATTATGCATGCAGGAGCTATGGGTATCACATAATGTAGGCTTACAACTGGCCTTAAGGAGGGCAATAAAAATGTCACCTCATACTGTAGAGCAAGATGTATAGTCTGGGGTGCCACTGCATATGAAAGAATGGCTGGACCTTGACATCAGATAATAGCCAATAGGTACATTTGAAATGAATTGATTAAAGGGCCACTGAACCCATTGATCATGCAGAGCAATCATAATCAAGTAGAAACTTTCATTTTAAACCCTTACCATTGTTTTACAATTGTTTTTAAATGTTGCTGTGTTTAACGCAAATTGTTAATTTAACTTGAATCTAAGCAGGTGTGGGTTGCACTGGAGGACTTATTTAGCTCATGATGACATTCTCTCAAAAGGCATCATAAATTACAAGCTACCTTTAAATCTTTATATACTGTCATCATTACAATAATACATTTCAGGTATCATCACCTTTTGAGTTTAGAATGTCTAAAGAACCCAACGGAATAAACTTACATTTTTTGTTGAAACAAGGAGAGTTTATTGGCATTTGAATGGGGCTTATTATTTTTGGTCTATGTAGATCCTGTTAATTGACCATAGCCCTTTGTTTAAGCAGGTATTATTATTATTGTTTATTTCCAACATGCCAACATATTCTGTAGCGCTATACATGGGTTAAGTTCCAGGCAAAGACAAATTCATTATTAGCACTTTGCAAAGGATGGAGGGACCTGTCGCAAACTTACAATTTAAAGTTTTTTTGTGTGGTACAGGAGGGTTAGAGAAGTGTTGTGCGTGATAGGGTGGAAGGTGATAGACTTCTTTAAACAGATATGTTTCTAGTGAGGTTTTGAGGCTGGGAGATAGTCTAGTGAAGCTAGGCAAGAAGTTTCAGAGAATAGGGCAGCATGAGAAAAGTCTTGAAGGCAGGAGTGAAGAGGAGGTGACAAGAGTGGTATAAAAAAGAAAGTCCTTAGCAGAACAAAGTGGGCGGGTGGAGGAATATTTGGAGATGAGAGAAGAGATATAAGGGTGTGCACTGTTGTTCATGGCTTTATATGTTGTATATATTCTGGTGGCCATGGTAAGCCAGTGGAGTGATTGACAGAGAGGTGATGCCGACACTGAACGTTGTGTATGGTAGATGAATCTAGTGAAGGCATTCATTATGGATTGAAGTGGGGACAGACGGGTGGTGTGCAGGCCAGCAAGAAGCGAGTTGAAGTAGTCATGACGAGAAATGATGAGAGAGTGTATTAGAATTGTATTTGTGTCTTGTGTAAGGTAGTTTGGAAATGTTTTTTAGATGTAGAAGACAAGATTTTGTTAGTTTGTTAGTGCATGTGAGGGATGACAGAGAGGGCAGGGTCCAGTAGAACCTCAAGGCAATGGGCTTGGGAGTGATGATGGCATTGTAGATAATGAGAGAGATGTGAGGTATAGACGCTGTAGTAGAGGGTGGGAAGATTAGGAGCTCAGTCTTAGACATGTTGAGTTTGAGATGGTGGGCCGACAGCCAAGAGGATATACTACAGAGGCAATTGAAAATAGGTGTTAGAAGAGAAGGGGATAGATCTGGTGAGAGGAAGATTTGGGTGTTCTCTGCATAGAGATGATACTGAAACCCAAAAGAGTTTATTAGGGTACTAAGTGAGGATGTATAGATGTAGAAGAGGAGTGGGCCTAGAACTGAACCTTGTAGTACCCCAATAGGCAGAGGGTGAGGAGAAGAAGAGGTGCCAGAGAAGGTGATGTTCGATCTTGTAGGTATGATGAGAACGATGGGAGAGCAGTGTCTCAAATGCAGAGGGAGCAGAGGATATGGAGTAGAAGCAGATGGTCAACTGTGACCTTTTAGAAAAGTGATCTTTTGACTTAGCGGTGAGCAAGTCATTAGTGACTTTTGTGAAAGCTGTCTCAGTGGAATGTTGGGGCCAGAAGCAGATTGGAAGGTGTCAAGAAGGGAGTTGGAGGAGATAAAGCGGGTAAGGAGGTTGTAGACGGGGGAAGTCAAGAGATAGGGCGGTAGATGCAAAATTAGAGTCAGATGATAACCGAGTAATATATACATCCGTTTTAAATATAATAAAGGTTTTTCTCTTGTTTCTCTGTGCTCTATTTGATTATTTAAAGCAGTTTTGACAAAGGAGTGTCCAAATACATTTATAATAATATGTTAGAGACAAAACTTTGGATGTATAGACATCTTCCAAGGCTAAAGTTACACACACCTCTAAATATATTATGTTATTTTGAACATGTTAAATTGATATATTTCATCATAGGTTATATGTAATATTCATGAGAATGTAACATTGTTACCATCCCTACACAGAATGCTCAAGACACAAATTGCCTGGTACTAATACCTTAATAGCTCAGGAACTTCATGCAAATACAGTAAAAGAACAGGAGCACATTTCTTTTTTCAGTTTTTTCCTCAGCGAATACGCTATCACTTCATTATCTACTTTATAATATCCACAGTCACAGACTTTACATGATTTGCAGCTGCAATAAAGACATTACTGTGGGTCGCTATCCCTAGCCTTTTGCATATTACCTGGATATTTATGCGCCTTGTGAGTTTGTGCTTGTCACATTCTCACTTTGTAATGCAGGAGCTTTCTTACAATAATACTGAATGTGTACATTTAGCTCTTTTTGGAAGTACATATTTGGAGCTCAATCTTTGCATAACATTGCACTTGGTAACAAGACTCATCTATCTTAAAGGACCACAGAATAGTTATGTTTATAATATGATTTTTTAAAGAACTTGATAATGTGCAGTAACTTAAAAAAAACAAATTAGGCTAAATAAATACAACTTTTAATTTGTATTCAGTATTGCTTTAATGGCAGAATACATTTTGTCTTCATTCCTAACTAGCAGCCCGATTAAATTAGAGCTACGTGTCATCTTAGCGATATTTGCGTGCTAAGATGCATTGCATCGTTGCTCACAGCGGGCTTTGTGTGTTAACCGAGAATAGGCTACACGGAGAGCAACATTGAACCACGCGCACGTAAATCCTTTGATCTCTCATCCTTGTAACCGCTACTTGTTCGATTCAGTGTGATTACTCACGAGAAAGCATGTAATACGCAAATGGCCAACGTTTGCTCTAGAGCCCCCAAAGGGGGGTAACATACAACACATAGCACTTGTAATGTAAATAAAATCACCCTACTGTACATGTATTAGAAGGGAAAGTGATGTTAGGTCTTAGAATTAATAGCACAACATTTTCAAGCACAAAAACCGGCCCCGAAAAATACGTCATATTGATCCCCGTCAATGTTTTATGGCTTATACTGTAACTCGCATGCAATAGAATATCATATTTACGGCTTTATTAATATTGCATTATTTCTGGCCTGTGGGACTGATTGCAAACTGTATTTGAAGCACGTAGGACTCTTTTTCCATTCGCTCTATCTGAACCCGTAACTACGAGCTTGATTAATTGTTTGCAATCGAACACACAGGTCAGACGGCCGCAAACTGGTTTTCCCAGATAGAGTAGCTCGCAGCCCCTTCTAATTTAATAGCAACGTAAGTCGGGCAAATTTGAAGCACACAGCCCTTACGTGCTATACGTTGGACTTACGAGGCTGGCATTTAATATGGTCCTAGATTAGAGGAATGTGAGGATCGTTGGATTCAAATAAGATCGCTTTTCAGTCCTGTTGAATCACTACCACTTAACAACAGAGCTCAGTAGTAAGCCACAGAAGACCCTGCTCATCAAGCTAAAGGCCAACTTGCGTCCAAGGTGGAAGCATTTGTGACAAAAGTAGATTTACTTAAAAAAAATGTTTTCCCAAAAACATATTTTCTGCTCCTGGCTTATATTGTTGCTAATGATGCTATTTTGTTACATACTTCACAAGTATGATAAGTTTGCCACAAACTACAGTGGTCATTTAAAGAAAATACACAGGATTTGGTTGCCAGTTATAGTTATATTTAGACATCCATTCCATGTCTCTTGTGGGAAAAATAAAGTTTACTTGTTAATCAGCTATCAGCAATCACTTCACACACCACAAATAAAACCTAGGTGAAATGCCCTCTGAATGCTCTTCAGGTACCTAAAATTGTAACCTACGAGTACTTGACCCATTGATATCTCCTAAAAGGTCATCATATTGTTTCAGTGAAATCCCAGCACTTGTAGGGTTACTAGTAAAGCGTTCTGAGATTTTTACAAAACCCTAAGTCAGGGGTGTCCAAACTCGGGCCTGGAGGGCCGCACCCGGGCCTGGATTTAAAGATATACTTTCTGTGCAATCAGGATGACTGAAGAGGTGATTGACTCACCTGTGCACAACAGGGTTATCATCAAATCCAGGCATGTGTGTGGCCCTCTAGGACAGATGTTGGACACCCCTGCCCTAGTACTTTCACCTACCCATAGAAACAAAGAAAATGCATCTGAGAAGCATACATGTGTCAAATCAGATGCTATCAACAAGCTAACACTTTAATTGTATCATATTTAAGTTTTGATTTCTAAAATCTGACACAATTAAGGGGTTAATACTGCTACAATTGTAATTTCCAGGATCCCCTCAAAAACTGCTACCTACTATGAGGCTTGGATTGCCCCAGGATTTCCCCTTCTTACCTGCTACCGGACATGATCCATGTGATCCACTAGGCATATTAAATCATAAACATGGAGTTCCCTATAGACAACAGTGACAACTAAAATGAACCCCCTTATGATGGGGGTCCTTTGAAGCACTTACAACATGGTATATTGAACTATAACCATGGGGGTCCCTATGGCCCTCCATGGCACCTAACATTAATCCCTGTGCCATGGGGTCCTCATTGGCATCCTTCATATTGCCACAGGGTCCATACTAGATCCCACGTAACCGAACCTCTCAATGGGGGTCCAAAGAATGTCAGCAAAAGTTTGAAAATGGAATCTGTATTTGGCAAGTGATTCCTGCTCAAATACTGTGATGTGCTGTGGTTTGGTTTTTGCTATAGGGTGCCCACTGAAGTGGAGAGAGGGCAGATTGAATGGAGGAGAGCAGAAGCGAAGAGAGAGAGGAGAAGTGGAGGAAAAAGAGGAAGGGGGTGGGAGTAGTGAAGCATATGTGGAGAGTCAGGCGTACCTGCTGAGAGTGACACAAAGGGATACACTGACAGATGAGGAGGTGTTCTTCTCTTTGTAGAAGTAGAAGGGATGTTGAGGTTCAGTCATCAGGGTCAGATGATAATTGGTTTGATGATCCAGTGATACTGTCAGGCAGTAAAGAGGTACAGAGGGGTACGTTGTATTAATTAATACTGTTTATGTCAGGGGCCACATTATAAATGAAGGTAGGTAGGTGTGCAGTTGCCAGAGCGTTAGGATTTGGTTCAGGAGGTAAGCCCTGCAGGCAACTGTGTTACTTGCAACAGTTTAGCAATGCGCTTGGACCGTAAATGAAGGTCATAAAGAAGGTGGATTTGGCAGATAAAAACTGGCGGTGGACCCCCAAAAGAGGTTCATTAGATGGGAGGAGCTGCTGAAAAGAACCCTATCTATGACAGATGTTGTTGGCATCCCTGAGACGTTGGACACTGACAGGCCAGATATGCTGCAAAGTGAATATCTGATTGCAGTAGTAACATGCAACATTACTCATACAATGCACTTATCAATCATATTAACAATACATACACAACATCTCACTGATTTGCCCAGCATCATATTGCACTGTGTGCATTACCAAATCAAAAGTTAGAGACATTCAGTTAAAGGGCCATCAGTACCTAAAAACACAACTCACTGTGTGATTGTAAAACTAACAAAAAAATTATTACAAAATTATTAATAAAAAAATAAAGCCAAAAGTTTACCCTGGGGTCTTATCAGTCATATAAAACACCCCATATTAAATATAAATTATTGCAGTTAGCGCGTGGGTAGATCATGAAGGGAGTGGAGCAGCAAATACACAAATGGTTAAACAGTACCAGACATCAGGCAGGTATCAGGAAAGTTACACCTAAAAATCATACTGTACTGTAAAAGATATAAATTGCTTCTCCAGGAACTCTGGAGGAGAGGGTGAAAGCCTGCACAAACAGGTAGTTAGAGCCTAAAGAGAGATGCTTTTAAGAAGAGAATATGTATGTGCTAAAAATGAGACTTCCCAGCATATAGGTTGACAGAATACACCAGAAGAAAGGTCTCGTATGGGAAGACAAAGGTCCACGACACCACCCCCTCTCCCAGAGTACATGCATATTATCCCCCTCTCCCAGAGTACATGCATATTGTAGATACTCCTCTAGTGCTAGTAGGGTTGCCAAGCTTCCACAAAGAGATGAGATGAAATGTTATTGGGCTAACTTGATTTACATTTTCTCTTTCATATTCATCTGAAATGGAACATTTCAGCCTGTGCTACCTGATTTTCGGTACTCGATGCGCCTCACTTAGTATTGAAAAATTGGCTTGGAACTCGACTTTAGGTGATGAAGAGCAGTCTGTGCCTGAAAGGATCAAGGGGCAGCCTGTGCCTTTAAGAGTCAATGCGCAGCCTCTCCCTTCACTCACTCTCTCCCCTTCTCTCTTTTCCTTTCCCTTCTCTCCCCCTTTCTCTCTTTGCCTCTCCCTTCTCTCTCTTCTCCCTCTCTTCCATATGCCTCCCCTTCTCCTCCTCTGCCTTCTCCTCTCTCTCTCTCTCTTCTCTCCCTTCTGCCTCCCCCTTCCCCCTTGTCTCTCCCCCTCCTTTGTCTCTCCTTTTACCCCTGCCTCTCCCTTTACCCCTGTCTCTCCCATTATCTCTTGTCTCCCCCTTCCCCTTTGTCTCACCTTACCCCTTGTCTCTCCCTCCCTGTTATGATCCTACTGTTCCTGTAGGACCCAGGTTTCTTTGCAAAATCCCTTTATACAGTAATGAACCTAGCACAACATAACAGTACCCAGGAATTGCAGCAATGCCAGTCAGCAGAATTCTCCCAGTGTGTAGGAGCAAGGATAGTATTAATTGCCATAATTCAATTATGTTTTTTTTTTATCTTCCCAGAATGAACCATACACAATGCTGATGTATTTTTAAAAACTGTAACTCTCTTTATTAATCCACACCAGTAAATGTATTTTCAGCATAGTCCCACCCATCTTTATCAGCCCCCACCCTGACTCCCCCTGGGAGCTGTCCATCCATCAAGCAGATGACAGCCTTCCTTCCTTGCTGGAGTCTGTATAGGATGCCAGATGGTAATTTCCCCATGTTTATGGCCTACCAGCCATTTCTCTAAGTACATTGGCCCCCTCAATTGCACATTCCTGTTCCAAATGACCGGGAACCCCAGTATAACACTTTATTGACATCCCCTGGGGACAATAGAGCATGTTTATACTACACATGGCTGAGTAGCATCCAGACATAACATATAGATAAGTATAACATGGCTTACACATAGGATGGCTGACAGCAAAACAACTCCCATGATTTTGTAACCGATATTAAACACCTCATGCCGACAGGGCAATAACAGTCCATGTTGATCCAGGCCCTCCCCACTAGTCCAACAGTTCCCCAGAGTTCAGTGGGGTCTCCTGAACAGGACACCCCATCCTTGTCTCTCCCCTTCTCCTCTCTTTCTCCCTCCCCTTCTCCTCTCTTTCTCCCTACCCTTCTCCCTCCCACCCTTCCCTCTCTCCCCCCTTGTCTCTCCCAACGTTCTCTCTCTCCTACCCCTTCCCTCTTGTCTCCCTTTGCCTCCTTTCCCTTCTCTCTCCCCCTCTTGTTTCTCTCCTGCTCCCCTTCTCCCTCCTCTCTCCCCCTCCCCATTGCCTCTCACCCCTCCCCTTCTTGTCTCTCTTCCCCTTTTGTCTCTCTCCCCCTCCTTTCTTCTCTTGTTTATTTCCCCCTCCTCCCCCTTATTTCTCTTCCCCTCTTTCCTTCTCTCATCATCTTGTTTCCCTCCCCCTCGTTTCTCTCATCCTCCTTCCTTACCTCCCCCTTGTTTCTCTCCCCCTCTTGTTTCTCTCCCCCTCTTGTTTCTCTACCCCTCCTTTCCCTTGTTTATCTCCCCCTCCTCCCCTTGTATCTCTCACCTCCTCCCCCTTGTTTCTCTCACCTCTTTCCTTCTCTCCCCCTCGTTTCTATCCTTTTCTTTTCTCATCCTTCTGTTGCTCTCCTCCTCCTCTTCTTTCTCTTCCTCTCCCACTCCGCCTCCTTGTCTCTTCCCTCTCTCGTTTCTTTCCCCCTCCTCCCCTTGTTTCTCTTCCCCTCTTTCCTTCTCTCACCCTCTTGTTTCCCTCCTCCTTCTCTTCTTTCTCTTCTTCTCCCCCTCTTGTTTCTCTCTTCCTCCTCTCCCTTGTTTCTCTCCTCCTCTTGTATCTCTCCCCTCCTCCCCCTTGTTTCTCTCCGCCTCTTTCCTTCTCTCTCCCTCTTGTTTCTCTCCCCCTTTCCTTCTCTCATCCTTCTGTTGCTCTTCTCATCCTCTTCTTTCTCTTCCTCTCCCCCTCTTTTTTCTCTCCCCCTCCTCCCCTTTGTTTCTCTCCTCCTCTTCTTTCTCTTCCTCTCCCCCTCTTATTTCTCTTCCCTCTCTTTCCTTTGATTCCTCTCCCCTCTTGTTTCTTTCCTTCTCTCCTCCACTTGTTTATCTCCCCTTTCCTTCTCTTACCCTCTTGTTTCTCTCCCCCTCTTTCCTTCTCTCATCCTCTTGTTTCTCTCTTCCTCTTCTTTCTCTTCCTCTCTTCTCCATCCTTAGTTCCCCCCTTGTTTCACTCCCCCTCCTCCCCTTGTTTTTCTTGCCCTCTTTCCTTCTCTCACCCTCTTGTTTCTCTCCCCTTTCCTTCTCTCATCCTCTTCCTCTCTCCCCCCTTGTCTCTCCCAACCTTCTCTCTCCCCTACCCCTTCCCTCTTGTCTCCCTCCGTCTCCTCCCCCTTGTTTCTCTCCCCCTTTTGTTTCTCTCCTGCTCCCCTTCTCCCTCTTCCCCTCCTCTCTCCCCCCATTGCCTCTCACCCCTCCCCTTCTTCTCTCTCTTCCCCTTTTGTCTATCTCCCCCTCCTTCCTTCTTCCCTCTCTTGTTTCTTTCCCCCTCCTCCTTTTTTCTCTTCCCCTCTTTCCTTCTCTCATCAGTTTCCCTCCCCCTCGTTTCTCTCATCCTCCTTCCTTACCTCACCCCTTGTTTCTCTCCCCCTCTTGTTTCTCTCCCCTCCTCCCCTTGTATCTCTCACCTGCTCCCCCTTGTTTCTCTCACCTCTTTCCTTCTCTCACCCTCTTGTTTCTCTCCCCCTTTTCGTCTCTCATCCTTCTGTTGCTCTCCTCCTCCTCTTCTTCTTTCTCTTCCTCTCCCCCTCCTTGTTTCTTCCCTCTCTTTTTTCTCTCCCCCTCCTCCCCTGGTTTATCTTCCCCTCTTTCCTTCTCTCACCCTCTTGTTTCCCTCCCCCTCATTTCTTTCATACACTTGTTTCTCTCCTCTATCTCTTCTTTCTCTTCCTCTCCCCCTCTTGTTTCTCTACCCCTCCTATCCTCCTCTTTTATCTCTCCCTTCCTCCCCCTTGTTTCTCTCCCCCTTTCCTTCTCTCATCCTTCTGTTGCTCTTCTCCTCCTCTTCTTTCTCTTCCTCTCCCCCTCCTCCCCTGTTTCTCTCCTCCTCTTCTTTCTCTTCCTCTCCCCCTCTTATTTCTCTGCCCCTCCTCCCCTTTTTTTCTCTCCTCCTCTTCTTTCTCTTCCTCTCCCCCTCTTATTTCTCTCCCCCTCCTCCCCTTTCTCTCCTCCTCTTCTTTCTCTTCCTCTCCCCCTCTTATTTCTTTCCCCCTCTTTCCTTCTCTCGTCCTCTTGTTTCTCTCCTCCTCCTCTTTTCTCTTCCTCTCTTCTCCATCCTTAGCTCCCCCCTTGTTTCACTCCCCATCCTGCTCTTGTTTCTCTTGCCCTCTTTCCTTCTCTTACCCCCTTGTTTCTCTCCCCCTCTTGTTTCTCTCCCCCTCCTCCCTTTTTTTCTCTCCCCTCCTCCCCCTTGTTTCTCTCACACCCTTGTATATCCCCCCTTGTTTCTATGCCCCTTTCCTTCTCTTATCCTTCTGTTGCTCTCCTCCTCCTCTTTCTCTCCCCCTCTTTCCTTCTCTCTCTTGTTTCTCTCTCTTCTTCTTTATCTTCCTCTCCCCCTCTTGTTTCTCTCCCCCTCCGCTCCCTTGCTTCTCTCCCTGTTTCCTTTGTTTGCTCTCCTCCTCTTCTTTCTCTTCCTCTCGCCCTCTTTCCTTCTCTTCACTTCTTGTTTCTCTCCCCCTTGTGTCTCGCCACACTCCCCATCTTTCTCTACCTCTTTCCTTCTCTCTTCCTTTTGTTTCTCTCTCCCTCCTGCCCTTGTTTCTCTCTGCCTCTTTCCTTATCTCACCCTCTTGTTTCTCTCCCCCTTTCCTTCTCTCATCCTTCTGTTGCTCTTCTCCTCTTCTTTCTCTTCCTCTCCCCCTCTTGTTTCTCTCCCCCTCCTCCCCTTTGTTTCTCTCCTCCTCTTCTTTCTCTTCCTCTCTTCTCCATCCTTAGCTCCCCCCTTGTTTCACTCCCCCTCCTCCCCTTGCCCTCTTTCCTTCTCTCACCCTCTTTCATTCTCTCCCCCTCTTTCATTCTCTCATCCTCTTGTTTCTCTCATCCTCCTCTTCTTTCTCTTCCTCTCTTCTCCAACCTTACCCCCCTGGTTTCTCTCCCCCTCTTGTTTCTCCCCCCCTCCTCCCTTTTTTCTCTCCCCTCCTCCCCCTTGTTTCTCTCACACCCTTGTATCTCCCCCCTTGTTTCTATCCCCCTTTCCTTCTCTCATCCTTCCGTTGCTCTCCCCCTCTTTCCTTCTCTCTCTCTTGTTTCTCTCCTCCTCTTCTTCTTCTTTATCTTCCTCTCCCCCTCTTGTTTCTCTCCCCCTTTGCTCCCTTGTTTCTCTCCTCCTCTTCTTTCTCTTCCTCTTTCCTTCTCTTCTTGTTTCTCTCCCCCTTGTTTCTCCCCCCCTCCCCTTCTTTCTCTACCTCTTTCCTTCTCTCTTTCTCTTGTTTCTCTCTCCCTCCTCCCCCTTGTTTCTCTCCCCTCTTGGTTTTTCTTCCCCTCTGCCTTGTTTCTCTCCCCCTCTTTCCTTCTCCCCCCCCCCTCTTGTTTCTCTTCCCCTCTTCCTCTATCTCTTACCTCTGTGTACCGGCTTGGGTAATTGCTTCTCCCCCTGCCATCTCAAATGACTCAGATGAGAGTAGGGGTTAGCAGGGGGAGGAGCCATCACCCAAGCCCTGGTAGACAGAGGTATGAGACAAGGGGGAGAGGGGAGAGAGAGACAAAGGGAGAGAGGAGAGAGAGAGAAAAAGGTGGAGAGAGGAGAGAGAGAGACAAGGTGGAGAGAGGATAGAGACTAGAGGTGGGAGAGAGACTAGAGGTGGGAGAGAGACTAGAGGTGGGAGAGAGACTAGAGGTGGGAGAGAGACTAGAGGTGGGAGAGAGACTAGAGGGGGGAGAGAGACTAGAGGGGGAGAGAGACTAGGGAGAAGGGAGACAAAAGGGTAGGAGGGAGCCTGGGGAAAGGCACATGAGTGCTGCCTCAAAGGAGGTGAAGCCTGGGGCGCTGTGCCCCCCCCCCCCCCCTTCCTAGCTACGCCACTGCCCCTATCATAGTCAAAAGACTTCTAATTTGTTTAAAAAATGTAATCCCTTTTAATGCTACTTTTGTTGATAGGAACACCAATAATACAGGTTGTTATCAAAGGGCTGTTAAATCTAAATAAAAAAAATAAAAAAAGAAACACACACATCATATGTGACCATTTATTTCAACTGTTGTGCAATGGGCTTATTTGTGAACAGTTATTTCTTTAGCACTGACAAGTGCTTGTTAACAGCATACATCCCATGATGTCAGATGAATTTATTGTATTGTGACCTGGCACACTGGGTGCTAATGTCAGGAATTATTACAACGGACCTGAAACTTGTTGTGGGGACTGACTTGATTGCTTTTGTGTGTAGTGTGGGCCACAGTAATTCATTTTGGGGAAGTAGGCCCTGGGATGCTAGAATTATCTAAAAAATACTGCAGTCACGTATGTGACAAAGGGTTAAAGATTCTGAAGAATTTATATGGGCTTGTGATCGGCCACATGTGACTGGTCTGGCTTTAGTCTGGAAGGGGGAAGTTTAGTTTTATAACCCTGTTAAGTTGAAATCTGGCAACTAAGAGATGGAGTGCTGTTCTAGTCTAGCTTACTGGCTTGTTCTCTGTCCTGCAGGATCTCAGGGTCCATCCCCTGCCCTGCCTTCTGCTCTGTTGCTAGCCCTCTGACAGTTTTTATCAGCTGGAGCTCCTTCAAAGGTCCACAGTCCATTACAGCCTTTCCCAAGGACCAGTGAGCATAGATGTTCTCATCCAGACTGTTTGCTTGGACTGGGTTCTGCCAACAGTCCTCTATGCCAGGGTAATCAATACAGTCCAAGGGTGCCATTGCCATCGCACCCCTCAAAAACCAAGGCCGATACACTCTTCTGCCCCATTGCCTGGGTAAAACAATCCCCTGGGGCGCCCAGAAAAATAGTAATTCCAAGGGGGAATGTACTGGATGGATCTGGAAGCCGGCACCCAATGTTGTGGTCTGGTCTAATGACTCCACTCCTCTAGGTTGCATCTGGATCAGCATATCACATCCCCCTCTTTCTGGAACCACAGCCTGGGCACATAAGTCACCTCCTTCTGAGTCCATGGCCACAGTGTTCCCTGGCAGGACCTCACAGCTCTCATCCAGACTTCCCCTTGGGACATCAGTTTGACAGACATTCTCAACTGCCTTGTGATTAGAAATTGTGTCCCAGCCATTTGGGTATGGCTGGCCCCCTTGGTCTGACACAGTCCAAAGGTTATTCTCTGTGTTCGCCCGTGTCCATGGCTGGTTCCTGGACTGTAGTTATCGACGGATACCCCATGCTAGGTTCATAATCCATCTCTGGTTCCTTCCAGAACTCTCCCAGGCCCTCCATCTGGCCTGCTATTCCTGTCTGAGACTCAGACTCCACTGCATTTGAGATGTACCCATAATGTATGGTACCATCTTCATCTGTCCCAGTTGTAGCAAAAAATAACTCGGCCTGGGCCATTTGTACCTCAATATTGGTATAGTCCTGGCCAGAGTCCATAATATCCTCTCCCCAGACCTCTGGTAACCAGTCCTCTTCCTCCCAACTGGATGGCCAAAACCCCTTCATGGATGCCTCCAGCAATTCAACATACTTAGCCTCCAGCTGCAGCTCTTGCTGAATCAGGGATTCCAGCAAATTAGCCTCCAGGGACCATGGTTCTAGTCCCAGACCTTGACAGCGTTTAAGAAATAAGTTATTCTGCCTCCTTACAGTCCCCATGCCACATTCAGGATCACCATACACAATCTCCCAGAGCCTATCCATTAGCTCCAATCGAACATAGAGATCATCTCCAAGGGCAACAAAAGGCCATATCCTGGCATGATACTGTTTCTCCAAGGCAATCTATTTCCATACCAGTTTCTTCAGCCAGCCTGACAACTCATGCCCTGACGCAATCCCAGGAACACTATATATTGCTTAAGGCCATTCCTCTGCAGTCCTTTGTCTCTGTCACCTGCCTCTCTTTCTCTCTGTCTTATAGGTTGTTATCAAAGGGCTGTTAAATCTCTAAAAAAACAGAAAAAAAACAATAAAAAACACACATACTATACTCTCATACGTGATCATTTATTCCAACCGTTGTGCAATGGGCTTATTTGTGAACAGTTATTTCTTTAGCACTGGCAAGTGCTTGTTGACAGCATACATCCAATGATGTCAGATGAATTAATTGTATAGTGACCTCAGTATATTCAAACTGAATAGGTTGTGTCTTTTAAAGTCATATGGAAATATATTGATTGTCCTTTAGATCTATGTGCATGTTATTGATCAGACAAAGGTGGTGGTCATAGGTGAGACCAATTCTTTGGGTGTAGAGACTTTAGAGGTTTACTTTTAGCTTCCCCATTTGTTTCCATAAAGCAGTGGTGGCAACTTGGTCCTACTAATGCCAGAATGCAAGAACCCAGGTATTGCAATTAGAATGAACCCGAGTTACTCAGCTGTAATAAAGCAGAAAAACAGAAGAGAGAGAGTGTTAAATACCGGACTTTTGGCAGCCCTTGTAGTACAGTTACCCACCCACTGTAAAGAGTCATGTAAAGCATGGGTCTCCTGTGTTCTTATAGCTTCTCCTAGCATGCTCATGAATTCCATCTCCATCTATTCCGCTTTAGATGCTGGTTGTTGATCCAGAACTCATGCTCCTTGTATAGCTTGTGTTAGTGGTGGAGGTGGTGTTAGTTTGTTTTAACATAACTTATTGTATTGGTAAATTATGACTGTACCCTGTGATGGG
This sequence comes from Discoglossus pictus, assembly GCA_027410445.1. Lineage (NCBI taxonomy): Eukaryota > Metazoa > Chordata > Amphibia > Anura > Alytidae > Discoglossus > Discoglossus pictus. Next base: position 377,238,483 of record CM050165.1, read on the forward strand.
ACATGTAGTAGCAAGCTTACACTTGCATGGCAACACTTACAACTGAACCTCTATCACATATAATAGTTGTCAAAACTGCGAATCGTCGTCGCGCTTGCGAGCGAGGCGAGCTGTTGATGCACAGGAGTCTTGTGAGCTTGGAGCAATTAGCAGATGAGCGCGGAAGGTCGGAAAAATATGAAGATAACAGCCAAAACGCAGAAATCGAAAAACACACAAAAAAAATCAGAAAACAAAGAAGAAAATACAAAAAAAAAAAAAAAAAATCACACAATGCACAGGGGGACAGCCAGGACGTCTGGGAGTGAGGTTGCACGCAAATCAAAAATCGGACAAAAAAATAAAAACGAGGCTACACAACGCCGAACCGCGCAAAACACCGCCAGCCACATACGACTTTTACCCAGGAATGTACGAGGTACAAAATACACTATTAGAAAGGACGGAAATTGTTTGTGAGCCACGTAACAAATAGACAATCGCCTGCATTTTACAACACTAACTTGCAACTAATAACATTACAAATCTAAAATGGCTCTTTACCCGACTACACAAACGGTTTGGCCTCGCGCACGCAGCCTATTTATACTGCACACTTGGCACATTGATGACACTTTCTCCTCAGGTCAGAAACAGTCCAACTGTACATTGTATGCTGCAGGAAAATCAAAAGAGATTGTTAGCTCTTCAGGATAATGATTGCTGGATATATTAATTAGAAATAGGTAAAGTATATTCATTTATTAATTATTAGTAAAAAAAAAAAAAAATATATATATATATATATATATATATATATATATATATATATAAACTAAATAGCATATTTTACACTGCCATGACTTTATGAATACATTAATGCTTCACATTTATTCATTCTTAATTATTAATGAACATTAATTTCATAATTATTAATTAGTAATGGAAAATAATAATTTATACTTTCGACTGCACTACAAAAAAAATTACATTTTACACTGCACTTATATATTTGGATTACTGCTCATTGCCTGCCAGCGATAGGACTCTCAAAGCAGTTACATATTTAAATCACTTTATTATGCTCTGAGACCTGAAAACATTTTCTCATTTACACTGCAGTAAAAAAATTGTATATTTAACACTGGACTTGTATATCTGTCTTTGCGATGAGCGTGGAAGATAACCGTTGCAAAGCACGAAACTTGAAGGACACGAGAGGAGAGGCTCGCAATGAGCACCGAAGGTCCTCAGAGGAACAAAAGCTTTACATTGTGTGGCAAACAGCATTGCCATGGCTTAAAATGTTATTGCCCCTTCATTTTTGACGGGCAAGTCGCTAGTAATGATTATATTGTCCTTGCAAATAAACCTAAACATGCATGTGTATGATTTACATCCTATGGGGTGCCTAATTATGTATTTTATGCAGAATGGAAATATGTTTATATATGGTTAGACCTTCTGGAGCCTTATTAAATTGCAATCCGACCAAATGAATAGGGCTCTATTTAAGCACATAGCATATTTTTTTATAGAAGTTTTTAGTTAGTGAACTTCTATCTAAAAGCAAGGTCTTCACTAACTAAAAACTTCTGTAAAAAAATATGCTATGTGCTTATATAGAGCCCTATTCAATTGGCCAAATCGAAATTTAACCAGGGTATATATACATATATATATATATATATATAAAGTAAACTCCCGGTTATCCATCACCTAACCAACTGCAATCTCAAGCAACCGGCACCGGCATCAATTGCCCATTTTAAATTTACTCCCGCTAAACCGGCGTAACCGGCATTATCCGGAGTTCGAGCCTGCAAAATAAAAATGCTAACTTTTGGCCCAGTTTTGGTGCTAATGCCTTTTTAAAGGCATTTTGAGTGGTTTCTGGGTATTTAGACCCTTACATTTGGGGACTCCTGATTAACCAGAAACTACACTTATCCGGCAATAAGAAGTCCCCATAAGTGCTAGATAACAGGGGAGTTTACTGTGTATATATATATATATATATATATATATATATATATATATATATATATCACATATTATAATTGTCAAAGACACAGAAGTCTTCCGAGCTCCCACAACTAAGGCGATGAGCGCCGATGGCGCTCATTAGCTGCGAGCCTTGCGAAGTGAGGCGAGCAGTTGAGGTATTGAAACACAGGTGACTTAGCCTGAAATGAGAGCCGAAGGCGTTCCTGCAAGCCCTGCAAGGCGAGGCGAGTCGTTGAGGCATTGAAAAACGAGGGACTTAGGCTGCAAGCAGTTGAGTAACGTGGCACTTAGAAAAAAAAATTCCTACCTCGCAATCTCTTATGCAAAAAAAAACAATCTCGCTAAAATATGCCGTTAACGGCCGAACCGCGCGAATTGAAAAACACAAAAAATATACAAATAAAAAAAACACACTCACCCAAAGCACAGGGGGACAGGAAGGAGGTCTGGGAGTGAGGTTGCATGCAAATTTAAGCTGAACAACGACTAAGCAAGAAAAAAAATGGCGCCCGAAAAGAATGAAAACGAGGCTACACAACCCACCAAACACTGCCAGGCGCATACGACTTTGCCAGGGACGTACGAGGTACAAAAATACATTATTAGGATGGATGCAATATCCTCGCGAGGCGCATAAGACATAGACTATCGCCGCCATTTCCCAACACTAACTTGCACATTACCACACTATGCTTTTGAAATGGTGGTTCTCCCACCTAAACAACGATTTGCCCTCGTGCATGCAGCCTATATACACTGCACACTTAGCACATTGCTGACACTTTCTCCATCAACATCCCTGTACCTTTTCAAACAAAAGCCATACAGATTGATAGCTCTTCAGTATATTGATTGCTGGATATTAATTACAAATAGGGAACGTATATTAATGTATTAATTATTACGGAAAAAAAGGCAACATCTCATATTTTACACTGCCCTTACTGTATTAATAATGCTCATTGGCTGACAGGGATAGGACACTCAAAGCAGTTAAATATTTAAATCCCTTTATTATGCTCTGACACCTGATACATTTTCGCAAGGCGACACACGGGGCCTAAGGCGCTCTATGCGATGGCGCTCATTGGACTGCGAGCCTCACCGTTGGCGACTCATAGGGCTGCAACTGCGAGCCTCACAAAGCGAGGCGACACACAGGAATTAGGCTTGCACTGCAAGCCTAGCAAAGCGAGGCGAGCAGTTGAGACATGAAGTGATCGCCGTTGGCAGCCCACAGCACCACAACTGCGAACCTCACAGTCACACAGTACTTAGGGTGCAATAAGCGATAAATGCACTCATTGCACTGCGAGCCTCGCAAAGCGAGGCAAACAGTTGAGGGTCACAGTAGACTCCCACTGTGTGAAAACCGCCTTTCCACAATTTTTTATTGCCCCATCATTTTTGATGGGCAAGTCGCTAGTATACATACATACATATATATACACACACACATTATATATATATATATATATATATATATATATATATATATATATATATATATATATATATCACACACACACATATATACCATAATCACATCTACAGTGCCTTGCAAAAGTATTCACCCCCTTGGCATTTTTCCTGTTTTGTTGCCTCACAACCTGGAATTAACATATATTGTTTAAGGATTTGCATAATTTAATTTAAAGAACATGCCCACAACTTTGAAGATGTTTTTGTTTTGTTTTTTTATTGTGAAACAGGCAACAAATAGGACAAAATAGGAGAAAAAGTCAATATGCATAACTATTCACCCCCCTAAATTCAATACTTTGTAGAGTCACCTTTTGCGGCAATCACAGCTCCAAGTCACTTTGGATAAGTCTATATGAGCTTGCCACATCTGACCACAGGGATTTTTGCCCATTCCTCCTTGCAAAACTGCTCCAGCTCCTTCAAGTTAGATGGTTTGCGCTTGTGAAACGCAATCTTTAAGTATGACCACAGATATTCTATTGGATTGAGGTCTGGGTTTTGACCAAGCCATTCCAACACATTTACATGTTTCCCCTCAAACCACTCAAGTGTTGCTTTAGCAGTGTGTTTGGGGTCATTGTCCTGCTGGAAGGTGAACCTCCGTCCTAGCCTCAAATCACACACAGAGTGGTACAGGTTTTGCTCAAGAATATCCCTGTATTTAGCACCATCCATCTTTCTCTCAACTCTGACCAGTTCAATTTTAGTCTCATCAGACAAGAGCACCTTTCTCCATACATTTTGGAAGTCTCCCATATGCCTTTTCGCAAACTCAAAACGTGTCATTTTGTTGAAAGTAATGGCTTTCTTCTGGCCACTCTGCCATAAAGCCCAACTCTATGGAGCGTACGCTTATTGTCGTCCTATGTACAGATACTCCAGTCTCTGCTGTGGAACTCCGCAGCTCCTCCAGGGTTACCTTAGGTCTCTGTGCTGCCTCTCCTTAATGCCCTCCTTGGCCGGTCCGTGAGTTTTAGTTGGCGGCCATCTCTTGGCAGCTTTGCAGTTGTGACATGTTCTTTCCATTTGGTTATGATAGATTTGATGGTGCTCCTGGGGATCATAAAAGATTTGGATTTTTTTTTTTTATAGCCTAACCCCAACTTGTACTTCTCAACAACATTGTCCCTTACTTGTTTGGAGAGTTCCTTGGTCTTCATGGCAGTATTTGGTTAGTGGTGCCTCATGCTTAGGTGTTGCAGCCTCTGGGGCCTTTTAAAAAAGGTGTATGTATGTAATGACAGATCATGTGACACTTAGATTGCACACAGGTGGACATTATTTCACTAATGATGTGACTTCTGAAGGTAATTGGTCGCACCAGAGCTTTTTATGGGCTTCATAACCACGGGGTGAATACATACGCACATGCCAATTTTCTGTTTTCTATTTCTAAAAAAATAGTTTTATGTAATTTTTCTCATTTCACTTCACCAACTTAGACTATTGTGTTCTGATCCATCAATAAAATTCAGATTAACAAAACATTGAATTTAAGGCTGTAATGTAATGTAACAAAATAGATAAGTGTCATCCAAATACCATCACTCCATGTTCTCTAAAATAGGTCCCTTAAGAAACAACAGTGTGGTTTGTGAGATAATACAATAGATAATACTGCTTGGAGATGCTTTATAGTAACAATGTTTGACATAAGAAAAGTTTTGTTCGTTCGTGGTCTAGCATTTAGAACACTGTCACTATTTATCACGTAATTCCTCATGCCAAAAAAATAGCAAAGGGTATGTAAACAATGCCTAAATTACATATACACACACAATCTCCACTACAGCCACTCTGGAAAAAAGGTTGCCTATCTCTGCTCTAAAGCAAGTGGATATGGAAACTCTTGTTTAGTTTATGAGAAAAACTGAGGGAGGAAAGAATGTACCAAGATCACCATGCAAGTACACCTGCATTGTGAGGATGGAGAGTACAGGGAATATCTTCTAAACTGTCACAGGAGCTGCGATACAAGACATTGAGCATATTAAACTCCACAATGCACACCACAGCACCAAGATGCTTAATAAATCTCTGGGTTTGCATAGACTAATTTCTTGTACTCTATTAGTGGTGTATTCATCATCTTTTGCTGTCTGTCCTGAATAGATAATAACCCTGTGCACAGTAGATTCTTCTCTCCACTACTATGTCATGCATCCTATCTTGCATTAAGGTGATTTATTGAGGTCAAGGTTTTCAAGGTCATGCCTATTTAGCCTAAACCTAAGAAAAACCCTGTTCTTTCTAGGGCATATTTGAAAAAAAGATTTAACACATTGTTCATCCATGTTTTTATTCTTTGCTCTTAAGCACCTTAGTTCTTTAAGTGTATTCTGTCCTTCTGCTACAAAAAGAAGTGTTAATGACATGGAAAGACCTCCCAGCAGGAGGGGCTGGTGAAGCTTCTAGATATGTTCCAACTGACTGGTCTTTTAGAATTTAAATTATGTCTACTCTATGCCTGAGCGCATGAATAAATGTCATCAATTAATGAGTAAAGCATGAGCACTGGAGCAAAGCATTTGAATTTGGACAGTATATTTAACCCTTGATTGCCAGACAGAATATGCTATCTATTGCTCTGTCAGCAAATAAGGTTAATGAAACTACAATTTAACATAACATTTCTGATTGCAGATAAGACCAGGTAGATTAAACATTACTTTTCCTGCCTGCTGTAAATCCCCTGATCTTATTCTGTTATTGGTTGGAACACCATTAACCCATGCTCTGCTAACCACGGTCTACAACAAATGGGATAGTAGAAAGACATTTATTTGGCTTCTGTGGCTAGAGAGACCATTAACAACGGAGGATGTTCCACAAAGACCTATTTGTTATGACCATTTATTCAACCATTTATTTTATGGTTAGTGTCACAACCCAGAGACGAGGGGCTCAGTACACCACTAATTATCCTACTGTAGCTTATACTGCAGGTTTTGACTTTATATTCATCTCAGCACCCAGCCATTCAGATCAGGCCATCATTCATGGAGAAGCAACACCATTTCTTATTTCAGAGGCAGACTGACCACTTTTATTATTATCACAGATATTTTAAACTAAAAAAAAATCTCACCCACACCCCTTCCTGTGGGGGGGGGGGGGGGGGGGGGGGGTGTCTGAATTCTTAGTGTGACCTCCTCGCCAGGCCATAAACTCCGGTAAGAAAATGCGAAAATAAAAATACATCCACTATCTATTTTCAGAGGAGTTATTGAAACATTATTTCCTGTTTCACTTAATGTAACAGATCATGGTCCCATAACACTTATTAAGATTTTATACGGAAGTAATTATATAACCCCAGTAGTAGCGCAATTATTAATATATAAAATGTTTCAAACCTTTTTACAAATTCAAAGAAAAAAATGCAGATAGGAGATAACTTTGAGAAGTCTCAAAAAAGCCTTAAGTGGAACTAAACATTAGCTGAACTTTGAGGATTACTTTCTCCATTTGATGTCTCTGTATTATAAAATAATTAATGTGGCACCAGAAACAAAAGTTTACAATGGAGTGTGGCCTGGAACACACAAGCTGATAAAATGATGGTATTAGACCCCCTACATGATGTATAAATATTACATGACACATTCAGAATGACACTGCAGTCTCATATATGTCCTATTATACAAGAACTTTGGATGAAACTATATACCCATACCATCTTAAACCTCACATTTTTATACCCAAGCAGTTGGACTGCCTGTTCCCAAAAGCTCATTTGTTACTAATTTAAATTACAACTGCAAGATCCTGAATACCAGCCTTTTGTAATAACCCTAGACCTCCTACTATTATGGATTAAGAGTATTAATAGCCTATTGACAAATATGTTGATGTCCACAGATCAGGGGGACAAAGCTTTATTTCTCAGTAGATCACAGATGTGGGAACCGTATCTTGAGGAGGGGGAATATCTCCTAGGAGTAGTTATTACTCTATATTGATCCAGACTTGGGAACAATAATTTCCTGTGCAACTGGTTCTGCTACATATGACATGGCTGTTTACATTCACCATAGAAGATATAGTCATAGATATGGACTTTACAAAATTGACCATTTGATAGCATCAAAAGGTTAAATCTAGCACAATGTTGGAGCCATGTTATTTATTGGTATCGGCTATTATGCAATTTGGCCACAACCTGGGAAAGACTGAGAACCAGGTTAAGTCTTACTTGGAGTTTGTAATGGCAGAATTATATTAATTCTATACTCTAAAGAAAGAAAATGGTATTCTACTACCAAGTATAATTAACCGTTTTCTAGTTTTCCTCCTTTGATATAGTGCTTTTTAAGATACAATTGCCGAATACAATCCTGGTAATATTACAACTAGTGACAGTGTTTGCTGTAGGAAGGGAATGATCCCATTGAGATCTTTTTTAAATGTTTTTTTTTTTTTGTTTAGGCGCAGATTTCAACTTTCTCTCTGTGTTTTTAGTAAGACTGCCTCAATGAGATGAGGGATTGAGCATCCTTTTTGTATATTTTCTTAATAAAGTTTTGTTTTTAAGAATAAGCGCAATTCTCATTTTTGTGCATACTGTATATACAAACAGAATGCCTTTAAAAAAAAACTTCCATATAGTGGTCTTCAAAAAGGACAAGATCACCATTTACTAGCAGCACACAAGGTCAGTGACCATTTGAAGATGTCTCCCCTTTCTGGGTGCTTGATCACCGTTGTCAAAACCAAACTTTATTCAGTTCTTGCATTAAAAAATAAATATCTTTAGTGTGGATGCGGTCAACCAATAGACAAAACCATGGGGGGTGGGGGGGTCAATAGCCCTTGCCTGCAACAATACCAAATCAGTCGACACTGTTGCACTATGGCTCTTTATTGTACTTTGACTTCAATAAAAGGCAGTGCTATTGAATGTTTTTTCTTTAAGGTTAAATCAAGGCCATGCACCTAGAGAGTTAGGAGAAAGAATAGAACAACACATACTAAATTGTGTCGTTTTCCGGTGTCCTACAAAATGGGATTTATTGCCTACTTTCTGTCTCCATACAACACAGCATTCTATTGGCTTAAAGCTAAAAACAAAATGTGTAAAAATGTGTTAAGAAGGCAGTAACCAACATGTTAATCCGAACTCAAAGAAGAGTATATTGGACATAAATAACACAAACGAAACCTGGAAAGGCACCATTATGTTTTTTTTTCAATTTTGAAAACAACAGCTGTAACATAAAGACAAGATTCAACGTCATTTTGTGATGGATTTAATTGAAAAAAAGAGTAATGCATCGAATAGGAAAAAAAAAAAAAAAAAAACACAAAAAACTGTAAACTAAGCAAATCCATTAGTTTACAGAAACATTATTCTAGTGCACAAGATCTTTGTGAGATTCCTAAGTGAGTAAAGCTTAGAAAAAAGGTAATAACTACTCAACACACAGGACCTCTTCTGTGGCTACTACCACAAGTTGCAAAAGTTCAGTATTAATACTCCTGAAGTCCATTTGTTTTGGCTGCTTCACATCCGTCGGTTGCAATGGCACTTTCTGAAACAACTGCCGATTTAACGCCATATCCTGCAAGTGTTATCTTTACTACCTGGGAAAACCAAAGCATTGTTTTAGTAAAGAGTTTAACCAGATTGCAGTTATACCACCTTTGGACAACAAATATATGCAGATTCCGTAGTAAGAGAAACAACTTATTCTAGGTACATATTTCTTCAAGCCTACATGCACTGGATATAGTGTTAATTTATATCTGGCCCTTTTCCGCTATTTTCTAAAGTAATGTGTGGGGAAAGTATGTATGCATTCAGTCAATTTTGTTTTAGTATTATTTTAAAGGAGTGTTGTTCAAAACTAGCATACCACTAACATATTGGATTGTAAATATTATATTACTATATATTATATGTAAACTAACAAGGTAAATCAGTATATTTCCTTTCTGAGTTGTCCTCTAAAAACGACTGCAGAAGGATGACAATCTAACTATAACCATTAGGATCTATAGGGTCCATTGCCACTGGGGTCCTGTAGGGACCTCCATAGCCTAATATTAACCACTGTGCTAGAGGTCCTACATGATCCCAATGATGTAGCTAGAATACATTTTATGTTTTTTTTTTTTTTATGTGGTAACATTTTTACAATATGAGACAGTATCTTATTACAGAGACTTTCAAAATCATGCTTCTAGTGTTCGACTATAGAATCTCTCTACAGTTATTCCTCACTGCAAGGTATTTAATTATAAATAAAAAATTCCAAAATTCCATGCGAATTCTAAAGTAAGATATCAGATAGTTAAATGATAATGTTATGATGCTCATCTATTTTACGTATTTGTTACTACAGCACTACAGGATATTAACGCTTCAGTCTCTAACATAGAGCCAATTTATGTTTGGTTTAAAAGGTGATTTTGGGGTAGTAATGTGTTACTCTAATATAATCTAATATATATTAAGGATAATATACACTGATCAATCATGGTAGTATACATTTTACTACCAAAGAAAATTACTCAAGAAAGGATTTCTGCTCACATACTGATTAATATATGAATCCTGCCACCTTTTTTTAATGATTTATAATAAAAGTTATGCCGTAATTTTACAACGCACTGAAATAAGTAAATTTTCTTTGGGTACAACTCTATCATGTATGCTAGGTTTTGTTTTCCCACTCTATATTGATAGCATTTATTGACTGCATATAATCTACTCTAAGGGGTGGTTTGTGTGATCACAGCATGAGAATTAAATTTGTATTTTTGGTTTTATTTATTCCAAAGTTGTATTTTTGCATGGTTAAAATAAAAATAAAAAACTTGGTAATAGTTATGTATTTTTTCACATTTGTGTTGTAAAAAATAAAATTTTAAAATAAAAACAAAAAACTTTATGGTGAGGAATGGCAATAATTGATCTTTGACCCACCACCACTGTGCATGTTACTCCAACTTTCATAAACTTTCAACCTCAGAGATCAATACATTGGTCTGTAAACTGTGGCATTTCTTCTTTACCTGTGATAATCGTGTCTCCTTCGTAATTGAAAACACAAGAAAATATCTCATCGGTGTGCCCTTCCAATACCTGCAAACACTGCCCTGTTTGCGGGTCCCAGAGCCGCGCAGTCTTATCAGAGCATGCTGTTAATATGCGGTTACCCTGAGGACTGAAGCAAATCTAGCAAGAGACAGAAGAGTAAGTTAATAAAAGCTCATAAACAAACGAGAATCAAAGCAACCGCAACCCAGAAGTCTCCAAAAAGTTGTTAGCTTTGTAATTTGCAGATGGATAGAGATTTATTACCAAAATGTTTCAAGTCCATGATGCTTTTGGTCACTTCTTTTTTTTACCTCTTTTTTTTAAAACCTTTTTTGGTTTCTTACACCTAGTGGGGCTTTATTCCTTTATTTTTTTTAAAATGAAAACAACATTTTAATTACAGTAAAGTGCTTTAGGGATTTTTTTTTTTTTGGAGGTCTCCTTTTGGTCTCTATTTGTGGTCATAGTGTTTATTTCATCAAAAGTAACACTTGAGTTATGTAGGAAAAACCTTTTTATATTACCTCCTGTTCTGACTACTCATTTTCACATTTATGGGTTTAAAGAGTAAATTACCTTCAAGCTGCTAGATCGTTCCATACAATGTGTAGGTCTACCTGGTCTTGCTGGCATTTCTTGCCTAGCGTTTGTGGACATGTGAGCTAAGCATGGAGTCATATATAGCTGGTGTAGTGGCTTATAGTGGCCTTAATGAAAGAAGATTTGCTGGGGTATTTTTAAGATGATGTGTAAAGCATTAACTGTTGTTGGTAAACACTTGGTAATACCAGATTGGGTACTGATCTAGTGAAGGATATATTTGTACAATGAAGAAATATGGATTTTTTTTCTTCCTTTTTGCATCTGAAATATGGTATTTGTTAATGTGTCAAACATTGAGTGACATGCTCATATTTCTAAATGTATCTGGCGAGTTGTTAGTAAGTTGGGTGTGGTGTGTGAAGTTATTTAACAATACGCATGGAAATAGATGAATTAGCATTGACAGGGTATTAGAAGGAAAAAAAAAAAAAACACACACCATTTTGATCAAGTTCTCTGACTTTGTGATATTGACTTTGTACACAGATTGGGAGTTTGGCATAAAATGCAGATCCAGATACTTGATGAAGCCTAATCACCAATTTAAAAAGAGGATGAAGCATCCCCAGACAAGAATAATGCCTCTAATTTATCCAGATTAATTACAAAAGATTGATGTGACTGTAGTGGAATAGCTTTGGGTTTGGTGTAAACTGTTTTGATAAATTGTGGGATCAACCTATAATATAGCAGGATCCCTAGGAGATATGGCCAGGAGACCCCAGCGATGGTCTTTGTCTACCTGGTCAGACTGGTACAAGTTCAAGGAAGATGACAGTAACTCAAATAACCATGCCTTACAACAGAAAAACATTGTCTGGTCTGAAAAATATCTATTTCTGCTGTGACATGCAGATGTAGGGTCAGAACTTGGCATAAACACTATAAATCCATGGATCCATCCTGCTTTGTGTAAACGGTTCAGCCTTGTGCTTGTGGTGTAATAGTGTTGGGAACATTTTCTTGGCATATATTAGGCCCTTAATACCAACTGAACATGATTTAAATGCCCCCATCTACCTGAGTATTGTTAGTGACCATGTGCAACTCTTTATGGAAACAGACACTTCCAAAAAGAGAAAGCTCCATGTCACAAAGCACACATCATCTAAAGTTGGTTCCACAAACATTACAATGAGTTAGGTGTACTCCAGAATAGTGCACAAATCACCAATACTAGAAAAGGTGTATCTAATAAAATTGCCACAGAGTGTATGTTGTTGGTTATTATAACATATATATATATATATATATATATATATATATATATATATATATATATATATATATATATATATATATATATATATATATATATATATATATATATATTTTCACAGAGAACAAACTCACCTTAGAAATCTCCCCATTATGCCCCTCCAGCTTTGACACACAAGTCATGGTGGCTGCACTGTATACTCTTGCTGTTCCTACAGATACAGACAATGGGAATTTGGAATTTCACGGTTATAAATCTGTTTGTCCTAGAGTGCAAATGACATGTTCATTCCAAGCTGACAACACAAAGGTGATGTATACAGAACTTTACAACCTTTTAGGGCATTGAACCAAGAGCTTTCTAATATCACATATATATTTAGCAATATGACAAAGGTCTCTCATTCACATGTATGAATCACTGAGGTTCTGTAATTTCTATGTAATGTAAAGTCTTATTGATTATGTGCATTCATTTTGGTATTAACTGCATGAATTTCAAGCCATTTTAGTATAAGGCAAAGACCAATCGATTAATCCTGAACTTTATCTAAAGATTTACCAGACAAACACAAATTGTAGACATGAAATAACTACCATGCATACCAGGAGAGAGAAGAGAGAGTTTACAGAACACAATAGTGAAGTATTTAAGACTTATTTATCACACACACAAGAAAATATAGCTTTAAGTTGAAACATTCTCTTGCAATTGTTACGTTAATAGACCGATGTATGAGAAACAATATTTGAAAAAATAAACAAATAAAAGGATGTATGCGATTCATCTCAATGACATCTTTTAATTAACTTTGGTATGTTAACCCTCTGCAGCTCATTATAAGATGCAAAGTAAATATGTTTTATAAAGTAAAAATATTTCTCTTAAATCATTCACTATTGTTCTGCACTCTGTTACCTTATGTCAAACTATATGGTGACCAAATTCCCAGTTTTTAAAGCTAATAATTGGTGTTCTTAAAAAAAAAAAAAAAAAAAAAAACTCTTGGAGAGGTCATAGTAAATATGAACAACAACAACGACAATTTCAGAAATTCTCCAAAATACCTAATACTAATGAATATATTTCAATGGCTATATTCAGTAAAAAAAACGAACTATTTATTAAGCCTCCAGTGGGTCCCCTACACAGGTGTGCCACTATCTGAGAATACTTTACAATTCTCATAGTACTTTTTGAAATTAGTGACTTTCGTTTTATTAATATTTGATCTTTTAGAGTGTACATGGTAGTTTTAGGATGTATAGACATTCCTACGACATGTACACATAAGCATGCACATAAAATAGTTGCAATTTTATTTTTTATGCAAAAATGATACACTGCTTGATTTTTTTCCTTCCTATGTCCTGCAACTATTTACCATCAGCTGATGCTGTTGCGATGAACTGCCCAGTGGAATCGAAGGTGACATCCAGTACTTCATCTTTGTGCCCAGTTAGAGTTGCCACGCATGTTCCATTCACAGGCTCCCAAAGCTGCAAATAAAATAATAAATCTTTATTGTAGGTTACTGCTTGGATACCAGCTGTTAGATGCTTGCCTGGACTTTTCTATTGCCAAATTCTAACAGTTAAAGAAAACAAGTTACAGCTAACACTTGCAACATAGATTTGACAGCAGATAAGAACCAAAAAGGTCCACCTACCCTGCTCATTCTGTCTGATTAAAAACATTTTACTTTAAAATCATAAAACAGAATGACCTTCTGCTTATCAATGCATGATTGAATTCCTTTTCATAGCTCTTAGGTTCTGTCATTTTCTTCTTGTTTGTCAAGTACTTTTCTTTGGTCCATAACATGTCATACGTCAAAATAAATTATAAATCAATAGCGGACCAACTAAAAGTGAAATAGCACACATATAGGGAAAGGACAGACAGACAAGCACAGTATATTCAGTAGCTTCTAGAAGGGTTAATAAGGGACAGAATACAAGAATATGTCTATTTGAACAAGATCATAGATAGCAGTCAACACTGATTTATGAAGGATAGGTCATGTCAGACAATCTAATTGGTTTCTATGAGGAGGTTAGTAGGAACTTGGATCAGGGCAACTCAGTGGATGTAGTCTTTTTGGATTTTGCAAAGGCTTTTGATACAGTGCCACATGGGAGACTATTGGGCAAACTAAGGGATACAGGAATTGCAGTAAATATCTGCTCACGGATTGAGAGCTGGCTAAAAGACAGGAAGGAAAGGGTTGTTGTAAATGGAACATACTCCGATTGGACTAATGTGGTAAGTGGGGTTCCTCAAGGTTCAGTATTAGGTCCTCTCCTTTTTAACATATTTATTAATGACATAGAAGTAGGACTCGAAAGTAGTGTCTCCATTTTTGCTGATGACACAAAGTTGTGCAAGGTAATTAAATCGGATAATGATGTACTTTCCCTACAAAGGGATTTGCATAAATTAGAGAAATGGGCGGCTAAATGGCAGATGAAATTTAATACAAGTAAATGTAAGGTTATGCATATGGGAAGGAAAAATAGCCATGCAATTTATAATCTTAATAGAGCAAATCTAGGGGTATCATATATTGAAAGGTATTTGGGAGTACTTGTGGACAACCACCTAGGTAGCAGTGCTCAATGCCAAGCAACAGCTGCAAATGCAAGTAAAATATTAGCATGAATTAAGAAGGGTATAGAAGCAAATATAATTCTACAACTATACAAATGCCTAGTACCCCCTCATTTGGAATATGGAGTACAATTTTGGGCACCACTACATAAAAAGGACATTTTAGAGCTGGAAAAAGTACAGAGAAGGGCAACAAAACTAATAAGGGGAATGGAGGGGCTAAGTTATGAAGAAATACTAACCGAATTGTAAACTGTAAGTGTAAGTGTATGTGTGCAGTGTGTAGTGTAAATAGGCTGCGTGCGCGAGGGGAAGCCGTTAGTGTAGCTGTGTATTTCCACATTCTGTAACTTAGTGTGGAAAATGGTGGAGAATGTGTATGTGGTACGCAGGTGTGGATGATTTAGCGTCCTTGCTAAAAGCGTATCTTGTACGGCTTTTTGGAAAAGCTGTATGTGCTTGGTGGTGTTTTGCGGCTTTAGGGTCCTGTAGCCTCGTTTTTGTTTTTTTCAGTGCCCATTTTTTTTCTCACTTAGGGGATTTTCGTGTGTCTAAACTCGGTAATTTGGACTTAAATTGAGGTGTAACTTCACTTGCAGAGGCCCTGGGTGGCACCCCATGCTGTGGGTAAGCTTTTTATGTCATTTTGGCTTAGGAGGGAGCAGCTATTCTAGTACATAAAATACTAATCTTTAATTTTAAGCTTTTTAGGTCACATTGAATTTCTTAAAATAATGGTTTTATTGATATAAATAAGTTAACAAATATAAAAAAAAAAAAAACTCTATTATATATAGCACTTGGACTGCTGTGTCTGACATGTTGTGAGCTTCTGTATGTAAATGTCTGGGCCAATGTTCATGGTAATTCTCTGAGCAACATCTCATAGAAGAATTTGCTACAGATCTATCCCATGTATCTACCCCTCCTATACAGTATTAGTTCCCTAAACATCCCTTGGGCCCTTCAGTGCATTACATCTGCTTGTGGCACTTATGCTGTACAAATTTATATTTACAAATAGATTTCTGATTGTACTCATTTTTCAGAAGTGTGCAAAAATGTTATAAATAAATAAAATCCAATAGCTTGCGAATAACATTTTCTCAGGTAAGATATTCTGACAAACCACTGGGACACAGAGTAAAGCAATAAAATGATGGACAGGATCAAAATCAATAGGTCTTTCTAAAAGCAAATGCTTGGTTACAAATATTACATGTTGCAAATCAATCTCATTAGAATTCGTCCTGCCGCACTGTTGCATTTCGTTACATAGTACAGTACGTGCTGTAACTAGCAGTGATGTTCTTCTTATTAAACACTGTATAATGCCAAGACAGACTTGGGGTAGCCTTGCAAGTAACATACCCCCTCCTTACCCTGCAAGTTTTGTCCATGGAAGCTGTGGCAATGAGGGAACAGTCCCAGTTGAACTGCGCACTACTAATCTCTCCTCTGTGACCTATTAGTGGGTGAATCCTCCTACACATGAATAGAAAAGGGAACGGTTATGATGGTTATGTATCCAGTACACATAATCTACTGCCTTCTTTATCTATGTCTCTTATTCTACACCACTGGTCTTTGCACCCAGCTACCTACCCACCTGGCCTCTCCCTGTATCCAGTCTACCCATTCTCCCTCTCTGTCCCCAGTCTCCATAATCATGTAAATCCACCATGTGTTCCTTTTCTATATTAAGTAATCTCTACCCTGGTTCATATCACGGTTACCCCTACAACCATTCGGCATCTAGTCACCTGCTCCTGTGCCTCTTCCTCACTTCTATCCCCTATCACCCTCTTCAATATATACCACCTTTACCTTCGCTATATCACTTCACATAGAAGGCCAACACATGAATTCAATAAACATTCTTTAAAATATTTACACCGATAGGTTCAAATAGATGAAGTCCCAAATTACCTGCCTGTGGGAACATCCCACACAGATGCAGTGTTATCAAATGAGCCGGTCATCAGCCGATCCCCGGATGTGTTAAATGATAAAGAAATTATTTCTGCTGTATGACCCTGAAAATTAAGTACATAACAATTAGTTAGTTAAAGAAGCAATCTCTACCAGGTCCATCAATAATACCTTGAAAGTTTTCAAATTCTAGTTACCATAGGAAACTATACTTTGTCATGGTTTAGTCTGTAAAAAATATATATTTTGTTGTTTGGTTATTTAACATCTCAGGCTTATCAATTCTCACTTATGCCACATACATAGACAGAAAAAATCTAAAACATATAACCCAAGTCGATCAGTCCTGAAAAACACCTGGGCATTAAAATATAAAAAGCAATGAAAGTATTTCTGAGGTTTGGTCTAAACACAGTTATGAAACAGATATACACAGATGGTATAGTATTACCAATATACATACACATTTAAACAGGAACTCAAGGTGCTTGGGCAACAAATAATTACAGCATATGGGGGTGAGTTGGTCTTTGTGCTTCATTAAAGTGGTGGGATGTGTGGATAGGACTAAATGTAATTATTGGGGAAGAGGGGTATTTTTTGTGTTCAGCCAGGTAATGAAGGTAGGCGGTTGATTTATGTTCAACTGCTACAACGACACAAAACAAATATAGACAATTATTATGTTTAAGGTAGAATGGGATATATCCTCAGGAGTAAGATAAGAGGACAGTTGGAGGGGGGGACTGGAAGAGCAGATGAGGGAAGGTCTAAACTACGTTTGTGTTCATGAATCTAACACCCCTTTGAAAACATAGAATGTGTGTATAATTTCCTAAATAGCAGGGCGGTCAAACAGTGGTTCCTGTCTACTTTTATACTAAATTTCACTTGACTGCTTTGTGCAATCTAGTGCTGAATATGTAGGCAAACGGTTAAATGAAGTGGTTATTAGTAGTGAATACTATGTGCTCCTTCTGAGACCATGTGTCATGCTCCCGATATAAAATTGTCACTTGATGACTTACCTGGCACAATATCCAAGGAGCAGTTGACAAATCAGTTACTTTATACATCACATTTTCTGCTACTCAAGCTACTTTTTCCTTAGTGTCGGGCTGATTTGCCATCTGTGTCTTTAGAGCTTTAGTGTAGACTTTCATGTCAATGCATGACCTCTTGTTCTGACACAGCTTGTTTTCACAGCTTTACCAAATTCATTGCATTTATCTCAATGTGTATAAATCATGAGATGCAAAAACTAACACCAAGCGAATCCAATAGGCAATTAACTTTTGCAGTCCACATTGCTAACTTACTCTCAAAGTGAGGGACTCCTCTCCAGTCTGTATGTCCCAGAGCTTGGCTGTATTATCCATGCTCCCAGTAGCTACCAAGGTACTTTGTGGATTGAATGTTACACACACCTAGAAAGAATAATATTGAAACATGTCATGTATTTTTTTGTATTGATTTTAATATAGTTGCAAATCAAATCCTCTCATAAACTGACAAGCTTTCACCTAAATAAGATAAGTCTCCAACGCAGTTTCATACTTATTCTATAAATACAGTACATTTTCACAGTAATGTTATTATATATATATATATATATATATATATATATATATATATATATATATATATATATATATATATATATATATATATATAGTGGGCGAGTTTAGGACCCTTTCAGCAGGTTGCTGCTATAAGCACACATTGGTTAACCTATAAAGTAAGCACAACTGTAAGCTCCCTACTTTCAATTAACAGTGAAAGTTTAATAATGATTAATATTACTGTGTGCAAATGTACTGTATAAATATGAAACTGTGTGGATGACTTATTTTATTTGGGCGAAAGCTTATTACATTAACTTGTGCTAGTTTGCCCAAAATAATTTAGATTATATAGGGGCCTGGAATGTTCAGCTTGTCAGTTTATGAGAGGAATTGATTTGCAACTATATTAAAATCAATACAGAATAAAGATATTTCTCAGTGGAGATAAATATTATAGTTATATGTAACAAAAATAGTAAGGACTCTGGGAAACAGACCTTGAATTCAATAATAACAATTTCAGTTAAGGTTTTAGTGTGGCAGACAGGCAGATCTTTACCATGATTCATAAGGTTTATATTTCTATGGGATTATCATCCATAAATGTTACTCAACTTTCTTATAAAACATAATATATTGTGATACAAAGATGCCTGGTCTATATTATCTTTGTCTATCATTGGTTTTCACTCTATTTCTTTGGCTATGGAACCCCTTAAGATCCAAGATCTTTCTTCCTGTACATTGTGATAAAATGTTGTGCCTGAGATTAGATGGAATGTGTTTTAAATAATAATATATTGTAATTATCGAATTGTGATTTTTTTAATTTAAAGTGTTTTAAAAAAAAAATAATCAACAAATAAACCATATTTTGTGTGATTTATAAATTATCTGAAAATTGTGATGAGCATTTTAAATGATAAATAGGAACTTGTAAGCACTAGCTGAAATACCCAGCCTTTTATATTAATAAATCCATTAAAAGGTATATGGAAGTTTTCCGGTTTTTACCTTTTTCCAATCAAACGTGCTGCTTTTATCAGAAACACGCATTATATTGATTCATTCTAGACACAAAGATTTATTTTATTTAAAAAAAAAAAAAAATTGTTTCCACACCCCAGCAGTGCCTACAAAGACACCTGGTACTAACCAATAGAAACACTGAAATGGAGTTAGTTTTTTAACCCTATACTAACCTTCCAGCATGTAGCAGCACAGTGCAAAGAACCAGATCAGTTGCATTCTTCATGATGCTTTGCTGCAGAGACTGAATTTGCTTACTGCTACAA
Organism: Discoglossus pictus; assembly: GCA_027410445.1. Classification (NCBI taxonomy): domain Eukaryota; kingdom Metazoa; phylum Chordata; class Amphibia; order Anura; family Alytidae; genus Discoglossus; species Discoglossus pictus. Next base: position 377,258,220 of record CM050165.1, read on the forward strand.
TCGTGTAGCTGCCTCTGATTGGCTACAACAAATTATGAATTTTATGCTAATTTAGCTTGGATTTCCAGGGTCATTCCTTCACAAAATCAACTGGCAGAAATACAAAGGCATGGTTTTACTATTCAGAAACTTGCCATTCCCATTTATATAAGTGGGCAATACGTTCTCTAAGGTGTCTTGGAATACATTTACCTTGTATCCAATATCCTCTCTATGTCTCAATATGACCCTTCTCTTGGAATTAACATCTTGGAAACAACTGAATTGTATTTTCTTGGCAAATTATATTTTCACAACTGAATAATGAATTCAAAAACACTTTAAATAATTGTATGTCTTTTGTTCAAATTAATTGAAGGACCACAGAACTACTCCCACCCTAGACAAGTGTTTCAAAAGCAACATTGACATTGTTTTCTTGAAATGCTAATTTAATTGATCTGTCACAAAATAAGCAAATCACACTATATTGTATGACCATTATTCTACAAATGGACTGGGTGGAGGTAGAACTAGAGGAAGAAAGGCAAGTCTCAAGTTTAATCAGAAGCCGGGCACTCTACATGAACTTAGTTAAAAAATGTATTTCCACCACACTTGGCGGTACACCTCCTATATGACAAAAGCCAATCAATATCTCTTAAATGGTAGTCCATATAAAGTTACCCAAGGTATTAATGGGAGAGGAGAATGACTACTTGAATATCCATGAAATTAAAGAATGTCATACAAATATTATTCATGAAGAAAAAATTATATAATATAGCAAATGGAAATACTTCATATAATTCTAATATTACACAATCATACTTATTATACTAGGCGGTTTTAAATTGTAAATCGGTCCATGTAAATTAAATTAGATATAAATTAGTAAGTGCTCACTATTTCTGCCGTGTGCCCTCGGAAAGTGTGGTAACATTGCCCAGTCTCTGCACTCCATAACTTGCAGGTTTTGTCAAAAGATCCAGTGGCGATCTTATCTCTGTGAGGAGAAAGAAGACATTGTTAACAAGATTGTGAAAATATATTAAACTAAACTAAAGAGCAGAAAAGGATAGTGAAGATCCAGCCACTTTTGTATGCACAAAGTAATGATATACATGTAAAATAGACAACAACACCAGAAGCTAGGAGCATAATTTTCACAGCCATAGCTCCTTGGCCCCTAGGATTTGTTGAGTCCTCGTTTATTCCACTGCATTTGTACTATATATTGGAAACATTACATGGTTGTTAAAGGAACACTAAAGTCTCACACTTACAATATGCTCCTAAACAAGAGTAGACAATGGGCAAAAATACTTTTAGAGACTTAAAAAAATAAAATAAATAAATAAATGTAGTAACTGTTCTATGCAGCTATATGCCTTTGTGTTCTCTGATATAAGATAAGGTTCAACTTCCAAGGCTCCCTCCTGCTTAAAAGGTAGATAAGAAATTCAGGTTCTGTTACAAAAGTATAAAGAGAAATACACGGTCTTGTCTCATCACCTAAACAGTGGGTACCATCAGACAGAATTAAAACTTGTGCAAAAAATCTGGTTCAGTTTTAAAAAATTGATCAATAATTTAATTTTGACCGTTTGCTTCAAATGATAAGTAGTTTGTGAAATAAAATCTTAGTGGAACCCCCTTTATATAATAAAAATGGTGCAAATTATAACAAGATGGTGCATTGACGGTCCCAGACACTTGTTCTTTTTATACATCATTAAGAGCTTCACGGCTTCCACTAATTAAGGTGCAGGCTTAGAACACTACCCATAGTTGCTATATACACATCCCTTACAGTATATGCCTGTTCTGCTTTACCGCATTAGCTATATAAAAATGATTATTGTTGACAAAAAGAAAGAGAAAGAACTGGTTAAAATTTAAATAAAAACATTTCATACTGGAGGCAACTGATCTACCTCAAAGCCTCTCTTTACAGGACTACAACCAAAAGTCTGTATAACTTAAAAAAAAAAAAAAAAAATATATATATATATATATATATATATATATATATATATATATATATATATATATATATATATATATATATATATACATACATACATACATACAGCGGGCATATGCTTTAAGGGAGCAATGTATAAAGTTGCTATTTTTGGATTAAAAGAGTGAGGTACATTGTATTCTCATTTGCATGTCCCCGCCTTTTAGACATGCAAATGAGCTTATTAATGTATTATTCGTTTTATATATATATATATATATATATATATATATATATATATATATATATATATATATATATATATATATATATATATATATATATATATATATATATATATATATATATATATATATATATATATATACACATACATACATACAGTGGAAATAAAAAGTCTACACACCCCTGTTAAAATGTCAGGTTTCTGTGCTGTAAAAAAATGAGACAAAGATAAATCATTTCAGAACTTTTCCCCCCCTTTAATGTGACCTATAAACAGTACAACTCAATTGAAAAACAAACTGAAATCATTTAGGTAGAGGGAAGAAAAATAAAAAAATAAAAATAATGTGGTTGCATAAGTCTGCACAACCTGTTATAACTGGGGATGTAGCTGTGTTCAGAATTAAGCAATCACATTCCAAATCGTGTTAAATAGGAGTCAGCATACACCTGCCATCATTTAAAGTGCCTCTGATTAACCCCAAATAAAGTTCAGCTGCTCTAGTTGGTCTTTCCTGAAATTTTCTTAGTCGCATCCCACAGCAAAAGCCATGGTCCACAGAGAGCTTCCAAAGCATCAGTGGGATCTCATTGTTAAAAGGTATCAGTCAGGAGAAGGGTACAAAAGAATTTCCAAGGCATTAGATATACCATGGAACACAGTGAAGACAGTCATCATCAAGTGGAGAAAATATGGCACAACAGTGACAATACCAAGAACTGGAGCTCCCGCCAAAATTGATGAAAAGACAAGAAGAAAACTGGTCTGGGAGGCTACCAAGAGGCCTACAACAACATTAAAGGAGCTGCAGGAATATCTGGCAAGTTCTGGCTGTGTGGTACATGTGACAATCTCCCCTATTCTTCATATGTCTGGGCTATGGGGTAGAGTGGCAAGACAAAAGCCTTTTCTTACGAAGAAAAACATCCAAGCCAGGCTACATTTTGCAAAAACACATCTTAAGTCTCCCAAAAACATGTGGGAAAAGGTGTTATGGTCTGATAAAACCAAGGTTGAACTTTTTGGCCATAATTCCAAAAGATATGTTTGGCGCAAAAACAACACTGCACATCACCAAAAGAACACCATACCCACAGTGAAGCATGGTGGTGGCAGCATCATGCTTTGTGGCTGTTTTTCTTCAGCAGAAACTGGGCCCTTAGTTAAGATAGAGGGAATTATGAACAGTTCCATATACCAGTCAATATTGGCACAAACCTTCAGGCTTCTGCTAGAAAGCTGAACATGAAGAGGAACTTCATCTTTCAACTTGACAACGACCCAAAGCATACATCCAAATCAACAAAGGAATGGCTTCACCAAAAGAAGATTAAAGTTTTGGAATGGCCCAGCCAGAGCCCCCTGAATCTGATTGAAAATCTGTGGGGTGATCTGAAGAGGGCTGTGCACAGGAGATGTCCTCGCAATCTGACAGATTTGGAGTGTTTTTGCAAAGAAGAGTGGGCAAATCTTGCCAAGTCAAAATGTGCCATGCTGATAGACTCATACCCAAAAAGACTGAGTGCTATAATAAAATCACAAGGTGCTTCAACAAAGTATTAGTTTAAGGGTGTGCATACTTATGCAACCATATTATTTTATTTTTATTTTTTCTTCCCTCTACCTAAAAGATTTCAGTTTGTTTTTCAATTTAGTTGTACAGTTTATAGGTCACATTAAAAGGTGGAAAAAGTTCTGAAATGATTTATCTTTGTCTCATTTTTTTATTTACAGCACAGAAACCTGACATTTTAACAGGGGTGTGTAGACTTTTTATATCCACTGTACATATACATATACACATATACACATATACACACACACACACACACTAGTATAGGCAAAGGTGGATAAAATATCTAACACTTAGGAGTCCAGAGAAGGATGCGCTTTATAGAGATACATTATAATTTGGAAAAACAAACAATTTAGGTGCCCTGGCTCCCAGAAAATTTGCACTTGATAATTTTCATTTGTGGGGTAGACTTATCTGCGAACTAGAGCTAAGGGTCTAAAAGAATATTGATTTTGTGTAACTGTAATTATTTAGAGTTTGTGATGTTTGAGCTGTGTCAAATCCACTCGAGATCTAAGGACTAATTTGCTTCTTTGGCTGGCCTGTAATGATTGTGGGCGGTAACTCAAAATCGGAGTAGCTATTGGAATATATGGCAATGTTAAGAGAGATTTTAAGTGTGCATGAATTTACGAGTTGGGCAGCAGAGTAGAGCCCTAAGGGCTGTTTAAGTGCAAATGACCATAACAAGAAAAGCACTTCACAGCCCTGCAAACCACCTTAGTAAAATTGAGGTATGCTACCACTTAGAAAATTAACCAGCCAAGAGGGAATTGTGTGAGTATACAGTGTCTTGCAAAAGTATTCACCCCCTTGGCAACAAAATTGGACAGTTTCTTGGTCTTCATGGCAGTGTTTGGTAGTGGTGACTCTTGCTTAGGTGTTGCAGCCTGTGGGGCCTTTCAAAAAAGGTGTGTATATGTAATGACAGATCATGTGACACTTAGATTGCACACAGGTGGACATCCTTTCACTAATTATGTGACTTCTGAAGGTAATTGGTTGCACCAGAGCATTTTAAGGGCTTCATAACAAAGGGGGTGAATACATATGCACTTGCCAATTTTCTGTTTTCTATTTTGAAAAAATAGTTTTATGTATATATTTTTCTTATTTCACTTCACCAATTTAGACTATTGTGTTCTGATCCATCACATAAAATTCAGATTAACAAAACATTGAACGTAAGGCTGTAATGTAACAAAATAGGTAAAAAGTCAAGGGCGGTGAATACTTTTGCAAGGCACTGTATACAGCTGTACATGGATACGATTCTCAGCTTGTGTAAAATCCAGCCTTGGCTTTGGCAGGCATAAACTTAAAGGAAGCCAGGTTTGATAATGGATACAGATTGAAGAGTGAGGCATTTGTGGGAACATTTGCATGGCCCCGCTCAGCTTCCCAGAATGCAGTGTAATAACTGTTTTTCTCAAAGAAAAAAACAATAATAAAATTATATATATATATACATACATATACATATATATATATATATATATATATATACATACATATACATATATATATATATATATATATATACACACATATATATATATATATACACACATATATATATATATACACATATATATATATACATATATATATATATATATATATACACATATATATATATACATATATATATATATATATATACACATATATATATATATATATATATATATATATATATATACACATATATATATATATATATATATATATATATATACACATATACATATATATATATATATATATATATATATATATATATATATATATATATATATATATATATATATATATATATATATATATATATATATATATATACACACATATACACATATACATATACATATATACACACAGTTGTGCTCAAAAGTTTGCATACCCTGGAAGAAATTGTGAAATGTTGGCATTTATTTAGTTTTATTTTGAAAATATGACTGATCATGAAGGATAGTGATCATAATAATAATGAAGCCATTTATTATTACATAGTTGTTTGGCTCCTTTTTAAATCATAATGATAACATAAATCACCCAAATGGCCCTGATCAAAAGTTTACATACCCTTGAATGTTTGGCCTTGTAACAACAGATACACACACAGGTTAAAATGTCAATTAATAATGTTAATTTCCCACACCTGTGGCTTTTTAAATTGCAATTAGTGTCTGTGTGTAAATAGTCAATGAGTTTGTTAGCTCTCACGTGGATGTACTGAGCAGGCGGGATACTGAGCTATGGGGAGCAGAAAAGAACTGCGTAACAAGGTAATGGAACTTCATAAAGATGGAAAAGGATATAAAAAGATATCCAAAGCCTTAAAAATGCCAGTCAGTACTGTTCAATCACTTATTAAGAAGTGGAAAATTCGGGGATCTCTTGAAAAAAAGCCATGGTTAGGTAGACCAAGAAAGATTTCAGCCACAACTACCAGAAGAATTGTTCGGAATACAAAGAAAAACCCACAGGTAACCTCAGGAGAAATACAGGTTGCTCTGAAATAATACAGTGTTTTTTTTTTTTAAGGAGCACAATATGACGATATTTGAACAAAAATAAGCTGTATAGTCGAGTTGCCAGAAATAAATCGTTAATCTGCCAATGCCACAAAAAAGCCTCACACGCCTCACAGCTTCTGCCACACTGTAATTTGGAGTGACGAGACCAAAATAGAGCTTTATAGTCACAACCATAAGCACTATTAATAGAGAGGGGCCAACAAGGTTTATAGTGAAAAAGATACCATTCCCACTGTGAAGCATGGTGGTGGCTCACTGATAGTGGGGTGTGAGCACTAAAGGCATGGGGAATCTTGTGAAAATTGATGGCAAGATGAATGCAGCATGTTATCAGAAAATACTGGCAGACAATTTGCATTCTTCTGCACAAAGGCTGCTCATGGGACGCTCTTGGACTTTCCAGCATGACAATGACCCTAAGCACAAGGCCAAGTTGACCCTCCAGTGGTTACAGCAGAAAAAGTTGAAGGTTTCAATAGATAGATAAACTAATAAATAGCTAGAGAAACTGACATATCAAACCCTGGCCTTACCTTCCCTTGTAATGATACTAAAAATAACCAATCTCTACTCACCCATAGGGATTATTAAACTGAATTGAATAAACCACATTGCGATGCCCTTCCAAGGTGTGCAGCTCTTCACCCAAGGCAGTCTCCCAAACTTTACATGTCCGGTCGTAGCTCCCAGTGATGAAGCTGAGAGGAAAAAAATATATACAAGTAAATTGTTACTCAACATCAACACATTTTAAATAAAGCATTTTTAAATGCACTTATCAAAGTCATATACTGTAATTTTTCAGTTTCCTTGGTGTTACAGCATTGGATAATATTAGACAATAGTAAGAAAACAAACAAACAAAAAAGCCACCCTGAGTAAGTTATACACCTGTAAGCATGATATCAATGGGGGGAAGCTTTCAGAAGGAGCCCCAATGGATGTGATTCAATAAGAAACACTAGAAGATGATCACATGGGAATCAGTAAAGTTTTATGGCAAACCAAAATTTTCACTTCATCATAGGAACTAAATAGATTAAACAATGAAATTATGGACTGAAACTACTCTCTAGACCAGCATTTTCAGCCACAGAACCGTATTTGGGCTCCAAAGGTAATGCTGTAACCCCTTCAAAGCCCTGGCATACCCTACAATTGCTCTCCAGTGTTCATAATCACTTACAAGTCCCCCGTGTCCCCAAAGAAAGCCATATCCAGACCTCATACCTCTACTGCCCTTTCAATGCTACCACAAAGATAAAAATGTATTACATGTCTTATGAAATGCCTGGTGATAAAACATAAACCCCTAGGGATCCACACATGTATCTCAGGAGGCTGGATTGACAAGTAAGAGAATGAAACATAGTTAAACGGGCTCTCCCACTAAACGGTCTGCTTGGCATATTTCCAACAGCAGAGTGGATTAGAGATGTGGGCTTCCCAAAATTATTTTCACCTGGATTTGTAAAACACAGGGATTAGAGATGGGGCATACAAAACCGCTTCTTTCATTTGGTCTACAACCAGCCCTGGATTTGTAGATCAGAGTTTGTGAATCACTATCCTGTAAAATAGAGGTCATCATTTTTGTGTACTTTGTTAGCCCTTTTGCCTTTCCTAGGTATTTAATGCTCAAATAGCACATTTTTACAATCATTTCCTATAATTACCATAAAACTATTATTTAAGTATGGGCCCAAATATTAACAAAAGTTACTATAAATATACATAGGGGTTAAAAGGACATGAAATTCACATAGTGGCCTACAATTCAGTTAAAAGAGCAGGCTATAAATACTAGCAACGTTTTTGGTGTAGGAAAACAAGTACAATAAAGGTTAAATAACTGAACTTTTAATTCCGTTGTATACTGCATTTGCAACAATGCTTAGATATACTTCCCACAAACTCTAGTTACGCCATGGCATAGCACTGCACCAGCTTATGATGCCTAGGGAGAAAAGATGACACTCAAGTCTGAATGTGTCAGTGCTGCAATGCTGCCTTTCCAACAGGTTTACTTAGTCCTCTGTTTTTAGCAAATGTATACAGATTTTTTAAAATATGCCCTTATATATGCATGCTAAACATAAAATGTGAGTTCCATGTCCCTATAAAATACATACTCAAATAAAATACTAAATGTAACTAAAACAAGTTTGTCTCTATTTACTCTCCTTTTCGCTGTTTTAGTTAGGTCTAATATTCTGACCTCTCATTTAGGGGGGAACTTGAATTGGATAGTAGCATCAAGAAAGAGTTCTGAACTTGATCTGCACATAAATTACCAGCAATCACATATAATAGTTGTCGTAATTGCAAGGAGCCTGTGAGTGAGGTTGCAAGCTAATATGAGGTTTAATTGGCGTTTTTAGTAGATCGAAAATCGGCTAAGTGAAGAAAAAAATGGTGGCCGTAAACCCACAATTGTTTGGAAAAAAAAAGACTCAAAACAAGGCCAAAAGCAGTAACACTTTAGGGGCTCATCACAAGGCCCGTAAGACTTTTAAAAAAGAACCAATGGCGCTCATCGCAAGGCACACAAGACTTGAGCAGGGAGAGAGAGGAGAAAGACACAGGGGAGAGAAAGGGGGCGGGGCGGAGTGGAAAGAGACACAGGGTTGAGAGAGGGTGGAAAAGTAACACAGGGGAGGGAGAGGGGGAAACAGACACAGGGGTCAGAGAGTGAGGAGAGGCTCACAATGAGCGCCAAATTGTGCACCTTGCGATGAGCGTCAAAGGCCACGAAAGTGTCAGGTTGGACGACGTCTGCAATGAGCGATCGGCGCTCATCGCGAGGCCCGTAAAGTAGACGGGGGAGAGGCTCGCAAGTTTGAGGGGGGAGAGCCTTGCAGTTGTGTGGCAAACAGCATGGTCAGCCTTCAAATTTTATTGTCGTCATTTTTTTGACGGGCAAGTTGCTAGTATTTATTATAAGAACTATTTCAAGAAGACAATTCTTATCTCCCAGTGGGTGGATGTTCCCAGATATTCATTTTTATTGATGTTTAGGTATATGATGCATCTTTTTAGTTGTTTCTCTATACTATGAATACAGACTTCAAAAGAAAGTGAAGTTTTCAGTGTGTCAGGTTCACTTTAAATTTAGTGACATGTGAAGCTGCCCTCATGAGGAGGTTCAGGAGTTACATCATATACTGTGCTGTGACTATTTGAGACTATGATGTGATGTCACAAACACTGAGGCAAAGGGGGGAAATGTTACACAAATTATATGGACTGATATCTGTTGCTAGTCCCCTCTGCACTTCAAGCGGGTTTATGGTAGGATCCTGATTTATATGTGTTGTGACTCAATATATGTTGTACTCTGGTAATCCTTAAGATTGTAAGTTTTAAATCTTGCAAGGAGCTTCGGGGAAAGCATTTTGGACACTGGATTCTAAGATCAAAGACAGGGTCTTCAACCCTTTAAAACATGTAATTATTGCTATTGTTTTTGCCTTTATCGCAACCCATGTTTAGCGCTACAGAATATGTCGGCGCATTACAAATAAACAACAACAACAACAATAATATTAGCAGACAAGTACTGTATATGTGAATATTTGTGTATCAAAAGGAAATACAGTGGTGGCCAGGAAGTAAATCTGTTCTCTCAGTACATCCTAGTGAGGGAAGTATACATCACGCACAAACTTACTGACATCTATAGACAGTCAGGCAGACACTAAACATCTTAGGAATATTACTCACAGATTTATATAGAAAAACATCTTGAATGTTTAAATGTGGAAATAACACATAATCTTGAACTATAACAGAAACATACAATTTAATCAGACAGACACTTGTCTCATCTAGTTTACTAAAGGAATTCTGAAGTCCCACAATTGAAGTATGCTTATTTGAAGAGCTAGACTTGATAATAGGCAAAATGTTTTAGAAAGTAAAATACAGTCTTTATTCTATTAACTCTGTATACAGTCATTTATTACTGCTCCTGCAATCTCAACCGATTAGGTTTCAGTTAGTCCTACTGAAAGCACTCACACTTAGGATTGCCATCCTGCAGCACTTTCTTATAATGATAATGACAATTTTAGTAAGTGACAAGAACTTAATGCAGTGTTTACATTTTTACTGCATGGTTCCATTTTCTTCTCTCATCCAATTTTGATGGTATTTTCTCAGAAGGGTATTCAACTATAAACTAATGTACTTTGCATTAGACCTAACAATATGAGCTGACATTAAAAAATGCCATATTCTCATTGTGCAGATAGAAACTAGAAGCCTCCTCATAAGGAAGTTGATCAGCCGAAACAGACATGCCAGATTCAATATTAGCATAATAGCATATAAAAATGTTATAAATTAGAGTCCTAGTTATTTTTCTAAATTCCAAAAATATTTAAATTTTTCCTTTTTTTTTTTTTTTTTTTTTAAATGTAGGCCTTCAAAAGAGTTTATTTTAAAGACATGGCTGCAGTAGTCATCCAACTACTTCTCCTCATTCCCACTTACAGAAGTGGATAATAAAACCAAATATGATAGAATGAAAACATAGAATGGTTAAAATACTACTCTGGATATATTTTTAAAATATACTATTTTAAAGAACTACACTTAAAAATATGCAATATATTTTTAGAATGTACAGCCCCAGGAAATTTCACACAGGAAGTGTCTGTCGGCACAGTAGAATGTGGCAGTTAAGTCTGCGAGTGCTCGTAGCAAGACTAAAGGGAGGCTCAGTATTGTCTAAGAAAGGAACAAGAAGCAGCAAGGAAAATAAAAAGGTTGTTTTGTTGGGCTTAAATTGATATTTAGTATAGGAAAAGGTTTTGGAGCTCTTCTTAAAATATCAACATTTAGTTTTGAACAACATTGCCTCATTTAAAATTGGAATAAGTGACATACTAGTACCATTAAAGGCATATTACACTTTTCTATTCCAACTTGGCCAATTCAAGTCAAAACCTCAATACAACTTCTATTCAAAACAAGGCTCACTAGTTAAAGCCCCAAATCCAACTAAAAAAAGTCTATCATTGAAATAGGAAGAGAAAGAAAGAGGGGAGCTGCCCAAAGAAATCTTGTAAAACAATCCTCACAACTGGATACTCAATACTATATCATGGACGACTGTTATAGGACTAATAATCTAAAAAGCCTTTCTAGGTTTCCTTTTGTATGCACTGTCCCAATAGAACCAATTAATAAAAACACATATGTCTCTAGAGAGTTGTGGTCCTTCTGAATTATTCAACTTTGAACCATAGACCATAACATCCATTTGCAACATAATTGCTAAAGTGTGATGCCCTATCTCGGGAGCCTAATGGCTACAATATAAACAATCTGTAAAGGGGACTGCCTTATGATCGGTTTACCACCAGTGCGGCTTACTCATAGGCTTGAATTTAGTCAAAGATTGTGGCAAAGTAAGGGCTTTAAATACCCTCCCAAAGATGTGCTTGCTTTGCGTGCACCTGTGAAGTTCAAAAAATGACTTCCAGTTGGATTGGACTGTTGTTGTTCGTTCATTAATTAACTAACATGATGTATAGGTTTTACCCTCTCTACTAACCTGCCAGCAGTCTATGCCATGAATATAGCACTCCTTACTCATATACATAAGCTACTAAAGATACAGTGTGGGACACTTTGTTTATAAAGGTTTCCTTTTTGAATACTTATGCCATATGCAAGGTTGATTTATTAATAATCTAAGAAGTATACATTTGTCTTAAATTCCCGTATTCCCTATTTGTTCTTTGTTTTGAGGTGTGAGTAACTAACAAGTACATTTTTTAATTAATGACCTAATTAGTACTTTTACATGCTTTTGAAACTGCAGACTATATTCACTTGTCTAAGCTCTGATTTTTATTTTTTTTCATATTTTAGGCACAAAGACTTAATTTGAAGCATATCCCACAGAATATAAAACACATTCTGCCTTCATTGGAATGAGGTAATAACTCCGCAGGGATTTGGCCAAAGTTATAAGCCACGTGCAAGACATTTTGTAATGGCAGCCATTAGAAAACCTGTCAAAATGATTTCATATCAATATTTTTCCAACTACTGGAGTGTGTGACAGAGATTAATGTGCCTAGGGTATCATGGGAAAGTACAAACGGTTTGCTAATCAGTGTTCTGTGCACACGGATAAAAAACACTTGGTAGATTACTAAAACAATAAGAATACCTGACATATTCTTATAATGTAAAAAGCAAACAAAAAAAAAATTATATTTTAATTTACAAATATCAGTTCATCGGAGTACTAGAGACATTCAGTAGGATATGTTCATATCATCTAGGAGGTTTATGTAATAAAATCCTGTAGTTACGAGTTAACAACAGCAGAGTAATCTGCGACCATAAAAGCGTTTTTTTTGTGGAAATCTTATTTTGGGAAGACTATTGCATAGACAATCAGCCCTATTAAATTCCAAGCCAGTAACTGCTGCGTGCTTGAAATTTGGTTGAGTTATTAAATTAGAATGGGCTGCGAGCTACGGGCTGGAGACATAAATTGTAGCATGTTCGTAGAAAGTTAGATTTGCAGGCGTGCGGACGATCAATTAGTGTAGACCGTAGTTACAGGTTTAGGCGGAGCCAATAGAAAAAGAGATCGTCCGCGTTACGTCACTGAAAAAAGGGGAGGTTTACGGGCTACATTTACCAGTTACAATTGAACCCACATTCCAGATATAGTGCAATATTAATAAAGCCATAAAATATGATATTCTATTACATGTGAGTTATCACATATTATAATTGTCTAACTGCGATTCGTCGTCACGCTTCAGACGAATCGCAGTTAGACAATTATAAAGTGCTGCGCATTGCGCAGAGCGTGGCGCAAGCCGCGCTCTGCGCCCGAGCCGCGCTTGCGCAGAGCGCGGCGCGAACCGCGCATGCGCAGAGCGCGGCACAAGCCGCGCTCTGCACCCGAGCCGCGCTTGCGCAGAGCGCGGCACGAGCCGCGCATGCGCAGAGCAAGCCGCGCTTGCGCGGCCCGAGAACAGGTAAAAGTGGGGAAGAGGGGGGGGGTAGAGGCACAGAGGGAGAGTGGGGAAGAGGGGAGGGAGAGTGGAGAAGAGGGGGGGGAGAGTCACAGAGGGAGAGTGGGGAAGAGGGGGGGGAGAGTCACAGAGGGAGAGTGGGGAAGAGGGGGGGGGGAGTCACAGAGGGAGAGTGGGGAAGAGGGAGGGGGGGGGAGAGGCACAGCACAGAGGGAGAGTGGGGAAGAGGCACAGAGGGAGAGTGGGGAAGAGACACAGAGGGAGGGTGGAGAGACACAGAGGGAGGGTGGAGAGACACAGAGGGATAGGTGGGAAAGAGACACAGGGGAGGTAGAGGAGGGGGAAAAGACACACGGGAGGGAGAACATGGGGAAGATACACATGGGAGGGAAATGGGGGGGGGAGAGGGGAACAGACACAGGGGGAAGGGGGAAAGAGACACAGGCCAGGGGGGAACAGGCACAGAGGGAGAGGGGGGAAGAGGCACAGAGGGAGAGGGGGGAAGTGACACAGGGGGGAGAGATACAGAGGGTGAGGGAGGAAGAGACACAGAGGGAAGGGGGGGAAGAGGTACAGAGAGAGGGGGAAAGAGGCACAGAGGGGGGGAACAGAGGAAGGGGTGAAGAGACACAGTGTCGAGACACACAGAGAGAGGCGGGGAAGAGGCACAGAGGGAGAGGGTGGAAGACACAGAGTGGGGAGAGACACAGAGGGTGAGGGGGAAGAGACAGGGAGGAAGAGGCACAGAAAGAGGAGGGGGAAGAGACACAGGGGAGTGAGAGGAGGGGGAAGAGACACAGGGGAGAGAGTGCAGGGGGGAAGATACACAAGGGAGGGAAATGGAGACACGAGGAAGGCCGTAACAGACACAGGGCTGAGGGGGAAAGAGACACAGGCCAGGGGGGAACAGACACAGGGGAGGGTTGGGGGAGACACAGGGGAGGGTTGGGGGAGACACAGGGGGGGGGGGAGATGCATAGGAGGGAGAAGGGGGAAAGAGACACAGGGGAGGGGTTTAGAGACACGGGAGGGAGAGGGAGGTAAAAACTCAGGGGGGCAGGAGATACAAAGGAGGTAGACGAGGTGGAAGGAGACACAAGGGAGGGAGAGGAGGGGGGAAATAAGACACGAGGGAGGAAGTAGACAGAGGGAGAGACTCGCAATGAGCTCCAAAGGGGCTCATTGCAAGGCCTGTGATGAGCGCCAAAGGCGCTCATCACAAGGCCAGTAAAGTAGAGGGGGAGAGGCTTACATTGTGTGGCAAACAGCATTGCCAGGCTTCAGTTTTTGTTGCCGTCATTTTTGACGGGCAAGTCGCTAGTAGTATATATATTAACACATTGATTGCCGGGATCGATATAACAAATATCAATGAAAGAAGGGGTGTGGAGAAGGAAATGTATTTTATCATTGCTGTTTTTAGTATTTGATAACCCCTTTCCCTGTACATGCTCAAGAGCAAGCAATCACAATGAAATGGCAACCCATGTTCCTGAAGGAATGTAAAAGCCACTCTCACATATGTAGTCTCCATTAAAGTATCATAGGTGTCTCCAGGGCCCAGCAGAGGCATCACCCTGATAATTTTATGCCAATTATAAATCTAGTCAGTTTTTTTAAATATAGATTTTTCATCTTAAGACCGCATGGAGTATATAGTGAGACAGATCCCGGTGTGATTCTATGGCTCTTACTCATCATAATGTGACATATAGACACTTTGATAAATAGGGTCTATAGGATAACACAAAGCATTGATTTATTTTACTCACAGAAGATAAATAAGAGCCCTTGTATTTTCTGAAAAGATAAGGGAAGACACGTGCATTACAAGTTTGCAAAGTTGTTTGCCATCATTTATCCGTCATCTGTTTCTAATAGGATGTATAATGAAGCAAATAATTGGATGACAAACTACAACTCAAGTGGTACATTCTGAAGGTGCACCGGCCTTTATCTGTGGTGTGGGGATGAAGTCACATCAAATAAACCAGAGTTGACCACATAGCTGTAGATACATTTAAAAACAAATTTCTTCCACAAAAAGCCACATACATCCATGAACATGTATAGTGTACAAAACAATAATGTAATCAGCAATGGAGTCTGCACTTTTCACCAAACATTAATACAAAAGTCTTTACAGATACAGGTTTTCTTACCAGGAGCCAGATTTATTAAAGGCCACATTTGTGAGAGGCAATATATGAGCCCTGAGAACCTGAAAAGAAAAAAGAAAAAATACATTAAGAAATATTTTTATTCTATACACATTATCCTTTATATTGTAAGTTTTCGAGTTGTCAGTATTGACAGGTGCTTTTCAAACAAGAACTATATGTATATTTGATTCAAAGCTCAAAGACAGGGTCCTCCATTCTTCTGCAATCTGTTAATTTTGTGTATGCCTTGTATTTACCCCATATAGAGCTACAGAATATGTTGGCGCATTACAAATAAAGAAAATAATAATAATGCTATCTATAAGTATCTATAGATTTTAGTGGTAAGGTTTGGTTAGGGGTGTCAGGAGGAGAGAGCTAGAGAGAAACTGTACCACAATCTGCTTGTTTATTTCTCCCTAGACTTCCTACATATTCCAGGCATCAAATTATAGAGTCAAACATTAGCATAAATGAGCCGCACAGACAATGCTGGATATATTAGGAATGTTTTACTGTATGAAGAACATTATATTAACTGCTTTTTTTCTAAAGTGTAAATTAAAATATATTTTAATACATACATATGAAAACATGCAAAAATGTTTTTATAATATAAAATAAGATAATACAGCCTCTAATATACTGCCTTTTATATGTAATTCTGCGACTTTGGGATCTACCATTTTGTTTTTTGCTTTTCTACCTCTGAGGTGGGAAGATACTTTGAATACAAAGGAAGTTTATATTTGCACAATAGGAATGTGGCATCTACAACAAGGACACACGCTTCTGAGACAGTAACGAGCAGGATCCCAAAAGTAAAAGGATGTGTTCAGTAATTAATAATTGGGTATAAAAGTTAAAATTTTAAAAATATGCTGATTAAACAGTGGGGGAAAAGTATTTGATCCCCTGCTGATTTTGAATATTTGTCCACTGACAAAGAAATGATTAGTCTATAATTTTAATGGTAGGTGTATTTTAACAGTGAGAGACAGAATAGCAAAAGAAAAAAAAAAAAAACAAGAAAAATGCATGTCAAAAAGTTATAATTGATTGAATTGAGACCTAAACAAGACTGGAATAGGCTACAAGGCTGGAATGGGCTACAAGACCAAAAGCAAGCAGCTTGGCGAGAAGGTGACAACAGTTGGTGCGATCATTTAACTGCCAGTCTCCCTCGGTCTGATGCTCCATGAAAGATCTCCCCTTGGGGAGTTTTAGTGATCATGAGAATGGTGAGGAATCTGCCCAGAACTACACAAGAGGATCTTGTTAATGATCTCAAGGCAGCTGGGACCATAGACACCAAGAAAACAATTGGTAATACACTACGCCGTGAAGGACTGAAATCCTGCAGCGCCTACAATGTCCCCCTGCTCAAGAAAGCACATGTACAGGCCCGTCTGAAGATTGCGAATGAACATCTGAGTGACACAGAAGAGAACTGGGTGAAAGTGTTGTGGATTATAAATGTAAAAAAAAAAAAATGGGCTCTTTGGCATCAACTCAACTGACTGCTGCCTATGACCCAAAGAACAACATCCCCACTGTCAAACATGGAGATGACAACATTATGCTTTGGGGTGTTTTTCTGCTAAGGGGACAGGACAATTGCACTGCATCAAAGGGACGATGGACGGGGCCATGTAGCGTCAAATCTTGGGTGAGAACCTCTTTTCCTCAGCCAGGGCATTGAAAATGGGTCGTGGATGGGTATCCCAGCATGACAATGACCCAAAACACACAGCTAAGGAAACAAAGGAGTGACTCAAGAAGAAGCACATTAAGGTCCTGGAGTGGCCTAGCCAGTCTCCAGAACTTAATCCCATAGAAAATCTGTGGAGGGAGCTGAAGGTTCAAGTTGCCAAACATCAGCCTTGAAACCTTGATGACTTGGAGAGGATCTACAAAGAGGTGTGGGACAAAATCCCTCCTGAAATGTGTGCAAACCTGGTGGCCAACCACAAGAAACGTCTGACCTGTGAGATTACCAACAAGGGTTTTGCCACCAAGTACTAAGTCGAAGGGGTCAAATACGTATTTCCCTCATTGACCTGAAAATCAATTTATAACTTTTTGACATGTTTTTATTCTTTTATTTTTTGTTATTCTGTCTCTCACTGTTAGAATACACCTACCATTCAAATTATTGACTGATCATTTTTTTCTCAGTGGACAACCGTTAAAAATCAGAAGGATCAAATACTCCCCCCCCACTGTATTTACTTTCTATAACTATTTTGCCGATTATCATGTTTAGTTATTCAAAGAACCATACAGAAAACAAAATGGCCACAGTGCTCCTTTAAGGAATTTAAGCAAGCCTGGGGTAAGCAAGACTTTGTTGTTGCGTCATTCAGTTCTGTCCGACTCTTTGTGACCTCATGGGCCGCAGCACACCAGGGACATCTTTATGTCCATGGTCATGCTGATCCCTTTGGCTTTCATGGCAGAGATACTGAAGTGGTTTGACAGTTCCTATTCTAGTGGGCCACAGCATTCAGCTCCTGGTATTCCTAGATGGCCTCCCATCCAAGTACTGACCAGGCCAACCCTACTTGGCTTCAGCGTGGTGTGACCTCTTGGTTCCCTGACTGGAATCAAACCCAGGTCAGAGGGGTGAAAGCACTAAAACCTAACCACTGGATCACCAGGAAACCCCTGAGGTTAATTAAGCCAAGCTTAGAATATACAACCCAGACAGGCCTTTCGGTTCTCATGTGTTGTCAAATCTATTGACAAAGTGGTTTTGCATACATGAGCAACTTGAGAAAAGCAAGTGTTCCATGTTTTTCTCCTAATGACAGAGATTAATTATGAAAGCATGATATTTTTATAAATATGACCACACTTGGCTGTAATTTACATATACCAGAACTCAATATCATATATCTTCACATTCTAGTACAACAATCTGCTCATAGTCCTTGTATACTTTATTTATAAGAGTGAAAACACTAGGCTGGTTATACAACAGTAGAATTACCATGTGTACAATCAGATCATACACAGGACCAGCTGTGCTACCCATACTACATGACATAATTGCAGCAATTAATAATTCATATGTGGAATTGATGCTATTATGATTAATATTTTGCTTTCATTCATTTTTCTGCTGCGTGGCACGGCTGCATTAAAAACTTGCAAGCTAGTTAGATGGCAGTGTTAGCAAGACTCTGGGGACAGATTGTAACATGAAAAGGCAGCTTAAGTAAACTAGGCCAGACACAAAATGGGAAGATCACTGAAATATTCCTTCACTGTATACACAATAATAAAATACAAAAAAAAGAGTACACCTCCATATCCAAAATCTGCTTTTCCACATGATGCTAACGATTTTGGGTAGTGGCATGCAAATAATGCTCAAAATGAATAACCTTTTTGCATCTAGCCTATTTAAAATTGACAGTGGAGCTTCCAAATATGGTATTATCTAAAACTACAGGTAATAAAAAGTACTTTTTCAACTCAATGTTATCACAAATTTGCATTTTCCTACAGTAGACCTACATTGAGATTTTGTTTACCAACAACCTTTTCCATTCTACTCACTAAGGACGGTTTAATATTTCTTGCTAATGGCAGATCATCCGGGTTACCCCCTGGGGTGCTAAGTCTATTGCCTTCAGGGTGAACAATATGGAAAATAAAAGATGGAGCATGCCCAGAATTTAGGGTGTATTTAGACAGATCAGCAGTGCGACCTTGCCAAAATCTGTTGGGAATGCAACGTTAAATCTGCGGACTTCGCAAAGTGAGGGCCAAAAGCGATCCTTGCGCTGGTGGATATGAGCGCCATAGGCGCTCATCCCTACGACCCCACACGCCTTGCGCATCATACCTACAACCCGCGGAACTACGCAACAACACAAAACTCAAATTACACAATTCAAAGTACGAGATCCGTAGCACTTTAAAAAAAAAAAAAAAATCGGCTATAAAAATTACGGCCCTAACACTTAGAAACAAAAAACGCACAAAAAAAAAAAAAAGGACCCGACAAAAATACGAACTTAACGGCCGCAACACGCACAACGAAAACCACGAAAAACACACACAATACAAAACTAAAATAACAAAAATAATACACACACACAGCAAGGGGGGGGGGGACACAACCCTTAAGCATGCAAAAAAACGCCAAGCACATACGCCTTTTACACAGACCTGTATGACCTAATAAAATACACTATTAGGAAGGACGCTAAATGCTCAACACCAGCCTAACACATACACCATCGCAGCCATTTTACAACAATCACTGAAACCTAATAACATTACAAAAATGCAGAAGTACACAGATAAACAAACGGTTTTACCTCACGCACACAGTCTATTTACACTGCACACATTTGCACCAACAGTGCAAATCTACATTGTATGCTGCAGGAACATCAAAACAGATTTTTTAGCTCTTCAGCATATTGCTTACTGCATATATTAATTACAAACAGGTAAACTATATTACTTTACAAATTAATTAATTAACATTACAAAATACATACACATAAAACATTATTTTTTTTAAATCACAATAAAACGCTAAAGGCGCTAAGCGAGCGCCTCACAAGGAGCGCCAACTACACCAGGGGCTCACAATGCGAGCCAAAAGCCCATCATTCCAAAATTTGCAATGAGCACAAAAAGGAGCTAACCAAACATACAACAACCAAGAGGCTTGCAATGAGCACTGAAGGTACTCACACATACAAAATACTTAATGTACCAAACAGCATTACCTGCCTTACAATTCTATTGCCGTCACATACACAGTGGATATAAGAAGTCTACACACCCCTGTTAAAATGTCAGATTTCTGTGCTGTAAAAAAATGAGACAAAGATAAATAATTTCAGAACTTTTTCCACCTTTAATGTGACCTATAAACTGTACAACTCAATTGAAAAACAAACTGAAATCTTTTAGGTAGAGGGAAGAAAAAATATAAACATAAAATAATATGGTTGCATAAGTATGCACACCCTTAAACTAATACTTTATTGAAGCACCCTTTGATTTTTTTACAGCACTCAGTCTTTTTGGGTATGAGTCTATCAGCATGGCACATTTTGACTTGGCAAGATTTGCCCACTCTTCTTTGCAAAAACACTCCAAATCTGTCAGATTGCGAGGGCATCTCCTGTGCACAGCCCTCTTCAGATCCCCCCACAGATTTTCAATCGGATTCAGGTCTGGGCTCTGGCTGGGCCATTCCAAAACTTTAATCTTCTTCTGGTGAAGCCATTCCTTTGTTGATTTGGATGTATGCTTTGGGTCGTTGTCATGCTGAAAGAAGAAGTTCCTCTTCATGTTCAGCTTTCTAGCAGAATCCTGAAGGTTTTGTGCCAAAATTGACTGGTATTTGGAACTGTTCATAATTCCCTCTATCTTAACTAAGGCCCCAGTTTAAGCGGAAGAAAAAACAGCCCCAAAGCATGATGCTGCCACCACTATGCTTCACTATGGGTATGGTGTTCTTTTGGTGATGTGTAGTGTTGTTTTTGCGCCAAACATTTCTTTTGGAATTATGGCTAAAAAGTTCAACCTTGGTTTCATCAGACCATAACACCTTTTCCCACATGCTTTTGGGAGACGTCAGATGTGTTTTTGCAAAATGTAGCCTGGCTTGGATGATTTTCCTCGTAAGAAAAGTCTTTTGTCTTGCCACTCTACCCGGTAGCCCAGACATATGAAGAATAGGGGAGATTGTTGACACATGTACCACACAGCCAGTACTTGCCAGATATTCCTGCAGCTCCTTTAATGTTGCTGTAGGCCTCTTGGTAGCCTCCCAGACCAGTTTTCTTCTCGTCTTTTCATCAATTTTGGAGGGAGCTCCAGTTCTTGGTAATGTCACTGTTATGCCATATTTTCTCCACTAGATGATGACTGTCTTCACTGTGTTCCATGGTATATCTAATGCCTTGGAAATTATTTTGTACCCTTCTCCTGACTGATACCTTTTAACAATGAGATCCCTCTGATGTTTTGGAAGCTCTCTGTGGACCATGGCTTTTGCTGTGGGATGCGACTAAGAACATTTCAGGAAAGACCAACTAGAGCAGCTGAACTTTATTTGGGGTTAATCAGAGGCACTTTAAATGATGGCAAGTGTATGCTGACTCCTATTTAACACGATTTGGAATGTGATTGCTTAATTCTGAACACAGTTACATCCCCAATTATAAGAGGGTGTGCATATGCTTATTTTTCTTTTTTTTTTTTCTTCCCTCTACCTAAAAGATTTCAGTTTGTTTTTCAATTGAGTTGTACAGTTTATAGGTCACATTGAAGGTGGAAAAAGTTCTGAAATTATTTATCTTTGCCTCATTTTTTTACAGCACAGAAACCTGACATTTTAACAGGGGTGTGTAGACTTTTTATATCCACTGTATATACATACATACATACACACACACATACATACATACATATATATATAGGCCCTCTGCTATGTCAGGCCATCAAAACATAGCATTGGGCTGGTTTATATAGTTCCACAAGCCTGATTTGCATGTAGCTACCCAGAATCCTAGCAGCAGTGAAAACATTGGTTATGAAGCAATTCTACTTAAACAAAGATTTTTTTTATGTGCCTTCTATTGCCTTTGATGTGGTAAGCCCAAAGCGAGTTCTTCCATTGCCTTCAGCACTGCCAGTTCCATTTCTTGCCTTCAGACTGGTTTTTTGTTCCTTCCCAGTCTCTAGCTGGTAGATAGATACATTATTGAAAGCAGTTTATTAATCCGAGAGCTGCATGTTCTCCTTGAGCAAAACAAAGGATGTGAGAGATTGTGTTGTATGTTGACTGCTTATCAGGACATCAGTAGCCTGGAATAAGAAACTAAAATAGTATCCCTGGCTGGTACTACTTTATATGAAGGTGAAGGTTATTCAGGAAGATTCTAGAGTCCTCCAAACTGTAATGATCCAGGTTTACAGTCTAAGCAGTATTTTAGTATTTGTTCAATCTCAGGACTAGATAACATTAATACTGAAAAAACAAAAAAAGATATCCCTAGAGCTATATCAGCAGAGTTTTCTTCATGCTCACAATAAAAAACACAGTTTTACATATTTAAGTTATTCTTTTGAAGAACTAAATTTGCTAATATTCAAAATCTTCTTAAAAAGTAAAAAAAAAAAAAAAGGCCTGTATGTTATTACCTACTGTATGCCAGAATGCTGCAGGGAAGCTACCATGATAGATTCTGATTATCTACTTGCGGAGCTGGAAGAAAACTTTAAATCAGGGGTGTCCAAGTTGAGTTCTGGTGGGCCGCACACAGGGCTGAATTTGAGGTTA
Source organism: Discoglossus pictus (assembly GCA_027410445.1). Taxonomy (NCBI): domain Eukaryota; kingdom Metazoa; phylum Chordata; class Amphibia; order Anura; family Alytidae; genus Discoglossus; species Discoglossus pictus. Next base: position 377,281,015 of record CM050165.1, read on the forward strand.
TCCCTGCTGCACCCCAGGTGAGACTATTGCTTCTTCAGTCAAGCTAACTCATCAGTACATAAAGGAAATCCTCAAATCCAGGCCTGTGTGGCCCACGAGGACCGAACTTGAACACCCCTACTTTAAATGCAGAGGAATTTTCAATTCTACTATGTAAATGAGGCAGCTAAAAATGCGGTTGATTTCAAAAGGACACATCTCTGCATGAAAAGTAGCTCCTAATAGAAAAAATGGAACCAGCAGAAAAGATTAATCACATATAATAGTTAGAAAAAGGCTCGCAATGAGCGTCAAAGGCCATAGGTCTTAGTCTTGCAGGCCTCGTGATGAACGTCAAAGAAAAAGGCTTGAAATGAACACCTACGGCCTTTGGCGCTCATCGCAAGGCCTGCAAGACTTAGAAAAAGGCTTGCAATGAGCGCCGATGCCCGTAATGAGCCGTGAATGCCGTAGGTAGAGAGTGGGGGGAAAAAAAGACACAGGGGAGGAAGAGAGTGGAAAAAAAGACACAGGAGAGGAAGAGAGTGGGGGAAAAAAAAAAAGACACAGGGGAGGAAGAGAGTGGGGGAAAAAAAAAGACACAGGGGAGGAAGAGAGTGGGAAAAGACACAGGGGTGAGAGAGTTGGCAGAGGTGCTCATCGCAAGCCCCGTAAAAGTAGAGGGGAAAGGCTCGCAATAAGCGCCAAATCATGCTCATCACGAGGCATGCAAGTTAGAGGGGGGAGAGCCTTGCATTGTGTGGCAATCAGGATTTGATTAGATTAGATTTCAGTAGCACATTAATATGTTAGCAGTTTGGGAAAAACATCATAGGTTTGATTTTTTAATAAAATTAACAATAATTAACCCAAGGGCATAAAAATATTTGAGGTCAAATGGTTATTTTGGTAAACACTGCTCGTGCCCGAAGGATGCCATGTTTGTGTCTTCCATACTTTTTTCTGGCATGCCGGTTTAGTGTTCCCCTAATTTGTATTATCTACTCAAAAGTGGAAGGAGTAAAATTTGCCAATTTATTAATTGATTCAGATAAAATTTCAGTATAGCATTTCCTCCCCCTCCCTCTGATATACTTGCCTCTACTGAGCCAATCTCCTTACCATGCCCTGTAACCACACCCTTGTGCCTTGAAAAGGAAGTATGTCTATCATGGCAGCTTCTATGCCATAGCAGACTCTGCTGAAATGGAAGTTTTTCTCCGACAATGCTTTTATGTTCACGACTTACATAGCAGCTATTATGCATACCTTACAAACATGTGAAGTTTTACTAATCTACAGTTGTCCTTTCTTTTCAAAGATTTTTTATTGTCCTAAGAGTCTATTTCATTCAGATATAGCAATTTTGACACGCAGGTCAAAGAGTAAGTTTATGTATTATATACAGTATTGCTTTCTTAATTGTATAACACAAACCACATTATGACTTCTCCAAACCAATTTTCTTTTTTCAACAAAATCCAAATAAACAATAGTAAAGACACTGTTGCTCTTTCCTTTTAACCTGTTGTTGGAATTGTAGTAGAAAGGTTATTATAAGGGTTGAGGTCTACACCGGAGCCCGAGGTATGCTAGTTTTTAGAAGATGTTTATGTGAGAGGTGAGTATTAGTTAATTTTTAAGTTATAGAGATTGCATAGGTTACATTTTTCAAGTTTCCCCGGATTTCTAGAAAGGTTGGGTACGTGTAAGGGTTTGGGTCAACCTTTCGCAAGTCATTATATTATTTAGTCTGTTAATTATGTCGTTTGATTATTTCAGATGGTTTCCATTTTTTGGCCGCCAGCATTAAACATTGTAGCCATTTATTTTGATTTTTAGTGATGTGGGGGTCTGGTATACAGGGCAGCTTCTGGGTTAATGAGATTAATTTCAGTCATAAAGTAGCTGGTAATTGCATTATTAATGATTCCTTATAGTATGTTAGACAAACCATGAACAAGAGAGCTACACATTGTTTTGTGACTTAACTGTGGGAGACTATATATTTTTCTAATATGTTGGACAGTCAATAGGACTTTGAGTATTTGACTATTTAAAGCATGGAGTAATTTCTTAAAACATAAATAAATTAAAGATATACTTGTACAGAAAAAAAAATGTCTGATAGATGAATAGGCAGGCCCCACTAATCAGTGGAGCTGCACTGCCATCTGCTGAACAAGTGATCTATCCACTGCATTTGGATCTAACGTCTGGAAAGGATGTGCAGATTATTTAGTTTCATTGTTTCTTATCTGCTGTCAAGTTTATATATTGCATTTTTTTTGTTGTTGTAATTTACAATCAAATATAGAATTTAAAAATCATTTACTCAAAGCTGTAGATCGGGAAAGATGCTTTATGAAAACGTCTTCATATAATGACGCTACATTTGTTTGCATACCTATCTTATGTCAGTAAGTGTTATTGAGCAAGAAAAGCCTTACACTTAAATACGGAATATTTGAATTGTGAGCTCTCAAAACAATCCTTAACCACTATTGTTGCCTCTGTATATAAAGTAAATAATATTGTTTATATCTAGACAAGCACTTCGCCACATGTACAGCAAGTATCTCCCATGCCTTTTTCTTGGGTGTATGTAGGTAGAAAGACTGAAACATTTTCAATAGAACAACCTGCCACCATGGATTTCAAATTATAGTGTGTTTTTGCCACTAAAATTTGCAAACATTCCTAATACGATCACATTGAAGCGGACAAGTAAACAAATTAAATACTGTTCCGTTTTGATTCCACCCAGTTATATATACTTTGTAGATCCATAGATCAAAGGGTGAGGAACATATATTAAGCAGTATATGACTTCAAGCCATTTTTTCCTGAATCAGAGACTATTTTTTTTTTTTTTTATGCAAACATTGAGCTGAAATTCACACTTTATGAGAAGTGACCCCAACTCCTTTGGCTTTTGCCATATCAAATGGCAGCAGCACTAGCATTGCAGAAAAATGACTGAAACATATAATCTGTATGTTGTTTTTTTTTTGTAATTCCCACTTTGAATATTTCTACACTTATGGGATATGTCTTGTAAGCAAAGTTACAGTTCCCTATACGAGTATGAGACACTAATTAGTTCTTCACAAAGTATGAATATCACATGGAAGTCTGCAGGAAAAAGTGAACTATTTATTACTATAAAGAATCAGAAGAAATTATTATTATTAAATACTTGCCTTGAACAGGTAGAACTTGTGATGATCCTGCTTGCTAATCTTATCCTGCAGCCTCTGGATGAGCTGTTTCACTTGTTCTGTGCGGGACGCAGTGATTAGAGGTTCAGTTTTATAGATTTCCTGTACTAGCGAGTCAACCTCAGTGCTGCAATAGATATTAAAAAGGAGAAGTTCTTATGTATCAATACTTATGCAAAGTACTAGGGTGAACGCCAAGATAATTGTGCATTATTTAAAAAAAAAAAAAAAAACTTAATACCTATTGCAAATAAAGGTTACCCCCACATGGCCCTGACCATAAAAGTCACTTAGAGAATTATAATTATCACTGACATACGTTTAAATAATGTGTTTGAATGAAAAATGTCCTAGTGTTTGGGCCTAGAAAGGGATATGTAGGGGTATGTTATATACAAATGTATTTATTTACTTTCATGTACTCTATGATTTTAGTAGTACTGTTCATGCAAATAGTTCCTGTATGGGTCTGCCCTCTGCAGCTTATGTAGACACAGATGAAAGTCCAGGATAGGCTAGTACACTACACTGTACATCCAGAACTAGAGTATATGCCTATATATGTTCCAGAGGGTAGACCTATACAGTAACTATCTGTATGATTTTAGGAAGTAAAAAAAAAAAATTAGAATCACTTCTTAAAAAAGAATGTAAACAAAAGTAAAGCAATTCATACAAATATACATTCAAGTTTGTTACTTATCTGCCAATTATGCTTTCGGATTCACCCACTTAGCTTGTCACTTACTCCATCGAAATCTGCATTTTAGGCTAAAGTGAACTGTATCATTTGAATATTTTTTTTTCTAAAGCACTTGTTATCACTGAGTTTTAAATTATACCAGATTTAAAATTTCCACTTATTGTGGGCAAAAGGGTGAAAGAAACCCTCCATCTCACAGAGTACATTGAGCAAATAATAACCCACCTATTCGGAGAAGCATACCACTTATCTTCTTTAATCCATTTACCATAATGTCAAACAAGACTATATATTTTAGCTGTTTCACACCTCTCCCTCCATCACACTAACATCTAGAGGTGCGCTCACCTTACATCTCCATCCTAGACTGTAAACCCTCTCGAGAACAGGGCCTTTATTCTCTTTATTTTCTCTTATGTACAATCTAATGTCTTATCTACACAGTTCATAATTTGGGCGCAGCACTTACTTAGGAGTGAGGTCTAGTAAATCAATAGACTTGGTCTTCAGTTCACCACCTTTCTCATATTCTAGAATAATACCTGTGGAATAAGAAGAAGAAATCATACACTTAACAATTTCTAATCCACTATTGTATTGATCAATAGTAGCCGTTGCTTCTATAAGTAGATACACAATAAAATGAGCAGGGATGTGTTATTTATAGAATACTTTTATAGGTGAGTATTATTAGAGAGGGCTTAGAAATTAGAACTAAAATCAGTTGGTTGGGTTTAGTGATGACAAAATGTTTCTTAAAGGGACACCAAAAGTTGTTCATTTAGTTTTTTTAAGGCCTGGAAAATTCAATAATGTTGCGGCTTCATTTATTTGCAAATGTGCAGCTCACATATAGATATGCTGCTTTAATGTGCGAATTAGGAATATAGTTTGCCTCTGTTGCGGTCAAAGTAAAGCCCACAATGTTATCATGCAGTTACATCCCCTCTACCACCCTTAACAAACACTCTTGGCCATACATTAGCCGATAAATCACCCCTCCTACCCCACCTGATAATAAACTCCATATAGAATGCTTTTGTAGGCTTGGCCATAGAGCCAACATCTGCGTCATGTGACCACGCCAGATCCCATAGTTGTCTTATAAAGTTCATTCCTGTTTTTTTTCATCTTTTGAGCCCAACAAATATAACAGTTGTTCAATGTGTGTGTGAGCATGTAGTAAATCAATGTATGTGTACTACAGGATCATCGACATATTTGCAGCCATGTCACCAAAATAAGGAATGAATGATCCTGCAGCCAAGAGACTTTATCAGGCAAGGCATAAGAACACTCAGGACATCATGTCTCATGGTAATCTGGTAATTTATCCAACATTTCTTGTCAGTGAAAAATGCATTTTTATCATATCAGCACAGAGCAGATTGAGTACCGCCTTAATTGTTAAAAGCCACTGTAGTTTGGTAAAAACGCTCAGTGGATAGGTATTTAAAATGTACATTAGTTGCACATTGGGCAGATATATAAAATCCATTAAAGGCATATCTAAATTTACTGGACTATGAATGCACCTGAAAGAGAAAAATTAGTAGTGTACGTAAACATTTGTTTGCATGAACAAATCCCAAAATAAAAATTTAAACGCTTACATTGACGTCAGCAAAATGTCTTGTAATTTCTGACAGTTGCAAATTTGGGTTAACACCCTCCAAACCCAGGCTAAATTAGCATCACATTTAAAAATGATTTGTTTTGGCCAATCAGGTTAGCTAATACATTTGATTTAAACTCTGGGTGCTGCAAAGCAGCTTGGGATATGTAGTGTATCACTGACCTAAGGCGATTATAGCGGGCCCTGTAAAGTACACAGGGGGAGAGGCTTGCAACGAGCGTCGAAGGGACGGCATTCCCAGCCTTAAATTTTTTGGCCCGTCATTATTGACGGGCAAGTCGCTAGTATCACATATATAGTTGTCAGCAATTACGGGTTGTTGCTAACGTTGCTCGATCCTTGCGCTGGTGAAGATGAGCGCCATAGGCGCTTAACCCTACGTCTCGCGGGACAGGCAATACGGGCCGCAACTGCAAGGCCAGCTGTTTGCAGTCCGTAACCACTAGGCCCGCAGCACTACCTGGTTCCTGCCAGGGTGAGAACTCTTGATGAGCGCTAGAGGGACGCGCATGTGACATCATGTCTTTAGCATATGCCGCGTAGGATGGAGGAGGGGAAGAATGAGGGGAGGGAGGAGGAGGAGAAGAATGAGTAGAGGGGGAAAAAGGCACAGAGGGAGGGAGTGGGGGAACAGACACAAGGGAGAGAGAGGATGGGGCAAATGAGACACAAGGGAGGGAGAGGATGGGGCAAATGAGACACAAGGGAGGGAGAGGATGGGGCAAATGAGACACAAGGTAGGAGAGGAGGGGGCAAATGGGATACAAGGGAGGGAAAGGATGGGGCAAATGAGACACAAGGGAGGTAGAGGATAAGGCAAATGAGACACAAGGGAGGAGAGGAGGGGAGGGTGAAAGGGGCGCAGTGGACAGGTTTATTATATACATCAGGGTCGCAGTGGACAGATTTATTATATACATTAGGGGCACAGTGGACAGATTTATTATATACATCAGGGGCACAGTGGGCGGGCAGACAGGCAGATATATAGATATATATATATATATATATATATATATATAGTCTACACACCCCGGTTAAAATAGCAGGTTTCTGTGCTGTAAAAAAATTAGACAAAGATAAATCATTTCAGAACTTTTTCCACCTTTAATGTGACCTATAGACTGTACAACTCAATTGAAAAACAAAATGAAATCTTTTAGGTGGAGGGAAGAAAAAATAAAAATAAAAAAAATAATGTGTTTGCATAAGTCTGCACACCCTCTTATAACTGGGGATGTAGCTGTGTTCAGAATTAAGCAATCACATTCCAAATCGTGTTAAATAGGAGTCAGCATACACCTGCCATCATTTAAAGTGCCTCTGATTAACTCCAAATAAAGTTCAGCTGCTCTAGTTGGTCTTTCCTGAAATGTTCTTAGTCACATCCCACAGCAAAAGCCATGGTCCACAGAGGGCTTCCAAAGCATCAGAGGTACCTCATTGTTAAAAGGTATCAGTCAGGAGAAGGGTACAAAATAATTTCCAAGGCATTAGATATACCATGAAACACAGTGAAGACCGTCATCATCGAGTGGAGAAAATATGGCACAAAAGTGACATTACCAAGAACCGGAGCTCCCTCCAAAATTGAGGAAAAGACGAGAAGAAAACTGGTTTGGGAGGCTACCAAGAGGCCTACAGCAACATTAAAGGAGCTGCAGGAATATCTGGCAAGTACTGGTTGTGTGGTACATGTGACAACAATCTCCCGCATTCTTCATATGTCTGGGCTATGGGGTAGAGTGGCAAGACGAAAGCCTTTTCTTACGAAGAAAAACATCCAAGCCAGGCTACATTTTGCAAAAACACATCTGAAGTCTCCCAAAAGCATGTGGGAAAATGTGTTATGGTCTGATGAAACCAAGGTTGAACTTTTTGGCCATAATTCCAACAGAAATGTTTGGCGCAAAAACAACGCTGCACATCACCAAAAGAACACCATACCCACAGTGAAGCATGGTGATGGCAGCATCATGCTTTGGGGCTGTTTTTCTTCAGCTGGAACTGGGGCCTTAGTTAAGATAGAGGGAATTATGAACAGTTCCAAATACCAGTCAATATTGGCACAAAACCTTCAGGCTTCTGCTAGAAAGCTGAACACTCTTTCAGCATGACAACGACCCAAAGCATACATCCAAATCAACAAAGGAATGATTTTACCAGAAGAAGATTAAAGTTTTGGAATGGCCCAGCCAGTGCCCAGACCTGAATCTGATTGAAAATCTGTGGGGGGATCTGAAGAGGGCTGTGCACAGGAGATGCCCTCGCAATCTGACAGATTTGGAGTGTTTTTGCAGAGAAGAGTGGTTAAATCTTGCCAAGTCAAAATGTGCCATGCTGATAGACTCATACCCAAAAAGACTGAGTGCTGTAATAAAATGGTGCTTCAACAAAGTATTAGTTTAAGGGTGTGCATACTTATGCAACCATATTATTTTATTTTTATATTTTTTCTTCCCTCTACCTAAAAGATTTCAGTTTGTTTTTCAATTGAGTTGTACAGTTTATAGGTCACATTAAAGGTGGAAAAATTTCTGAAATGATTTATCTTTGTCTCATTTTTTTTACAGCACAGAAACCTGACATTTTAACAGGCGTGAGTAGACTTTTTATATCCACTGTGTACATATATATATGTAAAACATGCCCACTGCGCCCCTAATGTATATATAATAACCATGCCCACTGCGCCCCTAATGTATGTAATGTACCTGCCCACTGCGTCCCTAATGTAAGTAATGTACCTGCCCACTGCGTCCCTAATGTAAGTAATGTACCTGCCCACTGCGTCCCTAATGTAAGTAATGTACCTGCCCACTGCGTCCCTAATGTATGTAATGTACCTGCCCACTGCGTCCCTAATGTATGTAATGAACCTGCATACTGCGTCCCTAATGTAAGTAATGTACCTGCCCACTGCGTCCCTAATGTAAGTAATGTACCTGCCCACTGCGTCCCTAATGTATGTAATGTACCTGCCCACTGCGTCCCTAATGTATGTAATGTACCTGCCCACTGCGTCCCTAATGTATGTAATGAACCTGCATACTGCGCCCCTAATGTATAAGTATAAATATATATATATATATATATATATATATATATATATATACACACACACATTAGGGGCGCAGTGGGAAGGTTTATAACATACCATAGGAGCACACGGATATCTAATACATATCGGTAACACAGTGGGTGGGCTACATTAGGGGGAGGAAGATAGGTTTATAATATGAAGTAGGGAGTAGAGTGGGCAAGTTGATTTTATTTTTATATATATATATATATATATATATATATATATATATATATATATATATATATATGACACTGTGTACACGTTTATATTACACACTAGGAAGCACAGAGTAAGTAGATATATGCCACACAGTGGGTAAGCTGATATTACACAATAAGAAGCACAGCGGTCAGCTCACAACACATCCACACAGGTGAGCAGCCTGCTACTATAACCTCACACTGATACCACTACATCCTCGCAGTCCCCCACCTCCCAGCGCTCTCTCCCCTCCCCACTCTCACCGGGCGGATAATACCGGAGCAGAAACCGCTTGAGACGCATCCTACTCGCAATCAATGGCACCGTCGTTACCATGGAAGCACCAAACACACGTACTGCGCAAGCGCGAATGCAGCAGAGAACTGGGATGGAACGTCACGGGGCGGGGCTCCATGAGGGACGGCCCTTGTTGCTAAGTTTTATCTCTGATTGTAACTAGCTCTACGGTTCAAAGTGGCGGGAAAAAGTCTGCCAGGCCCTATCATTTATTAAGGATAAAATTATCTTTAGTGTTAATTAATATTACTCACAGTGCAAGATGCTATATGATACAAGAGTAATTTTGTGATTAATATCAGACTTTATCAGTCTGAATGTTATTTTGATTAGTATTATAATTTAGCTTGAAATTATTATAATCATTTACTGCATAGACAAAGGTGCTATGTTGAAACTTGGTCATTTCACTGACTAAAAATAATATGGACCTATCCTCTTATGGTAGCGCAGCACAAGGCAGCAGCAGTGGCAGTAACCATCTGCTAGATGGCGCTGCTGATATTCCTGTGCCATATCATAGAGTCAAGACTAGGTAAACTGTTAGGGTTGGGGTTAAGGTTAGTTCAAGGGTTAGGCTAACATTATAAGCTTAGAACTTCTGTCACATATCGGCAGTGCCGCAAAATATCGGCAGCGCCATCTAGGAGTTGGAGGCTGCACTGTCCCGACACCATAACAGGATAGATCCAATCAAATATATAGTTGTGAATGTTGGGAAAGTTTGCGATGTTGGTCACGCTTTTGCAAAGCGAGGCAAGCAGTTGAGGCACACGACTGCGAGGCCCGTGGGACTTAGGCTGCAATGAGTGCCAAGGGCGCTCATTGCAAGCCTCATCGTAAGGCCTGCAAAAGGTGCTCATTTCAGGGCTCACGATGAGCTCAATAGGCGCTCATCGCGAGGCCAGCGGGAGTTAGGCTGCAATGAGCACTGAAGGCTCTCATTGTAGGGCTCGCGATGAGCGCCTCAAGCGTTTATCGCAAGGCACGCAGGACTTTAAAACACCATACACATGAGCACAGAAGCCGCTCTTGTCAATGGGAAAAATGTAGCACTTTGCCGCTGATCACGAGACACGCAGTTTCCTAATTTAATGGGCAAAATTATTTCAAGCACGTAACTCAAAAAACAGCCACTCACACACAGTACAGGTGGAGAGCCAGGATGCCTGGGAGTGAGGTTGCAAGCGAATTTGAGCAATATTTGGTGTTTTCGTCAATCCAAAATCGGCTAAATGAGGAAAAAAATGTAGACTGAAAAAACGTAAAAATTCTGAAACAGGATAAAAACAAGGCTGAGCAACGCCAGGCACACAGGACTTAGAAAAAACACAACGCTGAAGACAGTAACACACACGTACAACTCAGGACTTAGAAAATGCACAATGGCGAAAACAGTATCACGAACAACGCACGCAGGACTTTAAAAATAAAACCAACGGCAGTCAGCGCTCACTACGCAAAGATTCAGCAGACACACAGAGAAGAAAGACACGGGGATATGCTGGAAAGAGACACATGTCATTCCCAAGCACAAGAGTTGCAGGTTTACGAGGCCTGCAATGAGGCCCGTAAAGTAGTCGGGAAGGTGATCATTGCATCGCACGAAAGTTGTGCGTTCACAAGGCCGAAGGCACTCATCATGAGGCGCGTACAGTACACAGAGGGAGAGGCACTCATAGTGGGGCCTTAAATAATTACATATATTACGACTTAGGCAGGGAGTGCCGAAGGCACTCACTGTGCTGGTGGAGATGAGCGCCATAGGCGCTCATCCCTACGACCCTGTAGGACTTAGGCAGGGAGCGCCAAAGGCGCTCACTACGCTGGTGGAGATGAGCGCCGTAGCTTCTTGGTGTATTTTTTGTTATCAGAGGCGCTTTTGCTCTTATTGTAAGGTCCGCGTTGATCTCCTTTTGCCGCTTATTGCAAGTCTCACCCCTGGTGTACTTTGTGTCCTATGAGCACCATTTTTTTTTTCTGTATATGTATTTTTTCTTGATAATCAATTAATTAATGATATCATAAATTAATATACTTTACCTATTTGTAAATAATATATGCAGCAAGCAATGTGCTGAAGAGCTAACAATCTGTTTTGATGTTCCTGCAGCATACAATATAGATTTGCACTGTTGTTGAGCTGAGGTGTAAGTGTCAGCAATGTGTGTAGTGTAAATAGGCTGCATGCGCCAGGGGAAACTGTTTGTGTAACTGTGTAGTTCCACATTCTATAAGTTAGTGTTGTAAAATGGTGGCGAATGTGTATGTTGTACGCGGGTGTGCATGATTTTGCGTCCTTGCTAATAGTATATTTTGTACCTTATACGCGTTTGTGTAAAAGTCGTATGTGCCTGGCGGTGTTTTGGGGGTTTAGGGGTCGTTTAGCCTCGTTTTCGTTTGTTTCGGCGGCCATTTTTTCTGTCGATTAGGGAATCTTCGTAATTTATTTTTTTCTAAGTCCCGCGGCGAGTATTTTTTTGTGTAAGTCCATATTTAGTCATTGCGTGTTATAGTTTTTTTTTCAAAGTTCTGTTTCTGTGTTTTTTTGTAACCGCTTCGGAGGCGCCGGAGAGCCTCCACCATTTATGCTTGGGAATGCTATGTGTCTCTTTCAAGAACCCCCCCCCCCCCCTCCGTGCCTTCCCTGTGTATTTCTCTAATGTGTGTCTGTTTGTGTGGGGGGCGCTGAGTGTCGTTTTATTTTCAAAGTCCTGCATGCCTGGCGTTGTTGGTGTAAGTGTTACTCTCTTTTCCGTTGTATATTTTCTAAGTCCCGCGTGCCTGGCTTTGCTCAGCCTCGTTTTCATCCAGTTTCAGAAATGTTTACATTTTTTTTGCCTTTTTTTTCTCACTTAGCCGATTTTTCAAGTGAGGAAACACATCAAATAAGGCTCAAAATCGCCTCACTCCCATGCTTTCTGGCTCTCCCCCTGTGCTGTGTCTGATTGTGTTTTACGTGGTTTTGATTTCCGCGGTTAGGCCGTTAAATTCATTTTTTTCCGAGGTCTTATTTTGCTGGTGTAAGTGTTAGTCTTTGCCGTCGTGCATTTTCTAAGTCCTGCGTGCCTAACGTTGTTCATGTAAGTTACATAGTTACATAGTAATTTTAAGGTTGAAAAAAAACTTTCAGTCCATCAAGTTCAATCTTTTAAGATCTCCTCTGATCTGCAATATGCGGATTAGTTATTAATTAATTAGTTGTTAATTAATTATTAATCAATTATTTATATATATATATTTTTTTAAATGATTAATTAATCCAGAGGAAGGGAACAGAAAAAAAAAACAGAGTAAAACTTAGCTGATCGTCTCAAAGGAAAAAACAAAATTAATTCCTTTCTGACCCCAGATATTGGCGATCGGATTTCTCCCTGGATCAATACTCTCTCTCTAATTATCCAGAATAACGCTGAATTCCCTTTTTAATTAGAAATAAATCCAGTTCCCTTTTAAAGTTATCTATCAAATCCGCTGTCACCACCTCCTCTGGTAGAGAATTCCACAGATTAACCACCCTTACTGTGAAGAACCTATTTCTTTCTTTAAGGTGGAATGTTTTTACTTCTAACCTCAAGGGATGTCCTCTTGTCAGTTGAAAACCTCTTGGCACAAAAAGCTCCCTTGACAAATCTTTATACTAACCCTGGTTGTATATAAGGTAATCATATCTCCTCTTAGATGCCTTTTTTCTTGAGAAAATACGTTTAATTTGGTTAGTCTTTCTTCATAACTTAGCCCCATCCATTCCCCTTATTAGTTTTGTTGCCCTACTCTGTACCTTTTCCAGCTCTAAAATGTCCTTTTCATGAAGTGGTAGTTTTTACTGAGGGCGTACAAGAGATTTGTATAGTGGCAGAATTATATTTGCTTCCCTTGCTTCTATACCCTTCTTAATACATGCTAATATTGTATTAGCCTTTGCAGCTGCTGCATGGCTTCGAGCACTGTTATCTAGGTGGTTGTCCATAAGCACTCCCAAATCCTTTCAATATCTGATACACTTAGATTTGCTTTATTAAGATTATAAATTGCATGGCTATTTTTCCTTCCCAGATGCATAACTTTACATTTATTCATATTAAATCTCATCTGCCATTTAGATTCCCATTCCTCAATTTTATGTAAATCCCTTTGGAGGGAAAGCACATCATTATCTGGTTTAATTACCTTGCACAACTTCGTATCATCAGCGAAAATGTAGACACTACTTTCCAGTCCCACCTTGAAGTCATTAATAAATATGTTAAAAAGGAGAGGACCTAATACTAAACCCTGAGGAACCCCACTTACCACATTAGTCCAATCGGAGTATGTTCCATTTACAACAAGCCTTTGCTTCCTGTCTTTTAGCCAGCTCTCGATCCATGAGCAGATACTGTCTTTTCCGTTGTGTATTTTCTAAGTCCCACGTGCCTGGCTTTGCTGAGCCTCTTTTTCATCCAGTTTCAGATATTTTTACGTTTTTCGGCCACCATTTTTTTCTAGCTTAGCCGATTTCTGAGTGAGGAAACACGTCAAATAAGGCTCAAAATCACTTGCAACCTCACTTCCACGGGGCCTCTGGCTGCAATGAGCGCCTTCAGCGCTCATTGCAGCCTAAGTGCTGCGTGGCTGCTTAATTGCTCATTTCAGCCTAAGTCCCGCTTGCTTCAATGCCTTGACTGCTCGCTTCTCGAGGCTCGCAGAAGCGCCTTCGGAGGTCATTTCAGCCTAAGTCCCGCGTGCTTCAATACCTCAACTGCTCGTCTTGCTACGCAAGGCTTGCAGGGCAATGAGCGTCTTCGGTGCTCATTGCCTATGTCCTGCAAGCTTGGAAGGCTTCAATGCCTCAACTGTCCACCTCGCGTCTCGAGGCTCGCAGTTGCGGCACTATGGGCCGCAAATGGCTCACCTTGCTTCGCTAGGCTCGTAAGCGTGACGACAACTCGCAGTTTGACAATTATAATATGTGATGTTATTTTACACTTTAGAATATTTTCTTACTTCTTCTATTCCTGATATCTATGTTATATGTCTAATAGCTTGACCAATTTTGGGGTAAAGTAATATATTGTTTCTCCTTTCTTTGCTCCTCTTCTTCTACCACTGTAAGCTTATCTCTCAAATTTCTTTTGTCATCTGTCCTAAAAAAGAAATTGTAATGAGACCTAATTTTAATAATAATTTAAAAGAAGTTGACTGTTGTCTGGATGATATCATTAAATTGTTCAGCTTCTCATGCAGAACAATCTATTAAAACATTATTTCTCCAATGTAATAATATATAAACATGTATTTCTACTCTAAAACACTCTCGTTTTCATCAAATAAAGATATATAAAACAGAATGTTACCAATTCTAATCAAGCTTTTTATTTGTTTTACATAGGGAAGATGCCTCACCACCCCAGTGGGACTCAGGATGGTATTAAATTGTAATGAATATATCAGAGTACTTCCAGAAGAGAACCTGGCTGTACCCAGTAATCTTGTTGTGTGTATACGGATTCTTCCTGAACATGAAACCCGCAGAACCTTTTTATACACCGTTTATGATTGGACATCACAAAAACTTTACAATAGAGCAGGTGACAAAATAAAGAGTTATATGAAGCTAAAATAACAGTTATATGAAGTAATGAGGAGTTATACAAAACAATATTAGGACTTATGGGCTGGTATTACACTAGGAAGAGATGTAATGTGGGCTGGTATTACAATAGGAAGAGATGTAGAGAAGGTTATATGGACTTACTAGAATGTATTATACTAATTGTTACATGGTGTAATAGGATGAGTTAATAGAGTCAAGTAATGTATGTAGTATATAAGAAATATACTTTTTAAACAGATACTATGGCACAGTCTTGGGGAGAGCATATGAAGCAATATTAGACTATTTAGAGAGTTATATGGAACAATAGGAAGAGTTATAAAAGCAGTTATATGGAGCAGTATAAGGTATAGATTATGTAGGAGTTATTTTGGAGGATCTATAGAAAGCATTGTATGGAGTTTGTGGTGCTATAATACAAGTAATGTTACATAGGGAGGGGTATATGAATGCACTGAGAATGTCTAGATACCTGTATTATAGATTTACATGGATACATGGATATGGATGCTCATATTCTCACAGCTATCCCTTGTTTCTCCAGGTCATGAATGTGCTGTCACCCATATGGACATATTCTCTGCTGGCCCTCCAACTACCTGTCTTCCTTTTCACTGACATGTTTCGCTACAAGCCAACCCTCATCATACAGGGTCTCTGCCTTGTAATTGTTTACCTCCTGCTGTGCTTTGCTCACAGTTTAGCAGCCATGAAGTACCTGCAATTCACCTCTGCATTGGTCACTGCCGCTGAGGTGGCCTATTACTCCTACATGTACAGTATGGTGACTGTAGACCAATATCAAAAGATCACCAGCTACTGCAGGGCAATCAGCTTGTTTGGGTACACCACAGGGGCCATGCTGGGGCAAATACTTGCATCCGTTGGTCATGTTTCCTATTTTTACATCAACGCCATCACCCTAGGGTGCGCAATGATAGCATTTACTACCGCCTTCTTTTTGCCCATGCCTAGCAAGGACCTATTTGTTTACAAGGACTACTCAAAAGATCTTGCTGAACGAGGCAAAACAAACTGGTTGTGTGCTATGACCCATCTGCTGTGTAAACTCTTTAATCAGCTGTGGTCAGACTTCAAGGAGTGCTACTCCAGTAGTATGCTGAAGTACTGGTCACTGTGGTGGGCACTTGTGACATGTGGATACTACCAAGTCTTCAACTACGCTCAGATTCTCTGGAATAATGTGGAGCCATCCCAGAATTTCATTGTGCTTAATGGTGGTGTAGAAGCAGTGGCAGCACTGATAGGTAAAGCATGATTATAGTAGTAATACCTTTTGCACACACCCATTCTGAGGATTTATAATATAATTGGGCATATGTATTCATTATTAGGCAAAATTAGTCTGTGAATAACATTCCCAGAACTCTTTACTACAGTTATAGAGTAAATACTTTCAGGAAGACTCATATTATGCTTTGCTTAAGGACGAGTTCAAGTAAAGTTTAAGAAAAAATCCATGGAGTCAAGACTTGTGAGGAGATGTGTGTGTAAATCAATGTGTATGTATTTATGGCTTGGTTAGCCCTTGTGTATTGCATGATTGATTACAAATGTTGTCCTTGCTCATGTTAGAAGTTGACCAGTGCATCTCCTGTTCTTTATTTATTCCACTGTAAACATATTAACAAAACCATACCATGAGTAGATTGCCAGGTCAGGTCTGTGGGAGAAACATTTTATAGGAAACATAAGAGGGAAGAGAGCAGAAATGATAGTAGGGTAGAAAGAGGCAGTTGTGGATTGTAACAGGAGATAAGGAATATAGAGGCAGAAGACATGGTCAATGGAGAGGAAACACAATAATGAGAAAAGTGGAAATAAAAAAAGGCCAGTAAGGGAGCACTAAGGAAGGAGTCAGAGAGAGAAAGGACAAGAGGGATGTGGAGAGAAGAAAATTAAAGAGACTGGGATGGAGTATGAAGTTGAGTATCTCTTGTGCTTGCTTCCCATTGACCACCTGCTGCCAGAGGTCAAGTAAGTCTTGCGGGCTATGTTACGGGCTACAGTTTTACATGTTGAGGGAATTTAATAGGGCTGTCTGTTACCCAAAAATCATGTTTTTTCACGTTATAGGTTGGGTTTAGGTTAAAACATTAAATTGTCTGTACACAGTATTAGCAATTGTTTTAAAGTGCTGATATATTCAGGATTGTTTGCATTGTAGGGCCAGTACAATGCCTAGATAGTTTTTAATACTCTTCAAGATGGAACCAGCTTCCTGTTTCGGATGACAGTGTCTCTTATATACTTTGTCATATGAACGTTATTATAAAAATACATTTTCTTGTAGTAACCTTATATTGAAACTGGTACGTTTTCTTTAATCATGTTCTAATTACTCCTGGGGGTCTTACATGCTCAGTATGATTGTTTAAGATTGTTGGATGTGAGGCTGAAAATAGAGGCCGGCATTTAAGTTACCATAGATAATAGTTTAATATACTGTACATTATACTTCAGTAATAAAAATATATAGTTTTTTTCCCAATTAAAAGTACTAAATTGCATTTAAGCAGTACAAATATTGTTTTAAGAAGTATTATGAATTGGTTTAAGTATTATCAGCCTTATTAAATTGCGATTTGGCCAATTGAATAGGGCTCTATATAAGCACAGAGCATATTTTTTTACAGAAGTTTTTAATTAGTGAACTTCTATCCAAAAACAAGGTCTTTACTAACTAAAGACATCTGTAAAAAAATATTGTCTGTGCTTATACAGAGCCCTATTCAATTGGTCGAATCACAATTTAATAAGGCTGTATATGTCTAACTCCTATTACACAAGTGTGGAAAAAAACAATAGGGCTGAAACCCATTTAAACACATTTATTTAAAAGAGACATCTGAGTATAATTTTAATTAAACACCTTAAGCACCACCATATTATAAGGATATTATTTTTTGAGCACAGGTGAGTTATGAAAATCTAGTGTGCGTAAAATTTTGAAAACTGCATCTGAACAGTGTACAATCTTTTGTGCTTCTCGTACATTTCTAGTAACATTGTGCTGTCCCCTGTGCCACAGGCTCAGTGGCCTCCTTCATCCTGGGCTTTCTCCGGCTAGACTGGGATGTGTGGGGGGAGCTGGCGCTCAGTCTATTTTCGTTATTTAGCAGTGCGGCCCTATTCATCATGGACTTCACAAGGAACATCTGGTTTTGTTACACCGGTTACATCGTTTTTAAAGCCTCCTATATGTTGCTCATCACTATAATCATGTGAGTATATACACAGAGCCTCTGCTTCTTATTTGCTGTCTCCATAAAACTACTTTTTATTTACCGTCCTACAATTCAACTACAATTTATTTATAGTCTTAAAATTCTACAAGCTTGAGAGTCTATATAAATTGGTAGTGTGTATATATAGATAGTCTATAAATACTAGCAGGATCTGTGCATTTATGTTTACAGTATTACCTACATATATATTTCATAGAGATGTTTATAGGGATGGTGTATCTCTGCATATCCTTCTTAAAATGGTTGTGTATTATGTATCTGTGGGTAGATTGTAGCTATGTGGGAATGAATCTATATAAATTATGTGTCTGCGATTCTAGCAGTGTGTAAGTGTTGTATTCTAGTAATTCCATCAGTTTGTAGATATTTCCAAGTATTTCGATTAATAATGAGTATTGTTGTATATTGCGATGCCTTTTTTTACTGTACAAACATATTCCTAATAAAAGTGACAAGCTTTCGAGAGCGGTCTCTCTTTATCAAGTCCAAAGCATTACTGATTTTTATTTAAGTAGATAGAAGAAGAAATTGAAAGTGACAGGTATCATAAATAATGTTCTGTTCAGTGTTGTGTGTATGTCTGCATCAAGTTTCAGATAAGTGAAAATCAGAGTAATGAATTGGGCCATAAATATCCTTTCATCTTAAGCATTAGAAGAACATAACTAAAAAGGAAAAAAAAAAACATGACCAGGAATGTTGCAGGGAGAGGTTTGGTAGCGGGACATAAATCCCAGGTCTAAATGTAGGCCTGTATATTTAGCATAATTTTTTTATTATTTTTATTGCAAATGCCTTTCTATCCTGTATGGTTTTGAAATGTCCTCTGAGTATTTTGATTTGCAGATCAAACAAATCAAGATACTCAGAGGACATTTCAAAACCAAAAAGGATAAAAAGACATTTGAAATAAAAATAAAAACAAAATTAAAGATTGAAATAAAATGATAACACATTTTGATGCTAAATATAGCGGCCTACATTTAGACATGAGATTTACGTAACATTCCTGGTCATTTTTTTTATTTTTTATTGCTGTTATTCTAATGCTTAAGATGCAAGGATATTTATAGCCCCATGTATTACTCTGATTTTCACTTATCTGAAACATGGTGCAGGCATAAACACACTTGACTTCACACAACATTATTTATGATGCCTGCCACTTTCAATTTCTTCTTCTATCTGCTCAATAAAAATCAGTATTGCTTTGGACTTGATAAAGAGAGGTTGTTCTCGAAAGCTTGTCAAATAAACAGAGTATCACTATATACTGCAATGCTCCGATTATTCATCTAGATTACTTGACACTCACGGCTACCTCACTTTTCATATCTAAGTATTTGTAACTAAAGCATTAAAAAAATGGTATCTACATGGTGTCAAACCAGAGCAAGAATAAGAGTGGTATAACAAAAGTACAAACGGGTGGCAACGTGATGAAATAAATGTGGAAACAGACCCCCGAACCACAGGTTACAGAAGAAGAACCCTTTTGATCTCAAAGGATTCCTCCTACCTGAAGGATACAACCTATGTTGATACCCCATTTTCTGGCTAAACACCCTACAACTCAGATAGGGAGAAAGCTGGTTGTCATGTGCTCCACATTTATTTCGTCACGTTGTCCCCCTTTGTAGTTTTTTTATACCACTCTTCTTCTTGCACTGGTTTTGACACATGTAGATACCAATGTTTTCATATCATCGCATTTTTTTTTTTTTACCTTTGTATATTCAGTATTGCTAGTGTTATGCACTAAGGAAACTATGTATGACTTTATTGGTTAACTAAATAATTATAAAGATGTGGTGTGCATGTCTGTAAAATTCCTCAGTAGTGATTCTGTATTATGACTATGTACATCTATGGCTGTGTATTGGGACTCTATATATGGGTAACCAGTTAATAGGTTGTTGTTGGGTTTCTACCTTTCCTTCTGTTAGTGCTCTAGCACAGGCTTTGTGTAAGGTTCCTATGCTTAGTTCATATACTTAGTAAATCATTGTCTTATCTTGCTGATGCAGGTTGCAGATTGCTGTACATCTGAAGAAGGCGAGATATGCTCTTGTCTTCGGGATAAACAACTTTGTGGCTCTGCTGATCCAGACTGCCCTGACCGCAGTTATTGTTGACACTAGAGGTCTCAATTTAAACATCAAGTCACAAGTAAGTGACAAGAAAACAATCATGCAAACAACATTGTGCCAGCCTTTAAAAATGAAGAATGTAATTACTGCAAGGTCTTCTATAACAGCACAGTCTTCTATGACAGACATAACACACACACTGCAGAAGTAGGACAGAAAAAGGTTATTACATACTTCCAAACTTCACAACAGCCTCCAGTGCCATAGGAATGAGGAGATGTGGACACATATTAATCTAATGCAAAAGTTTATTTAGGGAAGACTGTGTGCTGCTGTAGAAGACCTCAAAGAAACAGAGTTTTCAGTAAGAAACGCAATTCTCCATTTCCGTGAAGCCTTCTAGGCAGCACAGACATGATATATAATAGAGCAACAGATCAGACTAAGATGGGAAGTAGGAAGGACCTGATGGTCAAATGCTACATGGGAATTGGGAGCCAGTTGAATAAAGTTGTGGGACAAACACAGTGTAAAACTGGGCCCAGGATAATTTATATAAGTTGTTGAAGTAGGCACAAATTCATTCAGCAACATCTCATAGTAGAGAGTACTGAGGAATGCAGTACATATTCCAAAGTATTCTTCAGTCTGGATAGTACATCTTACCTCCGGTAAGACTGAAGATTACTGAAGTCAAATTGGAGTGGCTTGTCCATTAATCGATTGGGCAGTAACTTTTATTTCTGTTCTTCCTCTGGAGTCATGGCATATTTCAGGTCTGTGCAACCTTATAGATTTACTTCTCTGCAAATGCTTTCTGACCCTTCCCACTACCACCACTACACTATTTTTCCATTGTAGAGAACTTGCCACAAGATTCAAACGTCTACTTCACATGAAAAAAGAGTTTCTTACAGCTATCTGCTTTACATGAACACAGGTTTTTAAGCCTCACCGTTGTCTGCTTCACCTTAAAATGAATTCTAAATCTCCCAGTTGTGTTTACTTAATTCCAAATTTCATAGCGCTCTCCTTTATATGCACAAAGTGTTCCAGACCTCTCAGCTGTCTCCTCTTGTACAAAGAATACAAAGCCTCACAACTGTCTTCATCTGTTCAGATCAACAAACCTCACAGCTATCTCCTTGACAAGCACACACTTCCAAACTTTAAAATTGCCTCCACCTGTATGTCTGTATGTTCCAAACCTCACCGCTTTCTCCTTCACATGTACACATAGTTCCAAACCTCACTGCTGTGTTCTTCACATGTACACATAGGTCAAAACCTCACATCTGTATCCTTCACATGTACACATAGTTCCAAACCTCACAGCTGTCTCCTTCACATGTACACATAGTTCCAAACCTCACAGCTGTCTCCTTCACATATAAACATAGTTCCAAACGTCACAGCTGTCTCCTTCACATGTACACATAGTTCCAAACCTCACAGCTGTCTCCTTCACATAGACTTCCAAACCTCAATCTTTCCTTTTTTTCTCTTATACAGACATCCCAGGTATTTTTTATACACAGCATTACTTTGCCTCTGTTCTGTGATTACTCCTGAACAGTAAGTGTGTGTGTACTTGTGCAGTGATTAGTGGCAGCTGAAAAGGGTTGGGGTTTTGCCTATGTAAAGGTAAATCAGTGTGTGGCTTTTTGTGGTCTGCTTGCATCTGTTCTGTGATTTCTCCTGAACAGTAAGTTTGTTGTGTACTTGTGCAATGATTAGTGGCAGCTGAGAGGGAGTGTGGTTTTGCCTGTGCAAAGCTATATCAGTGTGTGCCTTTTTGTGGTCTGCTTGCATCTGTTCTGTGATTTCTCCTGATCAGTAAGTGTGTTGTGTACTTGTGCAATGATTAATGGCAGCTGAGAGGGGGGGGGGGTGGTTTTGCCTGTGCAAAGCTATATCAGTGTGTGCCTTTTTGTGGTCTGCTTGCATCTGTTCTGTGATTTCTCCTGAACAGTAAGTGTGTTGTGTACTTGTGCAATGATTAGTGGCAGCTGAGGGGGGGGGGGGGGGGGGGGGGGTTTGTCTGTGCAAAGCTATATCAGTGTGTGCCTTTTTGTGGTCTGCTTGCATCTGTTCTGTGATTTCTCCCGAAAAGTAAGTGGGTTGTGTACTTGTGCAGTGATTAGTGGGCAGCTGAGAGGGGGTATGGTTTTGCCTGTGTAAAGGTATATCAGTGTGTGACTTTTTGTGGTCTGCTTGCATCTGTTCTGTGATTTCTCTTGAACAGTAAGTGTGTTGTGTACTTGTGCAGTGATTAGTGGCAGCTGAGAGTGTGTGTGGTTTTGCCTGTGTAAAGCTATATCAGTGTGTGACTTTTTGTGGTTTGCTTGCATCTGTTCTGTGATTACTCCTGAACAGTAAGTGTGTTGTGTACTTGTGCAATGATTAGTGGCAGCTGAGAGGGAGTGTGGTTGTGCCTGGGCAAAGCTATATCAGTGTGTGCCTTTTTGTGGTCTGCTTGCATCTGTTCTGTCATTTCTCCTGAACAGTAAGTGTGTTGTGTACTTGTGCAATGATTAGTGGCAGCTGAGAGGGGGTGTGGTTTTGCCTGTGCAAAGCTATATCAGTGTGTGCCTTTTTGTGGTCTGCTTGCATCTGTTCTGTGATTTCTCCTGAACAGTAAGTGTGTGTGTACTTGTGCAGTGATTAGTGGCAGCTGAGAGGGTGTGTGGTTTTGCCTGTGTAAAGGTATATCAGTGTGTGACTTTTTGTGGTCTGCTTGCATCGGTTCTGTGATTTCTCCCGAACAGTAAGTGTGTTGTGTACTTGTGCAATGATTAGTGGGCAGCTGAGAGGGGGGGTGATTTTGCCTGTGTAAAGCTTTATCAGTGTGTGACTTTTTGTGATCTGATTGCATCTGTTCTGTGATTACTCTTGAACATTAAGTGTGTGTGTACTTGTGCAATGATTATTGACAGCTGATAGGGGGTGTGGATTTGCCTGTGTAAAGGTATATCAGTGTGTGCCTTTTTGAGGTCTGCTTCCATCTGTTCTGTGATTACTCCTGAACAGTAAGTGTGTTGTGAACTTGTGCAGTGATTAGTGGCAGCTGAGAGCTAGTGAGGTTTTGCCTGTGTAAAGGTATATCAGTTTGTGATTTTTTGTGGTCTGCTGGCATCTGTTCTGTGATTACTCCAGAAAAGTAAGTGTGTTGTGTACTTGTGCAGTGATTAGTGGGCAGCTGAGAGGGGTTGTTTTCTTGCCTGTGTAAAACTATATCAGTGTGTGACTTTTTGTGGTCTGCTTGCATCTGGGAAATTATAGACCTGTGAGTCTCACTTCGGTAGTGGGAAAGCTTTTTTTAGAAGAGTTAATAAAGCATAATATTCAAGAATATGTCTATTCAAATAGGATTATACGTACGAGACAACATGGATTTATGAAGGATAGGTCATGTCAAACAAACCTAATTAGTTTCTAAGAAGAGGTTAGTAGGAACGTGGATCAAGGCAACTCAGTGGATGTAGTCTATTTGGATTTTGCAAAGGCTTTTGATACAGTGCCACATGGGAGACTATTGAGCAAATTAAGGGATACAGGAATTGCCATAAATATCTGCTCATGGTTTGAGAGCTGGCTAAAAGACAGGAAGCAAAGGGTTGTGGTAAATGGGACATACTCGGATTGGACTAATGTGGTAAGTGGGGTTCCTCAGGGTTCCGTATTTAATAATGGCTTGGGATTGGAGTGTGGTGTCTCCATTTTTGCTGATGACACAAAGTTGTGCAAGGTAATTAAATAAGAAAATGATGTTCTTTCCCTCCAAAGGGATTTTCATAAATTAGAGGAATGGGTATCTAAGTGGCAGATGAGATTTAATATGAATAAATGTAAAGTTATGCATCTGGGAAGAGAAAATAGCCATGCAATTTATAATCTTAATGGAGCAAATCTAGTGGTATCAGATATTGAAAGGGATTTGGGAGTGCTTGTGGACAACAATAAATCTGCGTACTGCAGATCAGAGGAGATCTAAAAAGGTTTAACTTGATGGACTAAAGTCTTTTTTCAACCTAAATTACTATGTAACTATGTAACTACTATGTAACTATGTAACCACCTAGGTAACAGTGCTCAATGCCAAGCAGCATCTGCAAAGGCAAGTGAACTATTAGCATGTATTAAGAAGGGTATACAAGCAAATCCCTAGTACGCACTCATTTGGAATATGGAGTACAATTTTGGGCACCACTACATAAAAAGGACATTTTAGAGCTGGAAAAAGTACAGAGAAGGGCAACAAAGCTAATAAAGGGAATTGAGGAGCTAAGTTATGGAGAAAGACTTACAAAATAAACTTATTTACTCTAGAAAAAAGGCGTCAAAGAGGGAATATGTTTACATTATATAAATATATCCAGTGTCAATACAAGGCTTTGTCATTGAAATTAGAAGTAAAAAGATTTCACCTTAAAGAAAGAAAAGGGTTCTTCACAGTAAGGGTGGTTAATCTGTTGAATTCTCTACCAAAGGAGGTGGTGACAGCAGATTCGATAGATAACTTTAAAAAGGGATTGTATATATTTTTAAATAAAAAGGGCATTCCTGGATAAATAGAGAGGGAGTATTGATCCAGGGAGGGGATCATCAGTATCTGGGGTCAGGAAGGAATTTTATATTTTTTTCCCTGTTGAGACCATTGGCAAAGTTTCATTGGGATTTTTTTTCTGTTTGCCTTCCTCTGGATCAATGAACAATAAATCTGCATATTGCAGATCAGAGAGATCTGAAAAGGTTGAACTTGATGGACTAAATTCTTTTTTCAACCTAAATGACTATGGCCCTCATTCAATTGCGATTTGGCCAATTGAATAGGGCTCTTAGTTAGTAAAAACCTTGCTTTTGAATAGATGTTTACTAACCAAAAACTTCTTTAAAAAAATATGTTAAGTGCTTATTTAGAGCCCTATTCAGTTGGCCAAATTGCAATTGAATGAGGCCCTATGTAACTATGTAACTAATGTCACATCTGTCTTATTTTCAAGTCACAAAGCTTTTAGTATTATCTAATGATAGAAATTGATTGTCATAGTTGAGGAGTTGAGGTAGACTTCTGTTGTATAGTGAACAAAATATACAGACATTATTAGATATACATTTTACTACTTCAAAAATGTCTTTCAACTTATATAAATAATATTTTTTTCTTTTAGTTTCTCGTCTATGGTGGTTACTTTGCAATGATATCAGCAATGTTTCTTATAAGAGGTATTTATTCTGTGTGTACACGAATCCAAAAGCAGAAGGTACCTCTATTAACCAAAGAGAATAAAGATGTACTTCCAGTGTTAAAAGAAGAACAGATGGATGACAAAATAAACATGGATACACCAAACGTACCTCCATTAACCAAAGAGAAAAAAGAAGATGTACTACCAGTGTTACAAGAAGAACAGATGGATGACAAAATAAACATGGATACACCAAACGTACCTCCATTAACCAAAGAGAAAAAAGAAGATGTTCTACCAGTGTTACAAGAAGAACAGATGGATGACAAAATAAACATGGATACACCAAACATGCCTCCATTAACCAAAGAGAAAAAAAAAACATCTATTACCGGTGTTACAAGAAGACCAGATGGATGATAAAGTAAACATGGATTCACCAAACCTAGAAAAAAAGAATTATGAAAACATAGTCAAGCAATGACTCCCTAATAAAGCAAATGATTACATAATAAAGATAAACCGTATATATTGCTAAGCTATTTTAGTACATTTTGTGAAAATAATATCCTTAGTATTCCCTCTTTTTCATTTTGTATGTTAAAATAAAACTTGTTGAGTTGTTCTGTTATTCCACATTTGTGATTTATTATGAGTATGTATGTATCTAATAGAATATGATTTCAAGATACACTCTCACTTAACAATAAAGCAAGTTATACTATTTCATGCATTGACACTTGAGATGAGAAATGTAGGGAATTAAGGGACACTGCAGTCCCATATTTTATGAGCTCTATTTTAAAATACTACAGTTAATTCAAAAACAAAATATTTTAGGCTGTTAAAAAATAAAACAATCTTAAAACACACTCTTTAAAACAGTTTATTAAAATATCAGACTTTATTGTCTCTTTAAAAAGAGCTATAACAGCATGGGTTGTATATGAAGACTCTGTGGTTCCACTAACCTTTCACAATAAGGATGCTGTGATTTTGTTGTGAAGACCCTGCTATACCTTTGTGAACCTACAGTAAGATTTGTGTAGCTTTGTGATTGCACAGTGAGGAAGCTGTTCCTTTGTGATTTCACACTAAGCATACTGTGTTATTGTTCAGTGCTTCAGTCATGTACAACTCTCGGTGACCATTTGCACTGCAGCATATCTGTCTGTTTCTGGTTGTGCTTATACATATGGTTTTCTTGGCAAAGTTACTGGAGTGGATGGGCTTTTCCTTCTCCAGTAGACCACAATTTATTTGACCTGCCTATATTGGGTGACCTTACATGGCATAGCTCACAGCGTCATTGAAGTACACAAGCCTCTTCACCACAACAAGGTAACAATCCAGAATAGTCAGAAAGATTTATAAGTTATAGTGTGGAGCCTCTAAACAAATTTTGTTTCAGCATTTTGTATTGTGTCAGTAGTGCCAAGAACATTTTGGTCAATCCAATATACAGTGGATATAAAAAGTCTACACACCCCTGTTAAAATGTCAGGTTTCTGTGTTGTAAAAAAATTAGACACAGATAAATCATTTCAGAACTGTTTCCACCTTTAATGTGACCTATAAACTGTACAACTCAATTGAAAAACAAACTAAAATCTTTTAGGTAGAAGGAAGAAAAAAAAAATATATATATAATATGGTTGCATAAGTCTGCACACCCTCTTATAACTGGGGATGTAGCTGTGTTCAGAATTAAGCAATCACATTCCAAATTGTGTTAAATAGGAGTCAGCATACATCTGCCATCATTTAAAGTGCCTCTGATTAACCCCAAATAACGTTCAGCTGCTCTAATTGGTCTTTTCTGAAATGTCCTTAGTCGCATCCCACAGCAAAAGCCATGGTCCACAGAGAGCTTCCAAAGCATCAGAGGGATCTCATTGTTAAAAGGTATCAGTCAGGAGAAGGGTACAAAAAAATTTCCAAGGCATTAGACCATGCCATTTTTGCGCGCGTTGGACGTGCGGCCGTGAACATGATCAATTTGTCAAACCATAGTTACGGGTTTAGATGAAGCCAATGCCAAAAGAGATTATTATCATTACGTCACTGAAAAATGGAGGTTAGATTTCAAAGCCTTACTGGCTTCAATAACGAGTTTCAATCGGACCCGCATTCCAGAAATAAAGCAATATTAATAAATCAGTAAATATGATATTCTAGGCCATGCGAGTTCCATTATATGTATTAACACATTGATTGCTGGGATCGATATAAAATGGAAATTAGAAGTATTTTATACTGCAGATTTGCAAGCTTGAGAAAGTTGTGCTATTAATTTTAACCTATCATCACTTTCCTTTTAATTATAAGTACAGTTGTGTGTGTATATGTGCATTTACAGTGCTACGGATAGGACGTTAACCCCCTTGCGGATCCTCTCTAGTACCCGTTAGCTTTTTGGCTCCATTTGCGGGTTACGGGTTTGAACGCCAGTGAATTTGTTGCAATTAAATATCGATTTTCTAACGTAACAGTTATGGGCTTGACAGAACAAAGGATTTGTGGCCGAGCAGTACAGATTTCGACATCCCGTAGGGTTTTTTCGCCCTTACCCCGCAAGTCATTAACGGGTTGCTTTACAGGACCAATTTAATAGCCATAAGTCTTGCGTGCTACGTTACGGGGTACGGTTTTACACGCGCTTTCGCTATTTAACATTTGGGATGTTGCATCTTTGTGATTAAAGGATGAGGATGCAGTTTGTGACAAGATAGTAAAAAATACTGTGCCACAGTGATTTCACAGTGAGGTTGCTGTACCATTGCGATTAGATAGTGATAAGACTGTACATATCTATCATGTTACATGGTTAAGTGATCAACTTATTATCCACTTTCCATTCAATTCAGTGGAGACAGACATTATTTTAAAATATATCACAGTGGCAAAACAAATGGTGAATGAGCCTTAAGTACATCCTACCTTTGTGACTAGCTGGTGATAATACTGTGCCTTTAAACTTTCATAGTGAGGAATCAGTACCTTTGAGAAGGCTCTATACATTTATGCTTTAATAAGACTAGATTACAGTTGAACTCAAAGTTTGCATACCCTGGCAGAAATTGTGAAATTTTGGAATTTATATAAAAAATATGATTGATCATGCAAAAAACATAAAAAAAATTAAAAGATAGTCATTATATGAAGCTATTTACTATCAAATAGTTGTTTGGGTCCTTTTTAAATCATAATAATAACAGCAATCATCCAAATGGCCATGATCAAAAGTTTACATACCCTTGAATGTTTGGCCTTGTTACAGACAAACAAGAGGACACACACAGGTTAAAATGGCAATTAAAGGCTAATTTTTCTACACCTGTGGCTTTTAAAATAAATAGTCAATGAGTTTGTTAGCTCTCACGTGGATGCACTGCGTAGGCTAGATACTGAGCCATGGGGAGCAGAAAAAAACTGTTAAACAACCTAGGTAACAAGGTAATGAAAATTTATAAAGATGGAAAAGGTTAAAAAAAGATATCCAAAGCCGTGAAAAAGCCAGTGAGTACTGTTCAATCACTTTAAGAAGTGGAAAATTCGGGGATCTCTTGATACCAAGCCAAGGCCAGGTAGACCAAGAAAAATTTCAGACACAACTGTCGGAAGAATTGTTCAAAGAAAAACCCACAGGTTGCTCTACAAAAAGATGGTGTGGTTGTTTCAAGGAGCACAATACGACGATACTTGAACAAAAATTAGCTGCATGGTCGAGATGCCAGAAAGAAGTCATATACAAACCTATTTTTGTCATTTTCTTTCATCAGTATTTTTGCTTTTTCTTTGAAAGCTGTTGAATGCCAATGCCACAAAAAAGCCCAGTTACAATATGCCTGACAACACTTTGACACACCTCACAGCTTCTGGCACACTGTAATTTGGAGTGACGGGACCAAAATAGAGCTTTATGGTCACATCCATAAGCGCTATGTTTGGAGAGGGGTCAACAAGGCCTATAGTGAAAAGAATACCATCCACACTGTGAAGCATGGTGGTGTCTCACTAATGTTTTTTTTTGGGGGGGGGGGGGTTGGGGGTGAGCGCTAAAGGCATGGGGAATCATTTGAAAATTGATGGCAAGATGAATGCAGCATGTTATCAGAAAATACTGGCAGACAAATTGCATTCTCCTGCACAAAGGCTGCTCATGGGATGCTCCTGGACTTTTCAGCATGACCCTAAGCACAAGGCCAAGTTGACCCTCCAGTGGTTACAGCAGAAAAATGTTAAGGTTCTGGAGTTGCCATCACAGTCTCCTGACCTTAATATCATCGAGCCACTGTGGGGAGTTCTCAAATGTGCGGTTCATGCGAGATGACCAAAGACTTTGCATGACCTGGAGGCATTTTGCCAAGATGCATTGATAGCTATACCACCTGCAAGAATTAGGGGCCTCATAGACAACGATTACAAAAGACTTCACGCTGTCATTGATGCTGAAGCGGGCAATACACAGTAGTAAGAACTAAGGGTATGCAAACTTTTAATCAGGGCGATTTCTGTTATCATTATGATTTAAAAAGGAGCCAAACAACTATGTGATAATAAATGGCTTTATATGATCACTATCCTTCAATAAAAGACATTTGTTTGCATGATAAGTCATATTTTCAAAATAAATGCCAAAATGTCACAGTTTCTGCCAGGGTATGCAAACTTTTGAGCACAACTGTACATATGTTTCACATAAAAAAATGATAAAGCTCATATATTTTAGCATATAAAAATAACTCCATAGCAACAAACAGCAGTTCAATGAAATTCACTGCAGTGTATTATGCAGTAATGGAATTCAAGTATTTCTAGGATTAAGTTAAGGTAATTTTGAGAAATAAATAGGCCAATTTTTACACATATGTAATGTGCAAACTAGATGGGCCTTTTAGTTCATATCTTGCATCACATCCTTGTTTGTATATTAATTTAACTAACATGGAGTATATATAGACATTATTGTTAACATGTGAATCCAGTAGCAATGGGGACTGGTTCTTTTGCCAAACTCTTACACCTTTCTGGCACAGGCCCAGAGATGAGGGGTCCACATACCCTTTTCTCTTACTTTAGCTTACAGGAGCAATCTCTAGGTTGTGACTTTATACTCATCTCAGCACCCAGCAATTCAATTCAGATCAGGACATCATTCATGAAAAGCAGGAAAATTCAGATCCCTATATCAGATCCCTATATTTAAGAAGGGAGTACAAACAAATCCAGGAAATTATAGACCTGTAAGCCTCACTTCTGTAGTGGGAAAGCTTTTAGAAGGGTGAATAAGGCATAGTATATAAGAACATGTCTATTTAAGTAGGAGACAGCATGGATTTATGAATGATAGGTCATGTCAAACAAACCTAATTAGTTTCTATGAAGATGTTAGTAGGGACTTGGATCAAGGCAACTCAGTGGATTTAGTCTTTTTGGATTTTGCAAAGGCTTTTGATACAGTGACACATGGGACACTACTGAGCAAACTAAGGGATACAGGAATTGCAGTAAATATCTGCTCATGGATTGAGAGCTGGCTAAAAGTTATGTAAAGTTATGCATCTGGGAAGGAAAAATATAGGGCAATTTATAATCTTAATGTAGCAAATCTAGGTGTATCAGATATTGAAAGGGATTTGGGAGTGATTGTGGGCACCTAGGAAACGCAATGGC
Source organism: Discoglossus pictus (assembly GCA_027410445.1). NCBI lineage: Eukaryota > Metazoa > Chordata > Amphibia > Anura > Alytidae > Discoglossus > Discoglossus pictus. Next base: position 377,311,957 of record CM050165.1, read on the forward strand.
AAGCAGCATCTGCAAAGGCAAATAAAATATTAGCATGTATTATGAAGGGTATAGAAGCAAGGGAAGCCAATATAATTCTCCCACTATACACATCTCTTGTACACCCTCACTTGGAATATGGAGTACAAATTTGGGCACCACTACATAAAAAGGACATTTTAGAGCTGGAAAAAGTACAGAGAAGGGCAACAAAACTAATAAGGGGTATGGAAGGGCTAAGTTATGAATAAAGACTAACCAAATAAAATTTATTTTCTCTAGAAAAAAGGTGTCTAAGAGGGGATATGATTACCTTATATTAATACAATGGCTTTATCAAATGAACTTTTTGTGCCAAGAGGTTTTCAACTGACAAGGGGGACATCCTGTGAGAAAAGATTTCACCTTAAAGAAAGAAAAAGGTTCGGACCTTGCGTGTTACTTACACGCCAGCCACCTCCGAAGTCAGAACTGCTCTACACCCCTCCCAGTGGTCTGTCACAGGCTCTGTCCTCTTAAGGTGGATTACTACAGTTACCACCATATATATCAACAATGATATAAAAGCAGAAAGAGTGTTGTACAGACCTGAAGGTGGGGGATAGGAGATCTGAATGAGGGACCTGGTGGGGGGTAGGAGATCAGAATTGGGGATCTGGAGGGCCCTCCAGGTACCCCATTCTGATTTCCTATCCCTCCCATTCTGATCTCCTATCCCCCCCCCCATTCTGATCTCCTATCCCCCCCATTCTGATCTCCTACTCTCACCCGCCACCCCCAGGTCTGTATAACGCTCTTTCTACTTTTATATCATTGTTGATATATATGGTGGTAACTGTAGTAATCCACCTTAAGAGGACAGAGCCTGTGACATACCAGTGGGAGGGGTGTACAGCAGTTCTGACTCCGGAGGTGGCTGGCGTGTAAGTAACACGCAAGGTCCAAGGGTTCTTCCTGTAAGGGTGGTTAATCTGTGGAATTCTCTACCAAGTGAGGTGGGGACAGCGGATTCAATAGATAACTTTAAAAAGGGATTGGATATATTTTTAAACAAAAAGTGCATTCAGGACTATCTTGGATAATTATAGAGGGAGTATTGATCCAGGGAGGAATTCGATCACCAGTATCTGGGGTCAGGAAGGAAATTTATATATTGTTTCCCTTTTGAGACAATTGGCAAAGTTTCACTTGGGGTTTTTTCTGTTTGCCTTCCTCTGGATCAATTAACAATTAACAATTAATCTGCATATTGCAGATCAGAGGACATCTACAAAGGTTGGACTTGATGGACTAAAAGTCTTTTTTCAACCTCAATTACTATGTAACTATGTAACTATGTAACTAATTAGGATTTCACATAATACGAGAAATACATATGCACGCTGAATTAGTGCAGAAAACAGACTGCATTATTTTTCACAGATATGGTTTTAAAAAGTACCAAGGAACATCCCCCATTACCTTCTCCCTCCTGGAACAACAAATCTCCCAATTCAGTTTATTACTTTATGACCCTATAAGAGGACTGCAAATTCCATTAGGGTTAACTCCTTACAGTCCAGGCCATAATACAATACTTTGTAATGGGGAAAATGACACTGCACTCTCTAAGGAGACTAATAGTGTCACATCTTAGCATAATCTAAGTACACATAAATTGGATCTAGCGTGTTATCCTTACGCATTGTGTGTGTGCACTGTCGGGATTAATGGATGCTGTATACCCCTCCCACTGGCCTCTGTTGTGGATTACTGCAGTTAGCAGCATATATGTCAACAATGATATAGAAAGAGTGTTATACAGATGAGGTGACCTGGGGGGGGTGTTGGGGGGTTGTTTGGGGGTAGGATATCCGAATAGGACTGTGTGGGGTTGCTGGGTGTAGGAGATTTGAAAGGGGCACCTGTGTGTGGTGGGGGGTAGGAGATCAGATTGGGGGACTTTGGGGGGGGAGTTATGTCATATTTTTCGATATATTATTCTGAACAACTAACCTTGAAAATTGGCAAATATTTTTAGTAAGCAAAATAAAAAGAAACACAGCCTTTGCATTTTTATTTTTATTTATTCTTTACTGCAGGCATCCATTATCTTTTTGTCAGCTGATTTTATCAATTACTTTCTCAGGAGGATGTGTTCTCATCAAATAATTAGCTTTTATTACTTCTGCTGAAAAGCTCTTGCAGTTGTGTAAACTTCCTTTGCAGTCTCCCACTACAGGAACTTGATCACCAGAATCCAAAATGGTGGATCCCACAACAACATACAGTAGTTTCATATAAAAGGTTATATTATTGTATTTCCAACACTTTTTTAATATTTGCTGTGTTTTAATGATTTCACAGTGATGATGCTGTACCTCTGTGATTGATGAGAATAATTTATATTTGTTATGTCACAGTAAATATGCTATTCCAATGGAGATAGTGGTGCTGATAGTTACTATACTATCCTGCCCTCTTGGAGAGAAGATCTGATAAATAAAAATCACTGCCATTATTAAACACATCCCCATTGCTGCAGATAAGGGCTTAAATAACTAAAAACATGATGCTTGATAGCTTCAACCTTTTCATAATTGGAGAACTCCTCCATTACCACAACTCCAAGTGGGATGCAGTGCTTTCCAGTACATCTGTGGTCCACAAACCTTTTCTTCCATGGGCAACTCAAATTTGATCTCTTCCATTGGCCACTTAAAATTTCATCTAGGTTTTTGTGACTTTTATAATATTGCTGAGGGTCTTCACAGACCACCTACTGAAATTTCTGCATGCTGCTTAATAATTACAATGTTCTGTTATATATTGGAATATAGCCTTTTCCTTTATAAACCATAAAATACAGTATCTAGGTGCGGTTGTACTGTTTTTATGCATATTATTCATTTTTGTAATTCTTTAATTCATATTTTGTTTGCAATTCAGAAACGTTCATGGAGCACCACATTAATAGAGCTCACATACCTCTCTGGTGGTCCTCAGAGCACATTTGAAAACCTAAGCAGTAGATGGAATAAAAGAAGAATAAAAGAAGAATAATGTTTGGTCCCTACAGCAACATGCAGAGGGCAGTGTAAGAAAGGGAGAAGGACAGTGGTGTTGGCCTCTTATAAGTCTTCATTTATTAGGGTAATGACACATACTCCATCTGCTGCAGGATAATGTATACTCATTATTAATTAATTATCGTTCTCATACATTACCCAATTTCTCTTTATGTCTATATAAACAGAGACAAATAAACATACAATTATATATATGTCCTGTGCTTTGCTGTAATATGTGTTTGGCAAAAAAAAACACAACCCCACTGCACATCAACACAAGATCCACATTACAGCCATCAAGTATAGTAGCGGAGAGGTGATGATTCTGTCTGACCTGCTTTGCAACAGCAGGGCCAGAATGACTCACAATGATGGAGTCCACCATGCACTTCTCTCTATTCCAGCTGATTATAGTGGAAAATGTGATATTATTTGACCATCTTTCAAGTTTGAGTAGCTAAAATTATTCATGCAACATGATAATGATACAACCACACACACCATTAAATATACAACTGAAAGGCTTGAATAATCAAGTTTTTGGACTGAATAAGTCAAAGTTCAGATCTCAAACCCATTGTGATGCTGTGGCAGAATCTAAAAGGAACTTTGCATAAATGAATACCATTAAACATCACTAAACGGAATCAGTTTTGTATTGTGGAGCACACCAGATTTCATCCCAAGCTATATGAGAGACAAATAATCTTTTTTGAGAAAAGAATTAGAATCGAATAACAGATTTTATTTCCTAAAACCGTGATTCCTTTAAACATAACCTTTACTGATTCTGATCAAAATTCTTTGGTCTTCATTTCTCTTTGCATTTAGAACAAATACCATGTGAGAAAAAAAAATGTAATCTTAAAACCATAAGAGTTGTATACACCAAAAGAAAGAAAAATCTTTACATGTTTTACACTAATTCTCTTGGAACCTTATTATTATAAAGAAATATAATGTACAAATTTATTCCAGGCAAAATTATTTATATTTGACTGAAATACTTATTCCTGCTTTAGGATTATATCTACTGTATTATTTCTTATCAATATGTTACAGGAAATAAGTTATTACTACTAATGTTGGCTCACTTTTTCGTTTAATAATAAATAATTAGAGAGTAAAACTTTGACGTGTGATCTTAGCTTCATCTATTGCTAAGAATTGAATAAGTGAGTGTTTTATATATATATATATATATATATATATATATATATATATATATATATATTTAGTGGTACCTTGTCTACCTTAAAACTCATCGAATTTGGTATTCAACGCATTTTGACAAGGAAAAATCCCTTAACATTTGCTGTTTACCTTGGCACTCACCATGCTTGTATGAGTGAATTTACATTACTCCTTATGGGAACATTGTGCCTTCTGGAACTAATTAATGACGAGTACCAACAATCCAATCACATATAATAGTTGTCAAACTGCGATTCGTCGTCACGCTTGCGACAAATCGCAGTTTGACAACTATGATTGCCGATAATGGCCGCGCATTCGCATTGTGCAACTGGCTGAGCATGCGCATTGTGGCGGGGCGTGCATGCGCATTACAGCGCGCCAAGACCAAGGAGGAGAGAGAGGAGGAGGAAGGGAGACACACAGGGAAGGAGGGGGAAGACACAGAGGAGAGGGGGAGACACAGAGGAGGGGGGGAGACACAGAGGAGGGGGGAGAGACACAGGAGAGGGAGAGGAGGGGGAAGAGACACAGGGGAGGGGGAAGAGACACAGAGGAGGGGGAAGACACACAGGGGAGAGAGAGGAGGGGGGTAGACACACATCAGAAGGAGAGGAGGGGGGAGAAACACAGGGGAATGAGAGGGGGGGAGAGACACAGGGGAATGAGAGGGGGGGAGAGACACAGAGGAGGGGGGGGAGAGACACAGGTGAGTGAGAGGAGGGGGGACAGACACAGGTGAGTGAGAGGAGGGGGTAAGAGACAAAGGGGAAGGAGGAGACACACAGGGATGGGAGAGGAGGGAATAGAGACACAGGGGAGGGAAATGGGGTGGAACAGACATGAGCGAGGGGGGGAAGAGACACAGGGGGGAAGAGACATGGGGAAAGAGACACAGGGGAGGGAGAGGGGGGCAAGAGACAGGGGAGGGAGAGGAAGGGGGAGAGACACAGGGGAGAGAGAGGAGGGGAGAAGAGACAAAGGGGAAGATGGAGACACACAGGGGTAGGAGAGGAGAGGGTAGAGACACAGGGGAGGCAAATGGGGGGAACAGACACGAGCGAGGGGGGAAGAGACACGGCGAAAGAGACACAAGGGAGAGAGAGGGGGCAAGAGACACAGGGAAGGGAGAGGTGGGGAAAGAGACATGGGGGGACGGGGGGAAAGACACAGGGGGAGAGGGGGTAAAATCACAGGGGGAGAGGAGAGACAAGGCAGGGGGAGGAGGGGGAAAGGAGACACAAGGGAGGGAGAGGAGGGGGGAAATGAGACACAAGGGAGGAAGTAGAGAGAGGGAGAGACTCGCAATGAGCGCCGGCGCTCAGTGCGAGGCCCGTGATGAGAGCCGAAAGCGCTCATCGCGAGGCCAGTAAAGCAGAGGAGGAGAGGCTCCCATTGTGTGGCAAACAGCATTGCCAGAATTTACATTTTATTGCTGTCATTTTTGACTGGCAAGTTGCTAGTGTATATATATGAATAGTGAGGTAGCCATGAGTATCCAATAATCCAGATGAATAATCAGAGTATTGCAGTATATAGCTTTTTTTATTGAACAAACATATTTATAAATATATGACTAGCTTTCAGGAGCTCCCTCTCTTTTTCAAGTCTGGAGCAATCTATATTCCTGATATGATTTTCTTTTTTCTGGTTTCTTTCTGGTCTGCTTCTCAGTGTCCTTACAGCTTTATGGTACCTTAGCTCTCTATGACATACTAATATTTACAACCCTGTTTATTTACTCTGACCTACACTCATGGGGCCTCATTCAATTGAGATTTGGCCAATTGAATAGTGCTCTAAATAAGCACATAGCATATTTTTTTTAAATAAGTTTTTAGTTAGTGAAAACCTTGCTTTTGGATAGATGTTCACTAACTTAAAACTTCTTTAAAAAAAATATGCTATGTGCTTATTTAGAGCCCTATTCAATTGGCCAAATCGCAATTGAATGAGGGCCATGGAGTCTTCTTCACAGCTGACCGAACAGAACATTATTTTTTTTTCCTTATTTTTTTTTAAAAGCCTGTACTTTCAATGGGAATCATATCAGTATTGCTCCAGACTCGAAAAAGAGAGGGAGCTCTTGAAAGCTAGTCATATATTTCTGAATATGTTTGTCCAATAAAAAAAGGTCTCACTTTTTACTGCAATACTATATACACGGGGCATATGCTTAAGGGAAGCCATGTTTAATATGGTTATGGATTGCAAGAGCAAAGCTTTTGTGGGCACATTTGCATGTCCCTGCCAAGGTTCCCAGAATGCATTGTAATAACTGTATTTCTCAGAATTCTGGGCATGAAATAAGTTTTTTAACTAGTTTTAGACATTCAAATGTGAACACAAATTTACTATTTATTTACTATATATATATATACACACACACATTCTTACCCTGTTCTCACCCTGTTCTAATAGTATCACATATTATTATTGTCAAACTGCGAGTTGTCGTCACGCTTTGCGACCCTCGCAAAGCGAGGGCCGCAACTGACGACAACTCGCAGTTTCACAAATCCCTCTGCCATGGCTCCCATCAGCCCCACATCAGCCCTGCAGCCTCTCTGCTCTGGTGCCGCGCGCCCACAAGTGGGATGCGCGCGTACGAGCGGGAGGGACGCGTGCACGAGTAGCCGGGCATACAAGCGCGCAAAGACGTCACATAAGCCTGTGCGCGCGCGCGTCTACAGCATTGAGGTGAGGGAGGAGTGGGGGGAGAGAGACACGGGGTAAGAGATACATGTGAAGGGAGAGGAGGAGGGGAATAGAGACACGAGAGAGGGAGAGGAGGAGGGGAATATAGACACGAGAGAGGGAGAGGAGGAGGGGAATAGAGACACGAGAGGCGGGGGGAAGAGAGACACAGGGGGGGGAAGTGAGATAGAGGGGAAGGGAAGAGAAACACAGGGGAGGAAGAGGAGGGGGAAGAGAGACACAGGGGAGGGAGAGGAGGGGGAAGAGAGACACAGGGAAGGGGGAAGAGAGGCACAGGGGAGCGAGAGGAGGAGGGGGAAGAGAGACACAGGGGAGAGAGAGGAGGGGGAAGAGAGACACAGGGGAGGGGGAAGAGAGACACAGGGGAGGGAGAGGAGGGGAGGAAGAGAAACAGGGGAGGGAGAGGAGGGGAGGAATAGACACAGGGGAGGGAGAGGAGGGGAGGAATAGACACAGGGGAGGGACAGGATGGGGGAGGAGACACAGCGGAGGGGGGAAGAGATGAGGGTCAGGGAGTGGAGAGACACAGGGGAGGGATGAGGGGGGCAGAGACACAGGGGAGGGATGAGGGGGGCAGAGACACAGGGGAGGGAGACGGGGTGAAGAGACACAGGGGAGGGAGATGGGGTGAAGAGACACAGGGGAGGGAGAAAGACACAGGAGTGGGAGAGGGGGAAGAGACACAGGGGAGGGAGAGGGGGAAGAGACACAGGGGAGGGAGGAGGGAAGGAGAAACAAGGGAGGGAGAATGGGGAAAGAGACACAGGGGAGGGAGAGGGGGGGAAGAGACAGAGGGGAGGGAGAGGAAGTAGAGGGTGGGAGAGGCTCACAATGAGTGCCAAAGCCACCCATTGCAAGGCCCGTGATTAGCGCCGAAGGCATTCATCGCGAGGGCAATAAAGTAGAGGGGGGAGAGGCTCGCAGTGTGTGACAAACACCATTGCCAGGCTTCAATTTTTATTGGGCAAGTCGCTAGTCTAATAATAATAGTAAAAAGGACTTGAATATAAATATGCTTTTTTGTGCCACTCCTGCGGATCTGATTCACCATTTTGGTCTATTACATCAGATCTTTATCAAGTAAAATATATAGATTTCACACACATGCATACATCCTAAAATCAATGTTATTTTCCTGCAGTGTATAAATCACCAATATAGTTGTTGTACTGTGAGTTGTCTTCACGTTTTGCGAGCTTCTCAAAGTGAGGCGAGCAGTTGAGACACGCAGGACTTAGGCTGCAATGAGCGCCTCAAATTAACTTACACACAGCACAAGGGGAGAGCCAGGAAGCCTGGGAGTGAGGTGGCAAGTGAATTTGAACCATATTTGCCATTTTTCGTCAATGGAAAATCGGCAAAGCGTGGAACAAAATGGCAGACGTAAAAACTCTGAAACAGGATGAAAACGAGGCTCACCAATGCCAGGCACGCGGGACTTAGATGACAGCAAAGACAGTAACACTTACACCAACAACGCCAGGCACGCAGGACTTTGAAAATAAAACAAACAGCATTCAGCGCGTAGCACGCAAACATTCAGCAGACACACAGAGAAGAAACACACAGGGAAGGGACGGGGGAGATGCTGGAAAGAGACACATGCCATTCCCAAGCACTAAACTTGCAGGTTAACAAAACCTGCAATGAGCCGCCCGTACAGTAGACGGGAGGAAAGGCTCGCAATGAGTGCCGAAGGTGATTATTGCAAAGCAGGAAAGTTGAAGTACACGAGGAGAGAGGCTCTCAATAAGCGCCAAATGTGCTTAGTGCGGGGCGTGCAATGAGCGCTGAAGGTGCTCAGACGAGCAAAATCATTGCATTGTGTGGCAAACAGCATTACCAGCCTTACAATTTTATTCCTGTCATTTTTGACGGGCAATGTCCTAGTATGTAATAATGTGTGTAATCAGAAGTATAATGACTTGTTTGAAAGGCTTTTTGTAATGCAGTCATATAGACAATGTGTGACTGCAGTTTTTGATCCATTTCAGCACCAAAAAGCACAAAAGTACATTTTATTGATTTGTTGACACTATATAAAGCTACAGTTATTATGTTGCACTTTGAAAAGACTGTGTGACCTGAAACAACACAGATTTTTACAATCCACTACAAGCTGCTTTATAGAAATCTGTGGAGTATTTAATTGTTGTTATACACAGTCAATACATTGGGCATTGATAGTCGCCAGCTATTTCAATGTATTGGCTATGGGCATCCCTGATATTTACCATGACTATGTGACTGTTATTTCTTATGCGTTATGCTGAGAACGTGTACATTTTTGACTGTGTAATTCAAGTTTCATATTATTACTATTGGCACGTTGATGTGAAGCAATATGAAAGAAAGCAATCTAGGATAATATTATGGTCCTACTATGTAAACATGTTATCCCACTGAGATGTGGGTAGCTGCAAGGGAATATGTTTCAAATGGATATTATTAAATGGATAGGTTTGTCCACAGGCGTTCTCACACAGTGTTTGCAGAAGGACGCGGTGTAGAGCTCTTTTGGAGACAACGTAATAACAATTTGCTGCTTGGATAGGAGCAAAGACGCCTGGACCACTGTGTTCTGGCCTTGTGAGTAGTCTTCTTGGAATGTTGCCATTAAATGGTGAAGAACAAGTAACAATTGCTCTATCACAGGGTGGGATAATTTTAGTATGTTATCATAGCTTTGTAAATCATTAAAAAACAAGACTCTCAGCATAAGTTACTTAATTATCTTGAAAATAATGATGATCTTGTTGCTACGCCTGCAGAGTTACATCTACAGAGTCTCAGAATCTCAGGTTGCTCACTGACGTGTTGCCTAATCTGGAAAAAAAATAGAATCTAATAATTCATTATTAACAAAAAACTGGAAACAATGAACAAGGAAGAACTGACAAATTACAGCTCCTGAAACTCTACAGTATGGAAATGACAACAGACACATTAGGCCATAGATGGTCACCTAATTACAGGGAACCTACAATAATTTGTTATAAATTGTTCATTTTAAAACAAAAGTCGATAATTGTCGTTATGGAATATAGATGAGGGCAGTGTGCAGGACAGGAGTATTAGGCATAGCATAAAGTGAAGTTTAAATTAGCAATTGCTGTATTTTTAAGTAAATTACCGTATATTGTTAATTAAAATGAAAAGTGTCACATTTTGAGTTATTTAATTTTCAGTTTTACAGAAATATATTTACTTTCTATTTTTATATTTAATTGTAAACAGTGGCTAACATTTATACTGTACCATATACAAATATAGTCGAAATAAGTTTGTTTTGGCATCAATATTTTTCAATGGTATTTATAGTTAATTATAAAGTTTACATTTTTCCTATACAGAATGTATAGAGTTCACATTTTCCCTATATAGAATGGGGTGTTGAAGAGCACCTATTATTTTACAAACTTTTGAATCTGTTCTGAGCTGCTCACTTAATTGTTTCACAAAGCACAATATATGTTTTAAGACCACTCCAGGAGCCATTTAAATCATTGTAGATTTGAATGTGAGTTGGTGAGGGAATAATGGCTCAATAATGGATCAATTGACTGAAACTGTCATTAAAAATCCTCTAGTAAGAATTCACCAAATGAAGTGTCACCAAAATTAACAAGTGGCTGATTACCTGGTGGTCTACATATAGATTTTGTCTTAAGAAATCATACCTCCAACATTTAAAATGGCCAAAGAAGGAAACTTTATTAATTTTTCAAATATTATTCACTATTAGGTAGGGTTACCTCCATGGTGAGCGATATGTAAACAAAGGGTTATTCATGTAATATGGACCTCAAACTTGGTGGCCATACAAGAGTTCAAAGGGGGAGAACCCAGTGGACTCTTGTGGCACCATGCAGCAGCAGATGGAGTGTCTTTGAGGGACTCAGGCCAGCATCTCCTCCAATCATGTGGAGGTCATGCGCAGCCTGGCCAGGCGCAATAGGGAGGAGAGGAGGCACCATCTGATGACTGAATCCTACTTTGACAGGCTAGGGGTGGACAAGAGCACAATCCAGCAAGTCACCGCAGAAGCTCTGTTAGCCCAGCCTCACCTCCTCCACCCCAGAGGCATCCCCCGCACACCCACAGCCTGGGCGCTCCCCTCCTCCCCCCATGCCTCCGCCACCAGCACCGCCATTTCTGTTTCCGCTGCCTCATGGAAGATGCCTTCCCATGCCCCCCACCACCACCACCAAGGAGGCCGCCCATGGGGGATTGGGGTCCTGATGCTAGGCGGAGGAGAATGTAGGTGCTGCACATATGTTTTGTGCCTTCTCAAAAGAACTACTCAGTGACAATCTATTGGTCCAAATGTTAACTTAATCTAGCCTGGCTACAGAGCCTTGGATCTTGGCCTATGTGATGGTGATATTGTGTACGCAGATGGCTACCTCCCATCACATGGTCCACGATCCTCTTCTCTGTGGACACGTAGGGTTCTGTGTAGGATTTCACCAATTGATGGTCACCGAGGGATGCTGTTGAGAAGAGATGCTGCAGTCCCTATGTTTTTTAAGGCCTTATTTTGCAGGTATTATGTTTTTTTTTTGTTTTAGGTACAATTCAGGTCCATGAAGGCATCTTGTGCATCCGCAAGCATAGTGAAGGAAATGTATGTGTAAGGTTTTCACAGTGAGTCTCAAGTAGACATTCCTTCGGTGACAGTCCCCCCTTAACATGTAGCTCCCACAATATTAAAACTATCATATAGCCAGATATCTAAGACCTGATTGTTGTTAGCTTAAATGTAGACTGATACAGATATGGGGATGGACTTGCAAAGTCTTGCAATGTCATGTTAATGACCACCAGCATTAATATATTCACTAGTGAAGCATGTGATCCTGACCTCAACACCAGTCTGTGAACAGATCCTTGGGTCTGATGTAAATAACATTGAATCTGGCTGCTGACCTTTGTGTCCTCTCCGTATTAATGGGTATTTTCCCATTATTGCTGATATCATGAGCATCCTTTAACATGTGCTAACAGCTGTATAGCTGACTGATGTGATATCAATGTTGAGGAACAATATCATATGGAGATAGTGATAGTACACCTTGGCCACTGACACTGGTCACAGCTAAGCATTTATTGTGAGATGACACATCATTATTAATGGTCATGGCCAGTGAGTTATTTTGAGAACTAGCTAATGGTTAGTATTGCTTGCAGGTCAGGGAATCAGGTGAGTTGGTATATTTTTACAGTTATACTATTTAGTGCTGTACTTTACATGCATTTTTTTTATTTTTTTATCCTCCTCCGCACTGTATGTGTGAAACTGGATTGGATTACACAGTCCAGAGATTTTTCCATCTGTTTCATTGAGCAGATATAGACAGATTGTAAGTGGTATGCACATTAATGGTTTCTTCAATTAAATTGAGTGATTTCTGATGATCCTTTTTTCGTCAGATTCCGGTTGCAGTGGTGTAGTGACCACATGTGACCCTGGTAGGTGCTATGCATCATGCTTATTCTAGACTATGACTGCCCTTGTAGGTATCCCCTTTTTCCCTAAGAGCCTCTTGCTCTCCCAGGATCCGCCCACACCACACCCATGATATTAATGCACAGACTTGTCCATTTCTGATTGTGCTCTGTGTATGATGTAAAGCGTTGTTATAATGTTCTCACCGTGTCAGTGTGCCTTCAATGGTTGGGGCTTTGGGACATTCACATACATCACATTTGTGTCACATTCCTATATCTGTAAACTAATGAGCTCTAGTTACTTTGCAATAGATTAATACATATAATAACAATAATATTAATAATAATAATATCATAAGATATCATATTATACTATATATATCACATATATAGTTGTCAGTGTTGAGAACGTTTACGATATTGGTCATGCTTTGCGGCCGCAACTGCGAGCCTCACGAAGCAAGGCGAGCCGTTACGGGATGCAACCGCTAGGCGCGAGTGACTTAGGCTGCAATGAGCACTGAAGGCGCTCATTGCAGGCCTTGCGATGAGGACGCAGGCGCTCATCGCCAGGAGCATAGGACTTAGGCTGCAATGAGCACTGAAGACATTGTGCGCCTCGCAAAAATCTGACTTTAACGGCCGAACCAAGGAACTTGAAAGACCTGAAACAACAAATATGCCTCAAATTAACTTTCACACACAGCACAGAGGGAGAGCCAGGGAGCCAAGTAAGTTAAATTGAACCATATTTGCAATTTTTTCACGATCGAAAATCGCCTAAGCGAGAAAAAAATTGCTGCCGAAAAACGCAACACAATGAAAAAAGGACGTAAAACTAGCCTGAAGGACGTAAAACTAGCCCGTAAGCCGTAAAATGAGCCCTAAGCAGTAACGCCTAATGCAGAGCCAGTAACACTTAATCCAAGCCACTAACATTTAACAAATGGTAGTAACACTTAACCCAAGACAGTAACACTTAACCCAAGGCAGAAACACAAACCAAGACAGTAACACTCAAGTGCGACGCCTATAGTACACAGGGTAAGAGGCTTGCAAGGCTTCCCCAAAGCAGGAAAGTTGCGGCTCTTGATGAGCACCAAATGTGCTCAGAGGGCCCATTGCCTTGCATTGAGTGGCAAACAGCATTGCCAGGCTTACAATTTTACTCCTGTCATTTTTGACGGGCAATTTCCTAGTCATATATAATAATAAAGGGTTAATACACATTTTGTTGTTGTTTAGTCGTTCGGTCATGTCCGACCCTCCGTGACCCTATGGACCATCTCTCAGTCACTGCCCCTCTGAGCTCCATCAAGTTCATGTTCATTGCTTCAGTGACCTCGTCTATCCATCTCCGCCTCTGTCGTCACCTTCCTCTTGTGCCTTCAATCTTTCCCAGCATCAGAGTCTTTTCTAGGGAATCCTGCCGTCTCATAATATGGCCAAAATATTTGAGCTTCAGCCTCATGATCATACCTTCTAGTAACAGTTTCTTTTGATTTCCCGAAGTATTGATTTATTTGATCTTGCACTCCAATGCACTCTAAGCAGTCTTCTCCAACCCCACAAAGCTTGCCATAGCTTTCCTCTCCAGAAGCAAATGTATTTTAATAGTATGACTACAGCCACCATCTGCAGAGATCTTAGATCCAAGGAAAATAAAATCTGTCACTGCCTCCACTTCTTCCCTGTCTATTTGCCAGGAAGTGAGAATGCCGTTTTCCATGATCTTCGTCTTTTTAACGTTGAGCAACAGACCAACTTTTGCACTCTCTTCTTTTACCCTCATCACTAAGTCCTTTAGTTATTATTATTATTATAGTTTATTTATAACCCATCGACATATTCCGTAGCTCTGTAAATAAGTTAAGTTCAGACAAAGATAAATATAAATTAACACATAGCAAAGCAAGGAGGGCTCTGTCTTTGAGCTTGGATGTCCATGGTGTTTCCCCAAAGCACCCTGCAGGATTGAAATTCGCAGACTTACAACCTAAAGATATTGTGAGTGGTAAAGGAGGGAGAGGTGATGAGCATGTTAGTGTGGAAGGTGATACGCTTCTTTAAAGAGATGCGTTTTTAGTGAGGTTTTGAATGTTTTGAGGCAGGAGGATAATCTGGTGGAGTGAGGCAAGGAGTTCCAGAGAAAAGGGGCAGCACAAGAAAAGACCTGAAGGCGAGAGTGAGAGGAGGTGACAAGAGTTGTAGAAAGAAGAAGGTCATTCGCAGAACGAAGAGGGCAGGTGGGGGAGTATTTGGAGATGAGAGCAGAGATGTACGGGGGAGCGTTATTGTTGAGGGCTTTGCAAGTTAAGGTAACAATTTTAAATTGTATTCTTGAGGCTAAGGGAAGCCAGTGGAGTAATTGACAGAGAGGTGAAGCCTACACTGAACATTGTGTTTGGAAGATAAGTCTAGCAGAGGTATTCATAATGGATTGAAGTGGAGATTGTTGGGTGGTGGTAGGCCAACAAGAAGCGAGTTGCAGTAGTCAAGTCGAGAAATGATGAGAGAGTGTATTAGGATTTTATTTGCGTCTTGTGTAAGATAGTGGCGAATTCTGAAGATGTTTTTTAGATGGAGAAAACAAGATTTAGTTAGTGACTGTATGTGAGGAATGAAAGACAGGACAGGGCCCAGTAGAACCCCAAGACAATGTGTTTGGTAGGTGGGGGTGATGATGTCGTTGTTGACAGTGAGAGAGATGTGAGGAATTGACACTGTGGGAGAGGGAGGGAAGATTAGGAGTTCAGTCTTAGACATGTTGAGTTTGAGATGGTGGGTGGACATCCAAGAGTATATACTAGAGAGGTAGTTGGAGACATATATTAGAAGAGAGGGGGTTAGTTCTGGTGCTGAGAGGTAGATTTGGGTGTCATCTGCATAGAGATGATAATGAAGCCCAAAAAAGTGTATTAGGTTACCAAGTGAGGATGTGTAGATGGAGAAGAGGAGGGGGCCAGGACTGATCCTTGGGGTACACCAACAGACAGGGGGTGAGGAGAAGAAGAGGAGACACTGAATGATCGGTAGGTATGTTCAGAACCATTTGAGAGCAGTGTCTCGAATACCGAAGGACAAGAGGATATGGAGTAGAAGCAGATGGTCGACAGTGTCAAATGCAGCAGAGAGATCTAGAAGAAGAATAATTGAAAAGTGACCTTTTGACTTGGTGGTACGCAGATCATTGGTGACTTTAGTGAGAGCTGTCTCAGTGGAGTGATGGGGCCGGAAGTCGGATTGGAAGGTGTCAAGAAGGGAGTTAGAGGAAATAAAGCTGGTAAGGAGGTTATAGATGAGCCGCTCCAGCAGTTTGGAAGCCAGGGGAAGTAGAGAGATAGGGCAGAAGCTAGATGCAATGTCAGAGTCAGATGAGGGTTTTTTGAGGCTGGGTGTAATTATGGCATGTTTTAGAGAAGATGGAAACATGCCAGTATTTAGGGAAAGGTTGAAAATATGTGTGAGAGCTGGCATTAGTGTGGTAGAGAGGGGAGGGATGAGCTGAGATGGAATAGGATCCTGTGGACAGTTCCTCCTCACTTTCAGCCATCATAGTAGTATCATCGGCGTATCTGATGTTGTTGATATTCCTTCCAGCAATATTGATTAAGGCTTTGGATTCATCCGTGCTAGCCTTACACATGATGTATTCTACATATAAGTTGAATAAATAAAGTGACAATATACAACCTTGTCACACTCCTTTTCCTATCTTGAACCATTCTTTTGTCCCATGTACGGTTCTGACCATGGCTTCTTGGTCGACATACAGATTCTTTAGGGGGGGATGCGATGATCTGGTACTCCCATCTCTTTACGGACATGCCACATTTTGTTGTGATCCACACAGTCAAGGCTTTAGAATAGTCTATGAAGCGGAAGCAAATGTTTTTTTGGAACTCTCTTGCTTTCTCTATTTTCCAGCGGATATTGACAATTTGATCTCTTGTGCCTCTTCCTCTGCGGATCCCGGCTTGCACATCTGGTAGTTCATGATCCATATATTATTGGAGTCGAGCTTGTAGAATCTTAAGCATTACCTTGCTGGCACGTGAAATGAGTGCAATTGTTCGATAATTGGAGCACTCTTTGGCACTGCCTTTTTTGGGGATTGCGATGTAGACTGACCTTTTCCAGTCTATTGGCCATTGTTGAGTTTTCCAAATGTTTTTTTATAAGGCAAGAAGCACTTTCACAGCATCATCCTGTGGAATTTTGAATAGTTCATTTGGGATTCCATCACCTCCTGCAGCCTTATTATAAGCAGGACATCCTAGGGCCCATCTCACTTCACTCTGGCTCCAACTAATTGGACAAACTACTGAGGTCCTCACTGCTGTTAAGATCCTTCCTGCATAGATCTTCAGTGTATTCCTGCCACCTCTTCCTTATCTGATCTTCTTCTGTTAAGTCCCTATTATTTTTGTCTTTTATCACTCCCACTTTTGCATGAAAGGTGCCTTGCCTTTTCTTGCTATCCTCTGGAAAGTCTGCATTTAGTTGGACAAATATTTTCTTATCTCCACTACCTTTCGCTTTCCTTCTTTCCTGGGCTACTTTCAAAGCCTCATTAGACAGCCAGTTTGACTTCTTACTTTTCTTTCTTTTAGTGATATTCTTTGTTGCTGTTTCCTGGATTATGTTGCAAACTTTGGTCCAAAGTTCTTCAGGCATTCTATATTCCTTGTCTAGTTCCTTAAATCTATTCTTTACTTCCACTGCATATTCACAAGGGATATTATTTATTTCGTATCTACTTGGTCTGATGGTTTTGCCTCTTTTCTTCAGTTTAAGTTTAAGCAAGACACGATACAGACCACATCTAGTGACCTGTCCCATGTAGATGACGTCACAAATTGTCGCCTGATCCATGTGTATTCTCCATTCTGACACAGAATAGCACAGGAGAGATCACAAAGACTGCAGATTGATCTCTGATTGTTACAGGTAAGTGGGTCCATCAGAGGAACTAGTTCCAGCTATCACAGTATATGGCTTCCTTTTCTTAGGCCGGGATAGAGGGCAAGCAGTGGGTCCTGCAATTACCACTACGCTATCATAGAGAGGGCCACAGTTTTTAACCCCTCTCATTCCCTTCGGAACCCACTTATCATAATGTATCTGTATTTATTCTTAAACACGTGTCTGATTTAACTGATTTATGAAACACTTCAGTCTGTACGGTTTATTGCTAGTCCATTGGTGCCACTATATACATGTGTTATCCATAGGTAGAATTTCTAAGACTGGAGTCTCATTACTATAAAATAAATTATTCTATTTTTCCATAGTTCTCCATACTATAGTATATAATCTATATATATACCCCTGTCTTACTGTCTATTCTAAAAACACCATTACACATAGGTGATTATTTTTTTCCTGCCTGATTACTGTGTCACCAGTGCTATTGCCTGGGATTCATGTCATCTAATATTGTTACATTGTTTACTGTATCCAATGGGATACATTACTACTACTATATATATAGTGGGACGGTCTATGCTTGTATTTGTTCTTAACTGTCCATTTTTTAATTAGTGTTTTATAATATATCAATAAAATAAATTTTTACTTATCTTACCAGTCTTATGGTTCATTTATACACAGTG
This sequence comes from Discoglossus pictus, assembly GCA_027410445.1. Classification (NCBI taxonomy): domain Eukaryota; kingdom Metazoa; phylum Chordata; class Amphibia; order Anura; family Alytidae; genus Discoglossus; species Discoglossus pictus. The sequence continues at coordinate 377,329,964 of CM050165.1, forward strand.
GATGTGGTAATTTGGAGTTATTGTACCCTTAGATTGTAAGTTTGCGAGTTTTCAATCTTGTGTCAGGCCTTGGAAACAAGCTCTATGTACATTTAATTTTATGCTCAAAAACAGGGCCCTCCATTCTTTACAAGGTGTTTAATTTGTTTTCTGCTATGTACTCAACCCCTGTACAGCGCTACGGAATATGTTGGTGCGATATAAATAAAGATAATAATAATAATAATTGTGCTGAGATTTAAAGGTGTACTTTGTGGGCCTTCTCTTAGGCCTTAAAATACCCCTTTATAATTTTCAACTTTACAATAAGAAGCTCATGGTCTGAGCCGCAGTCAGCTCCAGGTCTTGTTTTTGCTGACTGTATAGAGCTCCTCCATCTTTGGCTGGAAACTATATAGTCAATCTGATTTCTATGTTGTCCATCTGGTGATGTCCATGTGTAGAGTTGTTTCGGAGGAAGAGGGTGTTTGCTACGATCAGAGAATTATCTTGACAGAGTTCTACTAATCTCTGACCTGCTTCATTTTGTACACCAAGGCCAAATTTTCCAGTTATTCCAGGTGTTCTTTAATTCCCTAATTTAGCTTTCAGATCTCCTATGATAATAGTAACATCTTTTCTTGGTGTTATGTCTTTGACGTGTTGAATGTCTTTGTAGAACTTGACAACTTCCGCCTCTGTAGTTGAAGCATCTGTAGTTGAAGCATAGACTTGGATCACTGGGATATTAAATGGCTTGCCTTGAATTTGAATTAAAATAATTCTGTCATTTATTGGGTTGTAACCGAGCACTCCTTTGGCCACTCTTTGGTTGACTAGGATGGCTAATCCATTTCTTCTGTGGGATTCTTGACCACAGTAGAAGATCTGGTGGTTGTCTGATGTGAAATGTCCCATTTCAGTCCATTTAAGTTCACCAATTCCCAGGATATCAATGTTTAATCTTGTCATTTCATTCTTGACCACATCTAGTTTGCCTTGGTTCATAGTTCTAACATTCCAGGTTCCTATTCTGAATTGATCTTTGCAGCATCAGATTTCCTTTCTCCTCCAGACACATCCGCAGCTTGGTGTCCTTTCGGCTTTGGCCCAACCACTTTATTAGATCTGGTGTTACTTGTACTTGCCCTCTGCTCTTTATCAGTAATGTGGCACCTTCTGACATGAGGTGCTAATCTTCTGGTGCCATATCGTTATGTCTCTGGCGTGCCTGTCCATAAAGTTTTCTTAGCAAAGATACTGGAGTGGGTTGCCAGTTCCTTCTCCAGTGGACCACGATTTGTCTGACCTCTCTGCCATGACCTGCCCATCTTGGCTGACCCTACATGGTATAGCTCATAGCTTCATCGATGTACACAAGCCCCTTCACCACAATAAGGTAGCGACCCAGAATGGGTAATACACATGCAAAGTCCAATTTATGATACTGTGGAGTATCAACACTCCCCTGAAGGCTTGATAACAGTATGACAGAAGATTATCCCTGATGGAGGTGAGCTGGCTGTTGCTCCACGTGCCTCTGCACAGCCTCCATGTGTTCTTGTGGCTCTTCCTGATGGGTTTGATGTTCCCCTGTTCCCCTTCTGGATTGCTAACCGGTGGTGGTTAAGGGGCTTGTGTACCTCAATGAAGCTGTGAGCTATACTATGTAGGGCCACTGTAGGTTGGCAGATCATAGCAGAGAGGTCAGACAAATCACAGTCCACTAGAGAAGGAACTGGCAACCCACTCTAGTGTCTTTGGAATGCAAATCTTGTGGAAAAGCACAGGCAGAGACATAGCTAAATGTGCTGCAGTCCATAGGGTCACTGAGAGTCAGACACAGCTGAGGGAGTGAACAACCAAATGTCAAATGTTCCCCTAGTGCTTGATATATGCCATGTGGTGGTGTAATTTGGCCACTATTTGTTTTCCCAATGTAGATGTGATGAATGAGATGCATATGAAATGATCTTTGTATTTTTAGGGTCCACATTAGAGCCTCTGTGAGTGAGAAAGGGTTAATATGGCAGCCATTTCATGTATTTGTGTTACAATTTAATCAGGTAGTGTATCTTTAATAGCTTTCAGCATCTTGCAGCATGCCTTTTCATATTGGCATATGCATGACCATTACAACATATGAAAAAAAGTTTTTTTATTTTTTAAACTATTTGATAATTGGGAATTGTTGTGCAAGTAATTCTAATGCCCTCCATTGCTTTGGCCATTGGTGTGTTTTTATTGTGTTTTGCAGTCTTACAAACTGGTCTGTAAACTCTGTGCAGGTCCTATTTTTAACCCGTAAGATTTGGACCGACATTTGTCGTTTGCAGGCTTGAATGCGTTTGGCGACCATAACGCTTGCGGACGTGAAAGATCAAAGTTTTCGATGGGCTGTAAGTTCCGGTTTTAACAACCGCAAGGTTTTCAAGCCCGTAACACGTAGCCCTTTTGCGGCTCGCAAAAAAACGCCAATTGAATATCAAATTAACTTACGACCTCCCTTACGGCTACTGTAGCTTACAATTTCACAATTGAATGAGTCTCTTTATGAATAGAATGTTTGCAAATAATGTTTTATTCATAGTTTTTGTAACTGTTACAGATTATAATTAAATTAATATAAAAATAATAATTTTATAAACCGTGATTATAAATAAATGTGCCCCTTTGAAAAGCATGTTTAATCATTACAAACATTTTGCATGGTAAAAATGTGGTCTATATTTTAGAAACCTTAAACATGAAAGTGGCACAGGGTAATCATTTGCTTATGTTTTTGCCCTTACCTGTTACATGATACACATGAGAGAAAAAGCTTTGTTATATATTGCTCTGAATGTGTGCCAACCATTTAAATAAACACAGTTGATTAGCTGAATTACAATAGCTGAATTACAATTACTTGCCAAGACTTCAACTGTATTTAAAATGTGCCATTTTAATTGCTCAATACCATACTTGAAGTCTGATGTACCTTTAAACTAAGTAGTTTCTCAACACGTCTTGTGTCACCGTTCCTCCTGCCTCCTCCCATCCCATTTACAATGCGTGACAATGTACTTTAACCTCATCAGCATGTTCTACATTCATAGCAGATCATAAGAAACTTCAACTTAGACACTGCATAAGATCTGCAGCTCTGAGACACCAGCTGTATCCCACACTTAGACGACATGAATCTGTCCTGCAGAAATGGCCCCACAGGATGGGTATACCCCACAGTTGTTCTCTGCCTGTTTGGCTTTTTCACATATATGAGACCCTCAGAGCCATTTCTGACCCCATATCTAACTGGACCAGTACACAACTTAACTGTTGAACAGGTGAGTCTCCGGCTTTACTAAATACTGGATATTCTGAAGCAGGTAAATAGACAGCTTTTGAAATGGATATCACTTCCTTGAAAATCCACTCTGAACTCATGGATACTTCTCTGCACCAACACGTAGACCAATCAAGATCCAGTAGAAAGCTATTTATCACTGTTTTATAACTGTTTAAAATGATGCAGTGTTAGCTTAAAATGTAGTGCTCTGTTTGATGATGTACAGGAGTATTAATGAATTCCATGTTCCTTTAATTAACCTATACTACTATAAAATTAAATGTAAAACTCGTTTAGCCCAATTTTCTATTTAAACAAATAACTATGTACAGCATTGCAAACTATGGGCCATATTCTATTAGCTATTTGCAAATGCCTTGAACTCATAAATTTGGCTTTGGTGTTTTTTAAAAATGTTTATATGCATTCTATTGACTTACAAATTCATTAGTGCCAATAAGTAATATTTGCCGAATATGTAGCAATATTAAGAGTGTGTATACATTTACTAATTGGGCAATTGAATCGGGCTTATTGTCAGCTAACGATTTATCACTGAGTAAAGTGTTTGTTTTCTGATACTAGATGAAAATGTGTAGCTTTTTACTTAATTCCTTTAGGTAAACTGAGATAGCCTCAAACAAAACTATTGCAAAACTAATAGTTCTGCTGAACACTGGAATGTCACAGCAACACATACCTGCTGAAATGATACATTGGTATAAAATGCAGTAACCTTATGTTACAGTTATTATTATTTAAACGGAATTTAAATTCACACTTTCTAATATCTGAGTGAGTATAGTAATCAATAAAGCAAAATAATCACAGCCCAACCCTCATTACCCATGCAGGTTCTTGTGGGAGGGCTTACAAACAATAACTAGATATGACAATATAATGACTTTAAGCCTCCACCTGGTGGTACACAACACTTGTATTGTATTCCATGTTCCTTTAAACTTTAATGGAAAAAGCATCAATTGTTTAATTACATCTTAAAAGTATCCCTTTTTATTTTCAAGGTGTCTCTAAAGATTCTTTCGAGGTTTTTTTTCCTCACCTAATAATTTGTTAGAATAAAATTGAGAGAGAGAAAAAAAATCTCACAGAAGTATATTATAGAAATATCAGATCTCAGTTTAAATGTATATAGTATTAACGCATGTAGAAATACATTTGATATTTTACAGTTTAAATACCATAAATATTTAAATAAATGTAGATAGTTGTTTAACATATTTGGCCATTAGTTAATGATTTGCCTCTCCTTGTCTAGAGATGTTACGAAAAGAATAAGATGTTGCGTCTTTTAATATAAAGGAAAGGTTTTATTGTTTGGAGAGAATCAATACATTGATTAGCTATAGTCAATACCAATGGAATGTCACAGTTCTCCTAGATAGAAAACATTATTTTACAACCACCCTAAGCAATAGTTCACCAAATGGCTTACACGTGCAAAATTATTCCAAAGCAAGGATAACAGGATTCCACTATCATTGCAAATGAGGTATAAAGGGCATGTAATAGACATTGCATATTTGAGTATTATGCTACTCCCACAGAAACAACTTGATTAATTAATAAAAGGTTATTTGAGTTCTAATATGAATTTCTGTCCTTGATGAGCAGAGAAACAGACTGAGCAATCAAGGGCAGTGAAGAATGCATTTTTTCTCCGTCTCAACTTGAAAATGTGCTTTCATACAATAACATATGCATTTCCTAGTGAGAAAACTTGTAAAGGTACACAGCAAAAGTTCCAATTATGGTACATCTATTTGCAACTAATGAGTTAGATGAATGACATTGAAAGTTACTGTATTATGCAGAACTTACTGTTCAAGATCCCATTTGTAGAATTATTTATTGGAGGTTATTACTTATCTCTCATACTGAGGGATGGTAAGCAGGAAGAGCATATTCATTTGGTGGAATCAGATAACAAACAGAGATTTTAATATATAACTTTGCTCATCATCCCACTCTGAGAAAGTTAATTAAACTCAGTTTAAACTCTGCACCATGGATAGAGGATTTTTTAATATTAATTTCTCACAAAAAATAGCAACATTCTAGTAATATACATTTTAACAAATATGCATATTTATCTGCAAAGTTGTATTTCCTAACTTAATTCAAACTTTGCTGTGTCCCTTAAAACTAGCGATTGTGTCAGAGAAGATATTTTTGGGAAAGAAAGGTTGAAGGTTTTTAATGTAGGCAGACAAACCAACTTTTCATTGGTTATTAATATTACATAATCTATTTATAACATGCATTAGTTCCTGATCTATTTTGGAACGATAAAGTATGGTAAATTTCAGGTTTGTCCGGTATGGATTATCTGAATTTGGCTTCATAAACAGGGAAATCACTGGCATAGAAACTCACTGCAGCCACGTCAATTAAGATGATTTCATCATCTCTGGGTCTCAGCCAATGTCTATTTGCATACAGACAGGTTTGGATGAGAAGTAGGAACAGTCATCTTGTAGCAAAGTCAGTTTTGAGATCCTCAGTTAGAAAGTAAAATTACATTTAGTTTTACTCCTCATCCTGTGTTGGCAAACAGAAACTAGCTCTACTTTCTCTAAATGGAAATACCATATCTGCTATGCCTAATAAAATATTCCCCCACTGCAGATATCCCCAAAAATCCTTACGGGAGTAATGCAGGGGTGACTAACAGAGAGATCTGCAAAGGTAGAGAGTGTTATACTCAGGGTGACCCTAAAACTACGTAGGGGACTGTTGGATTGCCAGGGGCCTGAGCATGGGCGTAGGAACTGGGCTGGGGGGACAACCCCCTCAAATTTTCCTATGTTTGTATGTATGTATAAATAAGCCATTTTCCCGCCCATGTATTCAGTTAACTGTATCCTCCCCAGAATTATTCTGGCTCCTACACCCCTGCACCTTAGCCACCCTGAGTGGGACACTATTTCTCCACCTTTCTCTGGCACATGTCCTCTGCGCTGGAGTATACATTTTACTGTGTGCTATGTTTTAGTGAGCCATATTCCATGTGTTACCTGTGTTGCACAGTTATTGATGTATGGATGGTACCCAGCCGTGTTTGGTGTCTAAATGCTGCATTTTCCCCAGAGAGTTCACTAAAGTATACTACTATGCTACTGGGTATTCCTGGGGATGTGGGATACAGGGTACAAGATGCCTGATTTGGAAGGGGTTCAATACTTTCCAGGAGGTGGCTGACAGATGCCAGGAGATCAGTGGAGCTAACAAGGTGGGCAGTGAATGGGGCTGTCAGTGAGCTGTTGAACACTTCCAAAATATCACTCTAAGGCGATTATCTCAGCAAGTGGAGATCAAGGGAGAGGTAATGTGTGGCATGGCCCCTGCTTTGATCTATGTTTGTTGATAAGCTCAATAGTTCCTATTCTCCCCCGTAGCCATGGAAATATAGGAGCTGAAGACAGAGAGATAGTCTGCTACACCAGAAAGATAGTCTGCAGGCTCTGGAAGGACAGGGCCCCCTGGAAGGCCTAGAACAAAAGGCAAATTAAATTAGTCACTCAGACAGGATCCAGGTTCCAAAGGGTATGGCGGGGAGAGATGATATGCCTGGATTACCAGCTCCCAGGCAGTCAGCTTGGGGATTGGTGAAGATGGGTGGAACTGTGTGGTGGATAAATGTGCGTTACTACAATGAATAAAGCGATGTCCAGTTTTAAACTGGGAAGGTAATAATTCTACACAAGGCAATTATTGCAACGGACCCTGTCTGATATGTTGCTGCTAATTCACTGAGAGGGAACTGCTGAACTGCTTGCTGGGTACCAATGGTTATATGCTGTGCTGAGTTCATTCTTAAGATTTTCCAAAGAACTTCATGACCTACTGGGTGAGATTGATCTAAGATCTTTCTCTGCCCAAATGAAGCAGTAGGATCATAGCAGAGAGCAGCATCCCTCTAGAGCTCTAGGTGAAGGTGTGGGAGAGAAGGGGAGACATACATAGGATACGCATCAATTGGGAATGTGATGGATAGCCACCACTATTAGTAGAGTAGTAGATCTTGGATAGATGATTAACAAAATTATGCAATGTTAGCAAGATCTAGGCATTACTGACATATTTCCATAACATATATATCTCTATTATAATTTATGCATAGTGATTAAGTTATTTTTCAAATTGTGTCTTTCCAATCCAGGTAACAAACTCTGTGTTCCCGGTGTGGACATATAGCTACCTTGCGATACTGATCCCTGTGTTCCTACTCACAGACTATGTAAGATACAAGCCGGTCATCCTCTTGCAGGGCTTATGTTATATAATTTCATGGATCCTGCTTCTGTTTGCCCGTGGTGTACCAGCCATGCAGGGGTTGGAGTTTGTCTATGGCATGGTCACCGCTACTGAAATAGCCTATTTCGCCTACATCTATAGTGTGGTTGACACCGAACACTACCAGCTGGTCACTAGCTACTGTCGGAGTATCACTTTAGTTGGCTATACTATTGCTGCTGTTCTTGGGCAGCTCCTAGTATCCTTGGCTGGTTTGTCTTATTTCTACCTCAACGTCATTACCCTGGTCTCAGTCTCAATTGCATTTGTGTCATCTCTGTTTCTCCCAATGCCAAGCAGGAGTATGTTCTTTCACAAAAAGGTAGTGGGAGAATCAAACCGAGCTTCATCAACAGAAGAAATAAAATCACCCAGTGACCAAGAGACACAGTCTAACACAACCGCTGAGACACATTTAGAAGACGCAAGCCACATGAACTTTTTCAGAGTGCTTTGGCAACTATGCAAAGATATGAAACAGTGTTATTCCTCAAAGCAGCTCATCTACTGGTCTTTGTGGTGGGCCTTGGCCACAGCGGGATACAATCAAGTGATAAACTATGTCCAGGTGTTGTGGGAACATGTGGAGCCAGCTCAGAACTCAACAATATATAATGGTGGCGTAGAGGCCGTATCCACATTTCTTGGTAAGTTAGATGAACATTATAGTCCAAAATTGATATCATGCATTTAAAAAATGATTAGAAAATATACTGTATATGAAAAATAAATATTCTGTAGTTTCAGAAAAATTCTATGAAAGTGACCTGGGAGACATTGTTTTCTCCTCCTCTTGTCCTGACATCTTACAGAAAACTGAGCATCAGGAAGCCTTGTGAATCTCTGCTCGGCCACAACCATGTCCCTCTGTTGGTTATTAAGCTTTTGTTGCAGATGTGAGACAGGCAAACATTGTGCACATGTTTGAATGTTACATTAACTGATAATTGACACTATGCTGCAGGTTACTAGATCTGAGTAGATCTGACACTGAAACATGATAGATATATGAAGTGACATGATTTTAGTATTTTTTGTTGTTTTCATTGGCATGTCCAAACAAAATGATTGTGATTGTTAGAAGTCATATATGCATACTAGCAGCTTGCCCGTCAAAAATGACTGCAATAACATTTTTAGCCTGGCAACGCTGTTTTCCATAAAATCTGAGCACCTTCGGCGCTCATCGCAAGCCTCTCCCCACTCTCTGACCCCTGTGTCTTTTTTCCCCTCTCTCCCTCCCCCTCCTATCCCTGCATCTTTTGTTTTTTCTTATCCTCCCCCCCCCCCCCCCCCTTGTGTCTGTTTTCGTCCGTCTCTTCGGCCTGTATCTCTTTCCACCCTCTCCCTCCCCTGTGTCTTTCTCCTCTGTGTCTCTGCTCAAGTTTTGCGTGGCTCACGATGAGTGCCGTTGCTTGAGTTGTTCGGCTTCGTGCTAGTTTTTACTTTGTGCTCATTTTTACTGGTTTGGGCACTCATTGCAGCCTAAGTCCTATGGGTCTCGCGATGAGCACCACGAGGCCCGCAACTGCAGACTGTGATCAGTGAATGCAAACAAATAAATATAAACAATTAATTGTCAGTCAAATTCTCCCAAAAATCCTAAAATCCAATAGCATAGTAAACAAAAAATATTCTGTAAAAAAATCTTAGCCAAGAAATAAGTATAAAAACTCTGTTGTAAGTATACTGCAACACTGATCAGAATCTAATGGTCTAATCTCTTCCTAGGACTAAGAATCTGTAACCTATATGTAAGAAACAGATACAGACAGTATCAATACTTTTGAAAATTGTATTGAGGCCCCACAATGTAGAATTTAGTCAAGTATTTAATTATTTAGTTGATGATAAAGTCATATATTCCTCTTGTCCTCAATCTGTTAAATTATTTGATAAATCACTATAATAGTTGTGGATCTGCGGGGTCATTCGAAACGCTTATGATGTTGGTAACGATTTTCGAGCCTCGTGAAGGACGTATAAAGAAGCTCAATAAAGTAACACTTAACGCAAGACAGTAACATTTAATCCAAGGCAGTAACACTTAACCAAAGGAACTAACTCTTAACCCAAGGTAGTAACAGTCATCGCGAGGCCCCTAAAATACATGGGGGGAGAGGCTCACAATGAGCGCCGCAGGGCTCATCGCGAGGCCTGTAAATTGCACGGGGGAAGAGGCTCCCAATGAGCAACGAAGACGCTCATTGTGAGCCCCGCAAGGTGCTCAGCGCGGGGCTTGCAATGAGCGCCAAAGGTGCACAGAGGGGCCATATCCTCGCATTGTGTGGCGAACAGCATTGCCAGACTTACAAATTTACTCCCATCATTTTTGAAGGGCAATTTCCTTGTACTGTAGTTTATATTTTCAGAGAATTGAAATTCTCCTGTAGCATTAAAGCATCACCATAGTCACATATTTCTAGTATGTTTGTTTAAAGAATTAGTCTTTGAAAATAGGTTAAATGTTTGTCTTTATAAAATAAAATAAAAATGTTTAGACTATTAAAATAGTCTTCAGTATTATGTACAGTTATAATTTTTACAGAGCAAGGAGGCGACATTGCAGTATTGTTATCTATGTTGGCAGAGGGGATAAAGCATAAACTTCCGAATGTTTCTTATGAAAGCTTGCATTCTAAAGTGCAATCCCTTCAAGGTATCATCCCAGTTTACAAATCATGTTAATTAAAATATGCTGTTTTCATTGATGGAGGCTGTCACTATTTCTTGTCAATTAATTAATTACTATTTACTTTTTTATTTACTAAAACTTTTTGCCTATTAAATGTTAAAGGACCAGAAAAGTTGCCATAAGTGCTCTGCAACATTAGATTTAGGGTGAAAAAGCATGTGGAAAAAAGTATTTTTAAAGTTTAGAAACTACTTTTTCTTTTCTATTTAAAAATCAGAAATGTGTCCTTCATGTGAACTAGTTATTTAAATAAATAAATAAATATATATATATATATTTAAATAACTAGTTCAAATAATAATTTAGTATATATATATATATATATATATATATATATATATATATATAGGCCTCTTTTAGTTATTGATCTGTGGGTTGCAAACTGAAAAGCAACTGTGGTTCTCTAATTCGTAACTCCGACCCATCTAAGCCTTTGATCTGTCAAGCCCACAAAAGTTAAAATGGCTAAAATCGCAAATTGCTATTACAATTCCTCAAGCCCGCAATTGCTTTCACACTCGTAATTGGCAAATGTAGCCAAAAAAACAATGCATACTAGAGAGGACTTGGTCGTAACACTATAAAAGCAAATAAAAACTCCATACTGCACTCTAAAATACAGGGAAAGTGATGTAAGACATTAGAATTAATTGCACAACAAGATCGCAAATCTGCAATCAAAAATTATTATTTTCAGGTTTTAATTCCGTATTATATCAGTCCCAGGAATCAAGGAGTTAATACATATCAGGCCACCCACATGGACTATACCATTTTCTTCATTTTTATTGATTTTTACATCAATGGATTGCGAACCTGATCGCATATCAGACTTCTAAACGCTAATTGATTGTGGTTTAAATGTCATGTTTTAGTGACGTCATGATGACAGTCTTATTTACTATTGGCTGTGTCTAAATTGTAATTTGCTGGCTTGCTTAATTGATCATGATCATGCCCTGAAATGCTACATATGAAAGCGTGGTTTGCGGTTTTGATGCTTCGGTCCTGTACTTGCGGCCTTGTTCAATTTAATCGATCTGTAACTGTTTCAAATTTCAATTTAATGAGGCCCTTTGTTAGTGTATAGAAGAGCCCATCTTGCCTTTGTTTCATAAGTTCCTGATAGCTAGACAATGAGGGGTATTTATATCAGTGGATGGAGGAGTGGTGATGTACGGAGGATTTATTAGATATTTGGATATCAATACATGCACGCAATGTTCTCCTGAAATCTAAAAGCCCCTCTCATGCATGCATGCTTCACTAAGTACCATGGATGACTTCAGGATAACTCCATGGATGACTCCAGGGTCTAGTAGAGGCATCAAAATGTATTTAATTTAAAACTAACTTTATTCTATTAGTTAAATATGTATTTTTCATTGTATAGTAGCCCTTTAACACAAGCCATAGTCAGCATGCCTGGGAATGCCCACTTTTTTTCTCTTTAAGCTGTGGTACAGGCTGCTAATTTGCACTGTTGTGATGACAGAAATCTCCGCCAGCTTGTCACACTTCAACTTGCCAACTTTGATTTCTACAAAAGTGTTCATAAACATGGTTTTCAGCCAGTAGCAGTTTAAAAGTGAAACATGGCAGCATGCACCATCCCGTACTTAAAAAATAAACAAGTGGTCTGTGTCAGACAGGCTGATTGTAGCCAGGAAATGTAAGATATCTAAGTAATTGTATCCTTGTTACACATTCAGCCAGCTTTCAAATTAGACTATCCAAAAAATATGTTTTTGGGGGCACATGAATCCCTGAAAGATATAGATTTTAGGCACAATTAAAGACATATCTAAGTGTTCTGGATTATGAATGCATCTGACGGAGGAGAATCAGTAGTGTATGCAAAAAAAATTTGCATGGAAAATACCAAAATAAACATTTACAAACTCACCCTTATGTTTGCTAAATCTTCTCAGTTTGCAAGCTGCAGTTAGTTGACAACCCTGAAAATCCCTGCTAGGATTAGAATAAAATTCATAATTAGTTTTGGCCAATCAGGAGAAAGCAGCTGTTAGCTGAAACATTTGTTTTATACTCTGGGGTTCCTGTGTTGCAAAGCAGCTTGGGGTATATAGTCTCTCTCTCCTTGTCCTCTGATTCAGCTGTGAGCTTAGACCCCACCCAACCACGAGATTCCATCCAGCAGCAGTTGCTTCCTGTGGTCTCTAACAAAAAGGTTAAACTCTGTACCTGGCTGCCTATACTGTGTGTACTTGGTTATGTAAGCTCCCTGTTGGTGTGCAAAGCTGGATTTTACTTTCCTGCCTATAACTTTGTAAGTACCCTGAACTTTTCAATATAACACATATTTTTCTGATAATCACTGCCTGTTTCTTACCAAACATTTGAAACCCAGGAAACCTATATATAATTTTAAGCATTTCGACTCTGAAATATTGTCCCGTTTTAGGTGCTCTGTCATCTTTATCAGTCGGCTACGTGAAGGTGAATTGGGAAGTTTCTGGTGAATTAGCACTTGCCATCTTTTCTGCTTTGGATGCCGGGGCCCTGTTCCTCATGGATTACAGCACCAACATATGGATGTGCTATGCTGGGTATTTGATATTCAAATCCTCATACATGCTCCTCATTACTATTGCTACGTAAGTACTGCAGCCCATCAACATTCACTGTAAAAAAAAATATATATATTATAATTGTTATTTATTTTTAACTAAAAATCCATATTTAGAAAGTTTTGGAGCAGTCATCTTGAAATATTTTTTTTATAACTGACAGCAGTGCATTCTTTATATTGGCACTGTTGTCAGTGCTGCTTTTCAATTTGCTTATTTAAAGAACTACAGCTGCTAATTGACAAAATGTTTTAGAAAGTTATATATATATATATATATATATATATATATATAATTTATTGCTGCTTATTTGAGTCTAAAAGTTGGTGGTACTTTGAATGTTGAGTTCATATCAATTGCTTGTACTTAAAGGTTGCAATCCTTAGTACCACCATTTTCAATTGTGACAGAACATAAAGTAATTAAATAAGTGGTGCCATTAAGCAATTTTACTTGGTAACTTAATTAAGATCTATAGATCACAAGGCCAAATTAGCCTAATTACTCAGAGCTGTTTCATAATATGAATCTGGTTAGTAGCTGGTCGTTGGCATCTCTCCACAGGACGCCTTCAATGATGAAACGTCCCATTTGAAGCATTGGGGTACCTCCACAAAGGACCTCTTAGATCTGCCTTCGCAAGTAATAGTTTTACTACATCTCAATAGATCAAAACTAGATTACCCCAAAACTAGATCTAAAAATGTACACACATATCAGGCATGTTTAACATGAATATAATCCTGATAGCAAGCTGTTACATACAAATATAATGCACCCAGTATAACAGTATAGTGAAGCAACCATATCTATAGTACAGTGACACAGAGAGGAACATGGTACACTGAGTCCCTTAGCTTAGGTGCCCAGTGTAAAGACAATACACCAACAGCCTGACTTGCACATGGTGGTTTGTATCACTAATAGAAATCTCGTCAGTCTTCAAGGCTTCTCCCTGTTGAGAAAATACCTTGGCATATGATGCAAAGACTGCGTAAAACTGGCAAACATTAAAGGTTATATATATTGTCTAATTTCTAGAAACATAAATTTTTCCCAAGTGGGTTAATGAATGATATATAAATTGCTCTCTGTTAATCAAACTAATGGTGCCTCCAGTACTTTCATTTTTACAAAAAACGTAACTTATTTTACAGTGAGGTTGTGGATGTATTAATTTACCAGATACGTTTTGTTATTTTGTGAATGGTATGTTATAAAATCTCAGAGTCATTCTTCAACAAAGACTACAAAGCTGTCACGTTGGTGAACAGAACAAAAAGTGGGATCGCCATATGTTAGCCTGACTGAAAGGGTAAAAGGTAAGAAGAAATGCATGAGAGTCCTGTGGGAGTTTTTTCTAATCACCAGGGTAACTATGGATCTATATTAGAGGTAGAGAAAGCTATGACCTATCTATGGCAGTTACTGGGAATCCATAAAAAATAGCTGCTCTGGAGCAACATTGTGTCCATCTGTCTGCTCCTACGCTACTTCTTTCAGCTACTTTTATGCCAACCATACAAATCTAGTAGAGATCATTCTGTAACCACCATTACGCCCTGTGAGCCTGTCTTACCTGTGGTCCCTCACCCAGTGCAAAATACTCTGAGAATTAACCCCTGGCATTTAGCAAACATGTACAACACTTGCTTATACTGTAGGGTGACACTTCTTACTGGTCAGACTCTGATCTGGGAATCGCTAATATGGAAGCAGGAATATTTTTTTCTCGAAGACTCAGTGTCATTCATTGCTGCCTGAAGGTGTGTGTATTCAATGTTGTGGACAGCCACCCTAGTTGCATAAGTGTGGGTGACCTTTCAAAAAAGGCATAGCATAGTAGTGGGTTACAACAACGAGTCTCATATTATAGCTATAACATCAGACAGGCCAGACTGAGGACTCATGCAATCCTTATTCTGAAAGAGACATTAAGTGAGCTGGATCTGAATTGGTAAGGAACGAGGCCTTATGCTTTTACATTGCCGAACACTACAGAAATCTGGTCTAATGTAATCATAGGTATACTACTGTCAGGGGTACTCATTCAAGAGGATCTAACAACTGTGGCTGTGCAGACCAAGGGTGAACAGAACCTCACTGACATACCCCAGGTGTGACAAGACTTCCAAGATGTCTCTAACAAGCACTAGTCTGAAGTCTTGTCTCCACATCAGTTCATGCAGTCATGTGCCCTATTTTTGCCCAAGAGTGACCCCATAAAATTTTACATACAGTGCCTTGCAAAAGTATTCACCCCCCTTGACATTTTTTGCCTTTTGTTGCCTCACAACCTGGAATTAACATTATTGTGAAGCAAACAACAAATAGGACAAAATAACAGAAAAGGTCAATGTGCATAACTATTCACCCCCCTAAAGTCAATACTTTGTAGAGCCACAGTATGCGGCAATCACAGCTTCAAGTCGCTTTGGATAAGTCTCTATGAGCTTGTCTCATCTGGGATTTTTACCCATTCCCATTTAGATTGCACACAGGTGGATATCATTTCACTAATTATGTGACTTCTGAATGTAATTGGTTGCACCAGAGCTTTTTATGGTCTTCATAACAAAGTGGGTGAATACATACGCACATGCCAATTTTCTGTATTCTATTTCTAAAAAATAGTTTTATGTATATATTTTTCTCATTTCACTTCACCAACTTAGACTATTGTGTTCTGATCCATCACATACAATTCAGATTAACAAAACATTGAACTTAAGGCTGTAATGTAACAAAATAGGTAAAAAGTCAAGGGGAGTGAATACTTTTGCAAGGCACTGTAGAAGAGGAACCCAAAGAGATTTCATATAAAAGTCACAATCTCTGGCTTTTTCTTTGTAGGGAAGAAAGATGTAAGCCTCTAACCCTGTATAGCTTGTCAAGCCCTCACTAAACTAGCTTTAAGAAAATAGCACCCTCTGGTGTTCATTTTGAGCTCATAGTGCACTATGGACTGTGTACGCAATATAATCCGACCAAAAGTGGTGACAAATCTTCATACATGATTTTAAATGTATTGAGTAGATCCTCTGGTAGTGACGATTAACTCTAGCCCGCCCCAATCTAATGATTGTGATTCCTACAATTCTGCTTGCCATCTGTCAAAACCCTCTCTCCATATGTGTATGTACTGATTAAGGTATCTCAAGTGATTTTTTTTACATGATATGTTAACCAAATATAAGTATACTAATACAAAGCTGAACATTTATATTTCGTTTTTCATATGTACATAAAAGATACTCATGGGATATCATTAATTGAATATATTGCACAATGGTGATTACTACAGGGACTAAAGCTGGAGAAATGTGGATGTAGTAGTTCAGGGAATTGTTTTGAGCTGATCCAGTATGAGGAAAGAATCATGGGTGTGTTTTGGAGCAGATTAGAGTGGAGTCACAGGGCATGGGCAAATAGGATAGACTGGAATATATTGGGATGAGAACTAAGATATAGAAGAGAGTAGTTTTACTCTGGGATATCTCTGTTAAGAAATTGCAGGTTTCCAAATGATGGTATATGAGCTCTGTGGTAACCGCAGAGGCTGGCTGTTCACAGATTCACACCTCAGACACCTTATGTAAAAGTAAGCCATTAATCAAGGAGCCATGAGGGAAATTAGGTCCTGATAAGAAGGTGAGTCTAGTGGCAGTATCTCTTGAGCAGAGGAACAACCAAAAAAGTGGTAAATTCAAAGCTGTTTTCCTATTATTAGAGGACATTTTAATAATGTCCTAATGCAAATATTCATATTTGTTATTGGTACTTTGCTATTCTACCATTATTGGGACCTCAGTTGAGTCCCTTTAAAATTGGTACCTCACTTTATGCTGTTGTAATCATCTTGGCATTGAAAAACTGTCTAAATTCAGACAATAATGTGGAAAATAAAACACATTTCAAGATAATGGAGAGCACTTCTGTTATTGTTGCATTTCATTTGTATGAAATGACTTTGCACAGTTATCGCTGTAAACCCATGCCCCCTGCTACAGTTCACAATCAAATTTCAATCTCTACATCATTTCCCTAGTACCACATATTACGGAAATTAAATGCACAGTAAAAGTCTAATAAATATTCATTTTCTTACTAAACCTTACATAGCTATTCATTAGTGACCTCTATATAGAAACACTAAAGGGATCCTTTAAGCAAATACAACAGGGTCCTCAGCGGCACCCATGGGGATTGGTTGATGGCGGATAAATGTAGTTTCTGTTTGCTTGAGAGTCACTATTAAAAGAGGCCTAGACTAGCTGCACATAGGATGCTCTACTTACTTTAACAGTAATAATAATGAATATTGTTTTTTTTTTGTTTTTTTTTAAATCTTTGTGTATGAATTTTATTAATGTTTAATCCCTAACCAAAACATGTAGCTCATGTTGTTAGGACACTGCAGTGATCCTTTAAAGGCCTTGAGACTCCTGGGAACTGATAATGCCATCTAGCAAGATGTTGGGACCCAAAGCTAACCATCTGTAGTCATGGACTATTATACCTGACAGAACAACTAGCAATCTGGAAGACCATGATTGGCTTTGGGACACATGCCAACTTGGGGCAAGGCTTCTTGGCGAAGCTGTAACTGGAGAAAGAGAGATCTTTTTGTATAAATCATTGCTATTCCTGCAGAATTTGCTGACATTTAAATTATATCTCCAGAAAATAAATGAATTACAAAAAGACAAGTATGGAAAAAATGGCAATTACATTTTGTTATTTCTTTACAGTGCATTATGGATGTTTCTGTGAATAGCATTGGTTTGTGTATAACACTTTCTTCTCTGCCTGCAGGTTTCAGATTGCTGTTAATCTGAGTATGGAGCGCTATGCGTTGATGTTTGGTGTTAACACTTTTGTTGCACTGCTTCTCCAGACCATCCTGACTATTATAGTGGTGGATCCCAGAGGCCTGCACCTGGACATTGTCACTCAGGTAGTAATGTTATGTATGATATGGCAGGATTTTCCACACCCGAGTATTTATTGAATTTACATTTATTTTGTGGAACCTATATAAATAATCAAAATCCTTATCCAAAAAAGGAGAATTAAAGTAGATCAAATAATTATTATAGAATTATTAAACAAGACAGTCCAACTATGGCCTCTGTTACATGGCTCCCGTAAGAATTCATGGAAGACTGACTTGCAGCTAACATGTGTTCACAGCCTGCTCGCAGGAGACTCAGAGTCTGAACCTAAGTAGTCTCCATATCAACCCTACGGAATTGTACCCAATTGTACATCCTTATACATACCTACCTATATAAACCCTTTTCCATGGCAGGAAAGGGTTACAATAATAATAGAAACTAATGCAGTGGGATTTTGACCTTCCTCCTATGACCCGCTATGTACTATGAGCTGGGTACACCCAGGGATTCCCCTTAATACCCACTACCCCCTAAGACATGGGAATCCCTGGGATTCCAACTTAATACCACTAAGTCCTGTTTCTACCAAACTGCGGTATAACCATGGGGGTCCTTATGGACCCCCATGGCAGCTATTACTAACCCGTTACCATATTTACCCTATACTAAGCTTTGACCAATGGGCTACATGGCACCTAAATATCAAGGACCCGCATGGCACCATT
This sequence comes from Discoglossus pictus, assembly GCA_027410445.1. Taxonomy (NCBI): domain Eukaryota; kingdom Metazoa; phylum Chordata; class Amphibia; order Anura; family Alytidae; genus Discoglossus; species Discoglossus pictus. The sequence goes on from CM050165.1 coordinate 377,348,500, forward strand.
CCTACCACTACAGGGGTCCATATTGGACCTCCATGGTCCCTATACCTCCATGTGACTCCATAAGAATCCCATAGTTCCACTATATATATCATCAGCGTGGAGCGGGATCTCAGCTTGTGTTGTGGACCTTATGAGTAGGTAGTTCACCACAACAACAATCATTTAATATATGGTGGGCAAAAGAGCGATAGAAGCCCCCCACGGTACAGTAGTATAATAAATAAATAGTACATCTGTGTTCACATTTGAATGTCTAAAATAAGTTAAAAAACCTGCTTCCAACTCAGAATTCCAAGAAAAACAGTTATTACACTGCATTCTGGGAAGCTGAGCAGGGAGATATGAATATATGATAAATAAATTCATGAAAGCAGTGATGATTATCGATGCCCAGCTTCCACATCATTCAACCCTGTATAAGCAGGCACTTCCATGTTGATTGCAGAATCCATCCTCTTCTTTCTTGACTACAGCCCTTGTACTATTTTTGTGGATTCCTTTTGGCATTTGAGCCAATCAGAATAGAGTGTCTGGATTTCTCCTGACCCATGCCTGATTGATTATTAGTCTAATCAATCAGAATGCACATATTTAAATCCGTGCATTCTGATTGGTTAGACTTTTAACTATTCAGATATGGTGTGGAAGTAATTCAGATACTCAGTTCTGAAATATGACACATATTTTTATGTATTTAGTGTTAGGGACTATGGTAGTCCTTATGGGTCCCCATGGGGGGTTAGCGTCCATGGGGTACAATATGGACCCATGTGTGGTAGGAACGGTTCCATGTGGGTCCTTGAGGACCCTCATTGTAAAGAGTTAACTTAAGGTGCAATTGATGTCCATAAGGACTTCCATGGTCATAGCCTAGCAGCATGGGGGTATAGCACAGGTACACTATGGTTATACTTTAAATTGCCATGGGGGACCATAGGGACCCCTATGGTAACATATTAATATGTAATGCCAAATATTGATAGCAGTTTTTAAAATAGTTATGGACCAGGTACTTGGGGACATTTTGAGCACTCAGATGACATTTTTGTGAGGTTAAATTTATATGTATGATGTGATAGCTCAGTAGTGGTTTACTAGTGAGCTTCATACCGTTCGTTTCTTGCAGGAGCCATGGAACATGTGAATTATGTTTGCCATGGAACTTTTTTTGCTGGCAAGCTATTGATGTCTGATGATTTAGAGTTAGACCCTGGTTACATTGTTATGAAGCAATATATCTGTTGCTCAATTAACTTGTGATCGACTAGTGACTTTACTGACGATGCTTAGTTGGAGAATAACAAATGTGTCTATTTAGAAATATGAGCAGTAACAACTGATATGAGGGGATGTTATTGTCAGTTGTTAAGCCACAGTAAGAAATAATTGTATTTCACTTTCACATTCTGGATTTAAGGTTTTACCATACAACATGACTATAGGTGTACACTGCAGATAATATAGCAGTGTTTTCTTGGAGAGTGAACTAATGTATCATGGCACTTTATCTAACCTTACCAGTGGCAGAGCTAGTGAATAAATTGCAAATAGTGAACAAAAAATAAATTGCCCATTTTATCTTAAGTATCCCCAGCATACCTATTAACATAATCTTCCACATCTAAGGTTCATGTCTGTATATCCCCAAATCATGCACGTTTTGGGTTTAGTCCATTGTGTATGTGAGGGGTGCAGCTGAGGACTGAGGGGGCCCAGGGGGCACTAGTGGGGGGCAGGAAGGCCCTCACTATAGTGCAGCAAAATAAAAGAAAATTAAATGGGAAAAAATATTTATCGATGGATTGCACCGCTTGCATCGGTGGTAGCTCCGCCCCTGAACTTTACCAATGATCTACTGTTACATCAAGATGCAGGGTGTGTAGTGACATGCATTATGTATTATCAAATAAGGCAAACAAATTATTTTGACTACAACTTTAAAATAGCCCTAACAACCCAAAAATCACATGATCCGATCACAATGTATTTATTTTGTAAATTATGTTTGTCATGGAACTTTTTTGTTTGCTGGCAATCTATTGAGGTCTGATGATTTTGGGTTAGACTCTGGTTACTGTGTTATGAAGTAATACATCTATTGTTATTTGTTGTTCAGTCAGTAACCTGTGACCAAGTAATGACTTTACGGACAATGCTTACTTATTAACAGGTTTTATTATAGTTCACAAGTAGGACATTAATATAAATGCATGTAACTTATACAAAAAATCCCTATATATTACATATGTGCACATAAGACAACTGACATGAGGGGATATTATTGTCAATTGTTAAACTACAGTAAGAAATAAGTGTATTTCGCATTCACATGTAGATTTAGGACTAGTCCGCCAACTCTGGAAAAGCTGACATACAACCATTTAAAAATATAGACTAATATATAATATCAGCCTTTTTTATTCATTAAACCATGGGCTATTAAATAGTATGGTTCAAAATTGTATTTACAACTCTGATTTTAGCAACTTTTTTTAATAGCAAGTACTGTATCTATTGAATGTTATTAAAAAAACATCCTACAGTAAACAGTTCAGTTTACCAGTCAGCCTTTCTGATTCCCACACATACATATTCTCATATTTATAGTATTTCATATTTATGAGATCATTGACACTGGGTCCATTGTCTTCCATGCAGTCACATGAACAATAAAATACTAATGTTCAATGTGCAGGCGACTGTACTGAAAACAATGGACCCAGTAAGTAATGCCAAATTAGCTCTCATTAACAAAAGATTATCATTTTTTGGGGGGGATGGATCCGAAAGGCTGACTGACAGCTCAAATGGCAAATTTCAAATGTTCGTTTACCTTAATGAAAATTAGTTTTTTAATAACATTGATAATCATATATAAAGTAGAACGTCTAAATACACCCACCCCTATATTTGTCAAATCCAATGTTTAATTACATTATTTAGACAAAAAATGCCCCTTAATTCATCCAAAATTCCAATATTAGTCACAAAAGTTCTTTGCGGGCTTGTGAATCATTGGTAAAGGGACAAAAAATATATTGATCACCAGAATTGGAGTAACCTGATGTTTTAATGGAAGAGACTCCTCTTCTAAACAATAATTCCTTTGCTCCTATTCAGCTTCTGCCATTATTGCTCCTCACTAAGGGTAAAGTTCTGGTTAAATTTTTATTTATTTATGTAGCACATAAATAATTGTAATTAATTCCTATGGGAAAAAATGATTCTATATTCGTCTAATTCAGTATCCGTCCATCCCTCAGGAACGGATTAATGACGAATATAACGGTTCCACTCTGTTTGGAACGACTACTGTGTCACTTTAAATCTCTTGAAACTTTTACAATATGCTGATAAGCACCACAAATGGCTTATAAATTTGCCAAAAAGACAAAAAAATATCCAACATGAGTCCATAAAGGCATGGCACTACCTTCAGTGTATTTATCAGATACTGCTCGCTTGTGTTATTAGTGAGAACGTTAAACAATTCAAAACCTTCAAAACCTCACTAAAAACACATCTGTTTAAAGAAGCCTATCACCTGTCGCCTTAAAATGCACAACACATCTCTCACCCTCCCCACCATACTCATCAGATTATAAGCTTGCGAGTTTTCAATCTTGTAAGGTATTTCAGCGACAACTGCCCCACGCACACTAGATTCTAAACTCAAAGACTTAACCCTTGTTCAGTGCTACTGAATATTTTGTCGCGTTACAAATCACATATATAGTTGTGAGCGTACGAGTTGTTGCTAACGCTGCGGGCTCGCTACGCGAGTCGCGGCCCTCGCAAAGCGAGGGCTGCGGCTCGCACAGCGAGCCGAGGCCCTCGCGAAGCAAGGGCACTGCCCGAGGGTCTCAGTTGCTGGCATGGAGCGCCGAAGGCGCTCCATGCCAGCAACTGCGACCCTCGCAAACTTCACGTCGCAACCCAAACAGTACGACACACACATTACGACACTCGCAAACAACATACGACACACGTTCACACACATTACGGACTCGCAACACTCGGACGCAACTCGCGAACATTACAAAATGTAAAACACAATACATACACACACCACATACATAAAAAACTTACCTACACCAAGAGGGAGCACCCAGCACCTCAAAAACACAACTTACACCTCGATTTTACTCGAAATAAAACAGTTTAGAGACTAAAAAAAAATCGAAGCGAGAGAAAAAATGGCCGCCGAACAAAACGAAAACGAGGCTACAGCACTCTAAACTCGCAAAACACCACAAGAAACTCGCAAAACACCACAAAACACCTACGGATATTCCGATACAAACGTATACCACACATTACTCGCCATTTTAGGCCAATGCGGAAGTACACGACAACGGTTTGGGCTGCACACATTCAGCACGCTTACACAGCAGATCCACACCACTAATGCTGCAGCAACATCAAAACACATTCACAGCTCTTCCACACAATGCTTTAAAATAGGTAAAGTATATTCATTTATTAATGTATTATATATTTCATTATTACACACTAAACAGCATTAGCTACCTTACAATTTCATTGCCGTCATTTTTTGACGGGCAATTCGCTAGTAAAGATAATAATAATAATAACAACCATTGGAGATTCTAAAAATGTTAATGCGAAAACTGCCTAATATGTCCAATTAATCAAATTGCATTTTTCCAGGGCAGTTATAAAAAAATCGAAGGCTTTAAGTTAAATCCACACTGCAAAAAAACCCAACACATTAAAGGGCCAGTTAATTCAGCACAACTTAGAGCACACCACTGTAATGTACTCCTGAAAATATGTTGAAATACTTTTTGAATTTTTGTAACAAGGTGCCTTTTTCAGAGAAGAAAATCATAAATTAAGTTCTGTTTACATGATTATTAGGCATGCCTCCAGAGAGAATGACAGCAAGAGCTGCCTTGCACAGAGCAGAACATAAAGAGGGTTAACTCTTCCCAAATTCATCTGTGCAGCAAAATAACTTCTAGAAACTTGCAAATATATTATCTGTGGGTTAACTGATGGCTGATTACATTCCTGAAAGAGACTAAAACCATCATTCTTTCTTGTCATGCAGCTTGGAATGGCTGTTGCTGGCACAAGCTGTAAATCATGGGGCAGTCTGCAGTGTGTCTGTAAACAAACCTAAGACTGCTCATTTTTGTCTGTTCTTAGTTTAATTTTTTTTTTAAACAACAAAAGATCACTTTAACATTAATTGTTAAAATTGTGCTCTTTCACGCAATTAGGAGCACTTATAGTGAGGTAAATGGTCCTTTAAGTCCACTTTGAGTGTGCTTCATGACGCCTAAATTGTAAATATGAGACCAAATATAATTCAATTGACTCCAAGCTGTAATTAATTTCAGTGCTTTTGGTTTCCTAGATTTGGATTTATCAGCAGAACACCTTTTATTACAATTCAAACAGGTTTAATGTCAAAATTACTTAATGTTGCTTAATATAGCCAAACATTACCCATGCATTCCCCAACGGACCCTCTAATTCCACGGCTTACAATATACCACACTCCAAACAATTCTCGTTAAGCATGTTTTTGATGGTGTTTAGTAAGCCAAAATGTATTTAATATCAATCAAATGCCTCAAGACTATATCATTCATGAAAATGCAATGGTTTACAATAGCGCAAACACCAAACAATTCTCATTAAACACTATTTTGAGGCTAATAACAAATAATACTATAAATAATCCTAATTAATTACTTGTGCCTAAAAGTCAATAAATTACCTCATAACTTTGCATAACAGATAAATGACACTTCTTAGGCATTTCTGAATTTCCATAGCCATCACTTGAAATAATAATTATTAAGCATTAATTTGAATGTATTCATTCAGCTTGCACAAAGTTCCATTAGGCTTTCAGACTTGGAATCATTCTTAGTATGATTTGTTTTGCATTTTGGATATTCTTCTACAATATATGAGCTTTCGCATGTTACTGAAGCCCGTAAGTGAGGTCGCAAGTTAATTTGCTACTCAACTGGCGTCTTTTTGTGGGCCCCCAACGGGTTACGAGTTACGGCCTTAAAAATGTAACTCCTGAAGCCTTTGATCTTTCACTTTCGCAAGAGTTACAATGGCTAAAATCGCAAAATGCTATTCAATAGCTCCAATTCCCCAAACCCGCAAATGTTTTCACACCCTTAAATGGCAAATGAAGGAGAAAAACCTAGGAGTGCTAGAGAGGACTCGCAAGGGGGATAAACACCTATTCGTAGCACTCTAAATGCAAATAAAGAAAAAATACTACAATGTAAATAACGGGGAAAGCGATGACAGACATTAGAATTAATTGCACAACAGTCTCAAGCACGCAAATCAGCGCTATATAAGATTTATTGTTATGTCTCATTTATGGGTTAAATCGATCTTGGGTATCAATGAGTTAATACATATCAGGCCACCCATATGGACAAGAACAGTTTTGCATTGATTTTCATAATTTTTGTGGTTTTGCGTCTGATCGCATATCGGACCCCTGAACATAATTGATTGACATGTAACCTCCATGTTTTACTGCCGTAATAATATCTCATTTTGTATTGGTTGATTTGAAATGAGAGGTTACGGGCTTGCTTAACTGATCATGTTCCCTCCCTGAACTGCTACGGACGAGTGCATGGTTTATGGAGTCGGCTTTGGGCCAGTAACTTGCGGCCTTGAGCAATTAAATAGCTCCAGATTCTGAGAGAAACGGGAGCCTGCAACACACCCGTAGACATATGGCCTACATCGCACTAGTTGCGGGCTTGCAATTGAATTGGGCCCTATGAGTATAATCAGCCAAGTGTTTGAACATTTTTCATTGTTTCACCAAAAAATCTATCTATCCCATGACTTGCTATCAATTATATTATTATAAAATATATTATTATAATACATAACCTTTTATATTAGTTTAAAACTTTTAATATGCTGTTTAATTAGATGTAGTGGTAATTTGTTAGCATTTAGCCACAATTATTAAATACATTAATATAGCAACATAAGGTAACATAAGCCATTAAACTTCGCCGCTCATTGCAGGCCTCGGGCCGACCCGCCACTTTCATGCTTTGCAATGAGCCTTCAGTGTTCATTGCAAGCTTCTCCCCCCTCTACTTTACGGGGCTTGGGTTGAACGCCTTTGGAGCTCATCGCGAGCCCCGGAATGAGCGGCTCTGCCGACGGCCTCTGCCAACCGCCCCCCCCCCCCCACTTTCATGCATCACAATGAGCACCTTCGGCGCTAATTGCCAGCCCTGCAATGAGCACATTTGGCGCTCATTGTGAGCCTCTCCTCTACTTTAGGTGCCTCATGACGTTTCGGTGCTTATCACGGGGCCCGCAATGAGAGCCTTTGGAGCTGAATGCTGCCTCCGTCAAACCTGTAACTTTCGGCCCTCGCGATGAGTGCCTTTGGCGATCAATGCACATGCACAAGCCCGTATCCTTTAACATTGCGCGACGACAACTTGCAATTACCACAACTATTATATGTGATGGGCTAACATAAGCACAACATATTCAAGTATGCTTCAGGTAATATGAATCTTGCCCTGTTGACTGTAGCATCTTACAAACTTGCCTGGAAATGGTAAAAAGGATGGTTTGAAACACATACGAAATAAGTGAGTATATTCATTATAAAGCTTGCTATGTGGCCAAGCCAGGAAATGGGTAGTTTTAAGATTGGTATAAGTATTTCTATATAGTTAAATAACTTGGGAATTATTACATTTATATAGGTTGTAATATATTTAGGGAAATTCCTAGATATCTAATAGATTTTTTCCCCATTTATATGGAAAATGGGCTGGTTGGCAAGCTATTTATTCTAGAGATATGTTGATGGGGAGTGTGTCAGATTTACTATAGTTGATTTAAAAATTTAAAAATTAGCCAGTCATTTATTACCGCCATAAGATCAGGTAGGTATGTTTTAGGGTTGGAAAGGGCTACTATAATGTAATCTGCAAAGAAGGCTAATTTATGTGCCTCTCCACCTTCCATTAGTTCTATTATGCAGACATGCCCCCCCAATGACGAATGTGAGTGGTCCCAGCGCATGGGCAAACAGAAGCATCCCCGGGGGCATCCCTGCCTGGTCAAATTACAAATGGGAAACTGCACAAAAATGGAAGGGGTTTCATAAAGGAACAAATTAACAGAGAAGGATCAGACCTTAACTGGCAGATTTACAGGCAACTGCTTTCAAATAGCCGCAGTGGAAAATATTGCATTTTTTTTAGTGTTTAAGCTAAAAGAAGAATTCCAGTAGAGTTATACTAATTCAAGGTAATTGTTTCTGGTCTGTCTTTCCATAATTAAACCCAACATGTCTGGGTCCAACATTTTGCTAAGGATCTTGGGATCTTAATGCTATGGGGTGATTTTTTTCAAGTACTCCATCTCTTGGGTGGGTTCCAGCATGGGAATAGAGCAGGAGTCTAGAAAAGTCTAGAGATCAAGTTGTCATGGGTCAGAATTTGATTTCTCTCTCTGTAGTGATATAGAAATCTAAAATACTGTAAAATATGTAAATGTGGCAACAGTTTTGTGTGGGTGTTACAATGACTTGTTTTCGAATAGTGGTTATATGGCTCTTGACTTAATACTGTGTAGCTTGGTTGCTAGAAGAGTGTTTGCCTTGTTCGCTCTGCCGTAACTAAAAAAATGCATTCACTATAAAATGGCTTAAGAAACCTTGTGTATCTAAAGGTCTTGCAACTAACTATCTGTGAACACTTTGGTATTTGTTGTTCAATCAGCTAAAGGCTTTGATTGTAAGCACAGACTACATCTGCAAACTGTTTGCTATCTGATGTGTAGAATGTGATTGAGACAATAGTTGAGAATTACCTAATTTTGGTCCACCAGTACAGTGCCTTGCAAAAGTATTCACCCCCCTTGACATTTTACCTATTTTGTTACATTACAGCCTTAAGTTCAATGTTTTGTTAATTTGAATTTTATGTGATGGATCAGTAAACAATAGTCTAAGTTAGTGAAGTGAAATGAGAAAAATATATATACATAAAACTATGTTTTAGAAATAGAAAACAGAAAATTGGCATGTGCGTATGTATTCACCCCCTTTGTTATGAAGCCCATAAAAAAATCTGGTGCAAACAATTACCTTCAGAAGTCATATAATTAGTGAAATGATGTCCACCGATCGAAGTGTCACATGATCTGTCATTACATATACACACCTTTTTTGAAAGGCCCCAGAGGCTGCAACACCTAAGCAAGAGGCACCACTAACCAAACACCTGAAGACCAAGGAACTCTCCAAACAAGTAAGGGAAAATGTTGTTGAGAAGTACAAGTCAGGGTTAGGTTATAAAAAATATTCAAATCTTTGATGATCCCCAGGAGCACCATCAAATCTATCATAACCAAATGGAAAGAACCTGGCACAACAGCAAACATGCCAAGAGACAGCCGCATACCAAAACACACGGACCAGGCAAGGAGGGCATTAATCAGAGAGGTACCACAGAGACCTAAGGTAACCCTGGAGGAGCTGCAGAGTTCCACAGCAGGGGCTGGAGTATCTGCACATAGGACGACATTAAGCCGTACACTCCATAGAGTTAGGCTTTATGGCAGAGTGGCCAGAAGAAAGCCATTACTTTCAGCAAAAAACAAAATGGCATGTTTTGAGTTTGCGAAAAGGCATGTGGGAGACTCCCAAAATGTATGGAGGAAGGTGCTCTGGTCTGATTAGACTAAAATGTAACGTTTTGGCCATCAAAGAAAAAGCTATGTCTGGTGCAAACCCAACACATCGCATCACCCAAAGAATACCATCCCCCCAGTGAAACATGGATGGTGCTAAATATAGGGATATTCTTGAGCAAAACCTGTACCACTGACCAACGACCTGCTCACCGCCAAATCTAAAGGCCACTTTTCCATTCTGCTTCTACTAGATCTCTCTGCCGCCTTTGACACAGTTGACCATCCACTTCTACTCCACATTCTCTCCTCCCTCGGCATTTGAGACACTGCTCTCTTGTGGTTCTCATCATACCTCCAAGAACGATCATTTAGCGTCTCCTTCTCCGGCACCTCTTCTTCTCCTTACCCCCTGTCTATTGGCGTACCCCAAGGATCAGTCCTAGGCCCCCTCCTCTTCTCCATCTACACATCCTCACTCGGTACCCTAATAAACTCTTTTTCAGTACCATCTCTATGTAGATGACTCAAATCTACCTCTTAGCACCAGATCTATCCCCCTCTCTTCTAGCACACGTCTCCGACTGCCTCTCTAGTATATCCTCTTGGGTGTCTGCCGACTATCTAAAACTCAACATGTCCAAGACTGAAGTCTTAATCTTCCCACCCTCTACTACAGCTTCAATTCCTCACATCTCTCTCTGTGTTAACAATGCCATCATCACTCCCACCTCACAAGCCCGTTGTTTTGGGGTTCTTCTGGACGCTGCCCTCTCTTTCATCCCTCACATACAGTCACTAACTAAATCTTGCCTTCTCCATCTAAAAAACATATCCAAAATACGCCATTACCTTACACAAGACACTACTAAGATTCTAATACACTCACTCATCATTTCTCGTCTCGACTATTGCAACTCGCTCCTTGTTGGCCTGCCCACCACTCGCCTCTCCCCACTTCAATCCATAATGAATGCCTCCGCCAGACTCATCTTCCAAACACATCGTTCAGTGTCAGCAGCTCCTCTTTGTCAATCACTCCACTGGCTTTCCTTAGCTTTCAGAATAAAATTTAAAATCTTGACCCTAACTTATACAGCCCTCAAAAAAACTCTGCACCCCTACATCTCTGCTCTCATCTCCGAATACTCCCCCACACGCCCTCTTCGTTCTGCTAACGACCTTCTTCTTTCTGCCACTTTTGTCACCTCCTTACACTCCCGTCTCCAGAACTTTTCTCGCGCTGACCCTAGTCTCTGGAACTCCTTGCCTGCGAGTTTCAATCCTGCAAGATGCTTTAGGGAAAGCGCTATGGACACCGGATTCCAAGCTCAAAGGCAGGGCCCTCCATTCTTTGCAATGTGTGAATTTTGAACTTGTCATTGCCTGTAACTAAACTTATGTATAACGCTATGGAATATGTTGGCGCGTTACAAATAAACAATAATAATAATAATAATACCACTCTGTGCATGATTTGAGGCTAGGACGGAGGTTCACCTTCCAGCAGGACAATGACCCCAAACACACTGCTAAAGCAACGCTTGAGTGTTCTAAAGGGGAAACATGTAAATATGCTGGAATGGCCTAGTCAAAGCCCAGACCTCAATCCAATAGAAAATATGTGGTCAGACTTAAAGATTGCTGTTCACAAGCGCAAAACATCCAACTTGAAGGAGCTGGTAGTAGTTTTGCAAGGAGGAATGGGCAAAAATCCCAGTGGTAAGATGTGGCCAGCTCATAAAGACTTATCCAAAGTGACTTGGAGTTTTAATTGCCGCAAAAGGTGGCTCTACAAAGTATTGACTTTAGGGGGGTGAATAGTTATGCACATTGACTTTTTCCATTATTTTGTCCTATTTGTTGTTTACTTCACAATAAAAAAAAAAAAAACATTGTGGGCATGTTCTGTAAATTAAATTTTTCAAATCCTCAAACAATCAATGTTAATTCCAGGCTGTGAGGCAAGAAAACACGGAAAAAATGCCAAGATGGGTGAATACTTTTGCAAGACACTCTAGGTTAAAGACCCTTCTTAACCTGCCAAGCAGTATGATTATGTCAGTATTTAGAATGTTAAAGCGGTACATTAAAAAATACTGACATAATCATATCGCCCTTTCCCCCTTATCCTCCTCCCTTTCACCCTTCCCTCTATCCTCCTCCCTTTCCCTCTTCCCTCCTCCTCCCTATCCTCCTCCTCCTCACTTCCCCCCTGTCCAATCACCTCCATTTCCCCCTTCCCCTCCTCCTTTTTCCCATTATCCTCCTCCGTCCTTATCATCCTCCTCCTCCCTCCTTCCCCCTTTATCATTTTCCCTTGCCTCCCCTTCCCCCCTTATAATCCTCCCCTGCCCCACCTTATCATCCTCCTCTTCCTCCTCCTCCCCCCATCATCCTCCTCCTTCCCCATAACCTCCTTCTCACTTCCCCCTCACCAGTCCCTATCCTCTCTCCTTACTTTTTATTGTGATCAGATGAGCTCTCTGCTCATCTCTCCTCACGCAGCATGTCTTTGGCAGTGAAGTGACCGGAATATGCTAATGACGTGACGCGCTTGTGACGTCACGTCATTGGCATATGCCGGTCACTTCACTACCGGAAGACATGCTGCGGGGGGAGAGATGAGCAGGGAGCTCTGATCACAATAACAAGTAAGGAGAGTAGGGGGATAGGGACTGGTGAGGGGGAAGTGAGAAGGAGGTTAGGGGGAAGGAGGAGGATGATGGGGGGAGGAGGAGGAAGAGGAGGATGATAAGGTGGGGCAGGGGAGGATTATAAGGGGGGAAGGGGAGGCAAGGGAAAATGATAAAGGGGGAAGGAGGGAGGAGGAGGATGATAAGGACTTGTTATTGTGATCAGAGCTCCCTGCTCATCTCTCCCCCCGCAGCATGTCTTCCGGTAGTGAAGTGACCGGCATATGCCAATGACGTGACGTCACAAGCGCGTCACGTCATTAGCATATTCCGGTCACTTCACTGCCAAAGACATGCTGCGTGAGGAGAGATGAGCAGAGAGCTCATCTGATCACAATAAAAAGTAAGGAGAGAGGATAGGGACTGGAGAGGGGGAAGTGAGGAGGAGGTTAAGGGGAAGGAGGAGGATGATCAGGGAGGGGAGGAGGATAACGGGGGAAGGAGGATAGAGGAGGAGGAATGGTGTGCTGGGGGGGCCCAGGCAATATTGGCAGCACTGGGCCCCCTGCAGTAACCACGAGTGTGGCTCTGGGTTACCGATTTAGTAACAATAAATTAACCCCCGAGCCACGCTTGGGATTACCGCTTAAGCGGGTAAAATATCAGGACAAGTGATTTAGAAAACATTGGATGGGGTTTATTGAATACATTGGATTTGACCTTGATTTGGAGCATATATGTTTAACAGAAAATCATCTGGCTATTAATTTGTAAGCCCAGTACTTGTCAGAGTGTTGAGATTCAATTGTATGCTAAAGATTCTTAAGAACGATTATTGAAAATACTCTCAACTTATTGTTAAAAAAGGGATAGTTTAATGGTAGAATATGGTTCTTGCATTAGTTATATTTGTCTAATATGTATGTGTAGTCTTGCAGGCTCCATTTGCTAGGAAAATATATAAAAATGATGAGGGTTTCTGTACAGTGTAAAGAGGGGAGTCAGTGAGTTCAAAGAGCGCTCCACCAGGATGTAAAGAAACGGGAAGAAAAACATAGAGACTGAATAGAGAAAGTCATGTGGACAATAAACTAAAATCTTTTTTTTTTTTAAAGCAGCATAATGTCTTCCTTTTGGCTGCTTTAACCCCTTTACAAAATGTGTGTGGCGAGGGGGTCATTATGTCAGAATACAAAAAATACTGTGCCCAAATAAATGATGAAAATGCTATCAAAAATATTAATATAAAACAAGAATGAAGGAAACCAAACACAGATACCAGGAGTACTCACTTGTTTATCCTGTCAAATGTTGGGAAGGTGTAGGTTATATTCAGAGACATCAAAAACTACTACAAAAACACTTTTCTTTTGTGATCAACAGATTTGTGTGTTTACTTTTAACAATTTCTTATGGATTACAGTATTATTTCAATGAAGCAATTTTTCAGTTAAGTCTGCACCAAGTAAGTAACTCATCTACCAATTCTCTCCTTGCAGTTTTTGGTGTATGGATGCTACTTTGCGGTCATTGCTGGAATCTTCTTTGTGAGAAGTTTGTACATCCTGATATCTCTGAGATGCAAGAAGCCAAAGAATGAATTAGAGAGTGGTAGCAATAATCCAACTTAACCACCACATCCATTGAAAAATATTCCACAACAAATAAGCTTTGCAAAGGTGTTCAGATACGTCAGATATTTACATAACATGGGTCCTTGGATAGGCTTGTGCGTAACACTGAGGTGCGCCTTTTAAACACGGACTACAATTTGGATGCTGCCTTGCTACAGACACACTGACTATTTACTTATTTTTTCTTTTGTATAAACAATAAAATTGTGTATTGTGAAAAATGTGTAATCTGTTACACCAAATTTCAACAAAAGGCTGCATTAAATTTACTACCGTGTTCAACGAGGTGAGAAAAGTGAAAGAAAACAACACAGAAGCAATTTTTTGGCTGAATAAGTCGTTACCGAATTAACTTAAATACTGGTATACCTCACAGCTTAACTAAAGCCACTACTATTAATAACATAATTCACATTTATAAATTTAGCTAAACCAAACAGTTTACCTTATGTTAGACATTTTTCGAGGAATATTTGGTTACATTGTAGTGGTCTATTTGACCGTGAGAAAATTACTTAATAGGAACAGTGGGCTGTGGGGGTTGCCTGGTGGTCCAGTGGTTAGGATTCATTGCTTTCACCAATGTGACCTGGGTTCGATTCCAGTCAGGGAGCCACCCTGAAGCCATGCAGGGTTGGGCCTGGTCAGTATTTGGATGGGAGACCACATAGGAATACCAGGAGCTGTATGCTGTGGAGAAGGAACTGGAAACCCACTTCAGTATCACTGCCATGAATACCAAGTGGATGGTGTGTTATGGTCCATGAGGTCACAGAGAGTTGGACACGACTGAACGACACATACAACAGTGGGTTATCAGTAGCGGCTTATTGTACCTGTGATGTATCCAATATCTTAAGTACCTTGTAAATTAGACTATATCCAATATACTTTGTGAGACGGCACCCGACTTTAGAGCTGATGAGACCAGTGCAGACATCTGCACGCACTGAACACATCGCACCCGACCACAGCGCGGGCGAGATCTGCACGCACGATCAGCAGCAAGACACGGACCTAGATCACAGAGCTCTAGCTGTGCCAGTCAGGTGGAAGTTCTGAAGTCACAGGGGAATCACACACTACAGGACCAGAGTCACACACTACACACTGCACAATAGGAACAGAGACACACACTACACAACGGGGGCAGTCACACACTACAGGAGCGGAGACACTCACTACACAACAGGGGCAGTCACACACTACAGGAGCGGAGACACTCACTACACAACAGGGGCAGTCACACACTACAGGAGCAGAGACACACACTACACAAAAGGGGCAGTCACACACTACAGGAGCAGAGACACACACTACACAAAAGGGGCAGTCACACACTACAGGAGCAAAGACACTCACTACACAACAGGGGCAGTCACACACTACAGGAGCTAAGACACACACTACACAACAGGGGCAGTCACACACTACAGGAGCTAAGACACACACTACACAACAGGGGCCGTCACACACTACAGGCGCTAAGACACACACTACACAAAAGGGGCAGTCACACACTACAGGAGCGGAGACACTCACTACACAACAGGGGCAGTCACACACTACACACTACAGGAGCAGAGACACACAATACACACTACAGGAGTAGAGCCATACACTGGACAAGCAGCCTCAGTACAATAACTCTGTCACTGCATCTCCACAGAGCAGCATCTCAGCCCCACACTGTGCTAACTGCACCCTCAGACTCTCTCCTCATCCAGGGCTGAGCATGCCTCCAACATTGCTATTAGTCATTGGTGTAGACTTCATAAGGATGTCAAATATGTTTACAAATACACTATATGGTAACATTGAAATGGAGAGGAATTTGTATATTAATAATCCAATGATGAACCATATCTGCCAGTGATGCAGTGTACCCCTACACCCCAAAAGCCTAACCATAACCCCTACACATCCAAAGCCTAACCCTAACCCCTATACCCCAAAAGCCTAACCCTAACCCCTACATCCTCCAAAGCCTAACCCCTACACCCCAAAAGCCTAACCCCTACACCCCAAAAGCCTAACCCTGACCCCTACACCACAAAAGCCTAACCCTAACCCCTACACCTTCAAAGACTAACCGTAACACCTACACCTACAAAGCCTATCCCTAACCCCTACCACATCTCTTCCTCTCTCTCCTGTCTCTCTCTTCCTCTCTCCGCTCTCTCTTCCTCTCTCTCTCTCTCAGTCCATCTCTTCTTCTCTCTCCTGTCTCTCTCTTCCTCTCTCCTGTCTCTCTCAGTCCATCTCTTCTCTCTCTTCCTCTCCCCTGTCTCTCTCACTCCATATCTCTCCCTCTACTGTCTCTCTGACTCCATCTCTTCTTCTGCGATCCAGGGCTGTGTCTTCATGCTGGTCCTGCACGTAGATGTCGACTGCGCTGTGGGCAGTGCACTCAGATGTGTGCGCGCCCATGGGGGGGGGCGCGCACATGTGCTATGCGCAAAAGACATGCTACCTTGTGAGAGTTTGCTTTTATTATCCTTAATGTGGCCCTTAGATCTCTTTTTTATCAAAAAAATATTTAAAAAATAAAGATTAAAAAATATTTTAAAATAAAACTATATTGGACATATTTTAACTTTTTTCAATTTCTTTTTGTTTGAGTTCATTAATATCACGATCACTATCAATGTTTAATTCACTCAATAATCTTTGGCATAACAATAATAAATTGTGTACTCAGAATTCTTCCTAATTTACTTATTTTTCACTCACACAATGAATATAATAATAAAAAATATCCCCTAAGAAATGTTATATGTGACCGGAAATGAGAAGCACAGCTGCTTGACACGGCAGTAGGCTGAAGGGGGCAACGGTAGACTCTTGTTAACAAACAGAATTGGGTTCCTGACTAGCTAAGCAGACTCTACCCTTTACAAATGGCCAGCACAACTTTTGCAGCACCGACTGGAGGAAACGGCCAGGAAGCAATCTGCCATTTGAGACATTGAGCGAGGTGAGTCCAGCGAGCCCAGCGGTGATTGGCGCCATTGAGGGATGCGAGGTGAGGTGAGAGACGCTTCACTTTCCTGCGATAGCATGGGATCGCAAGGACCTTAAGAAAGCTAACCTCTGAAGACAAAGTTCGGATCCCATATGCATTGAACGGCGGGAGGAGACATAAGCCCCGAAAGCAAAGTTACCACAGACCATAGTACTAGAAGCGGAGGTGGGATAAGCTTCCCTTTCCCGCCGTTCCTTCGACCACAGTGGAAAAGATCTGAACAGATGAGCTTCTAAAGCCGACGGCAGTGCCGACCTCCAACAGCACATGCAAAGATAAGTACAAACTTTTGGATTTATAACTATAACTCTTAAAAAGTTTTTTCTCTAGTTCGTGTACATTTTTTTTTTACTTTATTCTTTATTTTGTAATAAAGAATAAAGTAAGAAAAAATGTACACGAACTAGAGAAAAAACTTTTTAAGAGTTATAGTTATAAATCCAAAAGTTTGTACTTATCTTTGTCATACAAAAAGAAAAAGAAAAAAAGAACACATGCATATTAAACAGTTTTACATTATCAAGATAATAAATATATGTTCCACAATTATATATGCACATCCACTCACATCATTTATCCATTAGACCTCAGGGGGATACTTTTAAGCAGCTATGGTTGGGACTAAAATGTATTTATAGCAACCTTACTTAAAATTCTTAAAAGGAATTAAGCTCTTTATATGGAGTCCCATATTGCCCATTTCTTCGAATCGGCCTTAAATAAAATAAACCAATAGTGGAAGAGTATCTCTCCAACTCTTGCAGAATGCTGATAAACTAAACCAAGGCTCTTCTAAACTTTCCTAAGTATGTCTAGTAAAGATTCTGAAACCCACGAGGAAGAAGTACTTACTTCTCTAAAAGTGAGAAACATACACCAGGATTTTCAATTGAATTTACTGGCGGAAATTAAACAGCAAATTTTGGAAAATGCCAAAGCAATAAGAGACGTAAACAACAAAACGTCAGAACTGGAATCAAAACTGGATAAATTGATTATAGACCACAACTTTTTGTAAACCCATAACATCAAATTGGAAGAAAAGATCAAAGACCTAAACAATCAAATTGATAAATTAGAAGATAGATCAAGAGGATACAATTTGTGTATAAGAGGCATTCCAGGAAGCATCAAAAACATTGATATAGCTAACAATATTTAAAAAAAAATTACCACCTTAGTTTCTTCCTTTGCCCAATTGCATCATAAATTTGACGCAGAACATTGTATTCCACTTCCTCTGTACTTACAAAACAAGGGCCCCAGAGATGTGATTGTTAAATTTCATTTTCTTCCAACCAAAGAATAGATTACTAAAGCCAGTTACAAAGCAAACATTTTTGAAGCCCCTTACGAAAACATCAAAATATTTTCTGACTTTTCCCCGGTCACCTTAAACAGGAGATGAGAGTTTGCTTATATAACTCAATCACTTAGAAAAGAAGGTCTCATGTATAAATGGACATTCCCTGTCGTTCTGTGAATGGCTTAAAATAAACTCTCCAGAGAGGAGGCTCCCCTACCTCCAGAGACTATCTGGGAGCGTTCTCCTGGCTTCCGGAGACCCCGACGGGAGGATCCGATGACGAGGCCTGTCGGGGCCCTGCAACGCGGACCTCCCCCCAGACCCCTTCTGACTCTCTCCCCCGTATACCAGCGCAGGGGGGTGAGCTAGTGAGGCTGCAAGACGCCCTGCGACATGGAGAGTGGGCACCGGAGGCAGCAGCAGAGGACGCAGTGGCGGCGGAGAAGGCCGCCACTAGAAGCCAGGAGCCGGCGCTTGGAAGCGCGCCAGGGCTGGAAGGGCGCCAAGAGGCTGCATTTACCCCCCAGCCACATCGGAGGACCGGGACAGGAGCTGGGAACCCCGAAGACCGTCAGGGGGTAAGACGGGAACCTGGCCCTGTGCCTGGAGCCCCCTACTGAGTGCTGGGGGAGGAAGTGAGGGAAGGAGGAGGAAGATTGGAGACTCTATTCCCCAGGGCCCTCAGGGGGCATCCTGGATGTCTGGCCTGTGACAGCAGCAGGTACCAGAACCCCTAAAAGATTTATCCCCAACTTGTACCCTGTCTTACTCTCCTGAAATCTGCAATAGGGGAGAGAGGGGTGGAGAAGAGGGAGTGTGACATATAAGAACTGGAGAGGCTGCAAGCTTGCAAGGCTTTTTGGAGCTGGGTGACTTTTATGCTGAACCTTTCTCATTGACCAAACTGTGCTTCAGTTTTTTGTATGGCCTGCCGCACCCTAGGAGTGCTTGCTGCAAAACAAAAACCTTATCTCCAGCTTGGAGAGCGACACTGCCATCTAGTGGCGCCTCTGCCACAGTGCGGCCTGAATTTTTTCAAAGTCTCCCTTCAGCCACCCGGCAACCTGGAAGAGGTTTGCTAATGTAGTGAATGGAGCTGGCCGGTAGGGGCTAAGCGTACTTCTGAGTATGATCTGAATTCTTCTTTTGCAACATTGTGGGAACAACCTGCTTGGGCCTTGTGAGGGGTGCTACTGGAGTCCGTACCTTGCTTCCTGACCAAGACTTGCATCAACATCACAACTAATATACGGCGTGTCAAGATTTCAGGCAAGATGGGAAAAAACAAGAAAGCCCTGCCTTCCAAAAAAATTGAAGAGCATTTCAAGATGGCCGGGGCCTCACAGACATCTATGCAAACTCCCTGCCCGGAACATTTGGACCAATCTGACTCTGATTCGGTATCAGACGCAGTACACCCGGAGGTCAACATCGCTGACAATTCTATGGCAAAGTTTGAGGCCCTTCTAGAGTCCCATATCAATAGAGCAGTCACAGCTCTACAAAAAGAACTGCATGACATTGGGCAGCGGACCAATATTTTGGAGGAGTCAATGGATCAAGTAGTTGAGGCCCTGGAAAAAGATAGGAGTGCCATTGGGGAGAATACCTCTCGCATTACTTCTCTTGAAGACAAACTGGAAGATTTGGAGAACCGCTCCCGTAGATTCAATATCCGGATTAGGGGGGTACCAACTGCAATCATTGACTTACCCCGATATCTCAAAGCCACTATAGACCAGATCCTGGCAGGCTTTCCGGATCATATTTGGGAAGTGGAGCGAGCTCACAGGGCCCTGGGTGGAAATAAAAATCCTGATTTGCCAAAGGACATAATAGTGAGACTGCTCCGTCAGCAATCCAGAGACTTAATTCTTGCCACCACCCGCAAAATGACAACCATCCAGGGTCCCGACGGATCCCCTTTGCAATTCTTTGCGGACCTTTCTCCTCCAACCCTACAAAAACGGAGACTGATGAAGCCTGCTCTGGAGATTCTTATTCAACATGGTATCAGGTACAGATGGGGCTTTCCTTTTGCCCTTATGTTCTCCCACAGTGGCGCATCCCATTCTGTGCGTTCCTTGGAGGAATGTCTGGATCTCCTTCAGAGACTGAACCTGGCCACTGGAGCAACAGTCCAGACACAGGGAGCCTCTCTGCCGGTCCCCCTTCCCCAGAGACAGTGGACTCCTTCCTCCAAACCGAGGAGGACGGCTGACCCAACTGCCCAAATAGCTTCTCAAAGACCGAGGCAGGAACTGGAGGCCGGGGCTACTTGACTCTTGGAGCTGGACGAGGAGCTGGCCTAAGGAGGCACATTGTCTCCTTTCAGACAGTGACTTTACCACGGGACTCTTGTTTTGGTTACCATGTTTTATAGTTATGCTGATTGTCTCTTAAATGCTTTTTTCTTGTTTGTTTTTTCCCCTGAGCAGGTCTAACTACCTTAGGTTACGGTAGCAGCTCCAGAGCTTTTGAAGTGTACAACTGATATAAGAAGGACTGTAGTGCCAGCTATGTCTCAGCTAAGGGATTTTTCACTCCAAGTTATAGTTAAGAGTATCCATGCTCAGCAAGGTTCACCCAAAAATGTTTTCTAGCCTTTTCTTAATACCCCTACCCGCTAGGATTTAGACTGTTTTAGACTAGATTTGAGGAAAACGGTTAGCATTCGGTTGGGCTAGATTTGCTCATTAAGTTAGGAATTACACAATGGTAAATTGTATTTTCTCTCTTTGTCTTATTGCTTTTACTTTCTTCTTTTTCCCTCTGATTGATCTGGGCAGGCTATTTGCTACTTTTCTCTACTCTCTGGTCCCCTCAAAGCCAAGGCTGCAAAAGCTACTTCTTCTTCTTTCCCCTCTCTCTTGCTTCTCATTTCACCCTGGGGCAGTGGGCCTAGAGAGGTACTATCTGTCCCAATCTATAGTAAAACCAGTCCTATGTCCGCCGGGCGGATGGCTAGGTCTTATGGGACTTATTCAGAGTAGACTTGATAGGGAGGTACTTGACTTTAGATTATGCTGGTTATCACGGCTAAACCCAACTAACTCTTGTCGTTTTACTCCCACTTTCATCTCCATCAGATCAACTCTGTCCAATGAGATCCGACAGGACCCTCCAGCTCCTCCTCGCCCTGGCCTGGTGTGGTAACTTGTCTTCCTTGAATGGTAATTCAGGACTACTTAAACAGGCCTTTGTAGGAGGGCTGAGAATCTTTACTTCCCTCCCACAATTGCTAAAGGAAGTCATGGACAGGATGTGATGTAAATTACATCATCTCAACTAAGGATATATCCAGGCAGGAAACTGGTGCTGTTTCCTGTTTGCTTGCTGGATGGTGTTGGTGATGGTTGATGGTGGTGATGATGGAAATGGTCTAACCGTGGGTAAGATAAAGCGTTTGGGAAAGGGGATTATTATATAGGTAGATAGATTTAAAAAGGGTTGGTGCTCCGTGGGTCTGGCTGTGTGTTTATAATACATTTATAGTATTGTGTTGTTGCCTTTTAATAAATACCTTTTAATGTAGACGAACCTTGTGTAATATTTATATATATTAATTTGGTGTTACACCACACCTGGGAAAGCCGCTTCCCGTTCCCTCATGCTCAGCTGCTACTGAAGGTATGTGGCTTTTAGTTATACACATGCTTACGCCAACAGCACACCCATGACATTTCCCACAAAGATACTCACCCACAATGTAAAAGGGTTTAACTCCCCCTTCAAGCGAAGGAAGGCTTTTTTGTATTATAAAACCCACAAACCTGACATTATCTTTCTCCAGGAAACCCATTTTGCTAAGAATAAAACTCCTGCCTACCTGAATAAAGATTATCCCCAATTTTTTTGCACCACCCAGGCTTCGAAAAAAGAGGGAGTAGCGATCCTTTTGCACAAGGATTTTCAGTTCCAGCTAGACTCCAAAATTATAGACCGGGAAGGGTATTATGTCATCTTGAAAGGGAAGGTCTTGGGCACCCCTACGTCGCTTATATCTTTCTATGCCCCCACCGTAGCCCCACACAAAGCGTTGATTAGACTTTTAAGGACACTGGAGGGGGGGGAGTGGGGGAAATTGATAATAGGGGGGGACCTAAATTTGGCCTTAGACCAGAGCATGGATAAATCCAGCGTCTCTAAGCACATCCGCTTTTCTAAAAGGATTAAACAAATCAAAAAACTGCTCCATTCTTTAGACCTCGTGGATGCTTGGAGGGGTCACCATCCGAAAGGAAGAGAGTACACCTTCTTCTCCCCCACCCATAAGTCCTACTCCCGTATTGATGCCCTTCTTATTAGTACCGCGCTTTTTGATAGCTCGGATAAGGCAGATATTGTTCCCTGCACGTGGTCGGACCATGCTGCAGTCTCCCTAGAAGTTGACCTGGGATCCCAATCCAGACTACCTTTTGCCTGGAAATTAAACGAATATTTGCTCTCGATACCCACATACCAGGAACAAGTTACTTCTGAACTGGCAGCCTACTTTGTGTCCAATGCGGGTGGGGAAACTTCGCCAGGTTGGGTCTGGGTGGCTCATAAGGCTTATATTAGGGGTACGTGCATTAAATTGGCTTCACAACATAAAAAAGCAATTCGTCTAACTGAGGAAAACCTCGTTAAAAATTTAGCTCAATTAGAGAAACAGAATCAAATTTCCCCTTCTTCCTCTTTAAGAGACCAAATTGACAAGGCTAGGCTGGAGCTAGACGGTATTTTATCTATTAGAACAGATAAAGCCCTGAGAAGAACGCAGCATCTCTTCTATGCTGAAGCGAATAAACCAGACAAATTATTGGCAAAAAGTCTTAGGGCAAGGTACTCTCAGTCCAAAATCTCTCAAATTAGAAACAAAGAGGGAGTACTCACGTTTAGCCAAAATGAGATACAAAAGACCTTTAGGGAATTTTACCAGCACATTTACTCCTCCCACAACTCCCCTCCAGAGAACGCTATTAGGTCCTACCTGAATTCCTTAGATTTGCCTAGAATATCAGAGTCAGATCTTCTTAACCTAAACAAAGAGGTATCGGTAGAGGAGGTTAGGGAGGCAATCAAAGACCTAAAAATGGGGAAATCTCCTGGCCCTGATGGCTTTACCAACATTTATTATAAAAAGTTTTCGGACATTTTGTCCCCACACTTATGCAGCCTGTTCAACACAATTTTGAAAGGGTACCCAATGCCCCCGGAACTTAACTTCGCGGATCTGACCCTTTTCCCCAAGGAAGGTAGGGACCCAAAGGAGGCAAAGAATTATAGACCGATCTCGCTCCTTAATAGGGAGATCAAACTCCTTGCTAAAATATTCTCACAAAGGATTTCTCTCTTTTTGCCCTCCCTGATTCACAAGGACCAATCTGGCTTCATCCCATACAGGCAGACGAGTGATAATATTAGAAGGACCCTAAACATCATCCACTTGGCTAGACATAGAAACACCCCGGTTTGCCTGCTCGCATTGGACATAGAGAAGGCCTTCGATACCCTGGAATGGCCTTTCTTATATGCCGCTCTGGATAAATTTGGGTTCAAAGGCCAATTTTTAAACCTGCTTCGCACCTATTATAATCTTCCCAAAGCTAACTTAAAACTCCCGGGCTCCCAGAAGGCGGTTATAGAGATAGGGCGTGGAACGAGACAAGGATGCCCTCTTTCCCCTCTCCTTTTTGCCCTTGCAATAGAGCCGCTGGCTCAGGCGATTAGGCCAAATTCCTCTATTGAGGGTCTGCGAGTGGGAAACCAGCATTTAAAGTGCTCCTTATTTGCTGATGATCTATTGTGTACTCTTACTAACCCTTGCTCCTCTATTGAAGCTCTGCTGGACACAATAGGTTTATTTAGCTCACTTTCTGGACTTAGATTAAACCAGGACAAAACGGAGGCACTAGGCATAGGCATACCCTTAGATACTCTATTCCAGTTGAAATCAAGCCGTACGTTTATTTGGCCGGCCAATCATATTCACTACTTGGGGATAAATATTACTAGTTCTTTAGCGGGAATTTATAAGGCCAATTTCCCCCCCCCTCTTCAGGGTTCTTCAGAGGGACTTGAACATTTGGACGAGGAAGCATATTTCTTGGACGGGTCAGATAACCTCGGTGAAGATGAACATCCTCCCGAGGCTCCTGTACCTAGCCAGAACCCTTCCAAGTTAATAACTCAGAATTAGCTCGCTTTCAGTCCCTGGTGTTCAAGTTCATCTGGAGGAATAGACCCCCGAAAATAGCGAGGAAGGTCATGTATAGACATAAATCCAAGGGAGGTCTCTCATGCCCGAATTTTTCTAGCTATTTCAGAGCGGCACAACTGGCCTTTATTCCTCTGGCACATTCCACTTCCCTCCAGCCTAATTGGGTTTTCATAGAGGAGGCACAAATGCCCCCCCTCACGTGGGGTACTATCCTATGGGCACCAAATTCGAATACTCTTAGGTCTTACATAAGTAATCCAATAACTAAATTTACTTTAAAAATCTGGAACTGGGCCAAGAAAACCAACAATCTAGCATACCCGGTAACTCCTCTTACCTCGATTTTCACTTCCCCCACCCTCTCGGCTACCTTCTCTTCTAACTCTAAACAATTTTGGATTCTGCAAAAATTAGATAAATTAGGCTCATGGCTGGAAGGGGGGAAGATTATTTCTCTAGGAACAGTTTGCAGAGGGAGGGAGTTTCCTGATACGGAAATATTTAACTATATTAAAATCAGGCACTGGGTAGAAGAAGTTCTCAGGGAATTTGGCCCGCCTAAAGACTCCTGGCTCACCACAATTTGCAAACACTCAGCCGTTACTAAGGGTACACTGGGAGCAATATATAACATAATTAATGCTCCCCCCTTGGATTCACCAAAGCCTTTCTTTATGCTGAAGTGGGAGCTGGACTTGGAACAGACTTGGGATGAGCCCTCCTGGTCTAAAGCTTTCTCTAGCCTTTCTAAAGGGTCCCTTAATTTTAGCTTGTTGGAAACCTAGCTGAAAATCCTACATAGGGCGTATATGACCCCCGCTAGACTAAATAGAATTGTGCCTACAAATTCGGATAAATGTTTTAGGGGATGTCAGGAACGAGGGGACTTCATTCACGCGTGGTGGAAATGTCCTTTAGTCTCTGAAACCTGGGCTAGAGCGGCTGATCTACTTTCCAGATTATTTAGTATCCCACTTAAACCTTCCATAGCGACATGTCTCTTAGGCAGGAATTATAAGGAACTGGGAGGGGTAGGCAATAAATTGACACAATTGATTTATCTGGCAGTAAAAAACATCATAGCTAGAAGGTGGAAGGACAATTCCATTAACTTCCAGGAAATCAAAAACAAAATAAACTTCCTATTTATACATGAGAGAATGACTCATACACTATTGGACACACATCAAAAGTTTCTGGAAATTTGGGGACCCTGGATCTCCTCCCCCGACTGCATTTCATAGGTAGTGGGGGGACGAGTTGAATTTTTGCTAGGGAGGCTCTTTACAATTGGAAGAGGAGTGGAGCGGGGGGCGGACTGGAACAGGCGGAGCGGGAGAGGACACTGGAGGCTACTTCGGACGAAAGGTAACGACAGTAAAACTAAGATTGGGTAGCACAGGAACTGAAAAGGCCACGGTATAGTCAAATCCTGACCTTTTGTAGTAGAAGAGCGGATGGGAAGCAATTATCTACTATTTGCTCTTTTCCTTTTACTTCTTCATTTCTTTGGTTATTTGTTTATTTTTCTCTTCTTTTCTTCACTTCTTTCTCTTTCTCTCTTCTCATATGTTCGTAGAATATATTGATTGTAACACGATTGTTTATTTACACCAATTTGTGCACTGAAAACTTTAAAATTATATTAAGGAATAATTCAACAAAGAGAAGCAGTTGCTTAGGATAGTAATTATCCTTTCTTGACATGTGGAATTATGTTTTATAGTATGTGCTTATTTTTGTACAAGTTTTTCTTGATTATTCTTAATAAAAACTTTATGAAAAAAAAAAAAAAAAAACTCTCCAAAAGAAGGAGAAAGCCTTCTAACAAGCTGGAACATTGGTATGGACTTGCCCACGAGAACCACTCAGAATCTCCAATTTACAGCCCTGTAATGGCAACAAACATAATAATACTGGTTTTCTGGTGGACTGTTCCTTTTTTTCTGACTTTTCCAGAATTGTTTTCACTTTTTTTCCTTTTCTTTTTTTTTTGGTTGTAATGTATCACTTGTTAGGTGGATTTTAAGAAAGGCTTGCTTGGTGGTTGAGGTTATAATTAATGTTTAGAACTTTTTTGAGAATTTTGTTTTTCAAGTTTGCTTAGTAGAGGGTACAAAATTAGCAGAGCAAGCTACCAAGGAGGATTATTTATTGGATTTTGGTGAAAGTTTACACAAGCAAGTTTTGGCATATTTTCCTTTTTCACTATTTCACAAAAAGATCCAAACTTAATCAAAAGGAATATAAGACACAACAGTAGCTGAAATTACAAAGAATAGGCACTATCAACGGTAATGTTAAAAGTAGTAAAGCACATGAAGTATCGACTAAAGCATTTTTACAAAATAGAATTTGAATATAGCTCCTTTTTTAGACTTATTATTAAGCCCATAATTTCACGCAATCATATATCATCACTTACAGGTTACTGATAATAAAATATTTAAATCCACAAAGAAAAGTTGATTTTCCTTATCACAGGTTGGTTGATATTATGGCACGATCAAATTTATAAGGAACCCCCACAATTAAACTTTTGTAGGCATATGGTTATTTTTAGGTCCGTAAAATTACGCAATCAAATATCTTCGCTTACAGGTTATATTAGTATAGAACTATGTAACTATGTATGGAATGAAGCTAGATGGGTGTCCTATGCCTTGATATTTAAATATGTAGATTTTTGTTTTGATTATACATAAGCCTTTTCTCAGTTAATGTCAATATTTTTTTTTAGTTTTAATGTAAATGGCTTAAACTCTCCAGGCAAGAGAAACACGATAATTAGATTCTACAAGAAAAAAGCAGATATAGTGTTTTTGCAGGAGACACACTGGGAGCACTCTAAAATCCCTAATTTTAGTGATAAATCCTACCAGCCTAGATACAACTCTACATTCAAAAAAAAGTTGAGAGATGTTGCAATTCTCTTTAAAACCAATCTAGACCCAATCAAGGAATTTACTGGAATAGATCCATATGGGCGATTCATCCTTAGGGTCGGATCAATTACCGGTCATAAAGTTACATTGTTGATTCTGTACATCCCCAAAGTTAATCAATTTAACTTCATGAACGGAATATGGAAAATCATTAACAAATATATACAAGGTTCTCTAATTATATCAGGAGACTTTAATATGGTTCCTAATTCAGAAACGGACAGAAAATCCCCAAAACCACGTAAAAATAAACATAGAATTGTTAAAGCAGCACAGTCTACACTCGGATAGAACTGTTTTTAGTTGATATTAATATCTTAAACAAAATTACTGAAACAGACATAGAATCAGTTTCATCAGACCATGCCTGCATTAAATAGAAAATAATCTTTACAAGTACAAAAGTAATAGACCTCAGTGGAAAATTGACGATTACTTACTGTAGCGGAACCCATCACTGTTTTAAACTGTTTTATGATTAATATGGTTAAAATATGATCCTACTATATGTATGTTGGTTGATGTTCTACAGAATATATTGGCTCAGAATATTAGCCAGACTTTTGCAGACCTAGGCTAATAGATAATCCTGTTACAGAGATTCAAGAGATAAGAAAGTTGTAAAGGATCCTTGCATTTTCCAAAGTGTTTTCATTCTCTGATAAGGACAAAGAAGAATGATCTAATTAATGTCTGATTGTATCCAAGTTGCCAGGGAGGTGTGACTCACCTATTGTCCTATATGTGTATTGTGTGGGGGATATGTGCAATGTCTGTGTGTTATGTGTAAAAACATACTTTTACTAACTTTTGAACCCCTGGTCTGATTCATGCCATTTTTGTATATGTTGTTCCCCTGGGTGAGAGATATTGAATGGTGCGGGACTTAAAGGTGTACCCCCTGTATTTGGGGTACATCCAGAATGTGGTTAAAATTGTGTCTGTTTTAATTGTGTTACCTGTTATCTGAGGGGAGGAGACGTGGGGGTTGAACCATGTATATAATTGGCTGTGATAATTATGTGGGTGTAGCCCTTCAGAGGGCACCATTGCATAAAAGGAGATTTCCTGTCATTAAAGCTAGTTCCTCTTGACCCTTCAAAACGTAGCCTCGTCTCGTTATTTGAGGGGATCGCTATCATACTGGGGATTGCTATGCTTCTGCATACTCCCTTGAGCTGTAACTACTGAACGCTTGTTCCTGATGTACTATCCTTGGAGTCTGTGGTGGTTTTGGTGTCCGGTGCGGTGCTTGTAGGCCTCGACGCAAGCTAGGACGCATCCATCAACGGAGGTACCCGGTCGGGGTGCCAGTAGATCCGTTACACTTACTAGAGGACGAATCTAGGAGAAAGTTCCTCAAGGAAGAAATCACAGCATTTTTTGAACTTTTTTTGAACAAAAGTACAGCTTCCTCTAAGGCATTCTCTGGAACACTCAGAAGGCCTTCACTAAAGGTCTGATAATTAAACTAAAATTCCAACTAGTAAAGCAGAGAGGTGAATCCTTGAGAACTCTGTACATTCGTTTGAGCAAACTGGAAAAAACAAACAAAAAGGATCCTAAAGATTTGGTTTCTGCAGAAATTAAGAAAATCCAAAATAAGATTAGTAAAATAAACCAATATCTGTCGGACAGGTCTATCTGGCGCATGCAGCAATTATTCCACCATCATGACAATAAAATAAGCTACTTGTTAGTTCACAAGATCAAAAAAAGAACCAAAAAAAAGAGCATTGATTAAGTGATGGCTTACATATTACTTCACCCAATGATACTGCCAACACGTTTGCAAATTATTAAGAAAATTTGTATAACTTATCAAATGATAAGTCTTTTAGGCAACCGTCAAAAACCCAAATTCAAGCATTTTTGGACCAGCTAAATCATCCTTCTTGTTCTTCAGAACAAGAAGAACTAAATAGCCCCATTTCTGACCAGGAAATGATGGAAGCAATAAAACATTTAAAACCATACATAACTTCTGGACCTGATGGATATAGTAACCTCTTTTTTTAAAACCTTTTCATCAATTCTATGTAAACACCTTAAATATTTTTTCAATTAAATAAAAACAGAAGGTGACATTCCACCAGAAATGGTTAAGGCAACTATAATTATGATCCCCAAAGCAAAACAAGATCCTCATTATTGCTCCAGTTACAGACCGATATCACTATTAAATGTGGATGTCAAACTTTATTCAAAAATATTAGCAACCAGACTCCAAAAAGTAATTAATAAATAAATAGATGTTGACCAGTTGGGTATCATTTCTGGTAGAGTCGCATCTAACAACGTCAGAAAATTGATGAAGCTGCTTGTACACACAAGGTTCGTAAAATCTCCCACCCTATTCCTGTCATTAGAGAAAGCATTTGATAGAGTAGGGTGGGAGTATATGAACTTTACTCTGGCAAAGTTTGGTCTGAATAGTTTCGGGTTTCAAGTGATTGAAGCACTGTATAAAGCTCCGACCACTTCAGTAGCTGGAAACAGATATAACTCCCGTACTTTGGGGATTTCGAATGGAACTCAACAAGGGTGTCCTCTCTCTCCCATCTTATTTGCATTGTTGATAGAGCCTCTGGCAGAGGTGATAAGATCTTCCTCGAATATCGGGGCATTAGGATGGGAGAGAGAGAGAACCCAAAGGAATCCCTGAAATCCTTGATGGCTCTGATTAACAACTATAATGAAATCTCAAACTACAAGTTAAACCCCCCAAAATTTGACACTTTATCTATAAATGTATCTATTGATTCAAAAAGAAGTCTGAAAAATGACTACTCATTTAATTGGGATTTTAATTCTTTTACCCATCTGGGAATTACAGACATTAATAAAATGATTGAAATAGTTGTGAGCAGTGCGGGACTGCAAAAAGTTGTCGGTAACGCCATGTTAAAATTGCGGGCTTGCACAACTGCAGCCCTCGCAAAGTGGTTACGGCCAGGCAATGAGCGCCAAAGGTGCTCATTGCGCTGGTGGAGAAGAGCGCCATAGGAGCTCGTCCCTATGATCCACAGCCATTAGGCAATGAGCACTCATTGCGACCCGCGGGACTTAGGCAATGAGCACCTAAGACACACATTGCTCTGGTGGAGATGAGCGCTTCAAAAACAACTTAAAAACAAGGCCGAAGTACGTAACAGGCAATCGAACGGAAAAGGCGGCCGAAGTACGGAAATACCAGCCCTAAGCACTAATATTTAACGCTAAACACTTAATACAAGGCAGTAACATTAAACTCAAGCCACTTAATCAAAGGCAATGACATTTAACCCAAGGTAGTAACACAGGGAGAGAGGCTTACAATTAGCACCAAGGGCGCTCAAGTGCGAGGCCTATAAAGTACACAGGGGGAGAGGCTTGCAATGAGAGCTGAAGGTGCTCATCGTGGGGCTTGCAATGAGCGCCAAAGGTTAGCAAGTTGTGGCTCTCAATGAGCGCCGAAGGCACTCATTGTGAGCCACGCAATGAGCACCAAAGGCACTCAGTGCGGGGCTTGCGATGAGTGCCGAAGCTGCTCAGAAGGGCCATAACCTCACATTCGGTGGCAAACAGCATTACCATGGCTTCAAATGTTATTGCCGTCATTTTTTGACGGGCAAGTCACCAGTTAATTATAAAGCTCTGTATTTGAAATTCTTGGAGATTATAAAAGTGTGGAAAAATATAAAAGCATCCTTTAGTGGAAGAATTGCTATCACAAAAATGGCTCTTTTGCATAGGCTCAATTATCTTTATTCTATATTTTGGATCAAATAATTCCAAACTACAATAGACACATTTATACATTCCTCCAAATATATTAGATTGAAGAAATCCACTTTAGCAAGAGGATTTTTAGAAGGAGGGCTAGCTTACGTGCATTAAAATGGTTAGACTCAAGTAAGAATCATGTTTGGCAACCAAATTTAAAAAACATTGGTCTCAAATTTGGACCTAAGATTATTAGTATTCATGAATAATATTGCAAGTAATAGCTTTGAAGGCGGATCCTATATAATTAAGAATAATTTATAAAACAAAGATTTTTTATTCAACAGCTTTTATGTTACATAACAAACAATTACATTGCAAACATCTGTAAACTGAAATTATTGAGATAATTGTGTCTATTGTTATTAAAATATAGTATTCATATCAATAAACAATCATTCAGCCAGATATCTCACTTTTTTTTTTCCTTTTTTGGTGATGGTTTTAAGTAAATACACAATTAAAGTTCCACTCCTAAATGTTCCTCACTACATCCATTCCTATGATCTCCAGTGCCACCCTCAGTACCTTATGTCGTCTAGATGAGTTGCCTCTCCGCTTCCCAGCTCTACCCGTTCCAGTCCGCTCCACACTCCGCTCCCTTGACAAGCCACCGCTATTAGCCAAAGTGTAATGCTCTTTCCTGTCCAGACCTTACAATGTGCTATCTGGAGACTGAATCCAAGGTCCCCAAATTTCTAGGTAAATTTGGTGAGTGTCCAACAAAGTGTGAGTCATTCTTTCGTTAATGCAAAGATAATTTATTTTGTTTATGACTTCCTGAAATTGGATATGACTGCTTTTCCATCTTCTAGCAATTATATTTTTGGCGGCTAAAAAAATCATTTGGGCCAATTTGTTCCCCTTATTACCCAGCCCCTGGTAATGAATTCCCAACAGACAAGTCGAGATTGATGGTTCTAGGGGAGATTTAAGAATCCGTGAAGCTAATTTGGTAGCTTCAATCCAAATATTAGCCACTCTAGGACATTTCCACCACGTATGAATAAAATCTCCCCTTCCCTGGCATCCTCTAAAGCACCTATCTGAAGTTGTTGGAGATAGCTTATTTAGCCTGGCAGGAGTCATGTATGCCCGGTGTAAGATTTTCAACGAGGTTTCTAGCAAGCTATAGTTATATGAGCCTTTAGATAGGCTCAGAAAGGATTCCGCCCATTTGTCCCCCTCCCAGTTTTGTTGCATGTCTATCTCCCATTTCAATGTGTAAGCAGGCTTCCACGAAGCCTTTGGGGCATTAAACATAGTGTACAGTGAGCCTAAGGTTCCTCTAGTTAAGTTTGTGTTTTTACATATTATTGACATCCACGATTCTTTGGGCGGGCCATGAATCCTATGTATCTCCTCAACCCAATGTCTAATTTTGATGTAGTTAAACATTTCTTGGTGTGGTATCCCTATTTTCCTGTTCATTTCTGCCCAAGAAATAATTCTGTCGCCCTCAAACCATGCCTCAAGTTTGTCTAAATTGTGTGTGGTCCAGAATGCTTTGGAGTCAGCTGTGAGGGTGGTCGCTAGCGAGGTTGATGTAAAGATTGAAGTAAGAGGTGATACGGGGTGAATCAGTTTATGTTCCTTCCTAGCCCATCTCCATATTTTCAGCGTCAATTTAGTTATAGGGTTATGGATTAGGGAGTCAAACGTGTGGGAACTCGGAGCCCATAAAATGATTTCCCATTTTAATTGGGCCATTTGTAGCTCTTCAATAAAAACCCAATTGGGCTGTAGGGTGGTAGAATGTATTAACGGTATAGAGGCAATTTGAGCTGCCTTAAAGTAGGTACTGAAATTAGGGCAGGATAATCCTCCTCTAGACTTATGTTTATACATAGTATGTCTGGCGATCCTAGGAGGTCTATTCCTCCAAACAAATCTAAAGACCTGGGCTTGAAACTGTGCCAATTCCCTATTATTAATTTGGATCGGCAGAGTCCTGGCCAGATAAAGCAGCCTCGGCAAGATGTTCATCTTGACCGTGGCTATTCGGCCCGTCCACGAAATCTGCCTTTTTGTCCAGCTGTCTAAGTCCCTTCGAAGAGTCTTAAATAGGGGTGGGTAATTGGTTTTATAAATATCCGCTAGTGAGTTAGTCAACTTTATCCCTAAATAGTTAATGTAAGAGGCAGGCCATAGAAAGTTGTGTACCCTTTTCAGTTGGTCCAAGATGTCCCCAGGAATGCCCACACTTAAGGCTTCTGTCTTGCTATGATTCAATCTCAGTCCAGAGAGAGTGCTATATTCATTGATTGTGCCCAGTAGGGCGTCTATGGAGGAGCCAGGATTCGAGAGGGTGCACAGTAGGTCATCAGCAAACAAAGAACATTTTAGATGCTGATTTCCCACCCGCACCCCCTCTATAGAGGAGTTTGCTCTTATCGCCTGGGCCAAGGGCTCTATGGCCAAAGCAAAAAGCAGCGGGGACAGAGGGCACCCCTGTCTCGTGCCTCTCTCTATATTAATACTAGCCGTCTGGGAGCCTGGTAATTTTAAAGTGGCCTTGGGTAGCGTGTAGTTAAGTGTGTAATAAGTTTAAGAAGTTGCCTTCAAACCCAAACTTTGCTAACGTGGCAAATAGAAAGGGCCACTCTAAGGTGTCAAACGCTTTCTCTATGTCCAATGCAAGCAGGCAGACCGGGGACCCCCTAGACCTAGCCAAATGGATGACATTTAGAGTTCTCCTGATGTTGTCGCCAGTTTGTCTATGCGGGATGAACCCTGACTGGTCTTTGTGAATCAAGGAGGGAAGGAATATTGAGATCCTTTGAGAGAAGATCTTGGCAAGCAACTTGACATCCCCATTAAGCAGTGAGATAGGTCTATAGTTCTTGGCATCTCTCTGATCTCTACCCTCTTTAGGGAATATTGTTAAGTCAGCATGGTTTAGTTCTGGGGGGGTAATCTCCCCTCTCAGTATCGAGTTAAAGAGATTACATAGATGAGGAGCCAGAAGTTTTGAGAATTTCTTATAGTAGATATTGGTGAACCCATCCGGGCCCGGGGATTTTCCTAGTTTTAGTTCTTAATCGCTTCTAGAACTTCCTTGATAGTAACTTCCTTATTTAGAGAGTGTAAGTCAGCGGGCGAAATCTGAGGAAGGTCCGGTGAGTTTAAGTAAGAAGCAATGTTATTTTCCATGGCCACCTGTTTAGTGGAGTATATATTTTGGTAATATTCCCTAAAAACTTTTTGTATTTCATTTTGGCTATATATGAGGTCGCCCTCTTTATTTCTGATTTGGGAAATCCTGGATTGGGCGTACTTTGCTCTCAGGCTTCTGGCTAACAATTTATCCGGTTTATTCGCTTTATTGTTAAACAAATGCTGCGTCCGTCTCAGTGCCTTGTCCGTTTTTATGGACAATACGCTATCTAGCTCCAGCCTCGTCTTGTCTATCTCTGTTCTCAGGGAGGAGGAGGGGGAGAGCTGATTTCGAAGCTCCAGTCGTGCCAATTTGCTCGCAAGATCTCTCTCCCTTTGTAGATTCTGTTTTTTGAACTGAGAAGCCAATTTGATGCACACTCCTCTTATAAAGGCTTTATGTGCCATCTAAACCCATCCCGCTCCCGTCTCCCTGCCCGCATTGGACCCAAAGAAGTCTAGCAACTCTCTCTCTATCTGCTCCTGAGTTGAAGGCAGTGAGATTTGGTATTCATTCAGCCTCCAGGTGTAAGGCATGCTGAATTGACTTCCCAGGTCCACTTCCAATAAAACTGCTGAATGGTCGGACCAAGGGCAAGGCACTATATTTGCTCTGTGTGAGCTGTCAAGAAGTGAGCTGCTAATGTAAATAGTGTCAATGCGCGAGTAGGAGCCATGTGTGGGTGAATAAAAAGTAAACTCTTTCCCTCTCGGGTGAAGTCCCCTCCAGGCATCTACCAGGCTAACAGAGTGCAGGAGTTTCTTAATTTGTCTAATTTTGTTGGAGAATCGGTCACTCACTGGAGCCCTAGATTTGTCCGCCTTTGGGTCTAAGACTAAATTGAAATCCCCTCCTACCACTAAGTTCCCCCAGTCCCCCCCTTCCAGTGCCCTTAAAAATCTTATTAGGGCCTTATGTGGTGCCGTTGTGGGGGCATAAAAGGAAGCCAGAGAAATCGTGTTTCCCAAGATTGTACCTTTTATAATGATAAAGTACCCTTCACGGTCTACCAGTTTGGATGTTAACTGGAATTGGAGGTTCCTATGTAGCAATATTGCTACTCCCTCTTTTTTTGAAGTGTGGGTGGAATGGAAGAATTGAGGGTAATCTTTATTAAGATATGTAGGGGTCTTATGCCTAGCGAAGTGGGTCTCCTGTAGGAATATTACAGATGGTTTGTAAGTCTTATAGTATAAAAAGGCCTTCCTCCGCTTGAAAGGAGAGTTAAAGCCCTTCACGTTGTGAGTGAGTACTGTTATGGGCATGGGTAAATTAATAAGGTGTCTGTCAGATATGCTAAATTAGCTTTACCTTTCCGGCGAGCTGTCGAGGAGGAGTGAGGAGCAGCTCCTCCTTCTGGAGGTGTGGAAGTGGCTGAGCCCTGGGTGAGCGAGTTCTAGCAGGCTTGATTCTAGTTAGAATATAAAAGCAATAGTGCGTGAGTTTAGATGCCACCCCCTGGTGCCTTATCATAAAAAACAGTTGGCTTAATTTTGGCTCGGATAATGTAATTATGAATGGGATTAGATTGTGCCCGTTGACCTGCAAACAGGCAGCCACTAGAGCCTCCACCAAATAAGGATCATTACGCCTCTGCCCTGAGACCCCGGGAATGCTAAAGGGGCGCAGGGGGCCAGTAGGCAAAGGATGTGGGTAGTTTAAATTATTTGGATGGTGATTGACATTAGGAGGTCGGATAAGCAGCATAATTAGCTGATCCCAGCTTAGATATACTCTAAAAATGTATGCTTTGGCAGGGACACAGTAATCAGAGAGTGAATTGCTTAGTTCCGAACCCAGTAGAGGGTGGTTGAGCACCGGTTGGTAAGTAAATGGTATGTGAGCACAAATACAGAAAGTTGTGAGAAGAACAAATAGAGTGGTTATTGAAAAATCAAGCATTCTTAGGACCTCTAGCCCTAACCTATTCCTGTCAATCCGTTAAAGTACTAGCAGGTTCCGCTTCAGGTCCTGCCGGCAAGGACAATTATAAATAAGATAAAAAGGAGTGTTACCGTAATAGAGTAGCCAGATCTTTAAATAATTTTTGCTAACATTAATAACAAAACTCTTTACATAAATTATAAACAGTAGAAACAGCTAAACCTAGACCAGCCAGAGGGGTCTCGCCAGGCTAAGTATTATTCCCTCAATTAGCAACAGTAGGTGTTTCTTTATCAATCTACTACAACCTGCTAGGTAGGAAGGAAAAGCAAAGCATGGGTTAATAACAGTTCAAAAGTCTTTTGTCAACTGGGTACAACTCGTATCAAAAGTCCTGAGTTCCTCCGGGAGCCAGCCCAAAAGGCAAGAAGTAGGGGGGAAAGGTAGTACAGAACAGTTAGCTCAGTTCTGAGCAACCTTCCTGAGAGTCTCCCCTAGGTAGCAGCAAAAAAGGAAACAAAAAAAAAGCAAAAAGGAAACAGGACTTTTTGATAGCATGGTGCCTCTTTAGTCGAACCCTCGTTTTGAACAGTCCTGAGGATAAAGACAATTGTGCTAGTGTGTCAGCGTGTCCATGTTTTGGCTGGGGCGTCTGTTGGCAGTTTTTGAGACGTGATCAGCAGGCCTCTTTTGTCTGGTCACTTCAGACCATTGTCTCTTTGGAAGAGGCAAAGTTGCTGAAGCAGATGCCATAGGGGCT
Source organism: Discoglossus pictus (assembly GCA_027410445.1). NCBI lineage: Eukaryota > Metazoa > Chordata > Amphibia > Anura > Alytidae > Discoglossus > Discoglossus pictus. The sequence goes on from CM050165.1 coordinate 377,385,504, forward strand.
GGGTCCCCCCCATTTAGTTCTAGACGCTTAAGAAGCTCTTGGCAGTCATCTAGGGAGCGTGTTGTATATTGGATACCTCCCACAGAAAAGATCAGGGCAAAGGGGAATCCCCAGCGATATCTGATGCCATGGCGTAGTAGCACTTCCAGGGCCGGCTTCATCAGCCTCCGTCTTTGTAGCGTAGTTGGAGAAAGATCCGCAAAAAAATGGAGCTTAGCCCCGTCAGGACCACTGATCGAGGTCTTGTTGCGGGTAGCTGCGAGGATCAGGTCTCTGGATTGTTGGCGCAGAAGCCTGACAATGATGTCTTTAGGGAGGTCTTGATTGCGGCTCCCCCCAAGGGCTCTGTGCGCTCGCTCTACCTCCCACTCATGGTCCAGGTGTCCTGAGAGGATCTCATGTATCGTGCCCTTAAGGTAGCGTGGTAGATCGACTATAGCCGTGGGGACGCCTCTAATCCTCAAATTAAATCTTCTGGATCTATTCTCCAAGTCCTCCAACTTATCTTCTATATCCGAGATACAGGAGGAATTGCCAGCAATGTTGGCCCTGTCCTTCTCCTGCGCCTCTACCACTTGGTCGATGGTTTCCTCAAGTCGATGGGTCCTCTGTCCGATCTCTTGTATGTCTTTTTGCAGTGCTGTGACTGCTCCGTTGATATGGGAGGCCAGGAGCGCTTCAATTCTTGCCATTGAGGCACTATTGATGGATACCTCCGGCAGTAAGGTTACCTCCTGAGAGTCTAAATCTGAGATGTCCGATTGCTCTGAGGCGAGGTCTTGTGCCGGTGATTCCAATGCTTCCAGAGTTTTAAAATGCTCGTCAATTTTTTTTGACGGTAAGGATTTTTTATTTTTCTCCATTTCTGCGCCGCTGATTGTCTCCGGGTTGGCTGTTGGATGACTAGGCATTTAGCCAGTTGCTCTGATGAGAACCCTCCGCTTCAGCTATATCCTCTCAGGTAATTAGATCTGCTGTGTTTGGTGCTGTCGGGATACACCCAGTTCCTGTAATGTTGTCTTGGTGTTTTTTTTGGTCCTTGCCGGCTAGAACCATGTAGGGCCGCTGTAGTTACATCTCAATGTATTGTTGAGCTCTGTCAATCATGTGCTCTCAGTAGGCCCAAGCTGCTTTCATCAATGTCCCACTAGATGGCGTCAATGCTCTGTCTGGTGCGGGTGATGTATCTTGTTGAGTGCTGGACTGCACTATTTTCTGAGCACCAGTAGGTGGCAGTGCTGCTCCCTCCAGTGATAATAGGATGTTTGGTTTGATGTTGTACCAATACTGAGCACAGGCCACGGCTGAAGCAGTTATATAAGGAAAGGTAAATCTTGTTACCGTTAGTAATGAGGCAGTAGTAATGAAGATGAAAATAAAGAGGTTGTATGCCCCCTTCTGCAGTCTTATAAGCAGTGCAAAGTCTTGGTCCCCTTAGGGTCAGTATCTAGGCCTTAGAATCTTAAAGTCCTGAGCAAGCCCTTATATTACTTGAGTCAGGGAGCAGTGAGGTCACCCTTTAGTGTCCCTTTGGAGTGTTTTTAACTGTACAGGTCCCTGAGCTTTTGGGAGCCAAGAGTATTAACGCCTCCCTTTAGTGCCTCTACAGCCTTGCTGCTACTAAAAACACTACAAACCTAATCTTTTCTGGGCCTCTCACACAGTCTCTTCTTGTTAGGGTGCAACTTGCAGCTTCTGGATCCCAAAACTTGATTTTTAAAACCAGCTGGGTCCTCCTGTGCACAATCCTGGTCATATATATCAATTTGGTGATAGATAAGTCACTTTATATATGGTCTTAAATGTTTTTTTTCAGCAGAAACACACATCCTCTTTCATATATTATAGCTTTGAGAGATAAGCTGCTGGGTCTTCTTCTCTTAAAAAGTAATACAGTTTATTGTGTACCATATCTTTAGATTATTACACAGACTAGATCTCCAGTAGTATAAGGCAAAGAATTGTATAGGTTTGAAACAGACAGGCAATATGAGTCATTACCAACCTTAAGTAGGCATGTTGTTTATCAGTGTTTCAGAGACTCCTTTGTTCTGGTTCAGCTGCAAATCTCAGGAAAAAAGTTACCAAACTTGATTTTTAAAGCCAGCTGGGTCCTCCTGTGTGCAAATTTGTTGATTTGGTGATAGAGAAGTTACTTTATATATAATTTTCATGCTTTTTAAAGCCTCATTGCTGGGAGCTATGTTGTTTTGCTTCCTCTCTGTTTGCTGCTAGCCACACCCTCCCTGTTCCTGGGTTTTAAAGGCAGTAAACACCTGAGCTAATCACACACATCCAGTAGTTAACTCTTTCTCCACCTGGGGTAAAACAGAGCCTTGCAATATATGTGCACTGTCACAATATGCTTCTTCAAGGGGGCTTGATATGAACCTAGTTCAAACCTACCCCAGCAGAATCATATAGTTCATGTTCTCTTTGGCACAAAATATGGCTTCTGAAGAGGGTAAGGCCCAAAAGGTACAGGCAGAGAATGTTGCATACAGGTAACTAGTGGCCCATGGCAAGACCACTGTCAGGAAATGTCAGGAAAACAACACACAGAAATAGTCTCACACTGTGGATATGTGAAAACTATCTCTCAACCTTTATTGAATGATCAAAACAACATATTTATACTCTCCAATACCACACCCTTGTGTACATTTGTTTATGTGTGATATCAGCCCATCTGTCTTGCAACATTGGGCTATCAAAGCTCTTGAGATCAAATTCACCAGATATCTATAGCTGGCTAGTGAAAAAAACATTGATGTTAAACTCAAGTGTTTATTTAAGACTACTTGAAGTACATACATCTGTCTTGACCCAAAGTCTGTATGTGTGAGTGTGCAATGATCTGCAGCTAACTTCTATGCTTATAGAACTTCTATTCTTCTATAACATATATTCTTCTATATTTATTCTTATTTTTATTTACATATATTTTACACATTCAAATCCATCTCTCATTTTACTATTGTACCATAAGATATAACAAAATATTATTGGTTTACACAAGAATTTTACATATGCATTAATTGATGTTCATACAGATACAAAAGGAAACTGTGATACTGTACAGCTAAAAATTGGCTTGTGCACAGTAGAAATAGATCCCATGACAGACATCATACTGATCATGTTATATATATTATTTTCTTTGTATACATTTAAATGGTCCATGCTCTGAACGTCTTAATAGGCCAAAATGGTACGCCAAGTCCCGAGTATCCCACGTGATCCACCATTGACGTTTGGCCAAGGGATTGCATAGCAACAATGCGCAATTATAGTTGGCCCGTCGGTTGCTGGGAAACGGAGGATGCTGTGGGATATGCGGACATACTCACATACATGCCAAATACAGTTTTTTTTTTTATAATTAACTTTTTTATTGAAAGAATAAACAAATAGAACATCGTAAGTTCAGCAAATCATATAACAAATCTCTCAAGTATCAACAAGATATATCAAAAAGTTTCTTTCAAAGTTTTTCTTTTTTGGTTAGAATAACACATGAACATGTAAAACATATATATAAAGTCACACAAGGTCTTGAACATATATACATTCCTCAAAGCAGACATGTGTCTAGGAGGTACAGCAAGGTGAAACCATAGATCAAACATCAGGTCAACCCATAAAAGTAGTTCACACGAACCTTATTGTGGACCTCGTAGAGTCCATAAGTCCCAGCAGGAGGCCCATCGACGGTATCTTTCATCAATTTCAGCTGAAAGTGAGCTCATAGCCCGAATGAACCTGATTTTGTGAAGTACTTCAATGTGAGTAGGGGAGGTAAGTTTCCAGTGTTTAGCTATGATGCATCTCGTGGCCAAAAATATCTGTGTTGTTAAACATTGTTCTGATTTGAATAGCCCCGTAATTGGAAGGCCTAGCAAAGCTTCCTCAGGCTTTTGTGTTACTGTTGTCCCCAAAAGTGTTTCTAATAGGTCGTATGTTGCTGTCCATATGGGTCTTATTTTCGGACACTCCCACAGCATGTGAATCAGTGTACCAGTGTCTGTGCAGCCCCTAAAACATGTGTCAGGGTGTGTTTTGTTCAGAAGATGGAGTCTTGCTGGTGTAAGGTACCACCTCATTATTGTCTTAAAAGAGTTTTCTTTTAGTGTCACGTTTAGTGAAGAGGTATTGGCTTGTTTTAGGATCTTATTCCATTGGCTGTCGTCTAGAGTTACCTGCAAGTCAGCCTCCCATGCAGTTTGGTAATGTGGTTTAACCCTGTTGGTGAGAGACACCATCTGATTGTAAATGATGGCTATATTGGCCTTACCTCCGGGATTGTTGATACAGCATTTCTCAAAGGGAGATTTGGTGTGATATTTGTTGATTTTCGTAGAGTGTGTTAGTGTCTCATTAATTGCCATCAGATTAAGCCACTCTCTATGTGGCACCTGAATTATGTCAGTGATAATTGACGATGTGTTGCTTTGTGAGGTCACCCAGGTATCTGCCACAATTGTTATTTTGTTCTTTATCCACCATTTCATCTGGGTAAATTTATTGAGGTGCTGACCTTTGTGTGATTGCCATAGTGGAATCAAGCCAGAACCCACGCTCAGGAGGTCCACCCTTCTGTTCAGGTCTTTCCATAATTTCAAAGAGTGGCTAATACAAATTGGTAACTCTCCTGTTCGTAGGTCCCGACCTAAGCTAAGCCATAAAACCTGCGATAGTACCCAATGCTTGTCTTCTAGAAGTTGCCTCTCTATGTCTGCCCACACCGGTATGGCCTCTTTTTTAAACCAGGTCGTGGTTTGAGCTAATCTAGTGGCCTTATAATACTTGATTAGATCAGGGAAGGCTAGCCCCCCTTTCTGTTTAGGCGCACACATTGTGGTTCTATTAATTCTTGGTTTCTTGTTATTCCATGCGAACTTAAAAAGTGTTTTTTGCAACACTCTAAGGTCGGGTAACCTGATCGGGGTTGGGATTGTCCTAAATAGGTATAATAATTTGGGAATCACATTCATCTTGATGGAATTTATTCTGCCCAACCATGAGATGTTAAGGAAGGACCACTTGGAGATATCTGCCTTGATTCTGTTAAAGACAGGAGGAAAATTTGCCTCGTATACCAACGCTATAGACCGCGGAATATGAATACCCAAATAAGTTATCTGTTTGGGTGCCCATTTTAAGGGAAAGCTGTTTTCTAAGTTCTGTTTCACCGTTTGGGGTAGTGTAATGTTGAGGGCTATGCTCTTGTTAGTGTTGATTTTGAACCCTGACACTCTGCCAAAGTCTGTGAGCAATTGGAATAAATTAGGCAGGCTTGGTATTGGATCTGTAAGTGACAGCATGATGTCGTCTGCAAAAAGGTTGAGCTTATGCTCATTAGGGCCAATCTGCACTCCTTTAATGTTTGGACAATTTCTAACTGCCGCTGCCAATGGTTCAAGACTAAGGGCGAAGAGCAAGGGGGAGAGTGGGCAGCCCTGTCTAGTTCCCCTAGTAATATTAAATTGTTTGGACACAAATCCCTGATATATAATACATGCTCTGGGATCGCTGTATAAAGGCATAATGCCCTTCAAAAAGCCGTCCCCCAGACCAAACTTCGCCAATGTTTTCCACATAAAAGTCCAGTCTATCCTATCAAATGCCTTTTCGGCGTCTAAAGATAGGAGCATTAGCGGGATATCCTCTCTGGTAGCCAAGTCTATCAGGTTAAAGATTCTCCTGGTGTTGTCGGGTGCTTCTCTACCTGAGATGAAGCCTACCTGGTCCGGATGGATCACGTCCGGCAACAATGGGGCCAATCTGTTTGCCATTATTTTGGAATATAGTTTGAGGTCCGTGTTGATCAATGAGATCGGTCTATAACTACCGCACTGTGCTGGGTCTTTCCCCTCTTTGGGTATTACGATAATTTTAGCCTCTAGAAATTCTGGTCTGAATGAAGAACCAGAAAGGAAACTGTTAAATAATTCTTGGAGGTGCGGTAGCAAGAGATCGATGTATTGTTTATAATAAAAATTTGTGAATCCATCCGGACCAGGTGCTGCATGTGATCTCGTGGCCTTAATAGCCTGTTTAATTTCCTCAGCAGTTATGGGGTCTGCTAGGGTCTCTGCCTGTGATTCCTCAATTTGTGGCAGCTGAATCCCAGAAAGAAATTCATCAATTTGTGATTTGTGAGAGTAGGATCCTGAGTGAGAGGGGGCGGAATACAGTTCTGTATAAAATTGTCGAAAGACATCAGCAATCTGGTCTGGTTTAGAGACCGGGCCTTTCCCTTTAGTAAATATCTTTGGGATGAATGAGTCCGCCCTCTGTGCTTTAAGCTTTCTGGCCAACATACTGTCAGGTTTATTGGTGCTCATAAAGAAGCTGGCCTGCGTACGTTGTAGCATGGAGACCACCTTCTTCCTGAGCACTGTGTTTAAGGTGTGTTTGTATTTCAGAATTTCATTGTAGATCTTAGGATCATGATTCCTGGCAAATAGTGATTGTAACTCTGTGATCTTGCTATTGAGGTCCCTAATTTGCACTCTATCTGCTTTTTTCGCTGCTGCTCCTAGCTGAATACAAACTCCTCTAATCACTGCCTTATGGGCTGCCCACACTCCTCCCCCGTCTACCTCACCCCCACTATTGATCCCGAAGTATTCCACAATTGCACTGCTGATTTTTTCCCTTAGGACTAGATCGTTTAATAGACAGGGATTTAGTGCCCACGAGGGGGACCGTCCCGCTGGTAGAAGTCCAGACAGGGAGATCAGAACCAGGTCATGATCTGACCACGAAATGGGTCGAATGGAAGCTGCTTCTAAGTTTAGTGATAGGTGTTGTTGAATGAACAGGTAATCAATTCTGGAGTGTGACAGATGTCTGGGGGAGTAAAAAGTATACTCTCGATCAGTGGGGTTCATTATCCTCCAACTGTCTATGAGGCAATTAGATCTGAGAATATGTTTAAGAGCTCGGGTAGCCGTGGGAGGTGTGAGTTTAGTGGTAGCAGTTGATTTGTCTGTAGATGGATCTAGGACTGTGTTCATGTCCCCCCCTATGATCAGGAGGGAGTGCTCCCAGCCCATAATCAGATCTGAAATCTTAGTGAAGAATTGCTTCTGATCAGTGTTTGGCGCATATATGTTAAGGAAGGTAATTTTCTGGTCATGAATGGTGCCATGTACTGCCACATATCTACCCTCTGGGTCTGTCTGAGTGCGGGTGTGGCGAAATGTAAGCCTATTATGAATAAGGAGAGTCACCCCTCTTTTCTTTTCTGTTGCGGTGGAGTGGAAAGTTTGTTTATATGCTTTCCCCCAGTATTTGGGGACCGCTAGTTTCTTAAAATGTGTTTCTTGCACAAATATTACATCTCCCCCTAGTCTCTGATACTCTTTTATGGCAACCCCTCTCTTAATCGGTTCATTCAGGCCCTGAGCATTATGTGAAATGATATTAATATTCATGACTTACCGTTTGTCTGGGGCTCAAGGCCAAGCTTAGTAGAGCACTAAGGGTTATAGCCGCCTTCGAGTATCTAGTCTGATGAGCCTCCCGCTGGGACTCCGTCCAGAAACCACCTGCGTCACTTCACTGTGCAAATTGATGTAAACGTAAAGTAAAAAGTTAGGGTAGAACGGATGAGGAGAACACAACGATATACAGTGGTTGAAACTGCTTGTCAAGTAATCCGGCGTCAAATTTGTTGACACAAATTTATCAAAAAAAAAAAACTTCTTTTTTTTTTAATTCTAAAAATAAAATTATACTAATAGAATATAACAAAACTAGGAACGTAGTATAACACTACTTCAAGGAGAGCGAGCGCTGTCCTTTTAATTAAATTGGTGAGTCCAGTAGTATTAGACTCCAATACTGACTGGATTCGCCGGGGGGTGTGTATATGGTGAAGCCCTTAAGGGACACTATCAATATCTATATAAAAAAAAAAGAAGAAATATTCTTCTAAAGTGACAGATAGTTATGCAAGAGTTTAACTAGTCATGTCTGTTCATATTTTTGGTCGCAAGTTTTAGAAGATCAAAATAAGAGGTAGAACCTAACTATAACATATCATATAACAATACATCACAGTGTTATTGGATCTATGGCACATCTGGCTGGTCAGGGGCCCTGTTTTGATGTCTTCTGGAGGGGAGGTTGGAACCTCTACCACGAGAATTAAGACCAACTGTTCTTCCTCGGGGACCCTCTGTCAACTCCCTGACGGGTTGGCTGTCGCCAGAAACTCCAGGAGCATCTGTTAAAGTAATGCCCCAGGTAGCTAGAAGGGCCATCCCCTCCTCTAGGGATCTGATGGTAAAGAACTTGCCGTCCCTGGCAATCAGTAGGCGAAATGGAAAGCCCCAAGAGTATTTCCAGCCATGGGCCAGGATGTTGTCCAGGAGTGGTTTCATCATTTTCCTCTTGAATAACGTTTGTTGAGCGAGGTCCGCAAAGACACTTGGTCTGTGCCCTTCGATGTCAGGGATACCCCCCCTGGATGCTCTCATGAACATTTCCTTAGTTGTATAGTAATGGAAGCGGGCGATGATATCTCTGGGGCTTTCAGACATGGTGGAACGACCTCCCAGAGCTCTATGGATCCGGTCCAGTCTGTATTGCTCAGAGTCCAGATTTGGTAGCAGAAACTCACAGAGCTCTGACATGTATAGATGGAGGTCAGTTACTGATTCAGGTACGTTTCTCAGTCTGATATTCTGTCTCCGAGATCTATTTTCTAGGTCTTCCTGAAATGTTAAGTGGCGGGCTTGCTCCTCCTTTAGCATGGAGATTTCTTCCTCAATCTTGACATGAGATTGTTTTAGTTTGTTATATTTCTCTTCAAGCGAGTCAGTTTTAGCGTCCACTCTTTTTATCTCGGACGTCAAGTCTGCTGAGACTTTTTGGATGTCCGCTCTGATGTCCTCCCTGAATGTGAGGATCAGGTCTTTGAGGTCTTGGATATCACCCTTAGTGCTTGGCGCTGTATGCTCCATCGTTGTTGCTGCCGTGGTTTTTGAGTTAGGCTGTTGTTTTTGAGATGCAGGGGGTGACGCTCTAGGCAAGTAATAAGATTGTATATTCTTGCTACTTTTTCTCGTAGCTACTCCAGCCATGACATAAGAAAAGGTATTTTGTCACTTTTGCGTTTGTAAGTGTCCCCATGTAACGGGCATATGGGAATAGGAAGTTACATCCTGGAGAATATCAAGTCTCTCATGTGAAACATATGCCCCATAAGCTTTGTGCTATCAGGAAGTCCCTTTGTGGTTTACCACTTTCCTCCACTAGATGGCAGTGGCAGACCAGGGAAGTATCAGATGTAATTGATAGTCTTAATTTCTTGTAGTAGTAAGTTAATGTAGTTTAAAGATCACTGATGTTATATTCCTGAAATTTCTCTGGGTAGTAGTGCTGTATATCTTTATTGCAGTACACTGAATATATGTGCACCCCATTAGACCCCAAGATATAGTAAGTTACCAGAGTGCTTCAGGAATTGTCACTTTGACCATCGGTCGGCTGAATTGTAGTGTGCTCTGCTCAGCACCAGCCACATTGTAGCTTGATCCGCCAAAGAAGGAATAAAATACTTTTATTGTGCACATGAGAATCTGTGAACTTCCAATGTAGGGTAGATGGTGCCCCTTTTCTACTTTGACAGATAACAATTGTATCCACCTGCCTTTGGTGTCAGGCAGCTGCATGCACTTAGTGAAATCAGAATGGCAGTCAGTCACTGGGCCTAGCCCTGCCCTAGTTAGAGCATAGAGACCACAAGTCACAAAATGCCCCCTATCACAGGGGAGTGAGGCATAAAAACTTGCAGAGTTGTGTGTCACAGTTCCAAGGCTATGATAGTTGGACTCTTTGCCACAGCTGTAAATATTGACAACAAAAAATCAGGGCTTGGCTGTCGTTTGAAATAGGACTAGAACATAAGAATGCAAATCAGGCTCTAGTCACACACTTAACAAACTTCAGTAGACAATAGCAACAAAATCAAAGTACACTGGGTTGTAAAGGCCTAAGTAGGCTTGTCAGTTGTAGTGGATTTCAGAGGCACTGATAGGCATGTCAGTTGTAGTGGATTTTCAGAAGCACAGATATATATATTGCATTCCTGATTTGCATTTTTGAGCCTGAGCATGTAATTTTCGTAAGCTGCCACTTGGTGGTAGTGTTGAGCTGTCTTTTATACAGGGAGTAGTCATCAGCAAGCTTATACAACCAGTGTAGCCGATCCCCTTTATCTCATATAACATAAACAAGTTAAGATGATAAGGGATTGAGGGAAAAAAAAAGTAAATTCCTTGTCTTAAACAGTTCATTACATTTGGCTGTGGCAGTTTTGCTTCAATTGCTTTGCTGATTAGAGTCCAGCACCAATTAGGATTTAATAAACAGAGCTTTTAATGATGGTTGCAAACATATGTGTCCCAGCAATGAGATGCTGTAAAGGTACAGTCCCTGGGGTGTGGGGGTACAACTCCACTTGCTCCTTATGATCCCAGATTGGTGTAGAAGTTCATTGAATGCACTTTAATCCCTTTTTTTCTATGTCCACCAGTGTCTGTGTGTAGTTGCAGGGCTATTGCTAGCTTTACCCTGTGTTAGCTTTCAGTAGTAACCCATATAGAGTGCTTGTTAATTTTTATGAAGTGAAAAATTATATGTTGTGCTCCACTTTATATCTCCCATCAAGAGGCCCTTCCCTGGGTAGGTGAGCTGGGGTCTAGCTGGGGTAGGATGACATAAAAGGGTCCCCTTTGGGGTTTAGACTCACCAGACACCTTTCCAATAGTTGTTGATTGTGCCCCATCCAGTATCTTTCAGTCCAGTAGATCTGTGCTAAAGTGAAGTCCAAAAGTTGCTGCACAGTGCCAGAGCAATCCAGACTGTTCAGTCACTGCATCTGGTCTTGTAGATCAAAAATAATCCAAAATGCCAAATACAGTTTAACAGCACTCATACCTTATAAATAGCTGGAAATGTATCTGTGGCAAAAAAAATATTTGCTGCTTGCTACATACCATAATTAAAGTAATTGAGAAATTTGTGTAATATATCGAAACACGTTTGACAAGTTCTTTTAAGAAGCTTATATATCCTAAACCTGTTTTGTGCTGGATCAGCATTAATCACTTTACAATTTCTTGTACTTTTGGCCTAGCAGAGAAAAATGATCAGGAAAGGGAAAAAAAAGACTTTACAAGGCACCCTACTGTATTTCTAACCTCAAAGACATGGAGCATGTTTTATCTCTTTCTGTGGATTTTCATCTGAAAGGTTCATGTGCTCCTTTCCAAGCTCGACCTGCCACTAGAGAACCACAAAGTGGAAACAAGTTTACGCTAATCAAATACCTCTAATGGTAGAGGAAAATGTGAGTGAGCCTTCCTATCATTACTATTATCATTAATGCTATTAATATTATTTTATTTTGTCTTATTTTATTTCATTTTAATTTTAATTATTTTTATGTCTGAGCATTTTTGTTACATAGAGCCCTATTCTCTTAAAAGCTTGCAAATGTCTCTAACCCGTAATTTTGGCTGCGGGTGTTTTTTTCTCAAAATGTTTAGATGTATGCTATTGCCGCAAGTCCGCACATTTTGACCTTAAGCTTAAACTTGTAAACTCAGCCCAGCTTGCAAGCTTTTAGGGGGCATGATTATATGATGCTTGCATTGTGAAAACAATCCCGCAATTTAAGTATGCACCACAGCCCTAGGTGCCAATAGAAAACGGATCATTGATTGACAGGGTGAGATAATAAAGCTGTGAGCTACATGCCATACTTTGCCTGTGTTGTAGATTTTGACTGGAGGTTTTTGGTCTTGGAGAGTGAGAGCAGGCAATTTTAGAGAGTAGGCTATTGATTTCAATTTAAAAAATATTTTGTTGTTGTATAGTCGTTAAGTTATATCTGACTCTTCTTGACTCTATGGACCTCAGCATGCCAGGAACATCTCTGTCACTGCCCCTCTGAGTTACATCAAGTTCATATTCATTGCTTCAGTGACCTCATCTATCCATGATCCTTGTCTTTTTACATTGAGCAGCAGGCCAACTGTTGCACTCTTCTTCTACCCTCATCAATAGGTGCTTTAGTTCCTCCTCACTTTCAGCCATCAAAGTAGTATCGTCTGTGAATCTGATGTTGATATTTACATTTTACATTATAATTCCTCCAGCAATATTGATTCCGGCTTTGGATTCATCCAGTCCAGCCTTACGCATGATGTATTCTTATTTGAACAAGACTTGGCTCCTCCCCTCCAAGGTCCCATCCATTTGTGGACTCCCCCCCTGACATCATATTGGCCAACATGTGCCCAAACCGTACCTAAAAAAACTTTAAAAACCATGCAGGTCTATATAAGCCAAAACAATACCTAAAGAAATTATGATATTTTATTGTATTTCAGTGATTAAAAGATAAGAATATTAGAAGAATGTCAGAGGAAATGTGACTAGCGATCTGGTTACGCTTGTTTAGATACTCCTTGAAATTATGTAAATAAGTGGATTTCACTTATTTGAATCAAATCATCAATGAAACTCATGCTATATAGTTATATTTGAACCATTAGTAGTTACACATATTTTTGAAAATGTGTGGAAACATTGTATGAGAACCATATTTATTGGGTATAAGCAATATAGCTAAAGCAACAAGGAGTTTGAAGTGTTAAGAACAGCACAGCAACAATACTGCAACTGGCCACTAGATGGGGCTGTTCTTAACACACAAGCTCCCTGTTGCTGCAGCCATATTCCTCATAGCGAATCAACATGTGATGTTAAATGGCTTGCCTTTAATTCAAATTGAAATCATTCTGTCATTTATTTGTTGTAATCGAGCACTGCTTTGGCTACTCTTTGATTGACTATGAGGGCTACTCCATTACTTCTGCCGGATTCTTGACCACAGTAGAAGATCTGGTGATTGCTGATCTGAAATGTCCCATTCCAGTTCATGTAAGTTCACTTATTCCCAGGATATCAATGTGTAACCTTGTCATCTCATTCTTGACCACATCTAGTTTGCCCCAATTCATAGTTCTAACATTCCAGGTTCCTATTCTGAATTGGTCTTTGCAGCATCATACTTACCAGACACATCCACAGCTGGGTGTGCTTTTGGCTTTGTCCCAATCACTTCATTATATCTAGTGCTACTTGTACTTGCCCTCTGCTTTTCCTCAGTAATGTGGTAAGCACCTTCTGACCTGAGTGGCTCATCTTCCGGTTCCATATCGCCATGTCTCTGGTTATGCCTGTCCATAAAGTTTTCTTAGCAATGTTACTGGCGTGGGTTGCAGTTTCCTTTATTTTACACTTAATCCATTAATACACATATTAATAGTTAATGCATAATATACATACACATAGAGTAATAATAGACATATAGGTAGGTCACTACATCCACACCCTCACCCCCACTCTATACCTTAACATATAATAAATACACATCACATATAATAGTTATCAAACTGCGAGACGTTGTCACACATTGCGAGGGATGCAGTTCTGGCTGCAAATGCGGACCGCCACAAAGCGAGGGGCCGCATTTGCGGAGGTAGAGGCTCTACGGCACCTCACCTATGTAACAACAACCCCCACAAAAGTCTTAACTCGCAGCACTTAGTCTTTCCCTTTGTCTCTCTTCCCATCCTCCTCTCCTTACCCTGTGTCTATCTTCTCCTCCTCATTGCCTGCGAGCCAACATTATGAGCCGTGGGACTTAGAAAAAAAAAATACCCGAGGTCACAAAACAACGCACTAACCCCCCGAACTGCGCAATCCCCAAAACACGAAAAACACACTGATAAACACAATAATAATAAAATAAAAAACACTCACCCACAACACGGGGGGACAGTCAGGATGTCTGGAAGTGAAGTAACACGCAAAATTTGCCAGTTTCGGCACTCAGAAATCGGCTAAGTGAGAAAAAAAAATGGCAGCCGAAAAAAATGAAAACGAGGCTCCACGACCCCGTACTGCACAAAACACTGCCAGCCACGTACAACTTTGCCAAGAGATCCGAGATAAGCCCCAACCCCACATTAACCCCTTGCAGAGATCCAAGATAAGCTCGGAACCCTGCATTAACCCCTTGCTAAAGGGGTCCGATCGGATCCCCAATGTGTGCCCACATTAAGCCCAGGCTGGGGTTCCCCATGGGGGTCTTAATGGACCATAAAGGTCCTTAAAGGACCCGCGATAAAAAATGTTTTAACCCTAACACTCATGGGGCTCAATACAGAGCCCCATCAGCCCTTCATGAACCCTGTCATTCATGGGGGTCAATGTAGACCTACATAATCCCTTAATTAACCCTGACACTCATGGGGTCAATACAGACCCCCATAATCCCTTCATTAACCCTGTCCCTCATGGGGGTCAATACAGAACCCCATCAGCTCTTCATTAATTCTAGAACTCATGGGATCAATACAGACACCCATAATCCATTAATTAACCCTGTCACTCATAGGGGTCAATACAGACCCCCATAAGGCCTTAATTAACCCTGTCACTCATGGGGGTCAATGCAGACCCCCATAATCCCTTCATTAACCCTGTCACTCATGGGGGTCAATACAGAACCCCATAAGCCTTAATTAACCCTGTCACTCATGGGGGTCAATGAAGACCCCCATTACCCCTTAATTAACCCTGTCACTCATGGGGGTCAATACAGACCCCCATAATCCCTTCATTAACCCTGTGACTCATGGGGTCAATACAGAACCCCATAAGCCCTTCATTAACCCTGGAACTCATGGGGCTCAATACAGACTCCCATAAGCTAAAAATTAAAAATTATCAGTCCAATATGGGTCTATATAGACCCCTATAGGATACTAATTAACCCATGTAATAACACTATAAGTGCCAAGAGGGTCATCCAGCCCCTCATGACACAAAGTGTAAGCACTACACTATTAACCCTAACTATACCCCATTAACCCATTCCTGGGCCTATTTAATCCTAACAGTACACATTTAACCCTAACAGTACCTATGTAACCCAACTGGGCCTATTTAACCCCATCAAAGCCTTTTTAACACCGCCCCTTATGGGGGTCTATACAGACCCTCATAAGCCTCTATTTAACCCCATCAGTCCCATAAGGGCATATAACAACCCTTATGGGACAGTTACAACCCTAACATTAACAACATAAGTGCCATGACGATCCTCAAGGACCCTCATGATACTAAGTACAAACACTACACTGCACTATAGCCCTCAATAAACCATTACACCTAAAATAACCCCCTCTAAACTAACCTATTAGCACCTACACTAACTTCCTACCCTCTAATAACTCCACCACCCCACTAATTAAAGAAAATAATAATTCCTAACTCACAAAATAATAAAACTTAAGTAACAAACAATAAAAAATCTACATTACAGAAATTAAAAAACCTAAGTCACAAAGAATAAAAATCAACATTACAGAAAATAAAAAAAACTACATTACACCCCCCCCCCCAACTACAGAAAAAAAATTACACACCTGAAAAGGAAATACATACAAAATATATACAATCTATTACAATACAATACAAATCAAATAAAATACAATACCCCCTATCAAAAATACATTAAATCCTACCTAACATACATACATACCCCTCTATCTAAAATACAATAAATCCTATCTAACATACCGTATTGGTCCGAATATAAGCCGCACCTTTTTTCCGATTTTTGAGCTTGCGAGTTAAGGGTGCGGCTTATATTCGCGACCGTGAAAAAATAACAGCCGATTTGCGAGTTTTGAGTTACGCATGTGCGGCTTATATTCTCAATCGCAAAATCACTGCCGATTTGCGAGTTTTGACTTACGTGTGTGCGGCTTATAACCGTATTCGCGATCGCAAAATCACTGCCCATTTGCGAGTTAAGGGTGCCGATTTGCGAGTTAAGTGTGTCGATTTGCGCTCATGTGACTAAATTGTATCAATTGAATAGCAATTTCCGGTTTTAGTGATTCTAGCATCCTGGAAGGCCTGTAACCTGCAAAAGAAGTTACAGTTCATGTTAGAAAGCCTGTTTCTTGCAATGCCTGATCACTTGGAGAGAAAAGCATCAACAAGCCTAGGAGTGAGGCGTAGTTATGATGCAAGTTTCAAAATTGCAGTTGTTAATTATGCAAAGACAACAAGCAACAGAGAGGCTGGAAAAAAATATGGCTTGGATGAATCCAATGTGCGACATTGGGTTGCCTCAGAGGAGAAATTGAAAAATTCAGTTTCCACCAGAAAATCTTTCAGGGCACCAAAACAAGGCAAATATCCAGAACTTTAAACTGGGGTTTATTCCTACATTCAAGATATGAGAAAAGATGGGATGCCAATTTCTCGTGAAGTAATCCAGCTGAAAGCCTTAGAACTTGCAAAGACCTTAAAAATCAATAAGAGGGAATTTCGTGCAAGTATTGGTTGGTGCCGTCGTTTTATGCGGAGAAAGGGTCTCGCTCTTCGGCGAAGCACTTCATTGGCACAGAAACTGCCGGCAAATGTTGAGGAGAAACTGACTAGTTTCCAGCGGTATGTCATCCAATTGCAGCACCGTCACTCATACCCATTAGACCAGATGGGCAATGCTGACGAGACCCCAGTATTTTTTGACATGCCAAGCAATACAACAGTAAACCAGAAAGGGGCAAAAAGTGTCATTTTAAGGACAACTGGTAATGAGAAACTCAGAATAACGGTGATGTTAGCTGTCACTGCTGACGGAGGAAAGTTACCCCCCTATGTTATTCTGAAGCAAAAAACTTTGCCCAAAGAAAGCATTCCTGATGGCCTAGTGATTCGTTGCCAGGAAAAAGGCTGGATGACAACTGAACTGATGGTTGACTGGTTGTCTGTAGTTTGGAACTGCAGACCTGGAGCACTGCTCACTAAGAGAGACATGCTGGTCTTGGATGCTTTCAAGGGTCATCTCACTCCTGAAGTGAAGACTAAAGTTGCTGCACAGAAGACAGACCTTGTTGTTATACCTGGTGGCATGACTTCAAAGCTGCAAGTGCTTGATGTCATTGTCAACAAGCCATTCAAAGACAACCTACGCAAGCAGTATTCAGATTGGCTTCGGGAAGGGGATCATGCTCTCACACCATCTGGCAAGATTAAGAAGCCGTCAGTGACACTCCTGTGCCAATGGATTATAAATTCATGGTCTAGTATTTCTACTAACTCCATCATCAGGGGGTTCAAAAAATGCTGCGTGTCCAATGCATTGGATGGTAGCGAGGACAACTTGCTATGAGATGAGAATGAGGACAGTGACAGTGATGAAGCGAATACTGGTGATGAAATCAGTAGTGACACCAGTGATGACTGTGAATAGTAACAAGTTTCCTTGTTACCTTATGTTTCATGTTTCCTGAACTTTCTGTTGCTGTTACCATAATATTGGCAACCTGCCTAAAGAGTTACAGTTATAATGTTTTCCAAATACTGGATACCGTATATGGTACAGTATATGTTAAAATAAAATCACTATTTATTCCCTAAATCTACTTGACTTGTGTCTTTTTCTATATGACTTTTGTCTTTTTCTCTCCAATTTTAAGGGTGCGGCTTATATGTGAGTACTATCTTTTTTCTGTTTTTCCCCTTGCATTTTACGGGTGCGGCTTATATTCGGACCAATACGGTACATACATACATACATAGCCCTCTATCTAACATACATTAAATCCTATCTAACATACACACATACCCCACTATCTAAAATACAATAAATCCTATCTACATACATACATACCCCTCTATCTAAAATACAATAAATCCTATCTAAATACAGTGCCTTGCAAAAGTATTCACCCCCTTGACTTTTTACCTATTATGTTACATTACAGCCTTAAGTTCAATGTTTTGTTAATCTGAATCTTATGTGATGGATCAGAACACAATAGTCTAAGTTGGTGAAGTGAAATTAGAAAAATATATACATAAAAACTATTTTTAGAAATAGAAAACAGAAAATTGGCATGTGCGTATTGTAACATAGTGCCCCCCAGAGGTGAGAGCAAAACACGTTATGAAGAGTTCTCCCCAGGAAAGAGAGAGTTAACTTCCTGGAGCAGTACTAAACAACTAATTGAACCTGTAGGTGTTGTAAGTCTGTTAAAGGCACACACATAGAAATGGGTGTGGTCCCCTGCAATTAGGCTCTGTTCGGCCTAGCACAGCAAGGCTAGAGCCTCACTACAAGCTAAGAAGGACGCTTGTATGCATCTGCCAGTGAAAGGGAAGGCAATGTTTTTGTCTGCTGGAAGCAGACATTGAGACCCGAAAGTTTACAGAGCAGACTGTTTGCTGTAGAGGAAAATGGGATTTGCAGAGGAGCGACTGCAAGGATTTTGCCACAGCACTTTTTACAGAGGAGACTGATTGGTGCTATCCCAGCGATAATGGAATCCCACCCTATGGTATGAAATTTAAATAAGACTGTCTGCAGAGAAAGGACGCTTTAAACCATTGAAGATGGACTATTCAAAGACCCTGTGTGAGGCCGAGAAGCGGCTTCATGGCTATCAAGGGTGTTTACGTGTATGTTTATTTCATGCTAAAAATAAGCTTTTTTTGTTTGTTTGAAAAACATTTATTATTAAAAGAGATAAGAGATAAGAGATACTTTGGGACTCGATTTGTTTATATGAAGTTGGAGAAGAAACCAGTAGCCAAAGGCCACATTACCACAGTATGTATTCACCCCCTTTGTTATGAAGCCCATAAAAAGCTCTGGTGTAACCAATTACCTTCAGAAGTCACATAATTAGTGAAATGATGTCCACCTGCGTGCAATCTAAGTGTCACATTGTCTGTCATTACATATACACCCCTTTTTTGAAAGGCCCCAGAGGGTGCAACACCTAAGCAAGAGGCACCACTAACCAAACACTGCCATGAAGACCAAGGAACTCTCAAAACAAGTGAGGGACAATGTTGTTGAGAAGTACAAGTCAGGTTTAGGTTATAAAAAAATATCCAAATCTTTGATGATCCCCAGGAGCACGATCAAATCTATCATAACCAAATGTAAAGAACATGGCACAACAGCAAACCTGTCAAGAGACGGACGCCCACCAGAACTCACTGGCCGGGCAAGGAGGGCATTAATCAGAGAGGCAGCACAGAGACCTAAGGTAACCCTGGAGGAGCTGCAGAGTTCCACAGCAGAGACTGGAGTATCTGTAGATAGGACGACAATAAGCCGCACGCTCCATAGAGTTGGGCTTTATGGAAGAGTGGCCAGAAGAAAGCCATTACTTTCAGCAAAAAAGGAATCAAGATATCATGATGAGGCAATAACAACCAAGCTCATAATCCAAAGAATTGATCACATCTAGTAAATGATAGTTCCACTTAGTAGAAATTAAGTGAACCATCCAGGTTCAAGACTACAAGATGTCAGATAGTTAGGGAAAAATAGCAACCAATGTAGCATTCAATACAATGAACACATAGACCATTCTTCTCTCTTTTTCAGCTGGCATGAGGTCTAGATCAGCTAGTGACCCAGAGACGGGAGTATTGGCTCCATCTGAGCTTGATGTCCAGGGCTGTGCCCCTGCCCAACAGGAACTGCCGCAGGAGGAGGAGAGGATCACAGGGTCCAGGATATGAGGAGGAGGACTTACACTTTATGCGGTCAGTGACCCCACTGCCCCCTCCAACAAATAGACTCACCACCCAGGCGAGGGAGGAAGAATGGAAATAGGTATAAGCGCTATGTGAAATGGGTGCTGAGAGGGATTGAGCTCTGCGGGGATGGAGGCTGAGAAGGGATTGCTGCTGACAAGGACTGGGTGGGGATCGATGCTAAGAGCGGTGAGTGATGTGTGGGGGTGATGTGTATATATATATATGTATATGTATATATTGGAAAAGGGTCTTGGGGGTGGAGCAGTGATGCAAGAAAGTTTGCGGTTAAGGGAAGGGGTCTTTGGGAGGAGTCTGGGAGAGGAGCACTGAGTGATTTGGTTCCGGTGGGGGCCCAATGCAAAACATTTTTACAACCCCCAGAGGGGGAGCCCGAAACTATAATTTTTTTTTTTTGCACCACGGTTTTACATCAACGTGTATAAGCTGTGGAGAATGGCCGGCGCCGAGGCAGTCCCAGGCACGCCGGGTCTGACGCAGCGCTGCGTGACCCGGGGGAGCCTGCATCTTTTGCAATGAATCACCCTAGAATTAAGCATACTATTATCCCCTACATTGTGGGTCCCGGTGTGTCTGAGGTGTGGGGGGCAGCAATAAATGGACCCTGGGGAGTTAGAAGCCTTGCTGACCATGGTCAGAACTCGGGCATTAAACCATGAAGTTAGATGGGTCCAGGACAGGATGGATTCAGGCCATATGGGTGGGGGGGAGGTTGATGTTGCTGAGGCACAGGCCCGGCCGGCGGTAGACAGGCCTAATAGCCTAGATAGGCTGGTGGAGCAGCGTGCTAGCTCTGATCTGAGCAATAGGGCTAGGAGCAGCGTGGAGGGCACGGATAGGGTTCTTGAGAGCCAGGAGCTTATCCCCCCCACCGCAGAGAGTGTGGTGCCAGCGGGAAGCGCGGGGGAGGCCCTAGCCATCCGGCCACCACCCAGCAACTTGTCCCATGGCCCACAGCAAAACCCAGGTTCTGGCAACACCTCAAATCAGCCTTGAGGCTCCAGGGGTTGTGGTAACTTGTCTTCCTTGAATGGTAATTCAGGACTTCCTCAAACAGGCCTTTGTAGGAGGGCTGAGAATCTTTACTTCCCTCCCACAATTGCTAAAGGAAGTCATGCATGGACAGGATGTGATGTAAATTACATCATCTCAACTAAGGATATATCCAGGCAGGAAACTGGTGCTGCTTCCTGTTTTTCTTCCTTGATGGTGATGGAGGTGATGTCAATGGTCTAACCGTGGGTAAGATCAAGCGTTTGGGGAAGGGAATTACTATATATATAGGTAGATAGATTTAAAAGGGGGTGTTGCTCCGTGGGTCTGGGCTGTTGTGTTTGTAATACATTTATAGTATTGTGTTATCTGCCTTTTAATAAATACCTTTTAATGTAGACGAACCTTGTGTAATATTAATTTGGTGATACACCACATTTGGCGACCACGAATTTTAGACTTCTACAAAGGTTATTTATGAGGTAATATCACATTAATAGATAGTCAGATTTTTTTTTTTTTTTTATTTTTTTTTTTTTGTGGGGAAGGAAAAAAAGTACTTTGTCTAATTATCCTCTGCATGGGAAATCAAGTGCTGATTGTGTGTGGAGTCTAGGATAAGCCTCCATTTTTATATAAATATCGTACTAGCTTCTGAGTTGAGTTGTTGTGCTTTTGAGTACAGGCCTAGCCCTGCATTTGAATAGACTCCATGCGGCTTCTTTGTGTATTTGAATGCTAAATTAAGCCTCCATTTTTAATATATATCGTACTAGCTTCTGAGTTGAGTTTTGTTCGTACTAGCTTATTTTGATACATAAAACAAATATATCGTACTATATCGTACTAGCTTCTGAGTTGAGTTTTGTTCGTACTAGCTTATTTTGATACATAAAACAAATATATATCATACAGGTTCTTTTTGTGGGTTTATCTGAGTTGTTGTGCTTTTGAGTACAGGCCTAGCCCTGCATTTGAATAGACTCCATGTGGCTTCTTTGTGTAATTAACTGCTAATTCAAGCCTCCATTTTTAATATACAAGCTTGGGCACCAGGCCACAATTAGTTTGTTGTGTGTTTCAAAAACCTGAGTTTGTTAATACTATTATTTTTGTTTTGTTTTTTGTTTTTTTCTCTTCTTTCTTTTTCTTTCTCTAGTCCTTTATCATAGTACAGGCCTGGAGAAAAATAATAAATAAACCATTTTAAATATTATATATATATATATATATATATATATATATATATATATTATTTCAGGCGTGCATTTTAATACACTATAGGCTTCCATACCTTATACATTTTGGGTGTCTTGCATATCCTAGTTCGGGTATATCTCCTACCCTGCAGGCCTTGCTATTATATTTTAAGTTAATTAGCAAGTATTACCTTCACCATACTAAGGTAAGTATAATTTGCATTGTGGGTACTAATCTATTTTTCTACATATTACACCTGGCCTACTGAATAGTCATCAACTATTGTTGGCTACTCAGAAGCATGCTACTTTAGTCGCAAATTGATTTGGATTCTTACTTGGGTGAGTAAAAGAGTAGAAATGTCTTTTCAAGGGGCCAAATACTTTCCCACAGAAGTGCGTGAGTACTTTAGGAAACATATTCAAAAACATGATGGTCCATATGAGCTTCCAGAGCCAGCAAACCCAGACAGTGGAAAAGAGAAGAGATTAATGGATGTTCTAAAACAAATTGTAAATAACAAAAAGTATAGAACAAAGAAGAGAAAAAGTTTGGTCACACAAGCTGTTGTAGCCACAATAGGAGGCCTAATAGACTTAGTTGTAGAATTACGGCAGCATAATTTGGAAACAACAAATAAAATGGAGGAAGCAATGGACAAAAGGGATTGTTTAAAAATTGCAGCTTTGAGAACAACTACAATTGTGGGGGAACTAGAAAGGGAGTTAGGGGAAATAGAGGAACAGAGGGATGCTTATGGAGTAAAAATAACAGAACTTCAAAACATAATAATGGACTATAAAAATAAAACAAAGTTAGAAGGGATAAAAGGAGTCAGAGACATTGCCAAAATATATCCAGATCTGCATATGTTCGTGGCACAAAATAAAGAACCAGTGCCGAAAATGAACCAAGATAGAAAAGATTTCTTATGTTATTCTGTTCCACAAGTAGATACCATACCACAAGCACCAGTTATTGTTTCAGAATTATTTAATGCAAGGCAAACACCTACAGGATTTTCCATGCAGACTCGACCGATGTCTATGGCAGATAAAGACAATTTCCAGAAATGGTGGGGAAGTATGCCAACTAACAACTTTAATACGTTTACACATTGGTTTATGAGGGGAGCAGATAGAGCTAAAAAAGGAGGTCTTAACTTAGAGGAATGGACAGAACTGTTAGAATACGCTATGGGTCCTTTGGCTAGTAGACTATTGGGATTTAATAACAGTGTGTCTGATCAGGCAGAAGGAATTGCTGCAACTAATTTCTATCTACTTAGCATAGAGAAAGAAATAGCAAATATTACCATGAGGCCAATAGATGGTCCTAGAGAGGTAGCTCAAAGGATATTTTTTTTGGTATACTCTACGACAACCTCAACAGCCTCTAGTGCTGGGCTCACCAGAACATATAGCAAAAGTAATGGAAGCCCTTCCCCGGGAGTGTCAAGAATTTATCAGGCTTTTTGATCCAACACCAACAGACTTGGAAATGGTACTAACTAGAGCTGATAAGTGGTGGATCAAGCATCCTTTCACAGAACAGGCCTGCTCTGTTTCAGCTGTAAGAACATTTAAGGTCGAGTCTGGTAGAGATATAGATGGTAATTGGAGAAACCAGACGTGGGATGTACCCCAGAACAAGAAGGATGATCAAAACTGGAGACCAAAACAGAACTTTGACAAAAGATGGAGAGATCCACCTAGGGACTATAGTAATAGGGATGGCAGCAACTGGAGGGCTAATCAGGAGGGAGAGAGAAACGGTAACATGGGCTATTGGGAACTCAGGAGACAGAAGGATAGGATAGAAGAGGAAAATCACATACTTAAAAACAAGGTAGCTGAGTCAGAGAGGAAATTGAAGGAAAATGAGGCAAGGATGATAAAAGAGGGACAGAGTAGAAGTGAGTCACAATGACAAATCCCAACCCCTGCGCCTCAGCATCTCATTCACTCAGCTAATTTAACCATGGATGAGGCAGGTCGGCCTACCAGTTATACAGTCATTGCAGGGGTAGGGAAAAATATGTTGGTAGATACAGGAGCAGCAGTTACAATGACCAACAGGGTCAAAAATGGAGATTCTTCAGTAAGTAGTATGGGAGTTACTGGGAATCCACAGGAGGTTAGAGCAGGTCCAATTGATGTAGCAGTTGGAGAAAAAACAATACAAGTAGAAGCAATAGTGGGTTGGCCAGAGGAAATATTGGGAATAGAAGTTTTAAAAAAAGGAAATTTCATTGTAGATCTTGCCAATTTTTGTTTGTGGAAGACAGAAAAGGTGAATCAGGTAAGTACAGAGTTGACGAAAGGGGTTGTGCTCCCAATGGCATATATTGTCTCTCCGATAAAAAGTCTGGAAAAAAACAAACTGAAACTAGACGGACAACCAGAATGGCTGCAGAAGCTAATCCAAGACATACCTGTTTGGGCTACAGATAAATTAGACTGTGGAAGAATGAAAGGAATGGTCTTTTTGGAAGGAGGAGACCCACAATGGCAAAAGCAATATCCAGTCCCAAGAGAATCAGTGGCATCAATCACCAAGATGATAGAAATACTGGAGAGAAGTGGAATAATTAAATCTGGAAATGGGTATGCATGTAACTCACCATGTTGGTCTGTGAGAAAAGCTGTGTTAAAAGGGAATAGAGATGAAAAAGCAGCCTCATCATGGAGACTTACCATTGATTACAGGGCCGTGAACAAACTTGCAAAAAGAATGGCCCCTGTTATTTTTGTTATGTATATGTTTCTAATGATGGAATCTAGTGTTCCCACAGAGCACGGCTGTATAAGAATGAAGATGCGTGTCAACAGAAGATTGTGGTGGATCCTTGTTCCAGGATGGATAAGTATAAGCTGTATCACAGTAGGAATGGGGAGACAGGCAATAAGGCCAGAAGATACCGCAAATAAGGGAGAGAGTTTGAAAAGATTGGAGTTACATTATGTTCAAGCAGATAGATTTATTTGGCCTAGGGAATTGGAAGTAAAAGAGGGTGGAGGGTTACAAGTAAACATTATTTTGCCACATAATAGTACCAGGGGATTAGCTCTTAGAGCTCCAATACAAGGGAGGTTTACAAATATTACAGTAGTAGTGAGTAACTTAACATTAGAAGAAGGTGGAGAATGGGACGCTGCAGTTATAGCTGCCCAGCCTGACCTAGAGGAATTCTGCAATTTTGATACTGGAAAGGGGTGTGTTCTAACAATAGATGAAGTATTTGTCTCTGTAAAGGAGCTGCAACGTTGTAAAGATCAGAAGAAGGTACCATGGCCAATAGGCGGATTGGTGGTGGTACCAACACATGAAACAGTTGTGCAAGGGGTTGGGTGGACTTACTACCCAATAATTCTAAATTTTTATGATTTTTCTATTCCTCCAAAGTGCCCGGAATCACAGCGGCAGTGGTTTAAGCAAAGTATACAAGAGACCATCATTGAGTGGACCGGAGCAGGGAGTCGAGAAAAACGGGACACACTTGCAGCCCTTTTAGGAGGAGTCGGAACTGGATTGGGAGTATGGAATTCAGCAGACATCATTGGAGTGAACAGCCGGATAAACTCCCTTACTGATGGCATGGGACATGCTATGAAAACAGGTGGAGTAGCTGACTCCCTTATAGTGAGTAGACTGACAGACAATGTTGATGACATACACACCATTGCCAACAACCTGCATCTAGTTGAGGAAAATATTGCTTCCATTGCTAACAGCATTAAGAATGAAATAGTGGGAACTGCCATTTTCTGTTCTATGATTGGAGGAAAGCTGTTGGCAGATTTAAAGGAAACTATTAAAGACATCCAGGAAAACAAGTGGGCAAGACAAATCAATGCAACAAGGATTATCACGTCATTGAAAAGAAAAGGAGTGGACATCACTGAGGACAATCTTAAATACAGCTATATTGAAGGCCCAGATCAATGGATGCCACATGGACTACAATCTGGGACAATAGGACTAATCCTGGCAATTCCCCGCTGGGAGGGGCAGGCAGAGCAACTGAACTTCATACATAGCATTGGCACGTTAAGTGATGGAATCTACAGGCAACACTTCCCATCAAAAAGACTGGCCACTATTACAGGATTGGAGATGGATGAAAGCTGTTGCAGGAAATCTCAACACCGATGGCTGTGCAGTTGTGTTTGGGAGAAAGGAGCTGAGGAGGATGGCTGGGTGCAGTTGATAAAAGAAAACCTGGTGCAAGAGGTGATCCGCATAGGGGACATTGCATGCTTTATCGGCCACTCTGAATATAGGACAGTTGATGAAATATGTTTGGTGGAAGAAGGGTCTTGTATCATGGTATTTCCATCAAGAAACCTTACCACTGAAATGATCAATTTTACTGCAAATGCAGATTGGACAAATTTGACAATGAAGCTTTTTACCTTGGAACTTCATGAGTCAGAGACACATCCAGTCCTACGAACACTGTCACTGGTACTCATGTTCATTCAAGTATTAACGACAATTATAATAATATACTTTTGTGTGGCAATGAAACTTGCAAGGAGGATATATAATAATGTGTCTTTTTCCTCTTCTTTCTCTCTCTCATACATTCTTCAATAAAGTTTTACATTGCACATACATAAACATTTATCACACACTCTCACCTAAATTCTATAAATTCTGTTTTTTGGCTAATATGTGGATTGACAGCCATAGGAAAGTACAGGAGAACTTATGGCGCTGAGGGAACTATTCCGGAGGGACGGTGGGTTGAATTTCTCCTGTATATCAGGTTTTTGCTCCCACTAGGTTCTCCTGTACTAGAGGGATAACTAGAAAACTGAGCAACATAGAAGAAGAAAAAGTGAGGGAATGTGGTAACTTGTCTTCCTTGAATGGTAATTCAGGACTTCCTCAAACAGGCCTTTGTAGGAGGGCTGAGAATCTTTACTTCCCTCCCACAATTGCTAAAGGAAGTCATGCATGGACAGGACGTGATGTAAATTACATCATCTCAACTAAGGATATATCCAGGCAGGAAACTGGTGCTGCTTCCTGTTTTTCTTCCTTGATGGTGATGGAGGTGATGTCAATGGTCTAACCGTGGGTAAGATCAAGCGTTTGGGGAAGGGAATTACTATATATATAGGTAGATAGATTTAAAAGGGGGTGTTGCTCCGTGGGTCTGGGCTGTTGTGTTTGTAATACATTTATAGTATTGTGTTATCTGCCTTTTAATAAATAGATTTTAATGTAGACGAACCTTGTGTAATATTAATTTGGTGATACACCACAGGGGTAACAGTAAAAGCACAAGGAGCTCTAAAAAAGCTCCTACGGGTTCTTACCGGTTGGCCCCTGCGGCCCCCACTGCCGCACCCACTGCCAGCGCTGCAGGTGTCTCGCAGGGACGACGCAATTCCAAAGGAGAGGCCGAGAAGAGAAAAGAGACCACCAGAGGAAGAAGAGATCAGGTGATCGACGAGATGGCTGCAGACGACAGTCTGGTGGTCATCGACGAGGTTCCAGTGGCGGCCAAGGTGGCACAGCAGACGCGCCCCACCCGGGTCCGGAAGTCAACGAGCAGGTACAGTACCTTGATTTTCACCTCGACACCAGCCAGGAGACAGAAATCCCCTGACAAGAGAGCTAGGCCACAGTGCACTTCAACCATCCCTGACATCATTACGGATACAGGGATGCCCATAGTGACTCAGGGGCAGGACAGGGGTAGGGATAGCATTGACCGCCATATGCCACCGAGCCAGAGGGAATCCTTATGCTCTAGCGTAGCCGCAGAGTCTGAATACTCCTCTGGGGGGGGACAGACCATCCGGTCACTAACGAGGGATAGACGCAGGAGATCTAGTGATTGTTCCTCATGCTTTCCCAGAGCCCGGTTTTGGAGCAGACGGTCTTGCGGCTAGAGCTGTGCTTGCACAAGAGGGGGTGAAAGGAGTCAGTGGCGGTCAAGATGTGCAGGGACGCCCGCTCGTCCAGATCGGCAGCTGCCCCGGGGCAAGTTGAGTCAGGTGAGAAGCTTGCAAATTTCAGGGAGGCGGGGGTGGCAGTACATGAAGACTTCCCCAATCTCAATTCCTAACGTCCCTGAAATCCCTTATAGAAGCCAATAACATTGCCGTCTCCGCCGCGGAAGTCGGCCATGAGTGAGGGGTTTGGCCGGGAAGGCGTGTTCGGAGCCATCTCTTCCCGCGAGGTCACCCCGCGCCGGGCTTACCAACCCCAAATAACACCTGACGAGCTTAACACCGCACGCCGGAGGAGCGGAACAGGAGAGGAGCAGAGGAAACGTATGGGACGCTGCTGCAAGGCCATCCATCGTTTGTGCCCAGGACAATTTGGGGGCGTATTTAGCCTTGGACGTCAAAGGAAAAATCTGGCGACGGGAGTACATAGAGATATTTTTCTTGTTGCCAATATCAATTATGGCCGACAATCCAGAGAGGTTCCACAGGGAAGGAGATGACCGGAGCCCCACTTTCAGGCGCGTACCAAGGACGTTTGACATCTGGTTACAGGCCTTTGCCATCATGGCTTGTGTCATAGGAGAAAGACACCCGGAACAGTGCTCCGGGTTGTTTGTGTATATGGAGGAAATCAGGAACGCATACCAGACGTATGGTGGAATGGCTTGGTGGCGATATGACAAAGAATTCCGGCAATACATGTCCGGAGATGGAGTGGAGCGATAAGGCGGTGGTCTATTGGCTGAACATAATGACACCAATGCGGGCAGTGCCGCCCTTTCGTGGGAATCCAGGCGGGGCTAGAGGCCCTGCCACTGCGAGCGCATCCGGTCGAGGTGTCTATCACTCATTCAACAAGGGCAGCTGCAAGTGGGCACCAAACTGCCGTTTCAAGCACGTCTGTGCAAGTTGTGGAGGGGATCATGGGGCCTCAAAATGCACCAGACAAAAGGACGGATTCAGGGCTGGAGAGCCCGCTCAAAAAGGGACGGACCCCCATACGGTTGGGTGCAATGCTGCTGTGGCTAGAACGCTACGGTAGGGTGGCAACAAAAGCCGGGGAGGCCGCCCTACTACGCGAGGGTTTCCAGGAAGGGGAAGTCGGTAAAGGAGTTTCCCGGGAAAGTGGCGGATAACATCCGGACTGAGGTTGAACTGGGTAGGATGGCGGGGCCCTTTCCCTCCATTCCTTTTCAGGGTTTAGTTATTTCCCCTCTGGGCATAGTGCCTCATCCAGCATTTATCCTATCCTCCGGGATCGACAAACAGTACTCGTCAGTGTCTTACGCCCCTTTCGATCGGGCCACGGACCTGGTCAGGCGGGCTGGCGTCGGGCTAAGATGGCGAAGGTGGATATCAAATCTGCGTTTTGTTTACTACCGGTGCATCCTCAGAATCATCGGTTCCTTGGCTGTTTTGTTGACGGGCAGTACTTTGTGGATCTTTGTCTCCCCATGGGGTGTTCTATTTCCTGTTCCTATTTTGAAGCCTTCAGTACATTCTTGCAATGGGTAGCGCACACCGAGTCGGGTTGCCAGGGGATTACCCATTGCCTCAATGACTTCCTTTTTGTGGGTCCGGCCAGTCTCGCCACATGCGACTTCATACTGAGGACCTTCTCAAGGACATGTCAAGATTTCGGTGTTCCACTGGCAGACAAGAAGACGGTAGGGCCAATCACGGAATTGACGTTCCTGGGGACTCAGATCAATTCAGACAAGATGGAATGCAGCTTGCCGATGAAGAAGGTGTTGGATCTGTCTCCAGAACTGGAAGCCCTAGAAGGCGCAAGACGAGTTTTATTGCGGCGGCTGCAATCCATCTTGGGAAAACGAATTTTGCATGCAGGATCATTCCCATGGGCCATATATTCAGCAGAAGAATGTTGTTAGCTATGGCCGGAATATCTTAGCTGCATCATTTTATAAAGGTGTCTGGAGGATATGAAGGAGGATGCACGAGTGTGGACAGCATTTCTCCAGAACTTCAATGCGGGCACCTTGATCCAGCCGAGCAGGGTGACGAACGGGCAGCTCGACCTCTATGCGGGATAAAGTGTGGTCAGAGTTGGAGCCTATTTCAGAGGTGCATGGTGCGCAGCACCATGGCCCGAATCATGGGTCAGGGGAAGGCTTACAGACGATGCTACGGTTCTGGAGCTGTTCGCCATCATCGCAGCAGTTCATCTGTGGGGCAGGGGCTTCGGGAACCGTCATGTCCTTTTTCAATCATGCAGCCCGAACACAGTCCGGGTAGTCAATAGCTTGACGGCGACGTCTGGGCCTTTGATACGGCTCATACGGCATTTGGTTCTTTGTTGCTTAAGGGCGAATATCCGGGTGAGGGCTGAGAGTGTTCCCGGCCTTAACGTAGGGGTGGTTGATGCCCTTTCTCAGTTGCAGGGAACCCGGTTCCGAACATTGGCGCCGGCGGCGAAGGATCAAGGAGAGGACATACCTTCAGAACTCTTGGAGCTTGGAGTGGTATGGTAGCTGGTTACATCAGACAGTCAGTAGCGCCAAATACGTGGGTGGCCTACAGGAAGGTGTGGAACAGGTGGAGCGATATGGTTGAGGAAGCCAGTGGCGAGGGTTCAGAAGAGAGGGCCATAGGAATCCTGCTGTGGTTTTTGCTTTGGAGCGCAGAGAGAGGTGATTCCAGGGCAACCGTGGTTTGGCAGTTGGAGGCACTGACATTTATGTTCAGGTTGGCAAAGCAAAAGGACTTTACAAAGGAGTTTGTGGTTTGCCAGGTGGGGCTTTCAGGATTGGGGAACTGGTCTCAGAAAACAGGCACGGTTCGGGGGGGCTGCTGGAGGAGGACATCTGTCTGGAAGGTGACAGATTGTTGGTATGGCTGAGGAGGTCAAAAACGGATCAGGCCGGAAAAGGAAGGGAAGTGGTCATATACAAAACTGGAGTGGAGTGTTGCCCCCAGGCAAGTGTGAGGTGGTACTTGGAAAAAAGGCTGCCAGGGCCAGGCCCACTGCTTTTGCATGCCCACTGCTTTTGCATGCCCACTGCTATTGCATGCCAGATTGCTTCTTTCGCCCCGATAAGGTTCATCTAACAGAGATAGGATTAGAGCTCTTTATTCTGGAGCTTAAGGATGGGGCTAGGCAGGCCTTGACTTTATTAAGAGAGCAATAGGGGGATCACAGGCTCAGTAGGCATCCATCGCCTGCTCTGTGGCGGGAGGTGAGGCACCCGGCCCACGTGCTTAAGTGGGCATTGCCCTGCCTCATGGGCGTGCTTAGTAAAGCGCTGGGAATCTCTGGGCACGGGCCCAGGGCGTGAGGTTACTGACCGGCCCAGGCTCCTCCTCCGGGTTATTTATATGAGCTGTGATGTAACAATGTTAATTATGTTAATTGGTTATTGGTTTATGGTTGCTTTAATAAAGCTGTGGCCCGTAATTTTCCCAAGAAACAGTTGGTCAGTGTGTTTATTTATCTAAACGCCTATTGGATCTTGCCGGGGTCAAGGCCAGCAACAGCTCAAGAAGGCTGTGCAGAGGCAGATGTAATCCCAGGAAACTTACCCCCATTAACAGGAACCTGTTGGGCATGTAACACGATATATACATATCAGAAATATTATAATGCATAGCTAGTGCTATCATGTCAAATGCCATGTCATGTGTTAAACCACTTGAGCATAATGTTGATCCAGAACAGCTTTATTACATAGTTACATAGTTACATAATAATTGAGGTTTAAAAAAGGTCAACCTTTTTAGATCTCTCTGATCTGCAATATGTGGATTAGTTGTTAATTGATCCAGAGGAAGGCAAACAGAAAAAAAATCCCAGTGAAACTTTGCCAATTGTCTCAAAAGGGGAAAAAAATTAATTCCTTCCTGACCCCAGATACTGGCAGTTGGATTCCTCCCTGGATCAATACTCCCTCTTGACTTATCCAGGATAAACTTGGATTCCCTTTTTAAAGTTATCTATCAAATCCGCTGTCACCTCCTCTGGTAGAGAATTCCACAGATTAACCACCCTTACTGTGAAGAACCCTTTTCTTTCCTTAAGGCGAAATCTTTTTACTTCTAACCACAAAGGATGTCCTCTTGTCAGTTAAAAAAACTCTTGGCACAAAAAGCTCCTTTGACAAATCTTTATGCTGACCCTGGATGTATTTATATAAGGTAATCATATCCCCTCTTAGACACCCTTTTCTAGAGAAAATAAGTGTAATTTGGTTAGTCTTTCTTCAAATCTTAGCCCATCCATTCCCCTTATTAGTTTTGTTGCCCTCCTCTGTACCTTTTCAAGTTCGAAAATGTCCTTTTTATGAAGTGGTGCCCAAAATAGTACACCATATTCCAAATGAGGGCGTATTAGGGATTTGTATAGTGGCAGAATTATATTTGCTTCCCCTCCTTCTATACCCTTCCTAATACATGCTAATATTTTACTTGCCTTTGCAGTTGCTGCTTGGCTTTGAGCACTGTTACCTAGGTGGTTGTCCACAAGTACACCCAAATCCCTTTCAATATCTGATACCCCAAGATTTGCTCCATTAAGATTATAAATTGCATGGCTATTTTTCCTTCCAAGATGCATAACTTTACATTTATTTGTATTCATTCTCACCTGCCATTTAGTCTCCAATTTCTCTAATTTATGCAAATCCCTCTGGAGGGAAAGTACATCATTATTTGATTTTATTACCTTGCACAACTTCGTGTCATCAGCAAAAATGGAGTCAATACTTTCCAATCCTACTTCTAAGTCCTTAATAAATATGTTAAAAAGGAGAAGACCTAATACTGAACCCTGAGGAACCCTGAGGAACCCCACTTACCACATTAGTCCAATCTGAGTATGTTCCATTTACAACAACCCTTTGCTTCTGGTCTTTTAGCCAGCTCTCGATCCATGAGCAGATATTTACTTAAATTCTAATATCCCTTAGTTTGTATAATAGTCTTCCATGTGGCACTGTATCAAAAGCCTTTGCAAAATCCAAAAAGACTACATCCACTGAGTTGCCTTGATCCAAGTCCCTACTAATATCTTCATAGAAACTAATCAGGTTTGTTTGACATGAACTATCCTTCATATATCCGTGTTGGCTCCTACTTATAATCCTGTTTGAATAGACATATTCTTGTATAATATCCCTTATTAACCCTTCTAAAATCTTTCCCACTGCAGAAGTGAGGCTTACAGGTCTATAATTTCCTGGATCTCTTTCTAAATTTCTTCCACTGTTTCAGCCATATAGGCCTAAAACATTCCTTCGATCTGTGCCATAGATTTTTTGGAGAGATTCATATCCCGCTGTGGTGAGGTGGGATTCTCCTCCTCATCTGAATTATCTGTTAGTTTCGGTTCAGTCTCTTGGACAGCTCTTGAGGGTCCATAATGATCAGTGATTCTCCTGGCAGGAACATTCTTTTTATGTTTCCCCATCTTGGTTTGTTGCAGTGGTTATACACTGAAAAGTTGAATTTTGGGATATTGGTAGGATAACCCTGTCTCTTTCAAAGGTTAGTACTTTGACTCGGTCTCTGTCATTTATCTAGAACATGTAAACCGTTGAGGCCTGAATGGAACATTGCCCTCATGGCCTTTTGTTAAGCCTCATCAGGCATCTTCTGTCCTTAGATTAGTTAAAGAGTCCACTTTGTTTTGTGTGATATTCGTCCCAGTGCTTTGTAGCTCCATCATTGTAGATATAATAAGTGATCTTTAGAATAGATTGATATAATAGGTTAGTGTAAGCTTGCACTCATTTCAACTTGGATTACAGTGTCTAAGCACAACGGGCACAGTCTCTGTGTAGATTGCGATTTCAGATTTAGGCTTTCTTGTGCCATACAGATTTTGTTTAATATAGCGAATTCCAATTTAGGAGTTTGATGTTTTTACTGATGGGTATAAATCCCCTGAGCACCCCGTTAAGTATCAGCTTTTGATTGTTGCTTTCTACTGGGTGTAATTTTTTTTTATGTCCACAATATATCAGTATTATGTAGCGTTATTTGAGAGAGTTTGGGTTTGTATATGGATCCTATATTCACTTGGAGAGGCTATCGCTTGTAACTGTGCAATAAGTTGTTTGGTCACAGGGTGGCAGTATTGTACTGCTTTCCCTGCGGGTGGGGTAGCACGGGTGTTTCTTTTTAGTGCAGCTTATTGCTTGCAGAGATTTATTAGGATATTTAGAGCCATGATATGTTACTTTAAATACCCAGCCATTTTAAACTTTGTAGATTGGGTTGAGGCCACAGAGATGCTGATTTTTATAGTATAAAAAAACAGATATAGCAAGTGTGTTCTCTGTAATATACAGTGCCTTACAAAAGTATTCACCCCCTTGACTTTTTACCTATTTTGTTACATTACAGCCTTAAGTTCAATACTTGTTAATCTGAATTTTATGTGATGGATCAGAACACAATAGTCTAAGTTGATGAAGTGAAATGAGAAAAATATATACAAGAAACTATTTTTTAGAAAATAGAAAAAGGAAAATTGGCATGTGTGTCTGTATTTGTTATGAAGCCCCCATGCAACCAATTACCTTCATTTCACTAATTATGTGACTTCTGATGTCCACCTGTTTGCATTCTAGAGAACACCATCCCCACTGGGAAACGTGGTGGCAGAATCGTGCTGTGGGGATGTTTTTCAGCAGCCGGGACTGGGAAACTGGTCAGAGTTTACATGAAACACGTAAATGTGTTGGAATGGCCTAATCAAAGCCCAGACCTTAATCCAATAGAAAATCTGTGGTCAGACTTAAAGATTGCTGTTCACAAGTGCAAACCATCCAACTTGAAGGAGCTGGAGCAGTTTTGCAAGGAGGAATGGGCAAAAATCCCAGTGGTAAGATGTGGCAATCTCATAGAGACTTATCCAAAGCGACTTGGAGCTGTGATTCCTGCAAAAGGCGGCTCTACAAAGTATTGACTTTATGGGGGGTGAATAGTTATGCACATTGACTTTTTCTGTTATTTTGTCCTATTTGTTGGCTGCTTCACAATAAAAAAAAAACATCTTCAAAGTTATGCGCATGTTCTGTAAATTAAATGATGCAAATCCTCAAACAATCCATGTTAATTCCAGGTTGTGAGGCAACAAAACACGAAAAATGCCAAGGGGGTGAATACTTTTGCAAGGCACTGTAAGTCCTGGGAGCTGTGCAATTCTGTTGGCACAGAGTGGGATCAAAATGGCCACCTGTTCTCTGATCTGACCCCGCCCTGGGGGGGGGGGAAAAAAGGCGCCAAAAGACTCATAATGTCCGTTTATAGGGAATATTTGGCTTTTTATTTAGTAATTGTATGTTTGTTGCAGGGCTGGGCTGAAGGGGAGTTTATTTCTAGTGCCTTATAACCTAAGTCTCTTTATATGGCCAATGTCTCACCTCAGAGGTCCCTGAATGTCTTGGCATGTGTGCTGAGTATAGTAGCCCCTGGTTGCTTCCCTGACCTGTCTGGGGCTCCCTCCTCAGAAGGCCTTGGGTGGGTTGAATCTCAGGTCAGGATTGGCTCAATCTTATATTTTAGTTTTTAAAATCTTTTAATTTAATTTGATAATGGGGATTTATTATCACCAAGGCCTGGAGCTCTGCCAGCATGCAAATTTTCTCTCTCAAGGCAAGCCACGCCCCAAAACCATTATATGCCATTTTTAACGAGCCCAACAAAAATAAAAACAATAATTTTATGACTAAATGGGAACTAGACTTAGGAAAAAAAATTGGGAGGACAATAAATGGATAGAATCCTGCACTAACCTGTCTAGAGGTTCACTTACCTATAACCTCCTGTAAGTCTCTATAAAAGTTCTTCATAGAACATACTACACACCATTAATAATGCATAGAATCAAACCCCAGGAGAGTAAAACCTGCATAGGGGGCTGTCAATCCAAAGGCAACTTCATACTTGGTGGACATGCCCAATAGCTCACGATTTATGGCGGAAAACACCACAATTATCATTCAAAATACTAAAAACTCCAATCCAGCCCTCGATTGATGCCTGTCGCATTCATATAGACAACTTAAGTGCATCTCAGAATAAGCTCTTTGAATTTATTGTCCTGGCTACCAAAAACCATATAGCCAAAAGCTGGAAAGCACCGACACTTAACCTGAGGGAAGTTATCCTCAAGGTTAATTACATAATGATAAATGAAAAGCGAATGCATACGCTACAAGACTCATATCCCCTATTCCTTAGGATTTGGGAACCGTGGCCTAAAACCCCAAACAGTATGTCTATTATGTAAACAAACATACACTTGCCTGTCCTTGGCAGGGAGATGAAGCCCGGGGGAGCCTGGTCCTAGTCGCCAACCACAGGGATAAAGAAAGAAGGTAAGCAACTTGCTCTAACGAGAAATTAAGTTCCCTCTGTCATACTTCAAATTGATAGTTAAGATGGAGGACGCTGGATCGCCAATTCCTTTTCCTACCCCCAATTCCACCTTCCCTCCCCTTTTTATTTTCTTTCTCCCTCTTTTTGTATCTTCTTGTTTAAGATATCAAGAGCAATAAAACAATAAATAAAGAGTTTAAACTTAGAGGCTAAAATTTAACTATAAATAAAAAGGTAAAAAAGAAGACCAGGACAAATTTTCTACTATAAAGAATCCTTTCTATTTCATATACAAGATATCAGAATAAATGCATAAGATACCATGTGGAATAACTTATGTACATTTATCATTTGAAATGCTATGTAAACTGATAACTTCCAGCTATATGATATGTAATTATTCTATGTATCTGCCCTTGAAATTTCTTCAATAAAAAGAGATTGAAACAAACTTCCAGGAATGCATGGGTGAGAGCTATTCATGTGCTGTGCAAAGTTATGAGAAAAATGATTATTGTTTAGGCATGTGTTTAAGGCTTTTTTTTAACTTGCTTAACAAGCCAAATTGATGTTTAATGAAAATGACTAATCTAAACCATGACACTTTCAGGAGTGTTTTGTGGAGTGTTATGTATGTGGTGTGCAAGGTTTTGAGGCAATAGATTACACTCTAGACAGGTTAAATTAGGAGTAAAATTGCACTTAATGAAAATGATTTGGAATGTGGGCTAATATAAGCCATGAAACTTTTGGAGGAACCCTGCATGTGTTGTGAAAGGTTAAGAGATAATTTATTGTCTAGCCACATTTAGCATTATTAAGCAAATGCAAAATTGTACATAATAAGCATTATTTGGAGTGTTAACAGAAGTAAGCAATGAATCATTCAGGAACACGTTGGGGAGTTGTCATGACTGATTTTGGGACTCCCCTGAATCCCACAAGCAACCCTGCTATTTGGGAACACATTGGATTGCTAATATCAAAGGTTCTTAAAATTAACATGAGACTTATTTAAGGACTTTTTTATGTCTAGTGCAATGTGGGCCACAATAATTAATGTTTGGGTTGCTATATTTGATTATGTGCACTATAGTAGTGGTATTTTACCTGTAACTAGAAGAGAAACACTTTCTGATATGTTTGTTAGTGTGACAACAAAGAGTTAGCATATGGCTCCCAGATGAAGGAGATATTGTAACCAGGATCCCTCTTGGAATCTTCAGTCTTGTCAAAAGGTCATAAAATTGATGAGACCTTGGAATCTGGGGCAGGGGGAATCTGACCCCCCTCAGATATCTCTCAGAGGAAGGAATGGTCGGGTTGGTAACTGTAGTAACGGTGGGGAAAGGGCCATGTGATTTTTATTGCTTTGGTTTTAAAATGTGTCTGAAGCAAGAATAAAGCAAATTTGTCTAAACTAAATTAAATGGTGTTGTTCCTCTTAATTTTCGGCTTCTCTATGATTATGTCCTGATCTGAATTGCTGGGTGCGGATATAAATAAAGTCAGAACCTGCAGATTGCTCCTGTAAGCTAAAAGCAGGAGAAATAGGGTGAACATGGCCCCTCATCTCTGGGTCATGGCAGGACTGATAGGTATGTGCTTTGAAAAGTTATTAGACAACTGTTTAATGTTTAAACATATTTTTGCTTGTTAAGCATGATAGTATAGCCTTAAATAACACCTAATGAGAATTACTTTGAGTATGAGCTAAGGGAGAGGTAAACGTGCTGGGCAAAGTTTTGAGGTAGTTATTGTCATTTTCACACATTTTAGCAGATTAAGCCCTTTCAAAAACCAACCAATATACAAGGAGATAAAACTGTTCCTTGCCACCTGTACAAAGTGTGAATTATAAAGGGGCCCAGTGATCTGTGGGCTTTTGCCAGTCTGGCATCGGCTTCGGACATTTCTCGAGGCACATGGGTAATCAGTTAATGAAGGTAGGTGGCAATTTCTTCTGATTTGAATGAAGCACCTCTAGGAACCTTACATTAGATCACATGCTACAGTTTTCGAGGTCTCCTAACAATTTCTGGGGCTCCTCTACGGCAGCAGATGAGGCGGTGTCATCTTGCCACCAACAGCTGCTATCAGACCTGTTTTTTTGCAGTGTAGATGTACTGAAGACAAGTTGCTTAATAACCAAGTAGCTCCTTCACAAGACTGGAAACAAGTCCTGATTAACTGACCAAAGTCAATACTGTACAATTAAGGAATAGCATTTCTGCAAACTGTAATGTAAGCTGTATAGACACTAAATAAGGATCCTTCAAAATATAGGGTAATATTGTGTCTTTATTAAAAAGAGTTTAAAAACTCTTGGGTAAATGACATCGTCAGGACAAATTCAGCATACCGGTCGCACAAAAAGTTGAAGTGATTTAAAAACATGTTCAGAACAAATTATGTCAGTGTACAAAAAACACTCTCTGCCCAAATAAATAATGAAAACGCTATCAAAAATATTAATATCAAACAAGAATTAATGAAGTCTGTGAAATGTTGAGGTTGTTGTTCTGGGATCAGTAGCGCACATTGAAATATAGATTTGTTTGTTTGCTTTTATCAATTTCTTATGGTTTACAGTATTATTTAAATAAAGCAATTTTTCAGTTATGTCTGCACAAAGTAGCATGTCTACCAGTTCTCGCCTTGCAGTTTTTGGTGTATGGATGCTACTTTGCGGTCATTGCGGGAATATTCTTTGCCAGAAGTTTGTACATCCTGATATCTCTGAGGTGCAAGAAGCCAAAGACTAAATTAGAGAGTGGCAGCAATAATCCAACTTAACCACCACATTAATTGAAAAATATTCCACAACACAGGAGCTTTGGAAAGGTGTTCAGATATGTCTTATACAAAACATTGTTCCTTGGATAGGCTTGTG
The DNA here is from genome assembly GCA_027410445.1 of Discoglossus pictus. Classification (NCBI taxonomy): domain Eukaryota; kingdom Metazoa; phylum Chordata; class Amphibia; order Anura; family Alytidae; genus Discoglossus; species Discoglossus pictus. The sequence continues at coordinate 377,424,576 of CM050165.1, forward strand.
CCTAAGATTGAGATGTGCCTCTTGAACACTGACTACAATATGGTGGTTGCCTTGCTACAAGCACACACTGGTCAGCAGATGACTATTTATTTCTTTTTATTTTGTTTGAATATTAAAGTTGTATATTGTGAAAATGGTGTACACCTGTTACACCAAGTGAAAAGCAAACAAAACAACAAGACAGCAATTTTTCTAATATTTTAATATTTATTTTCACCTGCAAACTTTAGCAAAACATTAGCTTTATTATGCAGAGATGAGTTTCTTCGGTATGGAGAATTTAGGCGAATAGAAATGGGGAAGCTTTATTGGGCAAAATAAAAGTCTATTTCCATCTTATCGCTGAATAAAACCTGTAATATAGACAATACAATTTATAATTGCTTGTTTTTGGAATCCCACTCCATTCAAAGCCAAATCATTAAAATGATTATGATTTACTTCTAGTAGTGGATGCTTAAACCCGCATTATATCTGCTCTCCTGCATAGCGTATGGTGTTAAGAGTTAGAAATACTGATATGAATAATTACCTAGTCCCTAAGAAAAAATATATATACAGTACTGCAGCTTAATGAGTAAGGAATCTGCAATAACTTACCAAATTTAATATACATGATACGCCTCTTGTAAACCCTTCACTGCTTGAAGAAGCCGAAACACCATGCTCTGCAATGTGTCACAAATCCTTCAAACAGTGAAGGGGTTAAAAGGAAAAAAAGGGCTTTCCAATTGCACATATTACCTTGTTTTTCACCCTCTTTTTTGTATAAATACAAAAAATATATTTGATTGCAGGCTTTGAAAGAACTCCCTGTGTTTAAAGAATACGCTGCTTAAACAAGACAAAAAGTGCAAGAGGCAGTACATGTACGGTGACGCCCAGTAAGCGCTTGTGTTAGTCTAAGGCTATAAGAAAGGGTTCGTGGATGAGTTTCCCGATGGATACTGTCCCGAGGGTGCCCCGGCCTGTGGACAGAGACCAAAAGAGTTAGTGTTAATACAGGAAAGTGTAGTGTGTTGAGCAGAGTTCGCATTCTACAATACTTTAATGTGGAGAAATTGGGAAAAACTTTATTATCCAAATAAACAATGTCACTTTTAAAATATCTGCTAAATACTTTGGATAAAAGAGAATAGTTTAAGTAGAGACAGACCTAGGATCCTCAGTGGGATGCTTTCTACCTGGAAGGCACACCTAGTGTGGTGCCCCAAATCTGACTCCATTCCCTATACAATCCTTAACAGAAGAAAAAAATGAAGCTTGTGATGGGCCAAACATTCATTACTTTCCCTTGTACATGGGCTTAAAATTGGCAAATCCCACCATCTAGTTGGCATATTTATGCCACAATTCCTCTCTCTAAAGGGTAACATGTTTGTGCAATTCATTATTTTTCAGCCAATATTCCTTCCTCATTAGCAGGTAAAAGTTCAAATAACACAGTTTAAAAAAATATGTCTCTGTAGTGCCATTTAGACCATTTACTGATTCTCTAATCTTGAAACCAATGTTGATTGCCTTTGACAAAGGCACTTGTATGGGGCGAAACATCTGTTAGGCATTTTTTTTAATGTTTGTAAATGTAGTGCCTTATATTGAGAGAGGTTGCAAGTAAGTATTTAAGGATTTTACACTCCCGAGTTATTTGAAACAATATTTCCAAAGGGAAAGATTAGAAAGTCAATGGCTGGCTTGAATGGCACTAGTGAGACCCGAACTGTTTTTAAACAGAGTGTTATTTTAACTTTTACCCGATTGTGGACTAGTAAGGAGCAGGAGTTGTGGTATCAGTTTCAATCAAATCGAAGTATCTAGCAAAGTCTCCTGAACTCGTCCTATTCCCTCTTAGCCCAACTCATACCTATACTGATACAAAAAAAAACTATATTAAAAACAGAGTCCTCAGAAATTAACATTTTCACTATTTTATATGACCATTGCTTACACAGTTGCTAATAGGCTTTGTTTATTTAATTTTCATTGCACTTCAGTGGTCCTTAAATATGTCCTACTTTGGGCCTGAAATATTCACTCTGTAGAATCCGGATTGTGCCTTTGGTTTCATTCACACTCACCATGAAAGGATTGCTAGAGACTCCAGGAGCTGCCACATGGCCAAATGGTGTTACCACAGACTTTGTCTGACCAAATACTCCAAATCCTGCACCTTCACAAAAACAGACAAAAAGGGTCATGATAGCAAAAGCAGGTAATAGTTCGTATTAGCAAGAAGATTTTATTTTAACATTAAATGCTGGAAATAAACAAGGCAGAAGCAAGATGTTTTTCTACACACATGCATTTAAATGTAAAAGAGCAGAGAGCATAGGTTTCATAAGCGGGCAAATATAACTCATGCATATCTATTACTGCACATTGACAGATCAGTTAAATGCTTGAATTGCTTTATTGTGCTCTAAAATATATGCTTGAAACAAGAACACACACTGTGACAAAGAAAAAAGTGATTTCCATGTACCTTTGAGACCCTTATACATAATCAAATTATACCGGACTGAGCAAGAAAAGGTTGAGTAAAGGAAGAGATATTTTATTCCACAAAGAATTAGGAGCAGGGAGGCAGTAGAGATGTGGTGTTCGAACCATGCTTAAAAAAAAGCACCCTGGATTAACATGGCCTCTCTCCAATTATTTTAGAACAGTGGAGAACTAGACAAGGTTGTCACACATCACACAGAAGTATCTCACAACTTACCATTGGGCTGCTGAGAGAAAGCAGTCTGTTGGGGAAATGCATTCTGTGGGGGGAAAGCCGGCTGATGGAAACTGCCACTGAAGCTGGTAGGAAGACTATAAGAAGATGAGGTCCCAAAGCCGGCTGGCATGCTGAGAGAGGCTGTACCGAAGGATGCTGCACGGAGAAAAGACATGGCGAAGCCTTGATAACAGGCAATTAAGGGCTTGGGCAAAAACACCAGACATTTTTGATATTTTGTTTAAAAGCAGTCCTTCACATGTGGTTAAACCACACCGAATGTAAGTCTGTACTGGTTTGTTAAGCTCTTTGGAGCTCATTTTCTCATCTAAGTGAGATACTTTGAAATCAATGTTTAAATGTAAACAGCATTTTACAATTACTGGGACCACCTACATATACAATTTGATTGGAGATATCCACTGAAATTGCATATATTAAAATTGTCACACAAAAAAGTAGTTATTAAACTTTAATTAGAAAAATAAGTAATTAAGAAAAAGTAGGCTGCTCTTATTTCGTCTTACTGGGTAGTTGGAGTGGGTAGCTTATTATAATAGTGATTACTGATTTGTTTCTATCAGAGCCATAAAATATATATATACTGATGACCCCCAACCCACTATCCATATCCCCATTCCAGGTAGAATAGTATGTCTAAAATCAGAACAAAACACAACAGGATTGGAAATTAAATATAGGATGCCATTGTTTCACTATTTCTAAGGACAAATAAATCCTAGTAAGCAGGATGGTTCATTTGCGCTATTAAGCATTCTCAAATAATTTAGTTCATCCTCCATGCTAACCAGCAGGGCAGTACTTGAGATAGAAATAAGCTGCTGTTCTGTCATTGGGTGAATTTTAAAAGGATTTATTTGTCCTTAGAAGTAGTGAAATAATGGCATCACCGACTCAATATGTTTTTATGCACCGAAAGAGTTGTTTTAATGATCAGAAATAAAGGTTATATTTTATTCCCAATCATCCCTTTTGTACTGTGTTTTGTTTAGATATATGGTGTTATGTGCCTAGGAAACAAGAATATCAAAAAAACATATATGATTTTAGACAAATACATTTAACTTTCAGAAAAAACAATAAAATGAAACATTCATGCTAGATTTCAAATTCTTCACATTTTTCAAATGAAGAATGATTGGGTTGAACCCTTTAATAATACTTGGGTATGCTGTGGTTTCTAGGAATACCTCTTGAATTAACTAAAATAAAATGTTTGCTTTAAAATCTATGAGACTGCTTTGTAAATTGAAAATTGGTATTGATCAACACCCTAGATATCATGGGAACTGAGATATCAATGGGGGTTGCCAAGTGAAGCTATGCTAATGTCTCCAAAGTTCCATAACTCCTTTAACCAACTTCCTTAGCAAGATATTCATTATACGGAAGACCAATGCCAAGAGTATGAAAATACATTTCACATACAGTATCTCATCATGTCCAACATCATATTATAAATGTTATTCTCATCTGCAGAAGGACATGTCTCAACATCAATCGTCACAAAACAACTTGCGTCTGAATTCAATCCCTAATACCTTTACAAACCGGAAATGTAGACCCAAGAACATTTTCAACAGATTGAATCTACACCTTAAAGGGACATGGAAAGAATGTTTTCTTTGTTGCATCAGAAAGATGGCATTTGATCACAGTGTTTTTTTTTTTTTTAAATGAGTCTTAAAGCACAAAACATATTCAGATTTGAACTGCTCGATTGCTTGCCCTCTGTCAGCCAATGAGGTCTACAGTATGCTCTCTAACTGTCCAATAAGTTTTGCTTAATATTTTTTCATGCAACAAACAATTTTTGTAATGTTTAAAACATGCTCTTAAATGCCAGAAAAAGCAGCAGTTTCAGGTCTGTTATGAACAGAAGCGCCCACTGGACTGTTTGGGGTTAATCAGTTATGTGCGTTTAGAAGGTGCTAACGACTTGCTTAACATTTATATCATGGGTGTAATGCATACATGTAGTTATATCATTGATGTAATAAGTGCATATAGTACGGTCATTGATTAACATTAAAGTAATTTATCTGTATTAGAAGTAGGATAGTAGGCTATGCTTAGATAATAAAAAGTTAATGTAGTCATATCTGGGATATACAAAGGGTAAAATATTCTAAAGAATGTATATGGATTGGAGAGAAAGCCACCCATGAATCCTCTTGCGTTAGTCAGGAAGGGGGAGGCTAGTTTTATGGCTCTGTAAGAGGAGAGCAAAAATACAGGCCTGGGTTATTAGTGACCTAAACAGATAACCCTGGATAGAAAATGTGTAATGAGAACAAGAAAGCCAGACCCCTCTATACATCTGGAAATCAGGTGGGTGGGGGTATGGCAAGCTGTTTGCCCAGGAGGATGGATAGAACTGGGGGAGGGGGGGGGGGTCTTTGTGTTATCTGAAAATGTGTCTTGAAAAATAAAGAAGTGCTAGTCTGATTTTGGACACAGAAAATAAAGGTGGTGTCGGAGTCCGGTTGTACTAGTCAAAGGTACATGGTGTGTGTGATTCTTAGATCCTAAAAAAGGGATCAGATTGTGCCTGGCTCTTAAGAAATGATGCTCTGATCAGGAATTGTCTGTTGGGCTCTGAGATATAGAACGGAAAAAGCACAGCCTAGGGAGAGATTTGGGGTGAGCGTGGTTCCCAAATCTGGTGGTCGTAACAATGTCCCTTTAAGCTTTCTGCTAAAGTGTACTGTTCTTCATCAGCCTGATTTCCAAAACTTCTCAAACTCTTGAAATACAACTTTTTTTTTCTAAACTCTGGCCATAATACTTTCCTGCTGTATAATGGTTTCTTTGAATCATCATTTCTTGTCTTCCCTTTCAATGTTTGTATATCACAAAAGAAACACCTCTTGAGATTTCCTTTAAAGGATCTCATAGCAAAGAGGCTGCAATCATAAAATTAAAGCAGAGCGCACTGAACAGTACTGCTGCAAGGGTTTATGGAAAGCAAAAAAAGAACAATTGCCACGGAAAATATAGGCAATGTAGGTTTTGAAGCATATAAAAAATATGTGCTAGCAGCATTTTAACAAGTTATAAATACTTACAGGCATCCATTGCTCCTGCAGCGGCTGGTAGGCGGGCCTGGTGAAACGGGTGAAATGGGGCGCTCTGATATTCCATATCATGTCCATCTCTGACCCCTTAAGAAATAAAAACAGGATATTTACCTGTCTTAAGTGGCACAGATTATTAATATTACATAAACTAATATAGTATCTGACTGCAGTTAAGAAATGTTTACGCACATTGTCCAAGCCATTACTACTGCAAGAACACAGCTATGTTTGTTTTCTGTATATTGCCATGTTTATGCCAAGTCTTTTTCAATTATCACCAGCTATAAACCACAACCTAAGAACAACTGCTTTTTTGTGAACTACAAAATAATTATACTACCATCTGTAGATTGATGCTTTTGCACATTACCCAAAAAACTTTCACCATTCAACTTCATGATTTGTTCTTGCAGAACATGTTCAGCACCGGAAACAGAAGCAAGCAGCCAGCACCAAGCTGAAGGTAGGCTTGGGGGAAGGCAGCTTGCAACAATAAATGCAAGCTCTACTCCTCCAGAAATGTTAAAACACTCCTCTCATATACTCAATCTTCATTAAAAGAGCAGCAACGTTTATTTTGTTTAAATAAAAAAACTAGCTTTATGGATTACATGCACAATATTTTTTGGTATTGTACAGTTTGTACAGTGGTCCTTTGATGTTGGTCAGTACATGTAAGTGTTTCTAATATCCTCTCCTTCTGTTTTATAACCTTATGAAGTTGATGCAACACATGCCCTATAATCCTTCACCAAAATATTAGCACATTCATACAGCACTTATACGGAGTAGCTTCCACTGCTCACCTGGAGGTGCTCGGCCATTGGTCTGGAATGGATTAACAGCAGAGGCAACTGAGGCTGAGACAAATGGGTTTGTGGAGGCAGGAGCTAAAGAAAAATCAGAAAAGTAGTACATGTAACAACAACATTTCTGCAAAAAGATAGGATGGGAGTGAAAACATTAGTAATTTTCCATGTACGTTTTCGAGCTAACGATCATATTTTTAATACAATGACTGTGAAGAATTATACTAATGTTCAGTACAAACATCTTCACATTGCTTAAAGGTAAATTGAAGTTTGTGGGATATCATATGTTAAAGTTTGTTTGATTAGGCATGTCTCATATCAAATAATTTTATTGAGGAATTCTGTACATTTTAAATTCAAAGTACACTTGAAATCTCTTTAGTGAGCTACACCCCCAAGGCAGCTATGTAGGCAGAGCGTCCTAGCCAATGAGCAACGCAGAGTAATGTCCTAGTGATTCAGCTTTCAGTATCCTGTCTGCTTCTCGAGGAGCTTAGTATCAATAAGAGGGAAACAGATACATTGTTGTACCTGCCTCTAATTGGCCACAACTAATTATGAATTTTATGCAAGTTTAGCTAGGATTTTCAGGGAATTTTTGCAAAATGTAAGTTTATTATTATTATATTTATATTTGGATTTTTTATGCAAAAAAATATATATATATATGTTTTCACACACTACTGATTCTCCTCTATCAGATGCATAATCCAGGAAACTTCCATATACCTTTACAATTTCTATATACATGACCCTGTGCTAGTCTGTCTGTAGTTTGAAGGGGCAGGTTATCCTATGGACAGAAGTGAATAAAAATCCATATTTGTATCTACAGTCCCTCCCTCTTTTCTTAGGTTTATAATCTTTATACAAAGACACAACGCCAATCAGCATTAAAGCAAAACGGAATACAATAGATACAAATAAAATAGGCTGTAATGTTTATTTTAAACTGTAAAAACAGTATGTCCATTATCAAGTAAAGTTCTTCAAAAGCAAACTTTAAATATTACATTTCAGTGGTCCTTTAAAGAAATTAGCTCATGCCATTAACCCAGGACATTTCTATTAAAAGAAAGTGGTAAAATGTGAAATCGAAAAAAAAACTGTGTTTAGCGACATACAAATGAGCATTTAAGCAGATTACATATTGCCAGATTCGAAGTAAAGTCTAATAAAATGGTAAGATATTTATTCCTACCGCCAAAAGGTCCTACGTTGCATGGAGCTGGGTGGGCATGTGCTGTAGGAACTGCTGGTCCCCTCCCAAAAATATTGCTGTAAGACAGAGAATTGTTAACCTCATGACCTTTCCAATTACACAAACGATAGAAACAGAGCAAGGAGACCGAAACTGGCGATAAAATACAATTTTCTACTTCCTATTGTTCTGATTAGCTACTTAGATCCAATTTTGCAAATTGTATTATAGTAGATTATGATAATGTTACTAAAACAGATGTCAGTTACACAGCAACACACGGGAACATAGTAACACAACATATATAAACTGTTGTGCTTATGCATTATACAGGTTTGCAGTATTTTTTTTGTTTGCTGTTTTTCAGTTTGGTAAATGTGTAGGCATTTGTGTGAGGACATATATTGCACAAAATATGAACCAAAAAGATGTGCTAAGCACCAAAAAGCCCAAGAAACCAGGACCCCAGTGGAGACACAGAGCCATTTAAGCTGTATTTTTATGACACCGGAAAATAATATAAATGAAGCCATATGAAGTCATTCTTAGTTACATACAAATGTGGTACAGCTTAAAATGATATACCTACTATACTATTAAAAGGGAGCTGTAATGATCCTACAATAGGGCTTTGCTTTGCTAAGTTACTGCTTAGCAATAACATCAATATGTAAAGAAAACAATTCAATACAGATTTTGAAATTAGCACTGCTGCTTCCAGCAGATCTGCTTCTCTCCGCCTCTTAAACCCAGGGATTGAGAGAGCATTTGTCCTTAAGACTCCATCAGGCAGGTTTTAGAAGCAATTTTTTTTTGGTCTATAATTATTGAACAACTAAATGTTAAATCAGCCATTAAATAAACAAATGTAACAATGTACGAACATGCAGTGGCCATTTAAGAGATGTTCATATTCACACCCCATGAAGATTGTACAGCAATATGTATATTACACTAGGGGTGATGCCACTTACCTGTCTGCCGGGGCTGGCACTGCTGGGCCAGATGATGCAGGAGCTGCCGAGCTGCTAAAACTACTGCCTTGACCACCCCCACCTGGAAAATACAAAGCACATAAGAGCAATACTGAGAAACAAAACAGAAAACCCAAGACCACATGAGGCTGTATGCTGGGAATTAAATACACAGATAAAGCGATCTCACACAGTAACATCATTGGGTGCTACGTTTATCACCATTATCTGGTTAGATTGCAACAGATTTTAGTTTGTATTGACTAATTAACCCTAAAAGCAGCATAAACCCTGGAATCTGACCTAGAATATGGGTATTCACAAACCTTTTCCGATTAAACACATTAATAAGTATGAACATTTTCAGATAGGAAAAAAACATTAAACTTTCTGAATAATAAAAAAATTAAAACAACAAATGTGGCATCCACTGCTGCAACATTAACGGATTTAGTTTTTGTTCTATTACTGGGACGATCAAGAGTATATTACTATATAGATTGATATGCAAGATAGGATAAATCCATCCAAATAATGAAAACATTTTTTTAGAGACTGCAGGTAAAAAGCAGCTTGTCCAACCAACTAATAAAAACAGCAGGCACGAATGATTAGTAGCATTTCCACATTTTTCCACTGAAAAATACTAGGGACAATGTGACAGAAGCTCTTTTCAATCTGAGCTAAACAAAAAAAAATTGCCATATTTGACCTTCCATTGAAGAAAAAATAATAATATTTGTTCTCGCTTTTTTTCCATTGTTAATTTTGCTCTCCTCTTAGTGGTAATCCATTTTCAGTAATCCTGCTAGTTTCACTCTCATCCTCCTTTGTGTGATAATCTGCTGCACTGTTTACTTGTAGAGGTGGGTATCACTATTACACTAACCCAGGGCACATAATATATATGGAGCTTTTTAAGCATTGAAGCAAAGGAGTGAAGCCCACCCTTACAATTAAATAATGCAACAGAATATGAAAGGGGGTGAAACACACAGAAGCACTGTAAATTGGGTTAGGTCCAGAGGGGAGCATTTGAACAGCAAAAACAGTGAATAAAACAGTTTTGGGGCCAATATCTAATGTTTTCCTATCAATATCCTACTTTACACTCAGATCTAAAAGAGCTTCCACGAAATTTTGCATTTTAATTTCTCGATTTGCTAAACATTTGTGTATGGTGCTGTATGGTGAGCTATGTACCCTCAGTAAAATGTTACTCCCTACTAACACCCTTACATAGTTGGCCCAATTTAAAGAAACCAACACACAGATTTCTTAAATCTCGTACCTATGACATCATAACTTTACATTATACAGCTTCAATGCAAACTGGGCATTTCACAATGATGGAATTATCTGGCTGGAGTTACTGGTCTTTAACACATGCAGTTGACATTCAATTTACAAGCTCAAAAAATGTTTCCTATTTAGTTTTTTTAAATAGGAAAACAACAGAACTTCATTCTGTTAAATTTAGATCAACAATTTTCCCATTTTTAAAAATATGCCTCTTAGTCTACTGAATACTAGCAGAGGTCTAGTGTTCTTCCCACATAACATAATGGGACAAGGACAGCACAGAATTATCTACAATACTGATCTGCATTTAAAAAATTAAAAAAGAAGCCAGGTATTTTATTCTCCTTCCATAAAGGTGTTACCGGAAATTGTTCAATTGGCTGAACTGAAGTGGAATACAAAATGTCCTCCAAAGGTTTCCAACAGGAGGCTGCCATGTTGCACTCCAATGACATGCCAACCTCCTTTTAGACTGTGGAAGGGAGTGATAGCAAAAAGTCACCTAGGGTTTTCATGGTTTTGACTATCTTTTAGTTTGTCTTCTGTAACAGTTATCAGTATGGCCATTGTTTTATAGTGCTGCTTTATAGAAAAAAACAACATTACAAAAAAAATATATATATATATTAGGATCATGAAGTACTCATATATAATTGTATCATTCGGGTCTAGGCAACTCAATATTTCTAATTAAGCAAACACTATAGGGGAAAGTTAGAAGTTTGTGTTGACACAAATAAGAAATTCATGTGTTTAGTGTACAAAGATCGAAAATAACATATGCATCACAACAGAAGATTCTAGTATAAGTTTTCTCCAAACCAGTGTTAGAGGATACCAACACTGTAAATATATATAGTGCATGTATACACACTTCTCCACTTCCTTACTTTGTGCACTACTGAAGATATTGTCTAGGTCAGCGAGTGCTGCGTATTTATCCGATGTGGGCTGGCTCGGTTTGCTCACGGAGGTTTTGCTGGCCACTGCACTATGGGAAGTTGAATTGAAGGCTCCGAAATCGGCACTGGAGGACTTGGGAAAGTTGTCGAACTGAGCGAAGTTTGCATTGGCATTTGCTCCTGTGACAGAAATGATAGATCTTGAAGTATCAGCCGGTGTGTTACCAAATACACAGGCTAGCTTGAAACAAGCGCACTGTGTGTGACCATTTAAGTATTTTGGGTACATCCTCCTTCAAAGCAACTCTACTCTAGAAAATACCACATTTGATGGTGTATATTAGTCAATGGCAATAGAATCCTCCTAATGACATAAATTCAATTCAGACCTATAGCTAATAAACTGAATTGGAAGCTTTACTAGTTAGCAATTTTGAGTAGAATAATTTCACTGTAAAATGTAATGGTATATTTGTATATTAACCTAAAAAAGAAACTAAGTGTGCATTCAGTATCTTGGTGTGTTCAAGTACAGTCATCATTTGGAGAATGTTTTATGCTTGAATTCAGCAGTTAAGACCTAATCATCAATTTCAGTCCTGTTAAATTGATCTTCGTAATAACGGCCAATGTCTCCATATTTTTTACCCACATGGGGTAGCTCCAAAAAATATTAAAAAACATTCCCTGTCTGAAGGGCACACAAACACTGCAGAATAATACTCTGCTTGCCTTTCAGGTAGTGAAGTGTTAACACAAAACTATGTTCAAATTTCACACACACACACAAATACATCTGTTTTGTAGACAACAATAACTAGCTACTCACAACATAGCAAACAGAAAATGAATAAAGGGGACCCCGCAGGGATAGGAAAACTTACGGTGAGCGGCCTGCAGAGAGAAAGCAGACGTAAAGTCGCCAAAACTGCAGCTGGAAGAGAGCGTTCTGAACGCTGAGCAGCCGAGAGAAAGGGTGGAGGGTGTGAAAAGAAAGGATGCAGAGAAAAATCAAAGTGTTCTGAATAGATGCCACATTTGAGGAAATTAAAAAGGAGAATGACAAAACAAGTAGTCAAATCAAAAAAACATGCAGTGATACTGACATTCACAAACTTATAACATGCTGTACAGATGTATTAGAATGCAAGCTCTATGCTCAGTAGCAGCCACCGTCAATTACAATGTAATGTGGGAGTGAAAAAGTTCTCTCCGTAGTGATGTGTAATATTATAAATATTAAAATTCCCTAGTTTTAATATAGTTGAACAATCATGAGACTGGAAAGTGACAGGGATACATCTTTTTTTCTTCTTCTCTTTCTATACCATGTGTCCTGAGTATCCAAGCTTAAAGCAATGCTCAGCCACTGGAAAGAGCTTTGGGTGTTAAGTGAGAAGACATTTAAAATGCATGTGAACTACACTTTTTTGGGATGCAAATGTATGAATCGCTGACCTGTATATTCAAAGATCTAACAGTTTATTAGATTTATGGGAATACATTTATAATGTAATTCATATATTGTAATATATTTTGTAGACTGTTTTACATTTTTACAAAGAAACATATATTTGCAGCAAGTAACAAGAACCATTACAATCATTGGGCTTAGTAGAGTGTTAGGGCAGGGGGTAGAATTCAAATATTTTGTGCAATCTGTAAATACTGTCAATATTAGGAATTTGGTTTAATCACTTAATTTGTCAACATGCTCTGTAGACTAGAATAGCTACCATTTTGCTTCAATATATAGGCTTTCAGCATGTTTAAATAAATGGGGGCTATTTATTGACATAAAATCCACGTTATGAACTAAGTTGTTGCTAAAGTTCCAATGTTTAACAATAAGGCTTTTATCGTCTATGGGTATGTCAGACTTAAAAAAAAAAAAAAAAAAACAGGGTACATAGAGCTTACTTATAATATTTAAGGGTACAACATAGATATTTGAATTCCCTGCTCTTACTAGGTTTACATATACCAGGAGTATATACTATGGAAAGTCCCCAGTTAATAAGGCTGATATTTGTGGAAATTTCCCTATTAACTTTTTGTTTCATCTCTCTCCTTCTTTATTTAGAAATGTTATTTGCAGGAATACCACTTAACCAGTAGTAGTTTAATATTATTAGAGATCTGTAGCATTTCCATTCCAACTCAGAATAAACATAGCTTTGGAAATCTTCTTCACGGTAATGCCTTAACTCTTAAATAGAATTTGACCAAGAATATTGGTATTTGTCCAGTAAATGTTTAAAGAACCATCCTTAGGAAAATGGATGTTTTTTTTGCTGTCTTGATTTGTCCTTAACAATATGTTATCCAATTACAATATATATGCAGCTCTTATGACAAGTTTGATCAATACCTGTGTAAAGCATGTCAACCAATGTGACCTACTTGATATAACTTGGACAGGTAAGATTAATATTTCAATAAGATTCCTTGAAGCAAACTTAAAGCGTCATTCTGATGTAAATGGTCTCATCACGATAGGTACCGGAGTTCAATACATAAAAGATAGATAGACTTTTACTGTTCTAATTAAACATTTGAAGGACCCCATCTTAAACTATATTTGTACATGATTGCATAGTCCCCTAGAGAGAATATAAAGAGGTTCTCTCATCATTACAACTACATGGTCATCTGGTTAACAGATGCATTCCTCTTAAAGAACCACTGTTCTTATAAAAGGGCTCTCTAAAGAATATTTAGGTAGAACTTTATCAAACACAGTTTTTGTGTTTATTCACTTTAGATAAGTATATTGATGTTTGATAGAACAGTTGTTAATTTCAATTTCATTTTCTAAAAAGAAACCCCACATGTCCCCCCCAAAAAAACAAAAATTAATGGCAAGCAGTAGTGTAACATGTAGTGTAACATGAACTGCTAGCCATGTACACAAATACACTTTGCAGTCATCTCCCACTGTCATACTGGAAGTATGGTATGCAGTTTGGAGAGCTCTCCTCTAGGCGGCTCACACTCTAGGGACAATACATCATTCAGGGGGTGCAGCGATAGCGGGTTGATAATGCCTGTGGGCATGATTACAAAAGAGAAATTGTTTAAATGCACAGTAAATAAAGGATTTATATTTATATTATTTTAATATAGGAATTTTCTTATCAAGCCCTACCTACCTATTCTTTAGAGAGCCCATTATAAGACCACTTTCGTGGCCTTTAAGAAAAAAGCAGGAACTGAAAGGAAAGTTAGTAAATGACTTTACAGATACCCAGACTTGAAAGATAAGTACATTAATATGAAATAAAAGAATGATGGTGTCCTTGCTAGGACACAGTAACATATACAAAAGAGGTTATAAAATGCAGGGAAACGTAAGATCTTCCACTATACAGAACCAAGTCTAACAGTCAAGCACTGTGAGATCAATAAAGTCAGTAAACATAACAGAAGTATTTTGTGAGAGTTGGGAGTAAAAACACAGAAGACAAAGAAATAATACTGAAGGTGAAATAGAAAAACATTGCTCTAGTTACATCATGGGTAAGTAGTCAACAATAAAAAATATATATTTTAGATTCCAAATGAAAAAAAACTAAATAAAAAGTGAAGTAAATGCTTCATAAAAATACCCAACTAGCAGTGTTCATACTGTGCTAATTCAATCAAAGCTATTTTTCAGTAATGTTCACACTCAAAACTACTCTTAACAAATCAAAAAAATCACAATGAATATAATTCAATATATAAAGAAAAAGAAATGAAATATACTGCAAGCATATAGCGGATATAACCACTCCATGAATATAGTTTTCCAGAAGGTATGATGAACAGCCGCTATCTACTCGCATGTCCTATAGATGTAGCCCATGTTATTACCACACACAGCAAAACAAATTACCAGCATTTCCTGGAGAGAAGTTATTATTTGTATCGTGTCCAACATTTTAAATAGACACTATCACGTCTTTATTGTGTTAAACCTTCAAACGGTATAAACAAATCAAATTAAAAAGACAGATTCAGGAAAAAACACTTCTTGATAACTACTGTTGTACAGGTGGAGCAAGAAAAAGAATTAAACCTAAATTGGATCTTAAATGTTCATTAAAGGCATTTTTTCTTTGTTGTATAAAGAATTTCATACTGTTAAACTGTGTGTTTATTTTTTATTTTTTTATATGAAGCTCTGATAGCAATATATACTGCTTTGAATGTGTAAATATCTCTGGTAGTTTGCAGATTGGCTGTGAGGGACAGAGTCGTGTCTGCCAATGAGATCTGGAGTTGTGCACACTGTCTGTATTTCTTATGTCATTTCCTGTTAATTTGAAATTAAAATTTAAACAAGTTTTACTAAATATTTTTTCATCAAAAAGACACTTTTATAATTCATTTGAAAATGCATATTTTTAAACGCATTACAGGAAACATTGAAATTTCACGTCCATTTGATGTCTGCGTGTGTGTCTACATATTGTTTCACTCCTACTACAATGAAAACGGTTTTTCCATATCTTCGGTCTGGAGGTAATTACATCTATCCCCAGCTGTTGAAGAAAGTGGAGAACAAGTACCCGCAGCTGCCTATTTACTTAATAGATTTAGTAGTAGAATTCGGCAATAGAGACCGTTGCTTTCAGTGCAAGTTTTTCCCATAAAAAATAAATTTTAAATCAAAATCATAATAAAAAGAAAATTTGCTTGCACTGATCTTCATTACTTAAAGTCATAAAACCTGGATCATTACAGTGCCCTTTAAACACACATACTGTATGTAACATATGTCATATGCAGGAATGTCTTTTTACTACAACAAAATTGTGTACTACGCAAGTCAGAAAAGAGCTAACATTGAAAATGTTTACATTGGACCTGTCTAAATATCTATAGGACAGCAGTGACAGAAAATGTGAGAACTGAAACTGCATGACTGGCTCTTCAGTTCAGTTCATTATTAATGCTGGAATTAAGACCTGATATGTTTATCATTGGTTAAATCCATTGAACTATGGAAAATAAACAATGGATAAAAAAAAATGTACACACATTGTTACACACAACAAGTAAAGACAGAGATAGAGAGAGTTTGTATACATAGGAAATAGAGACTGACTGTTCCGTTTGAGTAGAATTAGAGTTTACAAGTTTATTAAATGTTATATGTTTCAAATATGTATAAAAAATACTGAAAAAGCAAGTCATGATTTAAGACTGAAGGGTAGAAGGAGAGGATGTGGGTGGCCTGGAATATTCTGCCATAATTGGTAGATGTGTCAGATGGTGAAACCAACCTGTCGGGAGGTCAAGCTCATGATAGATACTTGTCTACACATCAATTTTGTACTAGACTCACAGCATTGCCTACTTTCTATAAGTTTCCTGCCATCTTAACCACTTATAGAAACTTCTCTCTCCCCCATTCATGGGCATTATTGAACAATCGAAGATTATCCTATATGATGTCTCCCGTTAATAGTACAATAAAAAAATATGAAACGTCTGGAGCCCGTTTTTTTTTTTTGCAGGATGCCCCAAAAAGCTAAAATATGCCCCTCTCTAACAAAAACATATATTGTATGGCTCGTACATATGGAGAAACACCTAGGTGCCACAATATGAGCATATATACATCCAATTTGATTGAAGATGCCATATTATTTTGTATTTTTTTTATAATGTCATTATAGCAAATAGATTTCCTTTTGCTAACTCACCTTTCACAGTTCCAGTCTAATTACCCATGCTGCAAATAAAGAGAACCTAAGGAATCACTGCTTCCCTTCACAGTTCAAAAAATAAATAGAATATAAAAACTGTCTGAATTTTAGAAATTTAGCGCATCAATGGAATCTCTCCAGACTCAAGTCCAATAATAAAAAGACTCCTATATCATATTTAAGTTTGTAGTTTTACCCACAGTGCAGCAATCTTCTATTTACTACACAGCTCTTGCTAGAAGGAATCTTCATTTATAGATCTTTGTGATTGTGTACTGTAAATTTAAATTATATGAACACATGTTAAGGAAACACACACACCACACACAAGCAAAGGTAAGAAAGGAGGTAGCAGCGGTTAGCTGTAGAGTGAAGCAGTATAGTGGCAAGTCTACCTGTGTTTAAGGGCGGGGTGGGATTCTGACTCGATGGGGGGAAAGCTCCAAAATTACTTGCACCACTAGTCTGTCCGAATGCATCAAAGTTTGCAAAGTCTGCGTGTGCTGAATTGTGAGCTGCAAAATGGGGGAACAAAAGAAAAAGGTAACAGAACGATATTAATAAGGATGAGCAAATCACAAAAAATCCTAAAACAATGCAAACAAAGAAATTAAATAGTGATAATTAGTGACAATATATACATATATAGGTCAGGTGTTCCAACCAAAACACACACTGACAATGGATGGAGTTATGTAGCAAAGACTCATTTGTTGGAAATGTTATCAGTTTTGGAACCTACCAAAGCTGATTTTCCACCAAGATCTTTAGCTTATGAAAGAAAACCATGGGCATGGAGTACCTAAAAGAAAAAAACTGCATAGTGTAGCCACCATTACCCTATTACACGTGCTATGCATATGTGCCTCATCTTCCAACCACATGGTACCATACTGTAAGGAGAAGTCCCATGCACCAGGTTTGGCCCGTGATGACATCCCTCTATCCTGACACCCTCTTCAAGCAGGAGAGGTGAGGGAAAGAAAATGCTGAAGGAAGCAGCAGGAAGGTGTAGCTTACATGAGCAACATTGTGCTGGGCTGAACACAGTCTTTCAATGATGTCAGCAAACCGATGTGTGTATGGTGATATATGTGGCAATGTCGTGTATGAATACTTGGTATCAGATAAAAAAATAAGTACAGTGGGTTTTTTTTAGTAGAAAGGTAACTGCTGTAAGTCAATTAACAGGAAATTAGCATATTCAAAATCAGAATCCATAATCAACTACTATTCCAATTTATATTTCTTATATCTTAAAAACATTTCTATAATGCATCTAAATATGTTTTATACATTAACATACATTTTTTCATAACAATATTTAGAAAACTATCAATAAAGTAACTCACACAACTGCGTTGATCCATCTCTTGCTTAACTTGAGTAGGGGAAACAAACTTGGAAAGAAGTATTGTACACTACTCCATAAAAGTTACTTATTTGTGCTTTCTTAGCCAGAATGAAGAAAAATGTAACAATTAAAATTCTGTATTATAATAATAATTGGGTATAAAATACAAAAATTCAAAGGCTGTGCTAGTTATTTTCTGAAAATATTTTGTTTATTATCAGGTTAAGTTATTCAAGAAACCATAGAGAAAATTTTGATCATGCCATGTTAGAGGTCAGGACAAAAAATCCAAATCCAACCCCTTTTAATCTTTTCAACAGCTACTTTTCCTTTTAAACATTGCAGTTTTTATAATATATTTTAATTAAAAGCAAATACTATGATGTATACATTAGCTTTACTGCAGTGAGGCACTCTTGTATTTTTCCATTAATTTGCCATATTCTGGCATAACCTCAATTTTTGTAGAACAAAATTATTGGAGTATAAGCATTGCAAGTAGTAAAATGATTATAAACTGCAGGAAACATGTTCATCACCGATATAAGTACATGTGGTACCCTGGTTCTCAACCTCCTCGGACCGCAACATTTTTGTAATTCAACGCATCTAAATGAGCAAAAAAACTTGATACTCATTGCGCTACCATGGTACTCGTGTTTGCTAAAACCAATTTACATTACTCCTTATGGAGATTGGGACTCAACCTTTCTGGTGTCTAGAATGGGTTAAAGTTGAGAACCAAGGGACCAATGTATAGTATAAACAGACTTTTTTCCCCACTGGCAGCAAACTGACTGCTTTCTCAAGCTACCATCACTAAATTTACACAAAATAATAAATAAAGAATTTCAAGCTCTGGTAGAAACATATTGCCTGGATGAGACTGATACAAAAGAAAATGTATTATTCTTATATTCTAAGTAAACTAGAAGCATTTTCTTTTGACCCGCTTCATTCCTCTGTATGGGAAAGGTTTTATTACGTGTTGCCACCAGTGCCATCAGATGCATGAATGGGTCTATATTGTTTGTAAAATTAATAATGCAGCCAGTATAGCATTTCTAAATTATATATTTTTCACTGGTGTATACAAATTTGCATGTCACAAGCTGTACTATTAAAATGTTTTCATAGAAACCTTTCATTAACAACCAAATGACACATGGGCCTATAGTCACTAATGTTACCAAGATAAGACCTCAGTAATAATGTGGTTTTATATGGCTGATAGTAATCTTCAAGATATAATAGAGATATTTTACACGTCACTGTATATGCTCCACGGGATAATGATATACAGCAATGAGAACTTCTCACTTTAGTGACTGTGCAGAAAATATATTTAGAATATGGCAGCCATATCTACCAGTAAAATTGTAGATATAGTGGCTTATTTTAATGCAGGTAGTGACTCTCCAATACTGACAGATCTGTAAATATGAACAATGAATGCAAACCATTTAGGTGAATGATGTTGGCAAATAATGAAAAGCACGGATTTGGATTTAGTACTGGCCACTGAAAAGCTAAATAATAATTGATTAGTTACTGGACTCCATAAAATGTAAATTTGCTTTGTACTGAAATTTTGAATCCTGAATGCGGGGAAAAAAATATATATTCTTTTAGATGTTAAACAATTTTAAGTAAGGGGCAAGTCCCTCCAAATAGTAACCGTGTGGCAAAAGGAATTTAAGGAAGCTATGTAATAAATATAAAACCTTACTAGATAATACTGAAAATTCAGATATCCTGCACAATGGAAAAAAGTAAGCTCAATACATGCAAGTCAAACACTTGAAGCAAGTTCTCCGGTACCTCTCAGGCAGGCCAAAACCTTTAGATCTATGGTTGTCAAACCAGTTCTCAACAAATATGGGACATACCAGGATTTAGCGATAAAACTATGTCGATACAAGGGAGGCAACTAGGGCTCAACTGTTGGGAGTAAATACTGCCCTGTCTGCATACCTGGAGGACTTGCTCTAGGTGATATGTTATCAGTGAGACAAGCATTAAGCAAACTTCATAAACAGGTAACAAGTAGTCATTCTATGAAGCTGTAGAAAGAGATCGATTATTGTGTGAGTCTTTAGGACTAATGAACATCAGTCTGTATGGTCCAAGTCTTCATTATGTGCCATATATGATTAGGTTTACGTAACAGTCAACTAAACTGATATTTCTCATACTAAAAGCTTCCTTCTTAAGTTCTCTCTCTGATTAGAATTTGATATATTCTACAATACTGTAACCAACAATGAGAGGTACACAACTAAATAGCAAGATGTATGTCCAGCAGTTATTTTAAAAATGCTTCTCATGTGCGAGGAACTAAGAACTGCAAATCTAGTTACATGTTCAACCAAAGCTAGTAACAGCAGCCCCTTACAATGTGAAATCCGAGGTGACATACTATTGCACTACAGAACAAGACTGCACAGTATTTCATATACACCAAGCAAGCAATTTGCTCTGTTAAAAAAAAAAAAAAAAAAAAACACACAACCATAGACATGTGATGTACGAGAGAGAGAGATGGAGAGGGAGAATGAATGAGGTGTTGCTTTAAGAGTGCTATTTTACACCCAATGCCCGAGAGAGTCATAACAGAGTATGCAGAGAAGTGAGCTGTCATTAGGTACATGAAAAAATTATGTTTTTTTTTTCTTTTAGCAACTGGCCAGGAACCAGAGAGGCCTGACACAGCTTACTGTAGCATCCTAAATTATGCAACACTGCCTTACATTATTTAAACATGCCCTTCCTGTTCATTAAAAAAGTAAAAAGCTGCTTATATCTGTACAATCAATACAAGGGAGAAAAATGATACCAAAACTAAAAGTCTTTCATCTGAATGTGGATTTGAGGTCTATCTTTATTTTAGTGTCCACACAGTATAACTGGAATAATACATTCATTAAAGGTGCATTAAATATGTAGTGTAATACCTGTATGACTGTTGAAATTTGCAAAATTGGCAAAATTAGCAGTAGCGGCTTGTTGGGGCACAGGGGTAGCAAATATATCCGCTCCAAGGTCACTGAGAAGGTCAAACTGTTTCTTCTCTTGCTGCTGCTGTACCTGACCTCGAACCACAACAGGAGACTGCAAAAGATAAACTGTTTAATATGTACATTCCTGATGAGTTACCCATCTTCTCTTTGGATATAAGCTCAACCCACTAAATCCATACTCCCATTTATTTTCCATTATTATTATTATCCAAAAACATTTTATACATAAGCTAAACCCAAGACATGTATCCCAAACAGAATAATCGCAACCTCCATAAAGAGCAGTTCAGTGTTTACTGATTATTATAGCACTATACAAGGGTTAAATACAAGGCAAACAAAAAATGTACTCATTGCAAAAAAATGGAGGGCCCTGTCTGAGCTTAAAATGAAACCTGTCCTTAATCCATGTATTTCAATTTGCTCCTCCATGTCTAAAATGTACCCTCCACCACTTATTTCCATGTTCTTACATCTTCCCACCTAAGCAAACTCTCACACATCCCTCCTGACCCTGCTATTCCTTACTTTTCTTCCCCAGACTTCTGCCTCTTCCATTCCCTTTAGATTGTAAGTAGCAAGTTTTCAGTCTTGTAGGGTGCTTTGGGAAAAAGCACTTTCTACAAAGACTCTAAGCTCAAAAACAGGGCCCTCCATTTTTCAGTTGTTAATATTGTATTTTTCCCTGTTCTCTCCCCTTGTACAGCGCTACGGAATATGTCGGCGCGTTACAAATAAACGATAATAATAATAAACCTATACAGTGTTTATTTCCAAAGCGACCTCACAAGATTGAAAACTTAAAATCTAGAGAAAATATTTATATTAAAGAATATACACATGGACAAAGGACGCATATAATACTGTTTATCCTGGTGAGCATCACACACCTACCTCAGCCTTTCTATCAAGGTTAGAGGCTGTGCCACAATGGGGAACAATATAATTTGTGTGGTGGATACACATAGATGTCCATTGATTCAATGTGAGTATAATGTACTGTGGTTTACTCCTAGGTGCGGCAATACAACATTTTAATAAATAAAGTCTTCAGCTCTCACCTGACTCGGGGTCCCCTTGTTCAGGTGCAGAGCTGGAGCAGTGTCCCCTAGAAGCGTCTTTAATGGTTTGACCTCCGGCGTACTGCTGGTGCTGCTTGCAGAGGATCCTGAAATTGATGCATGGACTGAGGCCACCACCCTTGCCTGTTCTGGAGGTACATACCTGAGGAGAAGGGAAGAGGGTGTAGAAAAGTTACTGTCAAGGAAAGCCTTCAGTATAACTTCGAGAAGGACATTGATTGTGTTCATTTCATAATAAATGCTTCTCTCCTGTACACATTAGGTCTCCAGGAGGTTGTCTTAATTTTTTTATGACTTGCCCAAATTGTACAGTATCTGTCCCGAAAGAAGTCCTGATAGAAGCTTATCAGAAAAGCCTCCTGGGCATATCCTGGAACCATATTCAGGAATGGATAAAATGATAACTTAATTTCAACGAAAATTTTAATCATTTATTAACTAAACTAATGAAACTGCTGTATGAGCAGTAATTTCAGAGTATTATTAAATATTCAAAAAGTGAAGGTTTTTTTGTTACACATGAATACTGCACAGAACAACTGTGGAAAAGTTCTCTGTTTCTCCACTTGCCCCGAAATGTTACATATTGTAAAGTGGCAGGACTCCTTGGCAAGCTCTTGTATATTTGTACTGTTTTGGCCTATTAAAACCCCGCTTTACAAAAAATTTGATAAATTGGTGAAAAATTCCTTCCAGCAGAAGGGCTACAGAGGATATAGCAAAGGAATAAAAATATGCCTAGGATATGGCCAGAATTTTTTTTAGGCATACATTAAACTACAGTTACTGATCAGTTATGAATATACAGTGCCTTGCAAAAGTATTCACCCCCGTTGACTTTTTACCTATTTTGTTACATTACAGCCTTAAGTTCAATGTTTTGTTGATCTGAATTTTATGTGATGATCAGAACACAATAGTCTAAGTTGGTGAAGTGAAATAAGAAAAATATATACATAAAACTATTTTTTTAGAAATAGAAAACAGAAAATTGGCATGTGCGTATGTATTCACCCCCTTTGTTATGAAGCCCATAAAAAGAAGTCACATAATTAGTGAAATTATGTCCACCTGTGTGCAATATAAGTGTCACATGATCTGTCATTACATATACACACCTTTTTTGAAAGGCATCAGAGACTGCAACACCTAAGCAAGAGGCATCACTAACCAAACACTGCCATGAAGACCAAGGAACTCTCCAAACAAGTAAGGGACAATGTTGTTGAGAAGTACAAGTCAGGGTTAGGTTATTAAAAAAAAATCCAAATCTTTGATGATCCCCAGGAGCACCATCAAATCTATCATAACCAAAAGGAAAGAACATGGCACAACAGCAAACCTGACAAGAGACGTCCGCCCACCAAAACTCACAGACCGGGCAAGGAGGGCATTAATCAGAGAGGCAACACAGAGACCTAAGGTAACCCTGGAGGAGCTGCAGAGTTCCACAGCAGAGACTGGAGTATCTGTACATAGGATGACAATAAGCCATACGCTTCACAGAGTTGGGCTTTATGGCAGAGTGGCCAGAAGAAAGCCATTACTTTCAGCAAAAAACAAAATGGCACGTTTTGAGTTTGCGAAAAGGCCTCTGTGAGACTCCCAAAATGTATGGAGAAAGGTGCTCTGGTCTAATGAGACTAAAATTTAACTTTTCGGCCATCAAAGAAAACACTATGTCTGGCACAAACCTAACACCTCACATTACCCAAAGAACCACCATCACAGTGAAACATGGTGGTGGCAGCATCATGTTGTGGGGATGTTTTTCAGCAGCCGGGACTGGGAAATTGGTCAGAGTTGAGGGAAAGATGGTGCTAAATACAGGGATATCCAAGTACTGACCATGGCTTCAGGGGGATGTTACCTCTTGCTTTCCTGACTGAAATTGAACCAGGTCGCAGCAGTGAAAGCACCACATCCTAACCACTGGACCCTCAGATATCATGAAAAGGTGTAAATAGGTTCCCCCTGCAAAAAACAGTCAAGGTTGCCAGAAAACTGCTTTATGCAAAATGGATCCACAGTGCTCTGGAGAGGCATGTGTCTTTATGAAGCAGACAAAACTAGAATGTCTCTCGTGTTTATGTTTGGTGGTGAAGTGTCTTTATTTCAACTTCAACTAAATAGGAAGGTTGTGAAATAGAAACTCTATATATGAACACTGGTGATATTAAAGGACCCCTAAATACATATGTATTTTTGAAGACTTGATAACATACAAAATGTCATTACAAAGTTTAAACTAAATACAGTCTTTTTTGAGATACTGTATTTAATTTTGATTCAATGGCAGTGGGCCCTTTGTTCCTAACATGACTAGACATCTTTGATAAATGGGAGGAAGTATGGATTCCGTTAAGATCTCTATACAGTTGTGTCGAACAGCCACTTTACAAAATAACTTAATAGAAGAAAAAGCCCAGTAGGGTAACCACCAGTCTTAAGCAACCAGCAGATTAGCAATTCTAGATGTAGACCTAGATTAAGCAAAATAGAAGATTTTCTCTTAAAATTATTCTACACTTCTAGCTGCCAACGCTGTGAGTTTGTTATTTACATCACAATTATACAAGCCAGGCACACAACCGTGCAAGTAGCATCTATTCACAATGGTATGAATTCATTATATACAGAGACAAGAGTTTTTACCACAAGAGGGAGCTTCAGATCTTATAATATCTAGATTTTGCTTTAATATCTCCTTGATAAAGAATTAAAGTTCTTAAAGACGGTTTTGTTTGTTTTACTTACCACCGTTTCTTTTCATATTTTTCTTGGAGGAATTCTTTAACTTTCTGTGGGTCTCTAAAGTCTGGTATTGCCGAAGATCGATCATCAAATAAACCTAGCCAGATCTGTTTGCATACCTAGAAAAAAAGAAATCAATAAAAATGTAGCACATGTATCTTAAAGGGAATATGCAGCACCACAAACATGTTAACAGAGGTTAAATAACCTGCTATATGGAAGCTCAGTGTGACCCAAACATATAACCATATAAAGTGCACTTTTGCACTCACTATTTGCAAACTTTATTGCATATTTGAGTTTCCTTGAATAAGAGTGCATCTGATAGAGGAGAATCAGTAGTGTATGAAAGAAAGCCTTTTTTGTTGTATGAAAAATACCAAAATAAACATTAAACCTAATGTTTGCAGTTGATTTTGAGAGTTAACACCCCTAAAAATCCCTGCTAAAATCTGCATAAAATGCATAATTAATTTTGACCAATCATTGGCACCTATAATATTGTTTCAATGTGTGACATTTGTGCAACAAAGCTTCATGGAATGTGTAGTCTGTTTATTTTCCCCCCTGCACAAGGAAGCAGCTCAGACATTGCTTTGCGCGTTACTGCACAAATTGTATCAGTACCCCAGCTCTCACTGTGTAAGAATCACAAATTTAATTTTTGAGCAAGATTTTCATAAAGAAATAGAAATTACTTCTTAAACTTATATTTATATTACCACCCTTTTTTTGAGCACCCTGAATATTCCATGAATACATGACAATTGTATACATACAGGTACAGAAGGTGCTGAGGACCCCGCGCTCATAAGAGCTGACAATCTATACTATGCTAAACCTGGGGTTGACTAGTTTATCTAAAACTTAGGAGCTAAACGGGTTAGTTTGGAGCCAGGCATACATTTTTGAAATGCATTGAAAAATGCAATGAATAATGTTTAAGGTTGCAATATAGAAGAAGTGTGTGGGGAGGTTACATGCACCAACTGGTCATTAAACATAGATTGTGACAGCAGTTAATTAGTTTAGAGTAGATTTTAATTTACACGTTCATATGTATACTTCCAGCAAAGGCAATTATTATTGCATTCTCACAAGGGAGCACAGCCACTCCAATGTTTCCAAGTCAATTCAATTTATTTTTGCTGTGCACACGCACATTTGGAGAAAGGGTTAAGATATTTTACAAGGTATGGGCAAAGCATGCTACTTTTTTTGTTTAGTTTTATTCTCACCCTAAGGGTTATCGGGGGCTACTGACGTGGACTCCTTGCTCACTGTGCCTTACGGAGTACAGCTGCACCCCACCGATGAGGCCCAAGAGAGGCAAAAACATATGTCTGGCGTTAGCCGTTTCTCCTTTTCAGGGTAGAATTGCCTGGTATTTGAAAGATGGATCACTCTTTTGAGTTAGATCAGACTGATACTACAGGAAATTTCTCCATGTAAAGGTCACAAATGAGCTAAAAGAGTCTGCTCTCCGAGTAGGTAACCAGAACTATAGAGCAAACCTACTTAGGTGTTCGTTCTTCAAGGAGCGCCCCTACTCTTTTTGTTATGCTACAAAAGAAAGCCATATAATAGAGAAGAGGCATGTTGTATTGTGCTTATAGAGTTTAATAATGCTATATTTATATTACTAGAGAATGTTATGTATCATACTGAACTGACCCTTTTGCGCCATCTTATTCAATAATGAGATTGAATGCACCAAGGTTTTCGCTTTCCTTTATGTCAGCAACTGTAGCTGCTCATACACTACAGTGAGTGCTCCTCTATTGGAAATTACTACAGTGAAAGTCTATTGGGAGAGTCAGCTACAGGAAAATAAACAATTAAAGGGTAAGAAAGGCCTCCATTTCCTCTGTTCCCTACTTGTGAAAAACAACCTTCTCTGTCACGTATGCTGTACACACAAGATATTCACTCTTATTCTGGAGAGAGGGCACAATGGTAACCTATCCCAGCACATACAGCATTTAAGTCTCACCGGCTATGTTAGCAAGTGGTCTGCATTCTTCCTTTGGATCTATATTGATAATCTTACAGACTTACTGAAAGGATCTCATGGGTTCACCTTAAAAACGTTAGCTCTGCCACCTAATGCCATACATGATCATTTGTCTAGACTAATGACAAGAAGCAGGAGGAGAATATGAACCCAACAGAAATGTCAACTGTAGGAGAATGACTAATACACAAAGTTTGTACATAGAGTAAGGAAAAAACTGGAGTTACAGACCAAATCAATTTTACTTTCGAAAATAACATTTCCTCAAAAAAGTAGATTAAATCTAGTTTTTGGAGAGTACGTGCAGTTAACATTATTTCAGAAAAAAATGCATTTGTATTAACTCTTTGTTGTCATAGGACAGTGGGAGGGCAAAAAGAGTAAACAGCAGCTTTTAGAACAGGTATCTTTGGTGAAAATCAGTTTAATAAAATAAGAAAGTAAAAATATATTTTAAATGGGAAAGAACTGCAGGGCTGGGCAAACCAGGGGTCATCCATAAGACATTTCCTTATCTGAATCAGCCCTTCCTGCCAGAGAAATTACCAGAGAAAACAACCGCAAACTGGTCAAACCTGACTGGGAGAATACGTTCAATAGCAAAAAAAATGACACATTGCATGCTGTGCTCTTCATACACATGGTTTGTTGTTTCGCAGTTAATCTAAGGGAGAGGCGATAAACAGCAAAGACATAAAAGACCCAAAAGGAAAGAGAAAAAAATAAATAAATCAGATGTGAGTTCCTATGTAAGGTTGTTCGTAAAGGTATTGCTTTCCAGTTCATAGGTTAATGCTGCCACACAATCTATATGTTCATACAGGAAGCAGACAAGATTACCACATAACATATTAATGTCAAGAGTGAATTAGATTTCTGGAATGGAATTATTAAAGTGCAGTTTGTATGACAGTTGGAAAATATATGAAATCTGGTCATGGTATAGCTTAGAGGTCAAGAATGAGAGGCATAATATGACCAAAAGCTACGTAATATATCAATGGATTTAATCAAAGAAGGAGAGGAATACTCAAATAAGATTTCATGATCTGAAGATGGAAGATTTAAGGGCAAAGTGCAATGTGCCACTTTACAGAAATGTTGTAGATAAGTGAAAAAGACTTCCGGTGGATGTGGTATGGTAAAACACAGTTATGCCTGGGATAATAATAATAAGGTTACCCTGAGGCTTTATTAACACAAACATTTAGGTAGGCAAAATGGGCAGATTAGATGGGACTTTTTTTTTTTTTTTTTGTCAGCCATGCGTTTTTATTCTGGTAACTCTTTCTAGCAAAATAAATGTTAGAATGTTTTCAGCAAAATATATTTTTGTTAAAGTAAAAATGTTAATGTATTTAGAAATGAAATAAATTGATTTTAATCCATTTTACTGCAGATACATTCACACTGTAATGTGTGGCTATTCCCTGGTAATCAAAGATATTTATATTTTGCTATTTTAAAGAAAATTAAAAAACAACCTTTAAATGTGTTAAGTACTTACACAAGTGTCACGTATTTAGACATTCAATTGGTTTTGGAATTGGATACATTGTAATTCAAGTATTGCATTGTTTATTGTATTTTGTATCATAATTTACATAGAAAGTATAAAGAAGAAAATGGTGGGAACACATGTAAGCACTATAAAGAGAAAAAGGACATTTGAAAAACAAGACATGTATTGTTTTTTGGAAATCAGTTTAGGTAAATATATCATACCTAGAGGGTGAGTCTCAGTAGCCCATTCACATTCCACAATATATACAGAACATTGTCACTCGCCCAGCCCCAGACTCGAGGAAATGTCAAGCCTTGCACACTTACGTCATTGCCATGCTTTTGAAGGAATTCTATTTCTTGCTGTGTAAATGTGGTCATAGAAATTGACTTCACTCTGTGGGGTGGGTTCAGTCCTCGCCTGAGAAAGAAGACAAAAGAAGGAGCCGTTAGCTTTGGAAGACTGTAAAGAATTGCCCAATTCAGTTCACATATTTACATTTCATCTTGGCAATTCTAACAAGTCGGTGTAAGGGTCTCCACTTAAATGCAAACTACCATAAAACACCAACTGTTAAACTTCCAATTCCCACAGATAAACATGGTTAGTTTTAGTTTGCCAACAGATTTACAAATACTATTATAGTACGTCAATACACTATGATTATAAGATATACCCAATGCTTACTGCACATCAAGGCCTGGTCATGTTTCCTTTATAATTCATAAGGTGTTATACTATTTATACATAAGCATGTATGTACAGATGTCATATCATTCATATTACAGTTAGATGCAGATTTTCCAACTATCATTCCCTCATAATAGATTATGTTTTATTAAAGGGACACTAAAGGCTCTTTAAAAAAATAAAAAAGCAAGAAAAATAAAACACTAACAAAATTTTAGGTGTAGTAAAACAAGACAAAGTGATGCATAGTCGAACATCTAATTACTGCTCAGCTAATAATGCTGAGGACGGGGTTGAATGACTGACCAGTTTTGTTTTTTTGACAATTTATAGCTTAATAAAACCTTCAGGCCAATGATAAAAACTGTCTGAATTATCAAGAACACATGGCAACATAACCCTAAACTGCACAGGTTATACTAGGCTAGTGAACACAAAATAAAGTCATCCCAAGTGTGCTTATAGTGTAATGTTTGCATGCATTCTCTCTCTCTCTCACCAAATAAAAGGAGCAACGTATATAGTGGTAATAGATTAACGAAGATAGGGTGCATTGTGGTCTCATTTGCATGTCCCTGCCCAGTTTTCCCAGAGTGCAGTGCATCAACTGAATTTCTGAGAAATTTCAGCAGGAAATGAGTGTATTAACTTATTTTTTAGACATTTAAACAGAATCACTATTGTATTATTCTTTATTTGTACTACTACAGTAGAATCCCGGTTATCCGGCACTCCACTAACTGGGACTCTCAAGCAACCAGCACCAATTCCCTATTTAAAAAAAACTCCTGCTAAACTGGCACTATCTGGCAGTTTGAGACTGGAAAAAAAAAATGATAACTTTTTTTCTAATTGTTTTTTTGGGCCCTAAATGGCCCAGTTTAGGTGCTAATACCTTTCTAAAGGGGTTTTGGGTGGTTTAAGGGTCGTTTAGACCCTTAAAAATCAAGGACTCACGATTAACCGGCAACTACAGTTATCCGGCAATACGGAGTCCCCTATGGTGCCGGATAACAGGGGTTTTACTGTACATTTTTCAGTAGCACGCTTTACAACTAAGAATTAAGTGCAGTGGGTACAATTGGCAAATTGAATTGTAAAGCTATGTATAAACGCTTAAATTCTAAGGTAAGTAGAAATCCAAGCTCATATACAATACAAAACAAATATTATACTACTGGATCAGTAGATACCTTTATGCAACATAGTATTCAATCAGAAAAGTAAGACTGGGGTCTGAAACAAGAGGGTGACAGATGCAAGATAGCAGCGACCAAGGCAGTAGGCTGATGCAATTGGATGTGGTTGTGTGTTATACTATAGGTTGTAAAACATATGTAGTGTGTGATATAGCTTGTGGCCTAAAGGGTACAGCTCTCAAACAGTTACTAGTGGCAACCATAAGTGTCAATGTAAGTTTGTTCCTGTGAAGGGGAACAACATCTGGCAAATAATAGGAGAAGGTATAGATGGAGGATGAGACCCTACGCCAATACACTTAATTTAAAAGTGCATAACTAATTTAATATGAAATATTGTTAGAAGTGAAAGTTCATCCCTTTTCCTACTACATTTACGACACCGCAAAACTTTTGTGATATTGCAACACTATTTCATGGTATTAGATCCCTGCCCATATGCTAATGAAAACAAATTCACCTCGACTGTTTTAAAATGCTCTTCTGTGTCGCTATAATTGAATACCAAGGGATAACACAAACTAGACATATAGATTTATACCTGACTGGCTGCACCTGCTACACCACTGTGTAAATATTTTATGTGAAAGTACAAGAGTCCCTAAGGTTTTCAAATCCTGCATTTGCACAGAGAACAGAATTCATTCCACTGCATATCATTAACATCAAAGATAAGCAATGTATTATTTAAAACTATAGGTAATAAGGTCAGTTACCCAGCAACCCGTTTGGTATTTGTATTATGCTATTTTATAGAACAAGCATTGAAAGTCAACAAAAACATTTAATAAGATTTAAAAAAAATCTAAACGACCTTTAAATGTGTTGTGTACACAATATTCTGCCATTCTCGTCTTACTAGGCCTCCCCTATCTATAAGTACTATATATGCTTCTTATCAAACTTTGGAGGCTCGGGTTAGATCATAGACAACCTTTGCTTATCTACTCTTCAAAGCCTTGGAAGTTGATCCATGACAGATAGGGGAAGTCTTTGAGACCGCAAGGATAGCTAAGATTACATACAATTACAGTTAATTTAAAGGCAGAATTGTTTTTATTTATATTCTAAAAACATTTTGTCTGTTATTAATGTTAGTTATTTTTAATACTGAGAACAAGGCAATAGAGTGTCTCTTTAAATGTTTCCAGCCTAGTCCCCATAGAGTTACGGGTACAGTTAGCTGTCTGTGTGGTTATACTGATCAGTGCACATTGGTCTCCGGCAGCTGATGCTCTGGACGGCTGACTCATATCTATGGCAGCTGGTCCTCTGCACACAAGCTGTGCCATGACGCAGTCTTACACAAGATCATGTGTTTATTCTCAATATCACTATGCACCGTGCAAATAATTATGGTAAAAAATGATATCTGTCCATTTTCTATTCTACTCACAGGATAACCAGAGAACTCAACAGTGAGGGTAATAATATCTTGAGTACACAATATGTACAGACAGGGGTTTCTGCACAATTCCACAAGTACACTTTCAGGATATCCCTCCAACAGCAGCCATGCTTTGAATGAAGTTCAAGAAAAACGCACACCTATGAAGTATGTAACCAGCTAACACTGGCAGTTGAGTGAGCTTATGAATATGTTTATGTATATACTTGTCCAGTCTTTGAGACTTTCTGGCAGCTTGAAGGAGTGTCCTTACTGTTTTTAAGTGGAGAGGGGTGTTGGAAAAGAGGTGGATTTGTTAAATAATTGGGTCATTTAGAATAGGATACCTCACCCCACATGCTAGATGCAGGCAGATTGCAAAAATAAACATAAGCCCTGCTTCTCCAGAAATGTAAATGCCCCTATCATACAAAGCCTCCACCAAAGTATCACGGTGGGTTACAATGTATATTGTTACTTAGAAAAATAGCTTTATGGCTTTTTTTTCCTGCATAATTATGTGCTTAGTAAGACTCAAACATTCTTTTCATTGTACAGTGGTCCTTTAACAGGAATTATTGTACTACACCCAGACTAGCTCCCTAGTTTTATATATTTGGTCTTGTACTGATCTTCATAAATTCACATACAGCATGTGCCTTTTTAAATAAAAGATGCACAATTTGCAATATCATGGACAAGGCAGATCCAATATATTATACACTAAAATGAACCCATTTATACTAGTAAGTTTGTGTACAGGGAAAAGTGTATATAGTTTGTAAAGTTTGTGTACAGGGAAAAGTGTATACAGTTTGTATGCCGAAACAATGGATACGTGATCTAGCATCATGAATATATTAACAGGGTACAGACGAGCAACAGCTTGAAAACAAACAGTCTATGTAACAGAAGAGTTTGGGCAGCAAGAGGAGCCGAGCCGTTCCTCCTCACTGATCACACTGGGTTACAGGTGACAGATATCAGGAAGCAACAGGACCAGCCACACATGACATTACAGGAAGCCGTTCTACTCAGCGGGGTTCAATGAATTGAAACTGCATGGTTGTAGGAACTGGGATGATAAGGGGGACAAATCCCCCAGATCTTTCCATGTGTGCATGCATTGCTCTGTGTATACAATCAGCTATTCCCCCGCACCCCCAGAATTATTCACCTACACCCCTGACTGTGTACCTGCAACAGATATAAGGACATCAGACAAACACAAGGATATCAAATTATTTATATTCTGTCAACAGTATCGTGTGATGCAATGAACTTGAGCTTGATGGAGCTCAGAGGGGTGGTGGCTGCAAGAGAAGCCTGGCATGCTGCGGTCCATAGGGTCATGGAGAGTCAGACACAACTGATGACTAAACAACAATACATATAGGACACACAAAATAAAACTATATCCTGAGAGGTAATTTGAAGGTGGCAACAGAAGAGGAGAGGCAATTGAGAGTTGTTATACTGCATTATTTAATACATAGACAAATAATGCAACAAAGCTACAGGAAACTCAAGTAGGATGTTTTGTGGCACGGGAAGCTGTTTTTGTATGAAAGTAATAAGAGTTTCAACTTCCTAGAAAATACCAGGAAATTCACAGAGGAATTAGGAACAGGAAAAGAGATGCACTAATGCCTCTCTATGGATCCTTAATCTGACCTTACCAAGAATATGGTGTATAGTCTTGGAGACTATGAGCCTCATTCAATTGATGCATCGGGAGATCCAGGCCTCAGAAATGGAGGCCGTAAGTTATTTAGCTATTCAATTGGCATCTTTTTGCAGGCTCCAATCAAGTTACGGGCTCCGGACTCAGATTCCTTGCGATGGTTAATGTTGCTAGTAAAGGCCCTTCCAAGGATTTGATCTTTCACGACAGCAAAAGTTACGATCGCTAAAATCGCTATTAAATTGCTGCGAGTCCTCCTTGCTAACCACGTCAAGGCCACAAATGGCAGAAGTCGAACCACAAGGTACGGGTTCCAAGGAGGACTCGCAAAGGGCTTAAAGACATGTCCGGAGCACTTTAAATGCAAATAAAAATTCAATACTGCACTGTAAATGACGAGGAAAGCGATGAAAGACATTATAATGAATTGCTTAACCCTGCTCAAGTCCGCAAATTGGCAATCCAAAAATCATTTAATTTTATGTTTCAATTCGAGGTTATACCGATCTCTAGAATCAATGAGTTAATACAGGACATTGAACCAATATGGACTAGAACAGTATTGGCATTCATTTTTATTATTCTGTACATTGCGGGGCCGATCGCATATAAGATTTTCATGCTGACGGGCTACTTTTCTATCGGCTGTTTCAGCATCGGGAGTTACAGTCTTGCTTAATCGATCGTGCTCAAGCTTGTAAATGCTACATACGATAGCATGGTTTACAATGTGCGCTACCGGGCCTGGACTTGCGGGCTTGGCCAATTATATAGCGCCGTAAGTCGTGAACGCTTCAAGTCCGCAGCAGGCCTGAAGACTTACACCCTCCATCCCGCAACTTGCAGGCATGGAATTGAATGAGGCTCCATATCTCCAAAAGTTTACTAAATTAGGAAGAATTCAAGCAGGGTGACAAAAAGGGTGCTTATAAGAAAATACTTAATGACCTTAATATGTATAGCTAAGAGTCACTGAAGGAGTATTCTATGTAAATTATTGGTGTTCCTCCAGGCTCAGTGCACCACTATAGATACACCCCTATAATTTATATAGAATCCTCCTAGAGTGACTTAGTAGCAAAGGAGGAATAAACTGCTTAATCAGAGTTGGAAATTGAGTCCCATGGAATAAAAACACCACATTAAAAAAAAAAGTTTTGTTTTTTATTATTATTTTTTATTAATATGATCAATTATTTTTCTCTAGTATACTGCTGATTAGGGGAGAGTATGCCTTAATAAAAAATGAATAAAGGTACACTGAATGAAAGTTTTTTTTAAGAGCATATGGTCATTGTGAGGTTTTATTTAAGACAAGCTCTTAAGTAGACAGAATGGGGACAATAGATGGGCCATCAAAGCTATATTTATATATCCTTTTTGACCTAAAAAGCACAGAAATCTAAAAGTAAAAAAGGTACATATGAATAGCACTGTAAATTTCTAACTGCCATGGTCTAAAAGAAGCACTTGGACATATTCAGTCAGCTAAAAAACCCTCAGCAGCAAGGTAGGGAGGCCCTAATCTATTACGTTTCTTGACGTGAATATTTAACCTTCTGCATGACAGACAAGTCAGTCCTACATTGCTCTGTTGCTATGAAAGTTAAAACATAACTGAAAATAAGGTTTAAAAGAAGAAAAACAATTTTGCAGCCCACAGTTCAGTTTCGGACGCAGAGTAATCCAGAGCCTGAGGTTTGCTACAAGTGGTCTGAGAGCAGAGGGTGAAGTGAGCAGGTGCTGTGCACATCAGAATGGCCTTCAAGAGCCGTGTGGCTTACATGCTGGGGAAATCATTCAGTAGGGTTGCATTTCTGCCACCTCTGTCAGAAAGGTTTCATCCAATTGTTTGTTTTTTGTAAGAGCCATCTTTATCCCCTCAATGCCAGAGGCACACTGCAGGTTAACTGAAGTTGCATGGAAGTGACAACAGCCCAGTTTGGTGACATGTAGAGAAAATCTGTCTAAAGGCTTCTATCACTCTCTTGCCCACCACAGATTAAATGATTGTTGTGGTAAAGTATCTCACCACAAAATCTACTACATAAGCTAGGAACCGGCCCCACCCACGCCAATTAGTCAGTAACCTCAAAAGAGTTGTCCGTGGGTAGGTTTCCTGGCTTGCACATAATCCATCCTGGATTTAGCTTGAAGCGGTGTAATACAGCAGGCATATGAATAAAATGAGCCATGTTTGCAATGGTATTAGATTAAAGAGTGAAGCCTTTGTCGGCACAATTGCATATCCCTGCCCATGTTCCCTGAATGTAGTGGAAACAAGTATTCTTTATCTTGTTTTGAGAAAAAGAGTCAGAATATTGTAGTATATAGGGATACCCTTTTTTTTTTTTTAATTGGACAAATATTTGTTGGAAGGTATCACTATACACCAACGCTCTGATTTTTCATATAGGTTATTGGAAACACATATATATATTACAGCGTTCCAAGTTTGTTTTTATGTTCTGTTTGTCTGAATTAAAATAAAGAGCACAACAGTTTCTGTAATTATTATTACAGCATTACACTGTATTATTATTACCACGTGTGAACCATTATGGTAATGTTATTATTATTCATCAGGTATCAGCGTAACATAAAGACGTTTTCAGGAACGTATTTCATCTGTAGCCCGGAGTCTGCCTGTATCTTCATATATCATCCATAACCTGGCTACGAAAAATTATTGTATGGCTCCTAACCAAGTTTTGGATACATTTGACAACCCTGCCTTCGCACACAAGGTGGGGTGCTCGTGTTTGAGGGGTTAGAACAAAAAGGGCAAAAATATACTACCAAACACATTGTTACATATAGCATAAATGGGGGGGGGGGGTCAATATCCCTAAAAAGGTAAATAAAAAAAGTGGGGGAAAAACATTTGTAGGTATTCTTGCTTATTGGCTTTATGCAGTAAAATACACAATTTTGTAGCTGCTTACATAGGATTCCTGCCAGTGCTAGGCAGAGTTCTTGAATATTATTATTTAATCAATGTAATTGTCAGAATGTGAACTCTGCAGAGCATTAAGTACAACCGTACACTCTCAGAAATGCACAGTGCTTGTTAATATGCCGTTTCCACCTTTAAATAAATAATATGAGGCCTACACACAGCCCTCATCTCTCTGGAGCAGAGGCTGAAAGACAGTGAGAGCCAGATTAATGGACATCACTGCCTGAGCACAGATGACCAACTGACCCCTGGACAGAGGCAGAAAAAATTAGCTGGTAAGTGCAATACCACAAAATTGATAGTCTCTTTAACTGAATAATTGTACAGCGCACACTTTAATATCTAGGTTTAATTAGTATACAATTATGATGGATACACCCATATTACTGCTCACTGGTTGACATGGGCATGGCTACCAGAGCAGTAACGGCTTGGATCAGTTTATTGTCCTGAACGCATCATCTTTATAAATAAAAAATAAAAAAAAGGAACAAAGAAAAAAGGAAACACACTGGGACAACAAAGAAAATAAATGCCATGTCCCTTTACATGACTGCATAAAAAATAGCAAGCTTCTGTCATGGTTATCCTAGTATGACTCACATCTGATCTAAAAATATAACAAATTTGAAATCAAGTAAAATGGGCAAACTTAGTATAAATTCATTATAAAGAAAGAAAGAATGACACATCTAATGTTATATTTCTGGTATAAGCAGGTTCTACATGTAGTGAGGTCTAAATTCTATTAGTTCTATAATTATTTACTGTGGTGGCAATAATGACCTATCCTCCGTTACCAGGACCTTCAAGAAGTTAATCCCCTCCTCAAATACCACAAAGCACTTGCCTCACAATATTGTGCCTCCTTCAATGCTGTAGCCAAATTTATTAGAAGTTCTGGCCAATTCTAAAGAAAATAAATAGCTAGCACTCTGGACACACCAGTACGGCCCACCAGTGATGTATTTGATCTAACAACATAGTCATAGCCCACATTGACAGAGACCACTGTGCTTTGGAACAAACAAACAAAACACACACATGCTAATGATATTACTTTGTGACATAGTTCACAAGCAAGTATGCAAAACATAAGTGTTTTATAGGAAATATTTTATTTAGATTACTCTGATTGTGTCGTCTTAAGACTCTTAGACTGCTAGTCATATGGGGGCTTATTCTTTCATGCAGGTCTATTTTCTAAAGTGCCATTAGAGAGGTAGTTTTCATCATAAGTAAAGACATGATGCCTGAATCTACGGCTCCTCCCATGTTTCAAGTTATTTTTGGAACAATACATTTTTTAAGGTAAAATAATGCTTCTATATTCATCCAAAAAGCCAATATTAGCCAAAACAAAAAAAATGACAACATTGGACAAGTTCTTTGCTAAATCAAGTGCTCATGAATCATTGGGAAAAGGACAAAAAAAAAAACATTGATCACCAGAATTGGAGTTACCTGATGTTTTAAGAAAAGGTGACTCTCCCTCAACAATAACTCCTTTACGGCTACTCCGCTTCTGCCATCATCACTCCTCAGTGAAGTTCTGGCTAAATCGTTATTAATGTGTCAGATTTAGGCAGGGGAATGGATTATTGGATTTTAGTTAATACTTATGGAAAGAAAATTATTCTATATTCATTCAATTCAGTATTGCCTGTCCCTCAGGAACAGATTAATTATGAATACAGATGTTTCACTCTACTATAAATGGCACCCCAGTGGTCCTTACATGAAACCGGTAAGAAACTAGCTCATGAAAAACATCATTATGTAGATATATAAACCAACTTATAAGGAGTAAGTTTTAGTATTGGTTAAATCAAGGGTTGATAAATGTGTATGAAAGTTAGGAGTCAACAGCTGGATTTTTTAGGAACCAGTGAAGGGATTATATACCGACCTATATGTATAATAACTAAAACGTTTGAAGCAGTGGTAAAATTTTAGGAACAGTGACTAAGGATTTGTAAAGCCCAGTGGCAACTGAATGGAATATAATGCCCTTGAACAAAAACATCAATAAAACATTCATAACAGATAATAGGTACCACTATAAATGAAATGAACATGTCATCCCTTTGTTGAATGTCATTAACTCACTGTATCCAGTTTAAAAATTCATGAGGTTTTCTATCGTAATTGTTTTGTCTCCACGTTACTAGCTCTTCTACACATCCAAGGTCCCAGACAAGAAGAAATCTGGGATAGCCCTGAGTAAATATGTTACCATTTGAGAGATATGTAGGTGCAATATAGATATTGTTGGTATGTGCAAGAATTCTCACTTGGAGAGCTGATTTTTGGGATATGTAACCAAGAACAGTGCATCTTTCCACATTATTTTTTAACAGACCTAATGCAATTGTTTTGTATATTTAGCTCCTTTTTATGTATTTGCAGTATCTGATTTACTGAAATTCTAATTTTTCAAAACAGATGTGACAGATTGTAAAGCACTTTAATGTTGGTTTCCCTTTTTTTAACAGAGTAGATAATTACTTTGAAATGAAGACGACTTCACTGAACGCTTATATAACAGATCAGTTTACAAAAAAAACTCTTTTTATACTGGCATGTCCATGGTGATATGCTTGCTGCATATACACACACTTTGTAATAGTGCCTACTGCTTTATAGATGGTTCCTCGCTGAAAACAGGGGACATGCAACAGACATTTATACAGAATCTAGCGG
This sequence comes from Discoglossus pictus, assembly GCA_027410445.1. Lineage (NCBI taxonomy): Eukaryota > Metazoa > Chordata > Amphibia > Anura > Alytidae > Discoglossus > Discoglossus pictus. Next base: position 377,463,633 of record CM050165.1, read on the forward strand.
AAGCTACCTTCAACGATTATAAGGCATGACTGCAGAACACAATCAGAAATAGGACACCTTGGCTGCATCCGCATAGTTGCTACCTGAACCACACAAGATATCAGAGCCAATCTTCAAACAGATGGCTATCATAAAATGTTAGCTAGTGTGAAAAAAAAAGTGACATTTTAAGATTCAACATTCAAAAAACTGACATTATCTTTTTCTTTAGATCTGTCACATAGCACATGTCATGTTTCCCAATAATACTGGAAATACTACGGCCTCTATTTTGGGATTTTTAGCCTCACGCTGATTAACCATTTTGAACAAGGAGAAGATTATCATGCCTTAATTATTCAAAACCTTTCTCCAAGTTATAGAGAAAACCCAGAAAAAGAAGAAATCACCTCAATGCATAATTATACCTATGGAGCCCATTGCGTTGTCAAGTCATATTAAACATAAAAACATGTGTAAAATGTGTTCTCCATAGCTCAGCCCTCCCTCAGTTTGACAAAAGTGTTTACCTTTGTTCAGCCAATTCGGAAATGTACAGATGCAAATAGCATGGAAGCCAATACTCCCATTGTTGTACTAAAGATGACGGAGTAAATTTGGTCAAGCTCTATAAGTCATGGTTGTGAAACGGTGCAAGAATTTTCACGATTATCACACTCCAAGCCAACTAAGAACAATTGAATAATTGATCAGTGAAACACTTGCATTTCAGTAATGATATCATATATTCCCAGTCTCACAATACTACCAGATCAAATATGGTATGCTTCAAATAAAATGCAACTGCTGTCCACAAGAAAAACAGCACCCAAAGTGTCCCGGGTAAATAATGCGTCTTGGCAGGTTTACATATCGATGTTTCAGTCCTCAAACGTGTAAATAAATCTCACACATTATTCAGTTTGCTTGCCATATTTATTGTATTCTTACAATCCTGTACAATATAAGCAAAGATTAAAGCCCAAAAATCTAGTTGCACAAGATCCTGAAATGTAACTGCATATATGGCACCATCATCGAGATAGACAAATCTACATAAACGTCAGAAAGATATTTTCCCCAGAGTTGTACAATTACATTTTTCGGGAGCCATGACCTAGTTAAAAAAAGGATGGTGCATTGTTTTATTCAATTCCGCCTGTTATAGTTATAATAGCTTGCAGAATTTAGTTTTTTAGCTTTGTAAGAGGAGCAGACATGTTTTGTAGAATATGTTAGAGACAGATAAAAGCCAGTGCCCATCAATACAACTTGCAGACATATAGTTACACCCAGTTATCTCTGGTCTACACAAGGGTATCAAAAAGATCCGTTGAACAAAAAGGATCACGTGGCCAACCAAGTGAGACCTGTTTATTCTAGTATTTCCCGTATTTCTCGAAGATGGACTACACTAACTTAATAGGACAACTGGAGTTATATTCATAGTATGCTCTTTTGAAGAACTTCATGTGATAATATGCAAAAAGTGTTTTTGTTTTAGTTTTACGAAGCTTATAAAAAATACATCCTTTGATAAAGTAAGTAAAACATATGTAACTTGTACTTAAAGGCATATTTAATTTTCCTGGATAATGAATGTATCTGAGAGTAAATCTGAATAGTGCATGAAAATACACCAATATATACAATATCAAACTCACCCTGATGTTTGCTAAATCTTGAGTTTGCAAGCAGTTGCTTTTGTTAGGTAACACCACTGGATAGCTAAAATTATCAGAAAACTCATAATTCGTTTGACCAATCACAGGCAGCTAATACATTGTAAAAAAAATCAGTGGAGGAAGGAATCATAGGATGTGTAGTAACCCTGTAGATTAAAGCAGGAGGAGCCAGATACTGATCTGTAGATCTCTGCATTGAACTGCTGCAGGCTTGAGGGTACGTTAAGTGTTAAAATCTGTACCCAAATGTGTGCTTCTATTGGTAGGTACACTGTGTCTATGTAAGCAGCTCCGGGGGTGTGGAGAACAAGTTTTATCTTTAAATAAAATACGTTTGTATGTGTATAGCATGACTCCATGTAATGTGTGTGTCTGATATAAGCACCATGTGTTAGATTAGAGAAGGGTAAGAACAGGGAAACTTATATATACACCTTTAAGCCAAGTAATGAGACACTCACAGTTAACTATGCCCTTTATAACTAAAGTCACCTTGTATATGTCCATTTGTGGGTGTGTGCGTTCTAAGCAGGAATTTATCCACAAATAAAATGTCAAAGACTTGTTTGTTTGCAGTCAATTGCAGGAGTGTTGTCAAACAACTAAACTATTCAAACCTTATAAACAAAACTAGAATGACCAGGTAAGTCTGTTTTTGTTTTTTTTAGATAAAAAAAAGACTCTGTTTAAAAGGAATCCATGAAGGGTGAATTTCGCAGCCCGTTTGCCCCATTGCTTTGTGTAGCTGAACATTTATTGCACAATATACAGCATGTCTGCACAAAATGAGACATAGTAAGGGTAGCAAAACAACACATTAACACAGAGGAATGACAGGAATCAGCTGGGATCTTGGGATGACACAGATTAGTAGGTGTCCAGTTTATGTGGCCATGCAAACAACTTGGGTAGTAAACTGGTGTTTAGGTACCTCCCAAGGTGAATTACAAATGGGTATTACTCTTTGTGTGGGTGTGTTCCACAGAGAGAGCCAAGAATGACGAGGACATAAAGCTAGCAGAAAAATATGTGTCGGAGAGGGCTGCCAGCAGCAGTGCAGACACATAAATCTGCCTTGTCCTGGTGGATCAGGAAGCTGTGGAATACAGATAGAGAGCAGATACACTGCGTAATATGGGAAGCAAAATGGAGACTGCTCCCCTATACATTATCTTCCATAAACACCGGGTGAAGCAGAGCCGTGAACAACACAAGCACTGAACTAAAGACATGTTCAAGTCTATAGGGGAATAAAAAACACTACACCGACGGTGTTGTATAAATCAGGTAATATCCCCTAGGTCTAGTAGTAAGACTACTATACAACCCCCTGCTGTCCGGCTGTCACATCCTGTGAGGTCATTTCTGGCTCTGCCTGTGACAGGAGTGGTATGTATATGTAAAATAGGGTATTATTATACCATTAACGTTACAGACAGGATTATAGAGGGCTTGCTGTGCCACTAAACTGAAAATGATGGAATATGACTAGTTTGTCAGTAACTGCTCCGTATTGGTAGAGACAGAAGCATCATTAACGGGGGGAAAGACATCCCCCCAATATCAAGCTATTTTTTTTTTACTATACCTTGTATTAGCCATTTTTTTAAGTGGTTCATTACTGGAAAACCCAGTATTATTAAATGCAAATTAGCTTATACATACTAATTAGTTGCTTATGATAATTAGAATCGGTCTGTCCATCCTTGTTGTGGCAAAAACAATGACCTCCAATGTGGTCACTAAGAACCCCTTCCATAAGCCTATCAAGTACTTGAACCACACCACTCTGAAAAACGGAGTTGCACATTTGCCTAAAAACAATGTTATTTCTACAGGAACAAGTTACTGTGGAGAAAAAAGGCTAGTACAATGTACAACCACTAGATCCCTTTAAGAGTTCTGAGACATGTAACTGTATTAGCTCAAAAGAGCAAGAACCAATCAAAATATAGCTAAAAAAACAGCTCAGATCACGTATCCCCACTAACATAAGAACTTCTTATAGCAATAAAAAGTTAGGTAGGTTCTAAAATGTTTAAATACATTTTGGATGATTACTCTTACATATAAGAATGGCTTATATTTAAGTGGAACGTCCCTTTTAACAACATTGCATCTGCCCTTATAGTGGAGCTCTATTTAGTGACATAATTTTGAAGGTGTTTAAAGCCATCCAAAAAACAGATTTTTGACTGTGCAGTCAAAAACAAGAAGAGCGCTTACAATGTTTTGGGTGTAACCTGCTCTTAGCACTATGTACTGCCAAAGAATCCCAGTCCAGACTTTCACACCAGATATTTTTCCATGAAAAAATTCTAAAAGGGAATCTGAACCATACCCTGACAGCACCCACACATGCCAGGCACACCATGCCTACAAAGGATCCACTTGAGCAAGAGAAGTTCCAGCACAGTCCAAGGGTCAGGTACAGATGTTCTGCAGGTACAGAAAGCTATACAGCAGTCACACTGCAAGCCAAGCACCAGATGCTGCTTCCCACCCCCCAAGGAATACTAAACATGCACAAGTTCTCAAAAAGCAGCTTTAATGCAGGAAACTGCTTGAATTTCTGGAATTCCCGTTTGAGGTGTAGTCCTACAGACTGAGGAGGGAGCATTTAGCCGTGCATCAAAGGTTTCTGAATTTCACTAGAAATATAATATACATATATTTACTTTTAAGTACTTTACTTATTTTATTTTATTTTTTTTGCTTTAAAAAAAACAAAATCACATCTTTTATCTGCCCTCTGTAGCCCATGATTACACAGACTATGAATTAAGGGGCTTCAAATTAGCCAATCAGTGACAAGTTGCAGAATGTTGCCACTACTTGGTTACCAAGAGATACTTAAAAATTACAGGGAAAAATAAGAAAATCAAGACATAAAAACAAAAAACTGGTATATTGATGAGGCAAGTTTACAGCAAAGGAAACGGTGCCAAGACTTCCACCAAATTTCCTTTACTAAACACGATATCGCCAGCCTGCAAGCAGTTGACAAAGACGGGACTTTTTTTTAAATTTATGAGATGCAGGACTTTGGAGGAGAAAAAAAAACGAGATACCAAAAATACGAGGTTAACGGCCGAACCGCGAAAACACAAAAACAACCAAAACACAATAAATGCACCAAAAATAAATACAAAATCAATACACACAGCCATGACCACTGGGAGTGAGGTGGAACACTAATTTAAGGCGATTGCGACGAGTTTCTCTACTCGAAAAACGTCTAAGCGAGAGAAAAAACGGCAACCAAAAAAAATTAAAAAACGAGGCTACACGATGCCAGACCGCGCAAAGCACTGCCAAAGACGTAGCACTTTCACACAGGAACATACGAAATACAAAATACACGGTTACAAAAGACTGAAAATGCTTGCGAGCTATAACACATTAATAACAACATTACAAATCTACAATGGCGCTTTACACAACTAAACCAACGGCTTTACCTCGCGCACGCAGCCTATTTCTAATGCACAGTTGGGACATTCATTACACCTTATCATCAGGGCACTAACACTTAAACTGTACATTGTATGCTGCCGGAAAATATAAACACATCGCTAGCTCTTCAGGCTATTGATGGCTGGATATATTAATTACAAATAGGTAAAGTATATTAATTTATTCAAGAAATAATTCATTCATTATTAGCTAAGTAAATATATATAAATATATATCTCTCTTTCTGATGAGTGACGAAAGTGCTCAGAGGAGCAAAAGTACACGAGAGGAGAGGCTCGCAACTCAGAGTACAAAAAAGTTTACATTGTGTGGCAAAGAGCATTCCCATTTCTTCAAATTATATTGCCCCGTCATTTGACGGGCAAGTCGCTAGTCACATATAATAGTTGTGGTAATTGAGAGTTGTCGACACGCAATGTTAAATTTTATGGGCTTGCGCAATGAGCGTCAAAGGCCCGAAAGTTACGGGTTTGACAGGGGGTGCAATGAACGCTGAAAGCGCTCATCCCGAGACCCATAAGTGACTGGCTTAGTTACAGGCACCATTTTTTTCAAGCCCGTAACTCGAAAGCAGTTCGGGGGCCAACGAAAAAAGCCAATTACAAAATTAATTTACAACCGCACACACAGCACAGGGGGAGAGGCAGGGAGCCTGTAAGTGAGGTTGCAAGTTTATTTTTGGGAGGTCTTAGAACGGCTAGGCAAGGGAAAGCCGTAATTTTTTTCAAGCAGCAATTGGAAAACCATTCCGGTCTTGGAAAATATGAAGAAAGACATAGGGGAGTAAGAGGCTGGAAAGAGACACAGGGGAGGGAGATAAGGAAGGGAGAGGGCAAAGAGACACGGAAGGGAGAGATTGGAAGAGACACAGGGTTGCGAGTTGCGTAGTCACTAGCAATTATTGATTGTGTAAAAATGTTGGTATATTTTGCAAGCTGTCCAGTAACATAAAGTTATCACTGCTAAAGGATGCAAGTAAAAGAAGGAAGTATATTTCAGGAAGAGAACGTTCTAGAACAAAAGGTCAGGCTTTTGAGCTAAAAAGTGGCACTCTACAGGAAATGTAATAATTACTACACAGACAGGAAGGTAGCTTTATGGGTTTGCGGTGAAAAATGGGGATACCATGTGGCAGTCTGCTGTCAGTGTATGCTATTAAATTTGACAAGTCAGGACCCAGGGAAAAAAGACAGGGTCCCATCACTCCTAAAATGCTGCTGCTTTCTCATAACTTTACACCAATTATGAGATTATTTATACGGTATATATATATATATATATATATATATATATATCTTTTTAACTCTCATAACACAGGTCCTAATTAACCCGATTGGCTCCTATGTTTCAGATAGATTTGCAACCCCCATTCTCTCATCAAAAGTGTCAATTTGAAAAAATGCCACACACATGGGATGACATTGCTGAGTTAGTTAATAATGACGCCCATAAAGAAAGACATACAGGAACAATTTTCCATTGTCAATTTTTACATCAGTTTATGTCAAATAATTTTTGGTAGTTAGTGTTTGACAACGGTATAAAAAAAATAGAAGCCAAGAAATGGTGTATATACACAGAACATCAAACAATTTAACATAACCTTGTATTGGATATTATTTAGACTAGGTCTCCATTAATCGTATTAGAAAATCCTTCATACCACAAACATTCAACTTTGGTTTATCTTCATAAAATACTTAAATTTCCATTCCTCCCAATTACTGTAACCAAGATTCTAATCTCGTACCACTACTACTATAGTCCTCTATATAAATGCTAATTATACCAAACCCAAGAAACTCTTGTTCCTTCACACATCTGTAATCTCAGATCTCCCTCATATACTAGCTTGGTCCATGACCTCCCGTGCCTTATCTACTTACCTCCTTATTCTCCCACCTACAGAACTTTTCCTGATCTCTGCAAACTGTAGAAAGCTATGCCACATACAGTGATTAAATTATATAAAAACTGTAAAAAAAAAATAATCCAAAAATCTTTAATTATAACATTTGTATAACATCAAACATATACATTTGAGAGGATATATGTTTGATGTTATACAATTTGCACAAAAGTCTCCAACAATGATTGCACAGTACATTAAGTCTTAAGGTAACACATGTTATCAATATTACTTTACTTCAATCATTGCCTAGAAAATACATTTTATGTAGCTATGCCTTCAATTGCCTGCCTCTATGCAGTGTGTGAGATGTTCTTCAAGAACCAAAATTGCAAGCACCCAACAAATAGCAACACAATTCTTACTACTGCAAATAAAATTAAATAAACCATGTTTATTCATTTGGGTTTCTTTAGACAGAATAAATTAAAAGGGAAAAATGGAATTTATAATTGAATATGAGAATTTAGCTGTAGTTTGTAAATTACTGTCCATTCAGAACAGATATTCTCAGTGTATCTTGTGGTGCTGAGACGCCTGCTTAAGGTCAGGTTAAATTAACAGTTTGAGCACCATAATAAGCTAACACTGTAGAATATTTAAAGAGCTATATGATAATGAAACATTTTATATCATTTCTGTTTGATTATAAAAGCTCTACATGATCGTGTGAAGCAGTTTTCATGACTTCAGAGGCCCTTCGTTAAACGCAGTTCAGGGTTCCTTTGGGTTTTTTTTTACTTTTAGTTACGTAATGTAAAGCCTTACAAAAGCACATGCACTTTATGCAGTATATATATATATATATATATAAGTATATGAATGTACAACTTTGTGCTATTTGTGTTTTTTCTTTTCTTTAATATATCTCCTGATCAGGAGTGAGGGGGGACCTCAAACACAGAACAAAGTGCATAAGTTGGGAGTGGGGTTAAAAAGGGGGTAGTATATAAGGCCATGTTCATTCTCCCCCACACCATGATCAAGGTTAAAGCCTTGTAAGTAGCCATGCGATTAACTTATAGACCCATGAAACTTACAAA